>JAMXBD010000163.1:0-1200000 GCA_024138025.1 Combretum micranthum
AAAACATTCCTAAACCATTCCTAAGTGTTTCTATATCTTGTATATATACATACAACAACTCCTAACGCTTCGACAAGCATATATTCTTAAATTTCGACTCTAGTAAAGTGTAACTAGGATTTTCGAATTTACCTTAGTTGAGCCAATCCGATGGAATTCGAAGCTTGTTTTTGTGTTGATTATATTCCTATGATTATCAAAAGTCAGTTCCAATCCTTAGTTTTTAAAAGAAAATCATTCGAATTACATTAACTCACCTCGAGCTTGTTTCAAGTGTTTTTTGTATGTATTTTTCCTTGGTTCGAATTGGATTGTTTGGATGAGTTGATTTCTGTTTTTTTAGGTCTTTTTGGCTATGATTTCGAGTAGGTTTGATCTGGAAAATTGAGAGTGTGTAGTGTTTTGTTTGTTTTTACATTAAGTGTCTTAAACATATATATATAGAACAAAAGAAGGAGCTTTGCTGCAGTGTTTTCCCCTGAAATTTGATCAGAATTTCCTCCAAGTTATCACTGTTTTATCAGTTGTTCTCATTGTCATAAATGTGGGGTTGAGTTGGCAAGGTTTGATTGGCTTCTAAAGTTGATTTTGTTGACCTAATGTGTATTATTGAAGCAAATTTCGGTTCCTTTTCAATGTAATCCAAGCCATCTGATGAAGCAATTTGTAGCCGGAAAACACAACAACTATTATACATATTAATATTAGTTAGTTAATTAACTTAGTTTTAGGATAATTTAATAAGTATACGGGTACAAATTAGCTAATATTTGAGAGTTTTTGTACAAAAATATTTTTATAGAATTCTACAAAATACTTGGGTTATCAAACAATACAACTTTAAGTTTTAAATTTACGTGATTAATTGTTTTTAGAATTTTATCTCCTGTAATTAGGGTTTTCTAAACTCATTAGGTCTATTTTTGTTTTAGGCTCCAATAACTTAAGAAAATCCTAATTGGAACAATGGTGTGATTCAATTATTTATTTAAAGTTTAGATCTTGAGTTATACATCAGTTTATGTTTTTATTGTGTATTTATAATCTTAACGGTTTATCTTTAGGTTATCGTTTCCTGTCTATAAGCGTAGTTGGTTAACTACTTAATATCGCATTTGATATAGAAGCTAAATTATCTATTTATCTTTAATTTTTGGTACCTATTATGAAATCTTATTAGTAGCATTTAATACTATCTAGGAATCTTGAATTTAGGGTTTAAATCCATGCATAGGCTCATTACTACTCATTGTTCTAATCTCAAATCATTGTTGAGTTCAAAAGTAGTCATTTAATCTCTATATTTATATTTTCTATTTAATCTATTTGTATAACAAGTTTCGGGTTTGAAAATTTAGATTTCCTTTAATCATATCTTGAATTATCCGTTCAAGATACGAAATCTCATTTTTTGTATCAATTAGGGTCAAAGAAGTTCTTTATTCAATTTCTAGATCCTTATCTAGCCAAATTCAATGCATTGATCTATTCTTAGGTTTTTATTGGAATCTAAGTTTGCTAACTAGTTCCTACATTCTACTTTAGAGTACTGTACTAATGTGGAAAATTTCCGAGGTTTACAACAGGAGTTTATATAGTTATTATGCGATGATTGGTGCATTTTGTGGAAGAAGATGTGGAGGTCTTAGGATTGATGATGGAACATAGGTTTTTGCTGGATGAGTTTTTGTTGCCAAAGATATTGCAAGCTTTTGAGAATTGTGATGTTGCTTTACAACTTATGAGGAGGTTAAAGAGATGTTGATGGAAAGAAATGATTTGTGTTTTGGGGAGATATATGGTATGCAGAAAAGTGGATGACTGATGATGCTAGGAGATTGTTTGATTCGAATGAGCAGAATAGTGGTGATAGTTTTAAATTCGGTACTTATGTTGCGACTTCTAAAGGCACTAAACTTGGTTCATTAAGTGCTTTTTCTATTGCAAGTTACAACACTGCTGCGATTTATCCATTCTCCCCACCACCTAACATTTGACCGTTTACCAACGGACATCCATTGGTTATGTTGTAAAGTATACTTTCAAGCATTAGCTTTTGTCCCTCATATTAGAGTACCTAGAGATGCTCTCATTAATTGCCTACAGTATCTTGAAAGCAAAGAAAATACAAATGGGTTGTTAGTGGGAACTGATTCGAATATTAAACATGTGGGCACATTTTGGTGCTACATCTTTGATTTGATAAGGATATTGTTGCCCATTCTACTGGTGACCTTGGTGGAGCAAAGCTAAAAAGTTGTCTCTAGCAAATTATCAACAAATGATTTGGCAGGGGAGGTTATTAAATTCTCAATTTACAGTTGTGGAATTTCAAAGCTAAGGATATTATCCATTAACTCCAAAAGAAAATGGATTGGTATTTGATTCTTTGGGCTTTGACTTGGCTCTGCAACATTTGGTTGCCTTTGGGAAGAAATTTCATTGGAGTAAATTGGGAAATTTCTAGGAAGTGGCTCATAAGGCAATGACCATGTCGAAAAGATTCTCAGCCTCACATTTCTTCCCTTACTTTGGTTGAAATTTTGATGGGATCAATGGTTTACATACTAGGCTAGAAAAAAACGGCTGTGCTTTGGATACCATCTATTAGGAAGTGATTGATCAACAACACAAATCTGCAAATTCTGATCACGTGCAAAAAGACATTGTCAATATGTTGCTAAGATTTCAAGTGAATCAAACTGGACTTAAATCTATTTCACTCATTTGTCATGAACGCTACAATTATGACCCAGTACATCAAGTTGTTGCTAACCAAATTTTTGTTACATTGGGATACCAAACAAATTTACTCTTTTTGTTCTATTGCATGATTAACCTAAAATAGTGGTCTTCATCTAACCCTTGAGGACAAGGGTTTTTGAAGGGGTGGGAATTATTGTAAGGTAAAAATTATATGGGTTTCTATTTTGTAATTAATTATATTAGTATTTAGAAATATTATAGAAAATAAAGAAATAGGAACACATGTGCTTGCACATGTAAATAGTTTTAGAACATTCTAGAGTTTTCTAGTCTCTTGTTTATTAGGCTTTGATATGGCTATATATTCATGTGGAGCATATTCTAAAAGGCAAAAAGAAAAATATTATCCTAAAATTGTGTATTGGCTTTCTGTATCTAGAATTCCAATTTCTACTTATATTCGAGTAGATTTAGCTTGTATCCGAGAAAAATCAACTTGTATTTGAGTTGGATTAATTCTCTGTATTTGTTTATTGATTACTTCCTTATTTAAATCTTCCACCACACATCATTTTCTTCATCTATCTTCAATCTGTAAGCCCCGGAAAATTTCAATAAACAATTCCAAAATGAACTTCGAAAATAAACCCTAAAAATCACTCCAAATTAAAACCGAATTTCGATAAGTCCTAAATCATGAATGAATCCAAAAATTTCTTAATCATGAGAAAATGAAAATCCTTAAAAATAAAATAAGAACTCAGTGGTCTTCAAATTCAAAACCACTACGTACGAAAAATTCCATATTTAACTCCGACTTATAAAAACGGGTAATATAAAACCTAAAAAACGAATTATTGAAAAGCAAATAACGATTGTCTTTCGAAAACATAATTCAATTCAAGAATTCCGAAAACATTAAGAGATATTAAATACTTACAAAAATGAAATGTAAAATAAATCTCTCAAATTAAACATGTTGTATAATCATAAAATACCAGTTTCCAAATTGGCAAGGATCTAAACCGAAAAATCACCTGGAAACCCTAACTAGAATACAATAGCTTAAGTCCGGCAATCTAATGCCCTCAACCCTAGAGGCCGAGGTGTAGTTTAAATATGTAGAATAGCTCATAGTAATATAAGTTTGTTTATAAATATTAGATTGGTAAATTTTTGACTTATTTCGAACCCGTTTGGATACAGACTTTGAAAAGCGTGTCCCAGGGCTCGAGATATCAAAAATATACCAATAGTACCGTTAGACTCATAATTTCATAAGATTTCTAAATATATCAGTTATATAATTTTTTGGGTTATAAAGGTTACAGTTATAACCTTTTTATCGTATTTCCATTATTATCGGTAATTGATTAGTCTTTTGCACTATTCATTTTTATTTCATTACAAAATTTTATTATTCTTATAAAGTCTTATATTTTTAAATAAATATTTTATATGTTATAGAAAATTTTGTTGTTCTAAAATTTAGTTCGTTTCGGGTCTTTACGGGATCAGATTCTGTTTAAGACCAGATACTAAAAATAAAATAAATTAATTTAATAATTGAAAAATAATTTTAAAAATATTGTTATTTTCATAAAATAATTTTTTAGAATTTTTTGGGTTATAAAAATATTATTTATAGTCTATATTCGCGTATTTTGATCATACCGGTAACATATTTGTTAAAATACTAAAATAATTTAAATAATTATTTAATTTTAATTATGAAAAATCTGCTACAATTATGTGGAATAAATTTTCTAATTTTATTTTATTTTATTAATAAAGTACTTTTACAACCCATACCTTCAAGTACACCTTACACATATCACTTCCTTTTTACTTCAATCTTTCTACACATTATCCCACAATTCATGGCAGATTTTTGACTCATTCATGGCTGCCATTGTCCTTTAATTTACTCCTATTTTGACTAAAATTAATTATATTTCAATCCTTCTTCAAAAAGTTACATTACACATTAATTATACAATTCAAATTTGAGTCAAATTTCAACAAAACTCTCTCTCTCCCTCCTATACAATTCACGTGCAGCATGGGGTTTTTTTTTGCTGCCTTGTTTATTTTTTCTTCTTTTCTTATAATTAAAACACTCATTTTCTTCACTCCTTCATTTACTCACTTTCTCTCTTTCATTCTTTAACTTTTCTCTCTCTATTTCCTCTCTTTTCTTCTTCTTCTTATTCTTGTTTCTTCAAGAACCAAGCTGCCCCCACATCTTCCATTAGCTTCCACCCATATTTCTTGAAGATTTCTAAGCAAATCTTCATCTCAAAGCCTCCATAAGTGATATAGGTAAAGTGTAATGAAGGTTTCATGCATCAAATGACCTTCCATATGCTTAAAAGCTTAGGATGATGGTGCCAAAAATGAAACACTCCTTTTCTCTACTTTTATTATCTTGTATTTCAATTATTTTCTGTTTAAAGTTGATATATATTGTAGATCTAAATTTTGTAGCCTTGATTTTTGTTTATGCCATAGATCTTGTTATTTAAGTTGTTATTTTTGCTATTTCTTATGATTTATGCATAGATCTATCATCCACATATTCATCTTAGTGATTCATCCATTTAAAACTAGTTTAAAAGACTAGATGTCACGCCCCAAAGGGTACCCTGAACGCGACAGTCCACCACACCCGATATTTAAACTTAAGTATGACAACCTTAGTCATCCCATGAGTTTACATATCGTGTGTAAGGTGTACTCACACAACATTTAGGATCACACTTTGATTCGAGTAGTCTTAAGAAAGTATACATAACATTAAGAATAAAAATCACAACAAGATAAATAGTTAGACCTTACAAAAGCCAAGGGGGCATACCCCCGCCAAAATAATAGGAGTCTACATCGTTTAGCTCCAATTACATATATCTGAATTTACATTAAAGAGATTTTCCTAGAAGTCCACGCCTATACTAGGTCCCGACTTCCTCAAAAGCTCTTTAATCCAATGTAGTAAACCTGCACAAAGTGTCCTCTCGGAACATCCAAAAATAGGAACACTGCAACAAAACTATTGGGGTATAAGCTAATTGCTTAGTGAGATTCATTTTCCAAGTAACATACTTGATCAAGCTAAAATATCTATACAAGCAAGTTATATAAGCAACCCAACTATGAATGCACAAGCAAGTGAGCAAGCAAGCATATGACTTTCCGGTAGTCATAAGTGAATGAATTTACGCCCTCCATTCGGGTTTGGGTAGTTCATAAGTCATGCAACCACAGTTCCAATGGTTGGTCCATAAGACATGCAACCATAGTCCCAATCTTAAGTGGGGTGGTCCATAAGACATGCAACTATAATTTTTAAATGTTGGTCCATAAGTCATGCAACCATAGTCCCAATCTTAAGTGGGGTGGTCCATAAGACATGCAACCACAATTTTTAATGTTGGTCCATAAGTCATGCAACCATAGTTTCATTATTTGAATGAGGTGGTCTATAAGTCATGCAAAACCCTAGTCCCCTCATTAAACCAACTTAAACTGTCACGCCCCAAAGGGTACCCTAAACGCGACAGTCCACCACACCCGATATTTAAACTTAAGTATGACAACCTTAGTCATCCCATAGTTTACATATCGTGTGTAAGGTGTACTCACACAACTTTTAGGATCACACTTTGATTCGAGTAGTCTTAAGAAAGCATACATAGCATTAAGAATATAAATCACAACAAGATAAATAGTTAAACTTTACAAAAGCCAAGGGGGCATACCCCCGCCAAAATAATAGGAGTCTACATCGTTTAGCTCCAATTACAATATCTGAATTTACATTAAAGAGATTTTCCTAGAAGTCCACGCCTATACTAGGTCCCGACTTCCTCAAAAGCTCTTTAATCCAATGTAGTAAACCTGCACAAAGTGTCCTCTCGGAACATCCAAAAATAGGAACACTGCAACAAAAACTATTGGGGTATAAGCTAATTGCTTAGTGAGATTCATTTTCCAAGTAACATACTCGATCAAGCTAAAATATCTATACAAGCAAGTTATAATTAAGCAACCATATGAATGCACAAGCAAATGAGCAAGCAAGCATATGACTTTCCGGTAGTCATAAGTGAATGAATTTACGCCCTCCATTCGGGTTTGGGGTAGTTCATAAGTCATGCAACTACAGTTCCAATGTTGGTCCATAAGACATGCAACCATAGTCCCAATCTTAAGTGGGGTGGTCCATAAGACATGCAACCACAATTTTTAATGTTGGTCCATAAGTCATGCAACCATAGTTTCATTATTTGAATGGGGTGGTCCATAAGTCATGCAACCCTAGTCCCCTTCATTAAAGACCCGCTGCCTCCCAAATACACCTTTGTCCCACCAAAGGCATACTCGACAATGATATGTGAACTCACTACGTGATATGCATGTACAATTTATTCATATAATCATGGTATATTAATTAGATAATTTAAAAGTGACCATACAAATTTCAGACATTCCAAATCTATACTAGCTCATACAAGATTATTGCAACAAAGCTTGCCTCGATATACTTATCGTTCATTCATGCAAGTTTAGATCACCATTCAATCACAATTTTATCTTTTCCTAAGTCTAATGCCACTACTACAAGCACATCCAAGAGCATAATTAATTGAGAAATGAACTCACTTGTCCATGTAGTGAAAATCCACTAGTCGTAATAGTCCTCGGGAAGTGGTAACCCGTCCTCCAATTCACCTAAGTACAAAGAATACCCTCAATGAGTATCTCTTATGAAGTTCTATTAAACTTAACAATTTTATTTACTAAGTTCGTCAATTTCCGCCTAGGTTGAATCCTTAACTTAAAAAGGTCATATCTAACTCATTTTAACTCGGAATTTAGCTTATAATATACCGATTTATACCTACTTCGAAAGAGCTATCTATTTCTAAAGTTAATTCAAACATTTAAGGTCATTTAGGGTCGGAAACATACTGTACAGTAGGGTTGCGAAAATCCAAGATTTGAGCCTTTGTGAAAAATTGCCATATCTACTCTATTTAACTACTTAGACCAACTTATTTTAGTCCTAAACTTGCAAGGAGATTATCAAAACAAAATTAAGAGATTACACACTTATCTAATACCAAACATAAAGTTCAAATGAAACTTCTAAGAATCCATTTTCATAAAACCGAAATTTACAAGTTGAAACTCATTGTCTTGTTTTGAGTAATTCCTTTACTAAAACTTACTTAGTTCAATGAAAATAATTTTCCTATATTATATATCATCAAAGCATTCCATTTTCAATATAAAATACTTGTTTTGAGATCTAAAAGAAGGTTTTAAAAATTGGTCTCCCCATAATTACGAATTTCCTCTTTGAAGTTTACAATGAAAACAAGACCTAAATTTTGTCTTTTACAAAGCACTTGATTTAAGCAATACCTTTTAGGAAAACTCATTTAAACTTATGAAAATTCATTCCTTAAGATATCTATACCAAGAGCCCTTTATATTTTTGTCTAAATCTTCATTTTAAAGTTGAATGATGGGTTCCAAAAATGGTCTTGGTCTAGATCCGAATTTTCATAAATTTATTTTGGACATATCTCTTGAGAAAATTCATCAAAACTCATGAAAAACAACCCATTACATATTATATCTCAAGAACCCTTCATTTCTTGAATAAAATCCTCATTTTGAGTTGGAAAACATGTTTTTTTTTAGATCTTTGTCTTGATCCGAAAATACAATTTTTGTTTTTGAAAATAAACTTTGAAAATCAACTTTGATTCTTGTAAGATGAAGTCTTGATGATATACATCCATCAAACCTTCATTTTCTTAACAAAAACTTCCATTTTAAGACTTGAAAGGGGTTTTTAAATAGTGCATTGACAAGTTACGAATTTTACTTTTTCATTCAACTCAAATCTAAGATCTACTCAAATACAACCATGAACATAAGAAAAACTTGTAGTAGGCCTTAAACTTCTAGATCTACACATAAACATAACTAAAGCTTGGTAAAACTCTAGATCTACAAGTTATCACAAAAACAAGAAGATAAACAAGCCTTCAATATAACAAAAATACTAAGAACAAAAGAGATCATCATCTAGAGGAGTGTTTCAATTCTTGGCATCATCATCCATAGCTTTTTAAGCTTGTGGAATGTCCTTTGATGCATGAAACATCCACAATATCATCCTATAACATCTTATGAGAGCTAAAAGAGGATGATTACCTTAAATATTTGCAAGAAATATGTGGAAGCAAGAAAGAAAATGGTGGCAGCTTGTTTCAAGAAGACAAGGCAAGAAGAAGAGAAAAGAGAGGGAAAAAGAGAGGAAAAATATAGGGTTTGTAAAGGAAATAGAGATGGAAGAGATGTCTAAATAGAATGGAAAGTGTGTTAAATAATTTTAAAAAAAAAATTAAAACAGCAGCTGTACAAGGGGGGGGGGGTGGGGGGGTGTGTGCGGCGGCTGGCGTGATTTTTGGAGTGGTGTAGGGGTGGTTTAGTTGAGTTGAAATTGTAATTTTGAAAGTGTAACTTGTAGCTTCCATTTCTAACTAAAAAGAACTTTTAAAATATCAAATAATTGATTAAAAATAATGAAAAGTGGCTAATTTATGGGGAATGGTCAGCTACCATTTTGGGGAAGAGGAGTGTAAGAAAAAGCAAAAGAAGACATAATAATGTGTAGTAATGATAATAGATGTGTACTTAAGGTATGGGTTAATAAAGTGGCTTTTTGAATAAGAAAATATAAAAAATAAATTAAGAAAAATATTTTTATTTAAGTGGCAGAATTTTTATGTTTTAAATAAAAGAATCAATTAAATTATTTTTAGAAATTTAACAATTAAGTTACCGGTAAGAGTAAAATAAGCTTATATGAGCTATAACTGATATTTTTAAAATCCGAAAAATTATAAACTTGATATTTTTGAAATACTTATAAAAATACGAGTCTAAAAATATTAAAAATATATTTTTAATTTTTCGAGCCCCGAGACAAGCTTTCCAAAGCAGTATCCAAACGGGTTCGAAATAAGCCGAAAATAAACCAATCTGATATTTTTAATAAATCAAATATTATTACGGACTATTCTAAACACTTTAATTATTTTTCGACTCCTCGATTTACTAACTCGGGTTTACAAGATCTAAACTGTAGGGTTTTACTCAAGATTCGTTGACTTAAGGTCTCTGGTAGACTTTCCGGCTTAAGGTTAAGGCTTAGAAAACAGGGGTTTACACTAGATCTAGTGTTTTGAGTTCATAAATGCATTAGACCTTTGTTTATGTTCATGAACAACTTGCTATAACATGATGATGGTAGGAAAGTTGTAGGAAACTCAAGATCTATTTTATTTTCAAGCAAAATGATTTTTGAAAATTCGGATGAAAATGGGACCATATTTAGAAAAGTGATTTTTCAACTTCAAAATGTGTATTTTTCATTTAAAATGAAGGGCTTAGAGTATAGACAACATAAATGAATGATTTTGATAAGTAAAGTTTAGATCTATGTTCATATTATGTGTAGATCTTAGATTTGAACTTGAACAAAAAGTAGTGAAATTCGTATTTTGGCAAGACCCATATTTAAGAACCACTTTCCAAGTGTTAAAATGTAATTTTTACTTAAGAAATGAAAGACTCTTAGGATACGATATGTAAGGAATGGATTTTCATAAGTTTAGATAGATTTTCAAAAGATATGACCAAAATAAATTTTCTAAATTCGGATCCCAACCAAGACCAATTTTTAAAACCCAATTATCAACTACAAAACTCATGTTTTATGTGAAAAATAAAGGGTATAGGTAATAGGTATCTTTAAGGAATGATTTTTACAATTTAAAATGAGTTTAGGCATGAGTAATGTGTAAAACAAGTAATGGAATTAAAATGGAAAATTTTGAGTTAGTGATGAAATTGTCAAATTCGTAATTTGAGATGATGCATAAGTAATCACTTAGTATTTGAACTCAAATTGCAAGTTTTATGTGTTAGATGAAGTCCTTAGACAATAGATATAGTAAATCTTCAAATTTTAATACATTAAACAAGTTTTTCCCAAAGAAATCACTCAAAAAGCGGATTTTCTAAAATTCGGATTTTTGAGTAAATCATATTGGAAAACATATTTGCAAAGTGTAAAATGTAAATTTTTGTGTAAGAATGAAGTTTTTTAATGGTTATGTATGAT
Organism: Combretum micranthum; assembly: GCA_024138025.1. NCBI lineage: Eukaryota > Viridiplantae > Streptophyta > Magnoliopsida > Myrtales > Combretaceae > Combretum > Combretum micranthum. Next base: position 10,910 of record JAMXBD010000163.1, read on the forward strand.
TGAGCCTTAATTTTCTAAAAATCAAATTATTTTTACTTAAAGAAATCACTCAAAAACCAATTTTTACCAAATTCGGATTTTGGAATCAACCCCACTTGAAAACATGTTTACCAAGTGTAAAATGGAAATTTTTATGAAGAAATGAAGGTCATAAGTAATATATATAATGAAGACTCAATTTTGACAAAAATAATTATATTTTCTTAAGTAACAAATCCAAAACAAATGGAAATGATAAAAGTTAGAAAACTAGACTTTTCATAAGTAGTTGTTGTTATGGTCTTGCAAAATAAAAAGTTACAAAATTTTCTTTTAGCAAAAATCATCAAGATCATGCATGCATTAAACTCATCTCATGTCATTCATGTTAGGAAATCACCCATATTGCATGTATAGCTAATTTATATAGTAGGAACATTACAAACATTCACAAAACTATTTTTCGGAATCGGAAAGTGTTACTGATCGGATCTGATCCCTCTGTTCGGAGACCTAAATGTTTTCAAAACTTGAAAATAATATTAGAATCAGATAGATCTTTCGATGTAGATAGAAATCGATATATAATTTTCGAGATTCCGAGTTAAAATGACTAAGTTATGGCCGTTTTAAGTTGGAATTCCCGCTTAGGACGAGAATTACGAATTTGACGGTTCGTATAAAATCATTCAGATTAGTTTGAGTTGAAATAATTATTAGGGTATTTCTTCCTTTTTAGGTGATCCCGAATTCGACGATTCCCTACCACTGGATTATTATTACTAAAAGACCGGCGACCCAATGGCTGAATGAGTTTTCTCCTTGTTTTGTTACCTTAATTGTGCTTGTAGTTAGTTGCATTATATTATAGGAACAAGATAAAAATCGATATGAATGGGGACGGGATATATGATGAGGCTGTGATGAATGTATGCCAAAGAATACTAAAGCATATCAAAACCACGATTTGATTGGATAACTGCACTGTTCATATTATTTTGTTATGTGTATGATATTGGCTGGTCACTCTAAAGAATGTATAAATATTTTTACCTAAGCAAAAATTAAATTGGTCATGCATCGCATCGGACATATCGCATTTGATAGCGTGCTACTCCTACGCAGGTCGATTGGTATGGTCCGAGGACTCGTTTGGATAATGAGACCTGGGATCAGAGCTCATTCATAGGAAACTAAGATGCATCGGGGATGCATTCCATATGTGAGCCTAGCCGAGGTGAGTGCTAAGAGCCAAGGGCTTGGGGACTAGCAGCGGTCGTGTAGACTTCAATACCATCCCTAACCCAAGATACGGAGGGTGTAAATCCGTTCTGTGTGTGGGTTCAGGATACCCATACATAATTGTTTGCTCATGTGTTTGTTCATGCATAGCATATGGTTGATTATAACTTGCTTGTTATGGTACAGAATTAAGAGAATTCTCACTAAGCTAGTGTAGCTTATACCCCTATAGTTGTTTAAATGAACAGGTTATCTCAAGAATGCAAAGTGGGGACTGAATTGATTGGAGCCAGGAATGACTCGGGGATTTTGGCAAAGAATACGAATGTTTGAAGTTATCAGCTAGTTTATGATTTGTCTTGTAATAGTTCATGTAGGGAAGTCTGTGGATGAATGTAATCGAAGTTGAATGATTTGTATTTTGAAGTATAGCGATTTGTATCTGAAGTATAGTAAGTTGTATTTCCTTTACATTGTTACTCAATTGTATCAACATAAAATGTATCATCCTGATGTGTCTCCTTTATGTGTTAGACGCCTTGTACATAGTATAGAAGCCTTCGCATGACTGAGATGGTCATTCTTAGGCTTTAATATTGTGTGCGACGGACTGCCACGTTTAGGGTACCCTTCAGGACGTGACACAATCCTTAGGTAAAATACTAAATTCCTTTCTTAGTTTATGTCAACATAATATGAAAAATTTTTATATTATGTTTCTATACAAAATCCCCATGATGCATATGCTAGGAAATGGGAACATATAAACAGCATATTGTTCATGTCTTGTTCAACTTCATGTTTATATTCATGTTACATTGTGTTCTTGATTCGAACTTAACCTCCTATTAGTTAGTATGTATACATGTGTGTGTGTGCGCATTAGAGCCTAATGCTTACTAATCTAACTTTTATCAAATGCTTTTTCCATGCTTTTATTATTGATTTCTTGCTAATAAATAAGAATAGTCATAATTCTAGTCTTAAACTTGTCCATTTTCAAAAACAAGTCAAAACAAATATGGGATTTGTCCATTTATAAGTCTTGGGAATCCTTGAAATTAATCTACGACTTCTATGTTTTCTTATTTGCTTACTTTGCTTTATTCATGAGACTAGAAATATTAAAGTTTTAGGGAGCTTTGATAAAGTCTAAGACTCACATAATAATTTTCTTGCTATTCTTATTTTATCTATGAGACTGGTATTATTTCTAGTCTTAAGAAGTCTTGAAATTAATCTAAGACTTCCATAAATTATTTCTTTATGTTTTTCTTACTTTAATAGTGACTAAAAATTATTCAAGTCCCGAGGAAGTCTTGAAAATAAGCTAAGACTCCCATAATCCTATTTTGATGTTTTTCATATTTCGACTATCTATCTCCTAATTTGTGTATATGAATTTATATTAATGATTTTTGCCCTTAGCATAATCACTACACTTTACTAATATGCATAAATGGTCATAAGAGATATTGTCATGATAACATTTTCAAATATATATATATATATATGAATATTGATAATTCCTTGTCTTATAAAAATTAATAATCAAAGAACCCTATTGTCAAACACTTAGGAAAAATTTGTTATTTGTAAGAATAGGTATTCAACGAATTTTTTGAAATATTAAATGAATTTTGCCTCAAATACAAATGTTGATAATTCTTTTTTATGAAAGATTTTCAATTAATTTACTCATAAAACACATACCAACCCTATCTATCAAAAATAAAAATTTGAAACAAATCTTCCATATAATTTCTTTTAGGTGCCAAAACTAAAAACAATTTTAAGAAAAATCCAACATAGAATAAATTCAAATGCAGGTACACAAGGTTTCATGTTTTGAACCATGGATAGTAAAAAAAATATTATTATTAAACATAAAATCTCCACAAAGACAAGCGAATATAAACATAGTAATTTTCTTAGTTAAATATGTCATTTACAACAAACCAAAAATTATAAGTTTTTCCACAAACTTAACTTTTCAAGCTTCTATAAAATGATAGTTTTATGAAAAATCATTTTTTTTTTACAACATCACTAATATCATGTACATAAAGATAATATAAATATTAAATGTTTTTCAGAGGTAGTAATATTTTATGCTTATTATAAAATGTCCAAATGGAGTGAAACTTTGAAAAACAAGAAAATTATGGGTTGGACCATGTAAGATGCAATCTGTATCAATCTAGTCCAACCTCTAAATGGCCTTAAAAATAAAAAGTAATCTTAGAAGTAGAAAAATCTTTTTTGAGTAGGTAAAAAATGACTACTAATATACGAAATTCCAAGCTAAAATGAGCAAGTTATGACTGTTTTAAGATAAAAAATCCTCGATCGGAAAAAGTGACGTGGATAGGGAAATAGAATTAGGAAAATTAGATAGAATCTTTATAAAATACTCATTTCAAGTATTTCTCTTATATAGGTAACGAGAAGTTAGAAGATTCTTACCCCGAGAACTACTATGACTGAAGAAGTATTCTGCAGGAAATAGCCGAGTGAGTTTATTTCTTTGTTTTATATACTTGTGTTTATGCTTATAGTTTAGAAGCATTAGAATTAAGGCAAAGATAAAATAAAATATGCATGTGGGAGTCAATAAGGGGAATGATTGTGATCATGGTGTTTGCTTGAAATTAATCTTTGTATATCAGAACTTGATTTGTTGATGAATCAATTATTGTTACTTATGCCTGATGAATAGGGGTGTTCATAGTTCGGTTAACCGATCCGTTGTCCTATTTTTTGCATAATGATTGGTTTTTTAATATCACAATCTTAAACCGATCCATTATAACAGGTTAACAGTCTTAACGATTAACTGTTTTTTTCGGTTAATTTTTTTAGTTTTTGATTTTTGACAATTTTATATAATGGTTATGCAAAATTTGTAGTCAACTATATTTTTCAATATTTCCGTAAAAATTAGAGCATTTTTTTTGTAATTATATTAAAAACTATAAATTAAGATGTAAGATTCAATTTTTTTAACTCATATGCAACAAATACCAAAATGTAAGAGTTCTTTTCCTTTTTTTTTTTTTGTTTTTTACACAAGCAAAATAGATGAATATGTATGGTATTAATTAGGAAAAAATCTACCAAAATGAACGGGCCATTTTGGATTCTATTGATATTGAATACATATGATAATTGATAAAGACAAAAAGCCGTACTCGATGCAACAAGTAGTGTTCTTGGTGATAGATTTAACAAAATGTCTAATTTGAATTTTATAATTACAATATTATGAAAATAAACCACAAAGGACAGTTTAGTATTGTATAATAAGGGTTCAAAAAAATTTGGAATACAATTTTAAAAATCAGATAAAAGAATTACGAAAAAATGATATTTCAATATCCGAATATTTATGTTTTAAACAAAATAATTATACAAGTATATTACAAATTATATATATATATATATATTATACGGATAGTTAATCAAAACCGTTGGTTTTTATTCTATAAATCGAAACCGAAACCGAAACCAAAAAACTGCAAAAATTAAAAACTCCAATCCTAAAGCAAAACTAATGAACCAATTAACCTTTTTTTCGAATTGGTTTTATGTTTTCGATTCGGTTATTCTAAACATTCATTTTTTTGCACACCCCTAATGATAGAATGCTTTTAAATTTCTCTATGATTACCCTGAAGATAATTTAATAAATATGATTGAGATTTAAATTATTAAATTGAATCATGCATATCACAAAAAGTAAGCCGCATTGCATTCACTACTATATCTTCAGCACGACGAGAGAATAGTAGTGGTGGTAATAGTAGCCCAAAAATCTACAAGTTTTAGTAGCGTATAGTAGCCTAAAAGATCTACAAAAACATTTTTTAATCTATGGTCATATGTGTCTATAACCCTTAACCCTGAATGAAGGGTACAAATTCATTCAAACATATAATTTTCGGTTGATCATATATATTGCTTGCTCATCTAGTTGTTGCATTTCATATGATTTGTTGGTCCTGAAAAAATAACTAAGAGGTGGGGTGAATTGGTTATAAAACTTATTTTTCAAAATTTAAAACAAATTTCACACCACTTGGTTATTCAACTAAAATGGCTTTAAAACTTTCTTAAAACAATAATCTTAACAAATAAAAGCTTTAAGCAAAAATTCGGATCAAAAGTGATTCAAGACTTTCACACTTAGAAACCTTCTGCTTAACTCTCTGAGTAAGAAAAATATGAATGATTTACTCTCTGATTAACCTTCTGAGCATATATCACACATATACAACATCAATAATAAATCACGAAATTAAAGAGAGATAAGGAGTAGAGAGTGCAAAGCTATATATAGAGGTTCCGCCTCGAGCGTCAATCCTCCCTTCTAGCTCCAAGCCGGGGTCCCGGTATTCCTCACCGGTTGTGTTCTACTATCCAATCAAATCAATGAAGTTACAAGAAGTATTTGCCAAACTTTTGGCTACAATTCACTTAGCTTGATTCTCACAAACAAACAATCAATCAACTAAGCCTACTTGTAACTCTCGACTCACATTAAATGTGTAACAACAAATCAGAGGAATAGAGAGTAGGTATCCTCAAAATTTTGCTCAAAATGCAATAATAGAAAAATGATAGTAAATTTGCTCAAATTCAAAGAAATTCGTGGTTCTTTGTTTTCTCCTCTTTTTCATGTGATTGTACTTCCTTTTTTCTGTCTTGGGTGAGTATACTTATCCTTATATCTTCCAACGGCTAGGAAATCAATTGGATAAACTTTGCTCCTTATTTTGTGCGTAATATTAGCTTTTCTCTTTCTTCAAAATCTGCAAATTTTGAATAACTTGAGATCTTGTTGTTGTAATCTCGAAATTCTTGCTCCAATGGATAAGTTTAAATCTCCAACAACTTGTATAATTATCTTGAACTTGAAATTCGAATGTGAAATCACTGTTGTTGACTTGTTCCTTCGTCTGGTACTGTTCATGCAACAAAAATATCGTATTTTGCATAAATTTCGACTTCCTTATATGGATAAATGATCATCAGACAAGTTCCTTGCATATTTGGATCATGTTTTCCACATTTCCAACTAAAACTTGAATAAACTATTGAAAATTGATCCTTATAAGTCACGTTCTTTTTCCTTGATGTTAAAACAGAATTTTCTCAAAAAATGAACTTTAATCCGATGAAATTCGAATCCCCATGGATATTGAACCAACTTTGTAGAACACATTGAGTATATTACCCAAATATGCTCAATCTTTGGAGCTGGGTCTTCAACGTATTAAATCTAAAAAGAAAATTCGAATCTGGAGCTGAAACTTGTCATTTTTTTTTGTTGCAGTTCACCTTCTGATGTACCTTCTGATGAACCTTCTGACGAACCTTCTGATAGTTTAAAAAGCCAGCGGAGAACCTTCTGATTAACCTTCTGACAGCTCATTTGTTCTTAAAATCTTCTCCAAACACTTTCTAAAGTATTCTTTGCATGGAGTCTCTTTTGAAATCATTCTCTTAAGTCATCGTAAACCACTTTGATTATATTAAATCCTTGCACACTTAATAAATATGTTAGTAATTATTTACTCCTTTTTGTTATCATCAAAATCATCATTTGAGATAAACCAACATTCTCCCCCTTTTTGATGATAACAAAACCCATATAAACAAAATAATAATTTTTTTTTAAATGTAAAGTTCAATCTAAATATTATCTCATATTTTGTTTACTTTCTCCCCCTTTTTGTTAGCATCAAAAACAAAATACTCATTCAAGAATATAACCAAGTATTCTTTTCAAGCATGTAAGAACATTTTTGTGCAAAAGTGTAGCTTTTTTTTTATGCTGTTTTTTTAATAAGCTGCAAAAAATGTGAAACATGCAGAATTTTTTTTTTATACAGAAATTTGATAGATTGCAGAATTTGTGCAGAAAAAAATGATGGAATTACAAAAATATACAGAAAATGCAGAAAAAGTGCAAAATTACATAACATATGCAGAAAAGTGCTGAATTGCAGAAAATGCAGAAAAAAATGCATATATTGCAGAAAATTATCTTTTAATATGCACATAACAAGAAATTGTAAAGTAAAACAATTTCAACATATTTGTTCAATGTACTTATCTTTTTAAACATTTCTCCCCCTTTATAAATTTCTTTTAGAAAACAAGCTCCCCCTTAATATGATACCAATGATTTTAAAAAATATTCAATAATTATTTTCATATCAAAACATGGAGAGCAAATAAAATAATATATAAGGGAGTTGGAACAATAGTACCAAATTTTCATATTTTTCCTTCTTGCTTATGAGTGCACATATATATATATTTTTTTTTTAACCGAGGCAATTATTGATCATGATAATATCTATTTGTATTTGCCTTCAGTACCTGCACTTCACTCACAAACAAGTTAAACTTCTTTACGAACCCATACAAGTTTGGGTCCATTGAAAAATTTGTTTCCTTGTTGATCACTAAGCTTGTTTCTTTTGTAAAAACAATATTTTTCTATATGACCTCTTCTATTAAATGAACATGCATATGGATGTGTATTGTTCATTTGATTTACCTTTTGATAATAATTTTGTCTTGGATAATTATTATATGCATACCTGTACCCTCTGCCATACCTTCTGATAGGATAATTTTGTTGAGCATACCTTCTGATGTAGCCTCTGCTGTTACCATTCATACTCTTTTTGACAGATTGCATAACATTTTTCATTCCCAGATTCATTTGCTTTTACAAACACTGTTTTATTCATGCTATTTGTCGAATTTTCATGTTCATATCCAAGTCCATGCTTAATAAATGATGGTCTTTGACTACTTATAAGCATGTTTAACTTCTTATCACTTTCATTAAACTTACTAAAAGTGCTTTCAATAGATTGTGACAAATCTTCTACTCTTCCTTTTAAATCTTTAATCTCATTCTTCAAAACATCATTCTCTTTCTTCAAAACATCAGATTTGACAAACAATTTTTCATTATCATTTTTCAAAATATCATTCTCATCAACAAGCAATTTATTTATTTGTTTCAAAACATCTTTTTCATTTTTCAAAGCTTTATTTTCGGCATCTAGTTTTGAATTCTTCAAATCAGCCTTTTTAAGAGCCTTTAAGAGCTTTTTCATCTCAATACATTTTTTCATTCATTTCACTTCGGATTCAATTTACCTCAGATGTAGCCATAGACACAATTGGCTTCTTCTTCATCTTCACTTGTACTTTCTGATTTAGTTTCTGACTCGTCTAAATCACTCCATGTGGCAAGTAATGATCTATGCTTCTTCTTATGCTTTTCCATCTTCTTCATAAGCACAGGGCATTCATACTTAATATGGCCCGGCTTCTTGCATTCATAGCACACCACTTCCTTTTTCTCCTTCTTCTTTTCTTTCTCTTTGTAACCTTTTCCTACATCACAAGTGGAGCAATATTTCTTATACTTAACAGTTTTCTTACCTTGTTTCTTTAGAATTTTGTTGAGATGTCGAACTAATGAGTTGACTTCCTCGTCTTCATCACTAAAATCAGAATCTGAGTCATCATCCACCTTTTCTGTTTTGAAAGCCGTTTCTTTTTGTTTCCTTCACTCTCTTCTGTCACATCTATGTGAGATTGATATGCCATCAACTTTTCTTTGAGTTGGCTTAAGGAGAGAGTGCTAAGATCATTGGCCTCCTCTATTGCTGTCTTCTTGGCATCCCAAGATTTCGGTAGGATTCTTAGAATTTTCCTGACAAGATCAGATTCTTCTAACTTCTTTCCAAGAGAAGCTAGCTCATTAGTAATAGCAACAAATCTATCAAATGCATCCTTAACTTTCTCATTAGGTTTAAACTTGAACAACTCATATCTTTGCAAAAGTGCATTGATTTTAGTATCTTTTATTGTTCTTGTTCCTTCATATGTTTCACTAAGAGTATCCCATATTTGTTTAGCAGTGCTACATGAAGAAAATAAATAAAATTCAGATGATGCAATGGTAGTTAAAAGAAGATTCTTAGCCTTGTTGTTTTTCTCAATGGCTTTCTTTTGATCAGAGTTATATGCCCATCGCCATTCATAGTGACTTGTGTGTCTCCAAGCAAGATGACCTGCCATGAATCAAAATCATTAGCTTTGATGTATGTCTCCATTCTCATTTTCCAATAAGGATAATTCATGCCATCAAAGAATGGTGCTCTATCAATTGCAACATTATTGTCAACCATTGTTCAAGGATCACTCAATATGAGAAAAGAGTTTAGCTGGATATCAATTGTAGTTATCAAAATTTTAAAACAAAAACTCTTTCTAAAAATTGAGCCCCGCTCTGATACCAATTGTTGGTCCCGAAAAGATAACCAAGAGGGGGGTGAATTGGTTATAAAATTTTTTTCAAAATTTGAATAAATTTCACACCACTTGGTTATTCAACTAAAATGGCTTTAAAACTTTCTTAAGACAATAATCTTAACAAATAAAAGCTTTAAGCAAAAATTCGGATCAAAAGTGATTCAAGACTTTCACACTTAGAAACCTTCTGCTTAACTCTCTGAGTAAGAAAAATATGAATGATTTACTCTCTGATTAACCTTCTGAGCATATATCACACATATACAACATCAATAATAAATCACGAAATTAAAGAGAGATAAGGAGTAGAGAGTGCAAAGCGATATATAGAGGTTCCGCCTCGAGCGTCAATCCTCTCTTCCAGCTCCAAGCCGGGTCCCGGTATTCCTCACCGGTTGTGTTCTACTATCCAATCAAATCAATGAAGTTACAAGAAGTATTTGCCAAACTTTTGGCTACAATTCACTTAGCTTGATTCTCACAAACAATCAATCAACTAAGCCTACTTGTAACTCTCAACTCACATTAAATGTGTAACAACAAATCAGAGGAATAAAGAATTATGTTTCCTCAAATGTATTCGCTCAAAATAAACAATAGAATATGACAGTAAATTTGCTCAAATTCAAAGAAATTCGTGGCTCTTTGTTTTCTCTCTTTTTCATGTGATTGTGCTTCCTTTTTTCTGTCTTGGGTGAGTATACTTATCCTTGTATCTTCCAACGGCTAGGAAATCAATTGGATAAACTTTGCTCCTTATTTTGTGCGTAATATTAGCTTTTCTCTTTCTTCAAAATCTGCAAATTTTGAATAACTTGAGATCTTGTTGTTGTAATCTCGAAATTCTTGCTCCAATGGATAAGTTTAAATCTCCAACAACTTGTATAATTATCTTGAACTTGAAATTCGAATTTGAAATCACCGTTGTTGACTTGTTCTTCTTCGTCTGGTACTGTTCATGCAACAAAAATATCGTATTTTCCATAAATTTCGACTTCCTTATATGGATAAATAATCATCAGACAAGTTCCTTGCATATTTGGATCATGTTTTCCATATTTCCAACTAAAACTTGAATAAACTATTGAATTGATCCTTATAAGTCACGTTCTTTTTCCTTGCTGTAAAACAGAATTTTCTCAAAAAATGAACTTTAATCCGATGAAATTCGAATCCCCATGGATATTGAACCAACTTTGTAGAACACATTGAGTATATTACCCAAATATACTCAATCTTTGGAGCTGGGTCTTCAACATATTAAATCTAAAAAGAAAATTCGAATCTGGAGCTGAAACTCGTCATTTTTTTTTTGTTGCAGTTCACCTTCTGATGTACCTTCTGATGAACCTTTGACGAACCTTCTGATAGTTTAAAAAGCCAGCGAGAACCTTCTGATTAACCTTCTGACAGCTCATTTGTTCTTGAAATCTTCTCCAAACACTTTCTAAAGTATTCTTTGCATGGAGTCTCTTTTGAAATCATTCTCTTAAGTCATTGTAAACCACTTTGATTATATTAAATCCTTGCACACTTAATAAATATGTTAGTAATTATTTACTCCTTTTTGTTATCATCAAAATCATCATTTGAGATAAATCAACATGATTATTTAATAATAACTTACTTGATTTCCTCGCATTGGTACATTATTACGAGAATATTCTCACTAAGCTAATTGTGCTTACACCCCAATAGATTTCTATTATCGCATGATCCTTTGCTTTTGTACCTGAGGTCACCCTATTTTCAGATAAGATACATGCCTTTTTTGGATGCTTTTGGGGGAATTCTCCTCAAAAACTTTAGACTAGATTTCCTTTAAAATCTTTCAACTTATAGTTATTTGTTACAAGTAAGACTAAGATAGAATTTTAATTCTTGCAGAATTGTATCAAGGGAATGCCCCTATGAAGATGTGAAGACTATCTATCTTTAAGTTTTTATTATATATGTTTAAATATTTTCTTGTATATTATATGTTTACTATCTTGAACTACATATCCTATTGGTATCTCTACTATTAAGTACGCCTTACATATCAAATCAAAGCTTTCGTGTGACTATGAGAAAGTCATTCATAAACTTTAATATTATATGTGATAGACTATCATATTTATGGTACCCTTTGGGCGTGACAACTGGAACTTACTACAGTTGAGTACAAGGGCCGCTTGAATTTGTCTTTCGATGGGCGCTCCAAAGTGAATAATGGGGTGGTCCTAATAAAGCTCTAAGGGTGCTTGATCTGTCTACTTCTCTTTCTTAGTATAGCTCGGCTAAATATTTCAATAGCTTGGAACTCAGCAATTTGCACTTTGGACACCAATCAATTGTAGAGCTGGAATCTCATTACGCTTTTTCGTTCCGTTGCTCGGGTTTGATGCTCCCTTGCAGTCAATTGGATTATTTTGTCCTGTTTTACTGGTTCTTATTGCTGTTGAATGATGGTCGCACAAGTTTGAGATTAGTTTCTGTACTTTTCTGCTCTAACTAGAAATTAAATTAAAGACAATTGTTACAATTTCATAATTTCTTGCTCAATTACACAAAAAGTGTCTCCTCCAGCCCTTGTATAGTTTACGACACGAACTCACAATACAGCTAATTTTATCACATTAGAACCCTTTTTCTTCAGAATTTATAAGCAATCGATCCCTTTAATGCATCTTATCAAATCTTAGATTAATATTCCAACGAAAACATACATTTTATGCATAAATATGGATTATTTTAGTAGAAATATCCATATTGATAATATTACAATTAAAACTGCATATGCTTAAATAAATGCACAACCCTAAAAGTTGATTTAACAAATAGACTAAAGAAAAGCGTTCTTAGGTCCAAAAATTATTTTAAGTTAAAAGTGTGTTTCACATTTTCTTTAATATAAATTAAGTCTAATTTCAATGTTTTAATTTTCTTTAAAATACCGGCCACAAAAAATATTTTTTCCTTTAAAATGTCACACTTCCCATTGCAATGGATTCCCAGCAGTTCCCTACAACCAAGGACCATACTAGCCTTTACGGTTCTAGTTTTGGTTCCTCCTTTTCGAAACTAGGAGGCGGCAGGATCTTAAGAATAAACTCAGACCAGGCCCCAATACGATCAAGTAATAGTAATATTACACAAACCCAAGTTTAATTCCAAACTTCAAAACTCATGCTTAAAATTTCAAATATGATACTGACGAAAATGATACCATAGAAATTCAAACTCGATGCAATGTGGCTCGATTTATTAGAAATATGTGCAAATTCAAACTTGACAAAATTAAGTCTAAGCTCCATTTATTAAAAATAATTTTTAATTTCAATCAAAATAATATTGATATCCAAACTTGACTCAATTCAATGAATAATAACACTCAACTCAAGGTTGATTCTGACTTTTAAACAAAATATTGTAAAACTAGAGCTTTAACTCCCTGAACTACTCAAGCATGTTGAATTCCTAACTCAAACTCAGCTAGAAGGCTCTCGAACCAAATGGGTGAAAAATCTACTCAAGTCTAAAATAGAGAATATATAGACATTACAACACCTAAGATCTTAATATAAGTAGAGAAAAAGGATATATTATAGAAAGAACTCGTGCATATCATATGTTTCTCTGTTCTACATGTAGTAGTCGTAACTCTCTCTATATCTAGTGGTCGTTGGACGAACTTCCGTTTTCAAGAGACAAAACAACTTTGTTAATTTAATCTTTGATCAATCACTAAAACTCTAAGAACTGGTAGTCTTCGTTAAAAGTAAAACCCCTAAAATGTCAGATCGAGGAAATCTCTGATAAAATCATCTCCACCATTTCTGGCTTTCATTCATGAAGATTCCATGGCTAAAGCATCTGGAACAGAAACCAATGGAAGCGACGGTACATGAACATTGATCGGAACACGAGTGGCCACAGCCTTCTTCTCCGTCTTTGCACTAATTTCTCGCACCTTCCTCACTTCGTTAGCGAGTTTGATAACGTAATCATCCTCATGTCTCCAGAAAATTTCCCGGCTCGGTCAAAAGTGCTAAGCAATGCTGTCCTCTTTACAAGGACATATTAAGTAGGAACGACAGTATCTCCGATGTAACATTATTAGAGGGTGTTGGTGTTCCACCTTTTGAACAAGCCAGGATGAGAAAACTTACCAATATCATGCAAGGCCTTCTCTAACAAGAAAAGATACTCTCTGTTATTTCCACAAGGTCCACAAGCAGTTGCAATTTGCCTGTAAAATCAAAGTGACATTAAGATTGCCTAACAACAAGGACTGAGCTCGGTTTTTTTTTTCTTTTATTTTTTTTTTCCCTTTACTTTCTAACATGTCTATGTGGTATACCTTGCCATGTCCTCCATAGGGGCTGGGCCTAAGTAATATTTGTTCTTTAATTTGTCTGGCGTAGAAGTAAATCTGTTAAGGGAAATGACAACCAACCATGTTAATATAATATGCAACAATAAACCCCAGTACTTAGCATCCACAGAGCAAAATAAACATAAAAACCACTCACACTATGACTCCTTTCAGAGCAGGCTTGGAAGAATCTCCTTCCTAAATAGGGAAAAAAATGTAAGCCCAGAGCTAGTGTATTATCACAGATTTGGGGATAGAAAATAAGCGAGATACAACGAAATAACTCAAATAGAAATCACAATTCGAGGCTTCTATGATTCAGGAATGGCCTCTCACCTTGTAGAAGTCCAAAAGACTCTTTTTATCATACTCACATTCCCTTCCCTCCAGATACTGTATGCAGGAAAGAAAGAATCAAATTATAGAATGATCTTTTTGAACATACTAACAATGCCGTCCCATCTTTACAATTTCACACACAAAGCCAAAATAAGTGCGAAAGACAAAAGCCAATCCACATGAATAACTGGTTAATCAACCAAAATAAGATGAAACTCCATGAGATATACCTCCATGACTGCTCTTTCCTTTTCAGGACCACCGCGCACACAATAAGCAATTCCCCACTGAAAAACAAGCACGTTAATATAAGACAACGGATAAATTACAAGTCCTAAGGAAAAAAAAATATATAAAAAAAAAAATCGGAATCTCAAAAAAAAAGTACATACGCAGATAGATCCTTCACTTTCTTCTAAAGTGCAAGTCCTAGCAGGGCTCTCAGGTGTACCTCTATGATCAATGCATGCTGCAATCACATTTTAAAGAGAAAACAATCGAACAAATAAGATTTGTCTCTAATTTCAATGTAGCATATTTAAGGCAAGCTGGTGATGCAACATAAATATGAGAAGAATTAACTTACCCAGATCAAATACGCGTCTGTAATCCTTGATAAAACCTTTCACTTTTTCATCGAATTGGAACCCTGGGTTCCATACTAACGAACCGTAGCTGAATACCCAGAAAACCATGGTGATTTAGCTCCTGAATTGGGGAAAAATACAAAACTTAGATTATTAATTACTCACATTAAAGTAAAACTAAGTATACTTTTCAAACCCGCTTCAATTAATGCCAAAGTCAGTAACTCCTATATCAAATAATGATAATAATCTTCTCCTTCTCTAGTTTTTCTAAGCTCAACGTAACAGCTAATTCAAAACAAGCGAAAATGTCAAGGTATGACACCCCCGTAAAATCGTGAGATGACGCTGAAATGTGGATGCAAGAAAGTGATATGACATTGATATGAATCTTACGATTATCGGACGAAATCAGATCTGAATCTCTGTTCGTCTTAGTGCTCTTCGCTCTCTGATCTAAACGAAGAGCAGGAAGGGGATAAAACTACCGATGAGGGGTTACGAGAGAGAAACGAAGAGAGGTGAGTCAAGCACAGCAAATGTAGGACAGTGCGTTAAGATTCGATATTAGGGCTTATATTTTTCACGCACAATCTCTCTCTCTTTTTCCCTCTCCCTATTGCTCTCTCAAGGTATGGTGTGCTCTATGTTGCCTTCTCCTTTCGAGCTGAATTGAGAGGGTGGGCGAAGATGGAGAATGAGATTATTTATGGACAGAGAAGGAGGGTCGGTGGGGGTTGGAGAGGAGAGAGACTTGTTCAACTGGACACGTATGTATGCGGTGATATCGTCATGTGACATGTCGTGACATGATCATTCACATCATGATGTTGCCCAAGTGTTCCATTGTCAATAGAATGGGTTTATTTAAAACTATTTTCCCAACATCTTCGTATAGTGGAGTGGAAATCTCCTTTTATTTATTTATTTTTTAATGATACAATCAGTATAATTAATAATTCAATTTTTTATTTTTAAAAAAACTATATTATATTTATATTTTAAGAACCATAATTTTGACTACTGAAAATTAAGAAAAATCTATGAAAAAGATCTAAATTTGCTATATGATGTGAATTTTTTACTATGATATGTAAAATCGTTTAATCCATCATTTTATTATTAATGTTATTTTTCCAGCTTTATTATTAATATTTGTACTATTTTAAATTTTATAGTCATACTACTTGTGAGATGATAATCGATAAGTTGAGTTAGGGAAAAAACATGCGAACTAATATAAAAAATTCCAGAACAGGATATCAATAATGGGTTTTTGGGATTTTTTTTTTTTTAATTTGCAATATATATAATGAGGTTATTAAATTCCTCATTTTTATCCTTACATGGCTGGAGTTGCATTCAACACCATATGTGTGTGTTTCGTTTTTTCCACACTTTTTTTTTTTTTTAACCTCTCTTTTCCAGAACGAGTGTTAACCACTCCAAAATTAGCCATGACCAACTGATGCATGTATTGTGTGTATACTATGAAGGGAATGAGATGTAGTACATCAGTGCAGGTACAATGAACCTAGACATCTGCTTTTTACCGAACGCCTTGTCCCATTCTTTGCGCGTTGCCATCTTCGACTCCCAATTGACAATGTTGGCGACAGTTAGGTTCCGGAGAATGAGAAGCATTCAGTTTAATACCTAGATTCAGTGAATCTAGCACAATGTCAAGAAACCCTAAATGTGGTCAAAGTTCAGAAATTGAGTGTAGAACAAAATAATAAGCATTCAAACCAAATCACATTCACGTTCAAGGCTTAGTACATTAACAATGCAGACGATGAACTACTTTCTCTGCCTATGCATTTATAATTTTCTTTTCCAGCTTTCTCTATATAGTTAATTAAAAAGCCAAACACACGATGTTTCTAGTAGTTTTTATATATTGAATTAACAAAAATTATCGTTATACCTTTTATTAAATAAACTTCATAAACATGGCCCCCCAAAAAAAAAACTTCTTAAACATAAATTAGATTTATCATCCTAAATTATTGTCACAAACACTTAATACTTCATTAATTTTAATCTCTCACTTACTTTGTCCATAATTTCCCCATATTTTGCATACGTTACATGAAATAATCAACTTTTTTCTTTCCTGAAAACCATCCCAATTTTCTTATACACTTGTGCGCACACATATAATATATATATAGATTAATTACAAAAACATAACTTATATTTTGACCAGTTGCAAATACATTACCTATGTTTTTTTTTTTTTTTTCAAATAGATGACTCAAGTTTTATACAAAAGTATCAATTTATTTAATAATTTTAGAATGACACATGCCAATATTTTATTGGTCATAAAAATTAGTTACACATTTTTCAATTTTCTCATTTAAAAAAATAATTTTTAATATTTTATTTCTTTAATTTATTTAGCAATATTTCTATTAAATTATTTTTTTAGACTAATAAACACTAATACATATTCTCTAATAGTAATTAATTATAATGATACTTTGTATGAAACTCGGATGACTTATTTGTCAAAAAATTAACACGGATCATGTGTTTATAAATTAATCAAAACACATGTCATGTTTTTACAATTAACTTCTCTCTCTCTATTATATATATTGCATTTGTGAAACATAGGATTAGACACTAATAACAATGAGAGACTATTCTCTCTATTAATAGTGGTCCTACCCTCTTGTAGTGGTTTAACATTTACTCTTTTTTATATTAATCATCATTTTCAAGTGGTTTTTTGTTAGTTTTTTCATCTATATTACTACTTTCGCATAATCATTTGTAACCTTTTTCCATCATCACTATGATGCCCTAAAGGGTACCCTTTTCATGACAACTTGCAACAAATGCTCATACCAATCGTAAAAATATTGTGAAGTGTCTTAACAACATAACTTAGAAACTTAATAAAGTACTTAAACAAAAATAAGTCATCACATATTTCGTCTTACAATAACATCAGTTATCTTAACTAGAATTACTAAAATAATTAAAAGGACTCAGTCTATTTGAAAAGACTTAAACACTTGAACATAAAATAGGGCAACTATTCTAGCTACTCTCTTCTTCGAGGTTTCCTTTGAATCCTAAAAACAACTGGCTTACTGAAGTGGTGCACCTGGATGGGTTATAAACTAGCCTTAGGGTACTTACACGACGATTCACATTATATGGGATAGGCAAAATCAAGGCTCAATGAGATAAGAGTGCAATTCCTTCATTACTACTTAACAAGCAAAAACAAACAAGTTATCAAATATATGCTATGCATGAATAACCGTATGCAATGCAAACATCATATAAAATCTTTCGGTAATCAACGTGAAGTCCTGGATTTGACCCCTCCTTAACCTAAGGTTTGGAGAATACTTAGTTCCATTAGCATCTAAGTCGTCTAGATTTAAATTCATTTATCACAAGCCCAAGATACTTAAAAGTTTATCTAAGATGATATTCCTTAAAGCTTACAATTAGACCCGAGATGATGGTCTAATATGACTTTGTTATACATGACTTCCCCATATCATTTAGTTTATCTTACGATACTAGAACTTAACTTAACTTTCCTTCGACGACCTTAAGGTGCTCGATTCGAAGATAGCTAAACTTAAATGAAATGGTTATATCCATAACTTAAATTTCCTATCATTCCATCATTGGACGGTGACGACATATGAAAAAATGCAATGTCATGTAATGAATGCCAGTTTAGCTGTAACCAAATAATAGTTAATAAGTTCGAGGTAACCAATTGATATGTATTTCACTCCAAACAAATAAGAAGCACCAATGCCACAAGAGAGCATATTCACCAATTCATTCACCACATCATTGTATTATTACTCATTATAAGTCCTTCGAATATACTTGTTTAATTGAACTCATATTCTTATTATTAACACTTAGTTTCACATCTTATAGGTTTATTTAGGCTAAAGAAAGAGTTAGGTGAGCTAAAGAAGTTGTGACAAGTAATTCCTAAAAGTGAAAAATTTCAACATACACAAACAGGTTACACAGCTTGTGTAGAAGGCTTTTAGATAGTAGAATGTGGTTTACAAGGCTAAACATTGCTTGGGAACGAGGAAAAAAAAGGTCCAAAGAGTATATACAACCAGTCATACACAGGCTGTGTTTGAGGTCATGTAGGTTAGTATTTGCATCAAATTACACATACACAAGTAGGGTACTCGGGCTATATATTAGAAAAAAGTGCGCAGAGAGTAAGTTAAGCATGCACAATCCCCTACACAAGCCATGTTTGAGGTCATATAGCTCATGATTACATCTCATTTACACATACACGACCAATGTACATAGGCTATGTATGGGGGTCATGTAGAACATCATTTACATCTAGATTGCATGGTTTATCAATTTACAGATACATAACTTATATACACGGGCTGTGTACAAGGGGTCAAGTAGAGTACATTTTGCTTTTAGAATGCATCATTTCATCAATTTACATATACACTACCGAAGTACACACCACCAAAGCACACACTTATGTAGGATGGTATGTATGTTGACTATCATTTTTAAACATTCTATAAACGTTAAAGCTTACTCTTTTACGATGCACAACTCATCTAAAAACGTTCATAACTTAACAATATTACTAACATGGCATAAAATAGTAGTATAATAGTAGTACATCACACAAACAAGTAGCTAATCATTAGAAAACTCACTTATTGTGGTGGTATCGTTAGATATCGAAGTAATCCAAAGGTTGGCTTAAAAAATTGAAGTTTTCATCTATACAATATAAGAAAACACTCATCTAAGCTTAAAGAATACAATGTAGCAAGTAAAAACTAAGTTCTTACATATAAAACTAGAAAACGGATTGAATTGAATTATTCGTCAAAACTTGATGCTTTGATTCGTCATAAACCTAAAAGCCAGTGAAATATTATCAAGTGTACTCTTGTTTTGAATAGCATGGAGCGAGATCACAATGTCTCTTGCGGATTTGGAAATGGAGGTGTATTTCGTGAGTTATGAGTTTTTAAAGTTTTGGAAATTCATTGGTTTCATGATCTATAATCCATAAGCTTTTTGAGGTTGAAGAAGACTGAAAAATGAAAGAAAAGGGAAAAGGAGCGATCAACAGTTGATTGAGGTTTATATATATATGAGGTAGTATATGGTAACATGTTGGATATGTCTATGCAATATGGTATCCTATCACAATTACATGTTCCATGGTGTTTGAAGGCGAAAACTTATGTGCTTATCAATTTAGATGCCTTGATCACACCATATACATGGAATTTTCGATTGAAGTTCCTAAAAATTTAGATTTAATATATGTTAAAGCTTAATATGAATATAGGGTTTTAGGATCCGATTATTAGAGTTTAGGTATTTTAGGGTCCAATCACCATTCGAGTTCCTAATCAATTATAAATCTTATTTTTCAGATAGGGTAAAATTACAAAGCTTCATAATTATCATAGCATAAGTTCTTTACTTCAATTATGTGCTTTGCTTGTATCTACATCATACTAATGATAATGTGACAATTCTC
Organism: Combretum micranthum; assembly: GCA_024138025.1. Classification (NCBI taxonomy): domain Eukaryota; kingdom Viridiplantae; phylum Streptophyta; class Magnoliopsida; order Myrtales; family Combretaceae; genus Combretum; species Combretum micranthum. The sequence continues at coordinate 31,296 of JAMXBD010000163.1, forward strand.
TAAGTAAGTGTTTTTCTTCCATCTTTCTTCTCTATTAAGTCTTTATCTCGCTGTTTTATTTTTTTCTTACATCTATACAAAGTTGTCTCTGCTCTTTTTTTTTATATAGTTTTCTTTTATCTTTCCTTTTTCTATTTTGTCTATGTCTCTTGTTCTTAGCATCTTTCTATGCTTTCTATCCCTTGATCAGTAGCCCAGTTTCCTCTATTGCATCGTGTCTCTTATGCCTTGTTATGTCAAATCTTATTTTTATTTTATTTGTTTACTCTAGATCTGACCCTTTTGCTACTATAAACTTTAGTCATCAAACAAGAATGGCAAGTAAGATGGTTAGAAACACCATAGATTGCCTTGATGTGAGAGATAACAAGGAATTAATTCATGATAATGAATATTTAATGATTAGTAAGATTGCTACTAAAAAAATCTTCAAATAGAGTAGACATGATGAACATAGTAAGCAAGGCATGGAAAGAGTTTGGTAGTGTAAGAATCTTTGTGATGAATTCAAACATCTATCTCTTTGCTTTTGACAACTTAGAAGTGGTAGCAGTGACCAATGAAGGGTCATGGCCAGTTAGGGCCATTATTTGGTTTTATTAGAATGGAGGCCACAATCCCAAGTAGATGACATCTAATTGGTCTCACTGAATTTCTAGTTGCAAATTCATGGACTCTAATTAGAGCAATTACCTTTGAATAATGCAACAAAAAAAAAAGAAGGGAGCATTAGTTGGATTAGTGCTAAAGAGCTTCTAAGTGGTATTAGGAGGAGTTTTATGCAAGTTTGAGTTAAAATGGATGTAAGAAAGCTGCTAAGATTCTAGTATTTGGATTAATAGGAAAAATGGAAGCGGTTATCAAGTCGTTTCCAATGATGGAAGATTACTAGATTTTTATTTAAATGTGGTTTACATGGACATGTGAGCAAGAGTAGTACAAATGAGAAAAAAAGAGGATGAGCATTATGAAGCATACTCAAGGCCTTTTCATGTCAAGGATGCTGGTGTGGTTACTACTAAGAAGGGTGGTGGTAGGATGCGGGATGGTGTTAAGAATAAGGATCAAAATAGGCAGGCATACACACAACATACAAAATTCATTAAAAACCTAACAATTTAAATCTTTAATTTAGGCATGGTTGTCAAAATCGCAAGTCAAATATATGATTGTACAATTTTATAATTTTATACGTTTTTTTTCTTAATTAAAATGGATAGAAAATTATTAGAAAACTAACTTTAGGTAGATATATGATTTTGTTATATGATTCTACACGTTTATGATTTTATCGGTTTTGCACAATTTTATATGATTCTACTAATTCTACATATACAAGTGAATAGTAAAATCCTGATTTTGGAAACCATGAATTAAGGTATAGTAAAGCAACAATGGAGCACTTACACTCTGACAACATACTATGGGAATCTAGGATCCTAAGTAACAACAACTACTTAGGGGATTGATATAAGCAGCCCAAACACCTATATTATGTAGAAGAAATTCTAAGCAATTAGCCCCATCGAAGAGCCACAATTGTTGTCCACCTCTACCTATCACAGTTCATAATATAATGTAGCTCAGTTGGTCTCATAAACGTGAGCCACACCATATTACTTTTTTTTTTTTTTGTCTAGATAGATATTATCTTAATACCATTCGCCTTATCAGCTATTTGCCAAGCTACCACCAGTAGCCTAAGCACCTAACTACCATGCTAGCACCAATACAAAAGGTTATACCCCCCCCTAGACCAAATTAAATGAAACAAGCACACTTAAGAAATTAATTAGGTCATCTTTAAGTATTAATTCATGTTAAGACACTTACTCTAGCAATCAACATTCAAGTCATTGCATACCTGAACCTAAGTAAACATCCCTTCATAAATCAAATGATAGGTAAACCCGAGAATAAGAATCTACAAAAGGAAATTATCTAAAATAAGATTTAAGATACTACTTCAATTATTCATTCGTAATAGGCTAATTACTAATCAAATTAAAGTTATATATATTTTACCTATCCTTGTAGTGGTTTTTCTTAATTTCTTTTTAAATATTCATCTATAAATTTAATATCAAGTTCAAAAGTAAATATAGTTATTAAATAATTTTTCAAACATTTTAGCTCATTTCAATTTTAGCTTAACCACTAGACCTACCACATTGTGATTAAGCCTTTTAAGTGATATCTTTAGTATCATAGCTTCTAATTAAACTAATAAACTCCTATTAAGTAAAATAACTCATTTTAGATATAATTAGTCCATCCATATCCTTAGTAATTTCATTATACATAAAAGTGTGCTAAGGATCCTAAACTAGTTCCCTATTAACTCTATAGAACATTACAATGCATTATTAATACCTATTATTATTAAATAAATCCCTAAAACCAAATTATTTAATTATTAAACTTAAAGTTCATATTTTAATATAAAGCATATTATTTACATTTAATTCATATTTATTTAATTAGAATTAGATTCCATTTATTTTCAACATTTCATTTCCTAACGAAATTCAGTGTGCAACTTGGCTTAATTGGACCATTTTGCCTACTTTTAGACCGGTTCATAACTCAAAATTTTAAGTAAACCTCCCAACTCATTGTTTTACATGTTTCTAAGCTGGCTCATACCAATTGAATTGGTTTAATATTTTAAAAATAAAAAACTTCAAATCTGGTTGGAATAGGAAAACAACTAATGACTGATCGGTTTTTGCTAAAAATAAAAATCTTCAAATATGGTTTAAAAATAAAAAACTTCAAATCGCTATTTCATTATTTAATTTTTTTTTTAAATAGTAAAGATAGGTCAAAAATCACAAAAATTTTCAATTTAAATCTAAACACATTAAAATACCATTCATATAAATTTCATCAAAAATAAATTTATCGGAGAATGATTTAGATTTTACATCTCAATAATTTCCAACTTATGTTCATAACAACAACCATTAATCATTCTTCATATATTCATCAAATCATCAATCCACAAGTGAAATATATCATCACAACATTTAATCATAAATCCTAAATCCTTAGAGCACATAATCATAATAAGAATAGAGATTAGAACACTTATCTAAAAGGATGAACTCAACAAACACAAATAACTACTACAATGTATGGCAAGCTTGTTGGAAAAGCTTCTTACTTTCCTTAAATCCCTCCTTGATCCTTAATTGTTCCTACAAATTAATTTTTGCATTAGTGTTATAGATTTAAGGATTAGAATACTTGGGATATGATTGTTACCTTTTTCTCCTTTAAAGCTTATTGAAGAAGCTTAAACCATATTTAATTGAGAAAGAGGGTTTATCTTCTTAAGGAATTATTAAAGTGTTTAAGAGGATTGTCTTCCCTAAGAAGTTTTGAGAAGTAAGAATAAGAGTAGGGAGACAAATTAGGTTTATACATGAGTGAGTGGTGCTTCTAAATGTATATTATACATTTAGCATAGAAAAGACTAATATGCCCTGTAAGTTATATTAACTTAAGCATTTGTACACTAAATTGTCCTCTTTACCGTTCCTTAAACGTCATGTAGCTAGGTATTCATTTATTATTTTTATTTTTATTTTATTTAATTATTCGTATAAATTAATTAGTTTTAATAGTTTTGTTATTTTATTTTTTCTAGATAATTTCTCATATTTTTCAATTGAGTTTAATTTTATTGTTCTAATTTTAATTATTATCCATTTTTAATATTATTACTAACCTTGAATTAAATTTTTATGATGTTTTAGTGTAGGTTATGGAGTATGTGAGAACCACAAAGATAGGAATCAACCATTAGTAGAATCTATTACGAGAGCTAGGGCTAAAGGATTACAGAACTTGGCTTAGAGGATTTTGATGATTCGACCTTGTGAAGATGAGTATGATTTCCTATATGGCTTTGGGATGCATCATATAAATGGTCAAGAGTCAATTTGTGTGAAGTAAGAAGATAAATATGAAGATTAGTGATGATAAACCCCTTTATCATGCCTGTTATCATTGCTAGAATGAAGATCAATGACAATAACCCCCTTTAGCATGCCAATTATCATTGTTGGAAAGAAAATCAGTGATGATAACCTTCTTTGTCACGCCCATTATCGTTGCTGGAGTGAGGATCACCAATCACCCCATTGATCATGATTGTGATCATTTTCTGCCCTTTGCACGTATTTTCTTTTGGATAAGTTATATTATTTACCGTTATGCCATTATGAAGGGGTTATATAAATATCCTTCTTTTGTCATAAACCCTGAGGAAGACATTACTTTAACCTTTCACTTTTTTTTTTTCTCTTTGAAAGCAAAAGCCCAAGTTCTTATCAACCTTTGATTATAGCAAACAACCACTCAATTTCGCTTGTGCGTAATATCATGTTCGAGAGAGTGTAGTTCGGATTGTTATTAGTGTGTAATATCCATCAATAATGCCATCCATATCATTTATTTATATTGTAAATCAAAATACAATACCTACAATACCATAAACCAAACTTGGCATATATCATCTTAGTATCAGAGCTATAGTTACGATGAGGGTCAAGTTGTTGCGTAAAGAAACCTAGGTAAATTGTGCTCATTGTTGAGAATCATAGATTTATTACTTGTAATTATAGATTAAGTCAAGAATCTTGTATTTTTGTTGCTACTACTATTGCATTAAATGTTTATGGTGTTATGGCTTTGCTTGTGGTGTATTATTAAGGGTTAAGAAGTGTGCATACAAGATGTTTGATGAAATGCCTAAACTAAGTTTCCCTTTGGTAGTGATTCGATTGAGTAGTCATTGTTATTGCATTGTGTTGTTTGTTGTATTGCTAGAGTATTGTGGGATTGTTGGGTTGTTGTCTCATTTGGAATTACATTAGTAGTAAAGGCAATATTCCACATACCAAGTGTTCGATAAGATTATTTTAAATTATAGCATTAGTGTTTAGATTAGTCATGTTAAATGAAGTATATACGGTGGAAACTTAGGTAATCTACCAGTGAATCAAAGGTAGAACCCTAAAGCTGCCAGCTACATGACCACCAATCAGTGCATTGATCAATTGACTGTATTGATAGAACGTATGATAGGTCGTTTGGAAGGGCAAGTGTTAGTACTATGCTAACGTGTTGTGAAGGCAGAAGAGCAACCCTTAGTAGAAGGTGGGGTAACAAGTTTGGTGCTCAGGATGGTCAAACTTCTAAAGGAGCGGAGGGGGTTAAGATCAAGAATCCCACATTTCAATGGACGAGGATCACTTGATGACTATTTAGACTAGGAAAGCATGCGAAGCAAGTTTTTGAGTGTTGTGAATATGATGAACTTACTAAGGTTCGACTTGATGCATTAGAATTCTCCGGGTATGCCACACTATGGTAGAGTAATTTTTTGAATAGTAGAAGGGGGAATGGAGAAGCTAAAATTACCACATGGAGGATGATGAAACAAGTGATGCATAAGAGATTTGTTCCAGATTACTACCGATAAGAATTATACTTGAGGTTGTAATCCTTACATCAATGTGAAATGAGTGTAGAGGATTATGATAAGGAATTTGAACTATTGAAAATTTGGTGTTATGTAAAAGAGCCTCGAGAATAAACTATAACCCACTTCATTATTAGGTTAAAGTTTGAGATTGCAAGTATAGGGGAGCTCTAAAGTTTTCATATATTGGAGGAAGCTGTCAACTTAGCATGCAAGGTTGAGAGGCAAAGAATGAGAATTCTGTATCGATCTTCATTGGCTCCTAATTGAGGCTCTAGCTCAAATCAATCATTCCTAAAGAGAAGACTAAAGAAAGAAAGAGGTAGAAATGCCGAGAAGACAAATAAAGTAGATGGCAACCAAGGTAAGTAAGTTGTAATGCTAGTAGTGCCAATATAGAGATACATATGGCTAATAGACAGAGTAGCTAAGTAAAATGCTTTAAGTGTTTAGGGTATGGGCACATCATTGCTCAGTGTACAATTAAGAGAGTGATGGTTACTATGTTTTATCATGCAAAGCTTAAAGTAGTGAGTGAGGATGCGTACGAGGAGGAGAAGAATTTGTTAGTAGATTCCAACAAGGAGAAAGACAGTATTATAGGAGTGTTAGGTTCCACTACTAACATGTCTTTAGTAGCTCGACAAGCATTGAATGTAGCTTAGACTACTAATGATGAGCATTGGAGTGTGATGCTTCAAGGGTTAGAATAGGCATTATATGAGAAAGTCTTTAAATTGGAGCGTGATGCTTCAAGGGTTGGGATGAGCGCTTTACTAATGTAGGAGCGATGTCCAATTGTTTATTTTAGTGAGAAATTGAGAGGGGCAACATTGAACAACTCTATTTAAGCTCTTACCACTTAGCAGCATTATCTCATGCCTCATGAGTTCATTATCTACAAAGATCCTGAGTCCTTGAAACATTTGAAAAGTCAAAACAAATTGTCTTAAGAACATGCTAGATGGATGGAATTTATGGAATCTTTCAACTATGTTATAAAATATAAATGGGAAGTTCAAATTTAATGCATGATGCTCTTTTCTCACAGGTATTCATTGATTACGTCCTTACATTATAGATTGTTGGGGTTTGGAGTTATTGTTGAATTATATGCTGGTGATGGAGATTTTGTATTCGTGGTAGCTAAATGTGTTGAGGAAAGGTCTGTAGATGGTTACTTTATGCATGAGGGTTATTTATTCAAACAGGGTAAATTTATATTACTAAATGTTCCTTGAGAGAATTATTGGTGAAGGAAGCACATGCTAGAGGGTTACCAGGTCATTTTAGGAAAAGACCCTTGAAATCTTGAAAGAACATTTCTATTGGCCTAAGATGAAAAGTGATGTGAATGTTGTTATAGAATGTTATGTTGTTTGTAAATGGTTAAAATAGGAAGGAGTCCTTTTGGTTGTAAATGCCTTTTTCGATACCTAGACGACCTTAGGTAGATGTAATGATGGATTTTGTGTTGGATTGTCAAATACTATGAGGAGAAGGATTCTATCATGGTGGCGATGCATTGATTCAGTAAAATGGCACATTTTGTATCTTGTCATCGTATCAATGATGCTTTTTTATTTGCTACCTTTTTGTGTAGGAAATTATGCAACTTAATGGAGTTCCTCACATTGTTGTCTTGAATCATGATGCCAAATTTCTCCGCTATTTCTAGAAGACACTATGGAGAAGGCTTAGGACCAAATTACTCTTCAGCACCACTTCTCACCTTCAAGTAGATGGCCAAACTGAAGTTGTCAACAGAACCCTTAGAGCTTTGTTTCGAGCAACTATTGGTAAGAATTTAAGAGATCAAGACTTATGCCTTCCTATTATGGAATTTGCTTATAATAGGACCGTACATAGTTCTACTAGTAAGACACCTTTTGAAATCATGTATGAATACAATCCTACCATTCCACTTGATATGACATCTATACCTATTTCTAAGGATGAAAGTTTAAGTGGAGTGAACAATCTAATGAGATCTAGAAGCAATTCTAGCAGGCAACAGATCAACTCCAAAACAAGTAGCCAAGCAAAAAGAACGAAGTGATAGATGCTGAAAGGTCAAGATCTTTCAACTGAGAGATTTATTTTGGATTAGGGCTATATAAACAAGCTGAGTTGAGTTGATACAGTAACAAGCTTAAACTTGACTTGAATGAAAAACTTGAAGCTTGAACTCGAACGAGCTTTGATTTTCAACTCGAACTCAACTTGATTTAATACTCGATAAGCTCAAACTCGACTTGATTAAATTTGATTATTCTCTTAAATATTGATTTAACTATAAAGAATATTTGATACTCAACAAGCTTGAACTCAATTTACCTTGATTTAATACTTGTTTAGCCTCGATTAAGCTCGTGAACTCATCGAGTTAAGTATTTTAAAGCTTGAACTCAAGCTTGGTAACTACTCGAGTAGCTCAAACTCGAGCTCGACTCGATTGTAAACAAGTCAAATTTGAGCTTTTGCCAAGTCAAACTCGAGTAGCTTGCAAGCTATCCCAACTTACTTACAACCCTAGTTTGGATCTACCCTAGAAAAGAGCGATTTCCAAACAAGCGCAATCAAAAGTTATCGCTAAGAGCAAATGGACCATTCAGAGTTCTTGAGTATGTCAACGATAATGCCAATAAGCTAAAACTATAGGTGATTATGGAGTTTTAGCTACTTTCAATGCTATAGATCTCACACCAATATTCCATATTGATGTGCTTAAAACGTAAGGCACAGAGATCTCAAATTAAACATGTAGCGGATATTAATTTCAAAAGATTGAACAAAATGAAAATGGTGTTTTATGGGTTTTTGTATTTTTGATTGAAAGGAAATTAAATGGATGTGATCGATATTGATAAGGATATGACTCATGAAATAGGGATCATGGTTTGTTCGCCACAATCTGTAAATAGACTGATGAGAACGAGTTGTTCACTACGATTGCAAGGATCGATAAGAACGGGATCTCGCCACAATCAAACAATTGATTGATAAGAGAAAATAGAGAGAATTCTCACTAGGGTTTCAATAACATCCAAAAACTAAAGAGTCTATTACATAAAAGGGTATTTATAGTAAAACCCTTAAACAAAGCAAAAACTATTAAAAACTAGTGAAAATAATAAAGGATAGTTCGGCCAAATACATAAGTTATTGATCTAGAAAGTAAGATGGCGGCCTATAATTAAAGGACGATGGCCTATAATTCAAAGATGGCGCCTTAAGTGGTAACCTACATGCCATGACACTCCCATCTTCATTTGCTCGTCCTTTTGAAGCTCCAACGTGTGTAGTTCATTGAAGTCATGATATATGGATGGAATATCAACTAAATGAGCTTCCCCTGACTCTAAATTGTCTGATAAAACTCATGGAAAGATTTTGAACCCTTGAGCTTGGCCTCTAGTGATCGGTCTTGTAACCTGATTGACCTATCCTCATCTCCTCAGGGTCTGTAGAGATTTCCTCAATCTTCATGTAATATGTCCACCGGGATCAAAGATAAACCTGCAAAACTCGAAGAAGGATAAATAAAATTTCCCCCTCACTTGGTTCTGAATGGTTCTTTACAAATCCTCTCTGAATTAGCATCTCATTAAGCATCTGTTCATCTTCACAAGGTGCCTTTAACCATTCACAATCAGCTTATGTCCATGACCAAAGACTTCCACAATGACTCATGCCACTCATCATGTACTCAATCAATCCAAAAATCATGAACACTATAACAAGCATTCAATGAACACATCTCCGGTGGCCTCAAAATTAGTCATTTTTTACACTTTCCATCATGCAATTCATCAATAAGAGAACCCAACATCATCGGCTTGGAATTAGGAAAACAAGATGGAGTACAACTATCCAATAAAGCATTAACATCTTTTTCTCCATTAGGTAATTCGCAAATAGGTCGCGCATATTGTATTTAATGCACTACTAAGCTACCACACCAAAATCTATTACTCCTCCAATAGATATAACCATTAGTTAAGCTCCAGTGAATGTCAAAAATATCTTATAAGATCTTATAGGAACAATGACATCACAATAATCCACAATCCTTGGCAAACCCATCAACGCATCAAAATATATTGGATGAACTGTAGGAAAATCAATATGAAAATACCTAAATGTCTCAATAGCTACTGATGTGAGTGGCTCTAAATCAAGTACACATATATCAAGCGATGATTCTGGGTCAACATCACAATCCATATTACAAATGACTTCCACTTTCATCTCATGATCATCTTCTGACCTACTTACAATAACATCACTACTGCCCACCTCAACCAAATGATCTTGCTTGGAATGGTTTTCCTATGAATCAATTATTATCGATGCCTGTATTAGTTTCGTCTGCTTTGCTATTTCAGAAGTTAAGATCGAGATTTCTTTCATTGAGGCTACCCAAATGGCTTGCTGCAATGTCTGAAAACTCTAGTAACCAATAGTCGTGGCAATTTCATCATGTAGGTCATTCACAAATCTATTGATGGTATGTGCAATAGGTTCATATATGTCACTGTATCTCAACAAAACCTCATATCTATGAGCATATTCCTCAACACACATCCCACTCTACTTTAGTGCCACCAACTCTCGATATAATTCATCATAATAAGATGATGGAATGAATCTTCTCCTTGTCAATCTTCTCATACGTTTCTAGGTTATATCTTCATAATATCCATTCATACTCCTCTGTAATACATTAACTTACCACCATTCCCTTGTAAGCCTTGTAAATTTCCTAGTAATTACATACCCTAAATTACAATTAGGGTGTGAAAGTTCTTCAACCTGCGTCGTCTGAAACTCCCGATCTAAATACTTTCTAGGGGTACCATAACTATCAAACTCACGTAGATGCATTTTTATCACATTCATTATCTCAAGGCTGGGGTAAATCTCACGATGGTATTTATAATCCATGGCTCCAATTCAATCTAACATGCTTTCATATCACAGATATCATAATCACACCACAAACCCTAATATTCAATCTCAATAGTAATCAACAATAAGACTACTAATAATTCAAAATCGGTGAGATAACCCAATAGCAATGTAAAAGATCACAACTTTACTCTTATCGATCATCCCTTTGTCACAACCGATGCTCTGATACCAAATTATAATATGCCTAAAACGCAAGGCACAGAGATCTCGAATTGGGCACATACCGAATCTCAATTTCAAAAGCTTAAACAAAATAAAAATGGTGTTTTATGGGTTTTTGTATTTTGATTGAAAGGAAATAAAATGGATATGATCGACATTGATAAGAATATGACACACAAATCCAACTCGAAATATGTTAACCCTACGTCGATATGACTCACGAAATAGGAATCACAGTTTGTTCGCCACAATCTGTAAATAGATTGATAAGAATAGGTTGTTTACCACGATTGCAAGGATCGATAAGAACGGGATCTCACCACAATCAAACAATTGATTGATAAGAGAAAATAGAGAGAAAATTCTCACTTGGGTTTCATTAACATCCAAAAACTAAAGAGTCTATTACATAAAAGGATATTTACAGTAAAACCCTTAAACAAGGCAAAAACTATTAAAAACTAGTGAAAATAACAAAGGATAGTTTGGCCAAATATATAAGTTGTTAGCCTAGAAAGTAAGATGGCAACCTATAATTAAAGGATGACGGCCTGTAATTTAAAGATGGCGGCCTAAGTGACAGCCTACATGCCATGACGCTCCAGTCTTCATTTGCTCGTCCTTCTAAAGCACCGACACGTGTAGTTCATTGAAGTCATGATACATGGATGGAATATCAACTAAATGAGTTTCCTCTGACTCCAAATTGTCTGATAAAACTCTCATGGAAAGATTTTGTAACCTTTGAGGTCAACTTCTAGTGATCGGTCTTGTAACCTGATTGACTTGATTCCATCACACATGGTAAGGAATCCAACTTACAAGATTTGAGGTCAAATCTTGAGCAACCAAAGGAAAATGATAGAAATGAACCTCTAGTAGGACTTGTTATGAGAGATAAAGCTAAGGGATTACAGAATTTGGCTTAGAGGATTATGATAAATTGACCTTGTGAAGATGACTATGATTTCCTATATGGCTTTGGGATGCATCATATAAATAGTCAAGAGTCAAATTCTGTGAAGCAAGAAGATAAATATGAAGATTAATGAAGATAACCCCCTTTATCACGCTAGTTATTATTGTTGGAATGAAGATTAATGATGATAACCCCCCTTATCATGTTAATTATCATTGTTGGAATAAAGATTAGTAATGATAACCCCCTTTATCATGCCCGTTATCATTGCTGGACCGAGGATCAACAACGATCATGCCCGTTATCGTTGTTGAAGTGAGGATTAAAGGCGACCACACCCTTGATCACGCCCTTGATCATTGTATTGCCCTTTGCATGAATGTTTTTTGGGATAAGTTGTATTATTTACTATTATACCATTTTGAAGGGGTTATATAAATACCCTTCTTTTGTTGTAAATCCTAAGGAAGACATTACATTAACCTTTCACTTTGTTTTCTCTTTGAAAGCAAAACCCAAAATTCTTATCAATATTTGATTTTGGCGAACAACTACTCAATCTAGCTTATGCGTAATATAAAGTTTGAGAGAGTATAGTTGAAGTTGTTATCGATGTGTTACATCCGTTAATAACACCATCCATATTTATTTACATTGCAAATCAAAATTCAAAATCTACGATACCATAAACCGAGCTTGGCACGTGTCACATGAACTTCAATGCAAGAGTCAATGGAAGGAATGTAGGCCATGTTATTCCTAATAGAGGCATAAGAAAAGGAGACCCTTTGTCTCTTTATTTTATTTATTTTAGTAGCTTATGTGCTTTCTAAAGGTTTAATTAAGGTAATTGTAAAGGGATAGATTAAGGGAATTAGAGTTATAACTAATTGTCCTACTCTAACACATTTGCTTTTTGCAGATGATTCTCTTTTCTTTGTAGATACAAAAGTGGAGAATACTAGAAGTTTGAAGTGGATGATTTATCAATATTGCCAAGCATCAAGACAATTAGTTAATTTTTAGAAATCATTTGTGTTTTATAATAGAAACGATTTGAATTCATGCAAGGTTAAGAATGGTAGAGCATTAGGTATTCCATGCACTTCACACCCTATCAAATATATAAGGCTTCCAACAATTTGGGGGAAGTCTGAATGTGAAGCCTTAACTTTTGTGAAAGGAAAAATCTCAAGTAAATTACAAGGATGGAAGCAGAATCTACTGATAAAAATGAGTAAAGAAGTATTAATTACATGGTTGCTTGTGTAATACCTACATACCCCATGGGAATCTTTAAATTCCCTAAGAAATGGTGTAAATAAGTAAATACACTATTGGCAAGAGGAGTTGAATGTTCATTGCATGAGTTAAAAGAAACTTACTCAAGCAAAAGAGGTAGGAGGTAAAGGCTTCAATAAATTTCACCTTTTTAACCTTAGTTTGCTAGCTAAGTCAAGTTAATGCATTTAGCAAAGTCCACAAGCTCTATGGTAAGATTTTTTAAAGGACATTTATTATTCTAATGAGATTTTAGATTCGCAAGAAGTGGAGGCCATGATTCTTAGCTTTGGAGTACTATTCTTTAGTAGAGGAAAGTTTTATTTGATGGGGCGATGTAGAGAGTTAAAAGTGGATCTAAGTTGCAAATAGGGATAGTTTGTTGGGTTCTCAATCCAAAAAGTTTAAGGTTAAAGAGGGAATCTAAGATAGATCTTAAGCTAAATGTACGAGACTTGGTAAATTGGGACATCTTAGAATGGAACTCGCAAAGCATAGAACACTTATTATCCTTCGAGGAAGCTTCAACTATTATGTGAATACTCTTAAATGAAGGTAAAGAAGATACTCTAATTTGGCCCTTTTTATGCATTGATGATTTCACAATGAAATCAACCTATCATTTCCTCCATTCTACAAATAATGAGTTAAAACATAATAAGGCCCCTACATTGTTTTGTATTATTAGCAGGTTGTGGAAGTGTATTAAGAGTTTGAAGACCTTCCCTAAGTTCATTAATCTTTTGTAGCGAGCTATATCTAACTCCATAGCGAATGTAGTAAATTTGTTCAAATGTCTTATAGCTTAAAGTAGGAAATGCCCATTTTGTGATGAAAAAATGGAGACACGTGTGAAGTTCTTCATTAAATCATTCAAATTTGAACATTAACAAACTTGGAAATGATGAAACAATGAAAGCTAAGACAAAGAGATTCCTAACTCTTCATGTTATTTTCTTTCCTATGCATTCGATGAACATTCACAAAATCAGAATTTATGAAGTAGTAAAAGTTAGGACTGAGAGATTCTAGAAAATCTCTCTTACTTTCTCTTTTTTCCCTTACATGTCACATCCCTCTCACTCTACCTCTCTGCCCCCTCTCTCTTTAACTAGCTCGACCCACTTAGACATCCTATGAGTACGAATCAAGTCTGAAGTAAGATCCAACCCACCAGGTTCGAGTTTAAATTGGGACCTAACCCATCGGGTCTAGATCTATTTTTTAAGGACCCATAACTACTCCATGTGATAAATAAGGCGGTTCGAACCCATGAACCAACCGCTTCAAAGCGGTGGGTCCAATAGTTCGAACCTAGTTTTTTTTTATTTTCATTTCATTAAAATTTAATAGAATGGCAAAAAAAAATAAAAGAAAAATAAACTAGCCATGCCAATCCCCATCGAACCCGTGGACATCTCAAGTCTAATCTCTAATCCACACTTCATTCATTGAAGGCTCAATGAAAATAGTTGCACAAAAGCATCGTTATGATCACCTCCAGCCATTGCTTAATCTAATGGAGAACAAACTCAAAATCCTTCACCAATGTAACAGATTCAGAAATTTGATGAAAAAGGAAAGAACATTGTTTTAGGAAATGTGTAAGAAAATAGGGATAGGGATGGAAAGAGTATAATACAGGCACCAAAAAATAATGGCTCTCAATTACGGGTCATACAAGTTGCCAAAAATGAAAGCCTCTTCCCTTTTTTAGAGCAAGACAGAGGTTACAAACACCATAATTGATAAGGAAATGATGAATATTTTATTTATGAAGACCAATTCACTTTTTCCAAATACGATCAAAGTAGCTACTAAAGAAGGGAATCATTCCCCTTTAATATAGGAAGGTAATCACCCTTTAATATAGGTAAGTTATCACTAGCTTTGATAGTAGTAAATATGAACGCCCTAACCCCAATCACGGAAGCAAATAAAAAACAAATGAGGGATTTTAAGCTTTACATGCTTAGCTTAATATTCAATTTTGCACAGCCAACGATGTGTCCTAATATTTTTTTTGTAATTACTTAATGATGGACCGCCAAGTCCACAGGTCTGATCAATAGACCCAGCCATGACCCATAGATCACAGCGAGTCCATTAGCCGAGTCTAGCTTGCCTTAGTGTGGCCGGTCCGGGTTGGGTCCAAATTCGAACCCAAGGATATGTCTGGACTAGCTAAAATCATGAATCCTAAAGCGGTTTCAATTTGCCACCTTCAGCTCAATTCCATCTACATAGAGTAATTGTAGTTGGATGACTAGAAACAAGAAGGAAGCAGCTAAAATGTACTTTATTTTCTTTTTCTTTTTTTTTTTATTTCCTTTAAGAGCATGGAGGATTGTCACACCCCAACGGGTATCCTAAACGTGACAGTTCACCACACTCAATATTAAAGCTTAAGTATGACGACCTTAGTCAATCCTAAAAGCTTTTATATTTAGTGTAAGGCGTACTTTCACAACTTTAGAGAACCATATATGGAATTATGAAGCTTAAGGAGATATAAAATATATTAAAAAAAGAGGATTCATAATAAACATTTATTCATATCAATGGTTTTACAAACTTAAGGACATTTCTCCTAAGATCAATATTCTATTACAAGATATTTGTACATTTTCTCTAATACTAAACTTCATCTAAAATTTCTTTATCTAAAAGAAATTACCTACCAGCAGGGTCCTTGTAGCCTTAACCATAAGTAGGAAAACTGCAAAAGATATCTATTGGGGTATAAGCTAATGGGCTTAGTGAGAACTATTTCCATAAATAACTTCTTGTAACAAGATTTCAAACAAGTTGATTTAAACAATCATACGTAATGCAACATACACGTGAGCAAACAAGCATATAGTTTTTCGGAACTATATGTTGAATAGATTTGCGCCCTCCATTCGGGATTTGGTAATGCTTAACCTCAAAACAAGTAGTTTTAATTAAAAAGTGTTATGCTCGTGAGCACTCATCGCCAAGCATTCCAAATCTACTTGATTTGACCTTGCTTTCGGATCTTCCGCCAAGCATTTCCCTTAAGCCGCCAAGCAATCGCTTTCGGATCTACCACCAAGTGTTGCTTTCGACATGAGCTTACTATCCTTCTCACCCAAGAATAATAACCCAAATGCAATGTGACTCACTTCATGGTATGCATGAATTCATTTCTTTATAAAGTCATAGCATAATTATTCTTGAATTAAAGGCGATCAAGGAATTTCATATAAATCAAATGTTATACTGAAACAAACATTTATAACAATTCCGGCTCCGATATTCTTAAAATTCTTTCAACGAATTATTTTACATACACATCGTTTTATCTTTTCCTAATTCTAATGCAACTAATTTACAAGCACAACAAGTATAGCATTTAATGGAAATAAACTCACGATGCCATGTCGACTATTCCTCTAGGTGGATGAGTCGTTCACACACTCCACTTAATCGTAATAATCTTTAGGGTAAAGGAATCCTTCTTCGGGGTCACCTAGCCAAAGAAAATACCCACAATGAGTATTTCTTGATGATTTTCTTGAATTTTGACAAAATAATGTCAAAAAAATGTTAAAATTCGTATAAAGGAATGTTCCAAGTTAAAATGGCCATAACTTGGTCATTTTAACTGGCCATTTTAACTTGGAATCGCGTATATAATATACCGATTTCTACCTACTCAAAAAGATCTACCCATTTCCAAACTTATTTTCAACAAACAAAGCCATATAGGCTCCAAAACAGTAGCGACAAAATTCACCACGGATTTTCCAAGTAAAAACAACTTTGGTTCAAGGAAATCAAAATTTGTTTGATAAATACTTAGTTATCTATATAGTTGAAAAATTCTCTTTTTATAACTATATATCTCATATTTAAGCATGCTCAAGTGTTTTGTTGTCCAATTATTTTTTGAGTAAACAATGTCGGTTTGAAGTTTTTCGGAAATTGTTTTTGTAAATTTATTGAAATGAATGCCTTGTTTCCTTTATTTTCTAAAAATGCTTTATGTTGGTTTCATTATTTTCCCTAAGTAACTTTTGAAAATAAAATTTCCCATTTTCTAAGTTTTCTACACTTATATTATTATAGAAAATGCACTATTCTTCCTATTTAGTTTTCTTGCACAAATTCCTTTGTCTATTTGTTTACAAAAATCTTCATTCGAAAATTTCTCATTCATGCCTTATGTTTTTCATAGAAATCATTCTTTCATAAAAGTTTATTTTCTTGATAAAACAAAGTGGAACAATATGTGACTTAAGAACTTTTTATAGTAAAGTAGTTTCTAAAATCTTAATAATTTCTTCTTGTAACTTGAAAAGAGATATTTTTATTTTTGTTTTTCAAACCATAGATTTTCTTCTTTTCATAACCTTATTTCTAAGTGTCAAAATCTTCTTTTGTTTAATTATTTTAGAAATTGGAATTTTTGGACAACAATATAAATGAACATGATTTATGAGACTAATAATTAAACAAAATAACATAAAACATAAAAAATAAAGTCAAGTATTGGAGTCTTAGCTTTTTCAAGACTCCCGGGACTAAGAAGTAGACTAGTCCCATAAAATAAAATGAAGTAAAGAAAGAAAGCAAGAAAGAAAACTTGTTTTGACTTGATGATGACAAGTCTAAGACTAGAGATTAGTCTTAAAATAATAAGGAATAAGTAAATAAATTGCAAGGAATTAATAAATAAATTGCAAAGGAAAGTAAATAAATTGCATTGCATAAAAGTAAATAAATTGCAAGTGAGTTATATGCTCTAAAGGATATTTATATATTATATATAGATAATAATATTTAGATATAGTAATAATATGAACAAAAATAATAACATGAAATAAATAGATTTTTCATGACAAGAACAATACATAAACATAATGTAGCTTCCATAACTTTGCGGTCTTTGGAAACTCACACTATGGTCATGTAAAGTTACATGACATGAAGAAGAAGAATTAAAAGGTAGTATTACCTAAAAAGACTTTGGTATGGTTATGTGGTTATAGGTTTTAGTTGTTGGTAGAAGTTGTTGTGGAAATATTTTGAGAGAGTTTTGGAATGGTATTTTGAGAGAGTTTTGAGAGGAGAAATTGAGAGAGTTTTGGTAAGATTTAGGGGTAGTGAATGTGTGAAAGAATTGAAAGAGAATGGGGTATTTATAGGAAAATGTGGAGTAAATTTTGTGTGATTAAAATAAAAGAAAAATAAAACAATTGAGGGAGAGAGAAGGGGAAGGGGCGTAGGCCATGTGAGAGGAGGGGGAGAGAGTTTTATTTTTTTTATTTTTGTTAAATAAAAGATGTAATATGTAAGGTAGATGTGAAATAAAATTATGGGAAAGGTAATAAAAAGGATTATAGGTTATGGAGTGTGTAAGAATGGGTGTAAGAAAAAGTAGAGATAAAGAATAGTGTAGAATAGTAATGAATAGTGTAATGTAAAGTAGATATGACTAATAAAGTAAGTAGTAAGAAAATACCCGTATAAATGCGATATCTGTTATTTTTAGCTACCGAAAAATTAAGAAATTGATATTTTTGAAAACCTCATATTTTTACGAGTCTAACGGTGTATTCGGAATATTTTTACTATTCCGGGCTCCCGGACACGTTTTTCGAGAACTGTCCGATAGGGTTCAAAGGACACCCGAAATTCGAAAAACTGATATTTTTTTATAACCTGTGGTTATTACGAACTATTCTAGCTAATTATCCCAACTTCGTTTTCCAGGGCCAAAGAAAACGGCAATGCGGACTTGATCGGTTACTGTAAACTAGGGTTTTGTTGTCCTTTAGGGTTTTCGTTTGACTTCCGGTTTAGGGTTTTATGCTAAACCGATTCCAAAAAATTGGAGGTTTATAAGGATACATTAAACTTCTTTCCTCCCCTCCCCTCCCTAGCCCCGTAAATTTGACTTTGTAAAACTCATTCAGGGGATATTTTGTTCATTTCCTTTTTTTTTTTCCCACCTAGATAATGAAATGTCTCATGTGCAATCTAATAAACAAATAGCAATTTTCAATATAAAATATCTTTTTAAGATTATCTTTACCCTTAAGTTACTTAAAAAGGTTTCTTAAATTATTTTAAGGAATTTTTATCTATTAAAAAAACTCTCCACTTTATGGATTCCTTTATAAGAATTCCTTAGTTAAATAACTCAATCTTTATTTCAACATATAAAAACCCTTCTATTTACCTTTTTAATGGTCTTTTAAGTAACTTAGCCTTACAATCCCAATAAATAGCCGGATAAGAGGATTATTTTATGTTTTACCTACAGACCATCCTATTTGTCATCATTACATAACACTTATATCGATCGCTTTAATCCTTATTGTCGTCTCAACCGTCCAGTAATGGACTGTACAATTCCAGCATGGAACTATTGCAAGCTCTCAACTGTAAACTAGAGGTTTTTGTTTCTGAATATGCCTTTTGGTTAACGTACCCTCGAACCCATTTACAGACGCTGCGTCGACCGATGCTCCTGTCTCCCTTTCAAGTTTCATGTGCAATTATGGGAAAAAGAATCTAGGTAGATGCCAAGCAACTACAGAAGTCACTAGATAATCATATGATTTCTTGGAGCAATTTCTACAATTTCAAGTCATAAGGACTATCATCATCTACATCAGATTTTCATTGGCTTTGGATCTGGTGTATTTAGAATGTGTAATAGTGAATTAGGTGGCACCAACTGCTCATGCCACGGAGGAAGAGTATCACTCGGATATAAGTTTCCAGACACACCTTCAGCATTGATATATAGATGAAAAGGACAACATGAGCAAAGTCTACATAAGAACCAATCATGACAAATATGCTAATAAGATGGTTGATAAAAAAGCATACGGTGCCTGTGCGGACAACACCTCCATTAGCACCATCTCGTGCAATTGCTAGTGAAACTGCTTTGAGCTCTAGTTGCTGTTAAAAGCCCGAAAACATACCTAGCCAGAACATCAAAAAGGGGCTATCTATCATGTAATCTGTAGACACTAAACAACACACGCACACACGCATGCAGGCACAAAATATTTACCAAAAAAGTTGTTACATATAAAAAAATAAAAAAAAAATGCAAGAAACACTGTAACGCCCTAAATTGTAGTGCATTAACAGCCCGCCACGTGTCACCATAAGAAGGAGACACGCTAAGGCTCGATACCTGAAATCCACAAATTTCAAGTAATACTTCCAACTCAACAATTTAAGTTATGCTCCAAGTTCAAAACATAAGTAATAAAGACTTCAGATAGGCTGACATCACTAATGCCAACACAGCCTACAAGTTCTAACAAAAGCTTAACACAACTTATAGGTTCTGACAGGTAAATAACTAGGTTTAACAATATAGCATAAACTAAGTTCTGTCAAATAAACATAAACTAAAATCAATTATCTGCTGGAAAGTCTGGACTATCGTCCTTAATCTACATAAAGATTCATATCCAGAAAGATCGAACACTATCGCTCCTCACCTGAAAAATGGTTAATATAAAGGAATGAGCTAACGGCTCAGTACGTCAAACCACATCCACATACGCATGATCACTCAAGTTCAACCATACATGCGACATGTTATAAATGCAACAAACACAGGTTACTTATCTTTATTTAGCCTGCAAACAACACGGTTTAGTACCATTTGCAACTAGTCTTAAACCCGAGTTACTCAGACCCCACTTCACATATAATAATAATAAGTATATACATATATATATGGCGTGGGTATCCCAACACCCGCGTTCCGTTTTCAACGACGGTACCACTACCACTAAAGCCTAACTACCAGAATCCTCTCTGTATGTAACTCCACTAGGGACAATGACACATACAGATCAATCGGACACCACCTAGCAAAACCGCCACGACCCTGGTGCTTACAGTTTTACTAGACCAGCCAACCACATTCAACAAGCAATTATTTCCTGTAAAAGCGTTAGTTCATTTTATAAAATACTAAACCACAAGCACAGTTAACAGCAAGGAATGACGTACCTGATACAGGGTTTGAACAACCTAACAACTCAGAGCCAAAACGACAGTTACCTGAACACGATAACCCTTACTTAGAACTCGAAATAAAACCTACAACTTTTATTTCACAACTATTTTTCCCTTCAACCAATACTAACTATACACTCTCATCTTTACACTTTAACAACCCCCCCTTGTTTGTCACGGTATATACATAACTTGAATAAAAAAAAATTGAAATTGAGTAAAATAGTATAAAACTTGGTAAATCAAAGTAAATATCTAGTCAATAAGATAGTTTACTACATTGAGATACGGCTATCATACATATTTCAAAAGAATAATTAAAGTTTCTTTTGCTAAATCCATTTTACAAATCAGACATTATCGTCTTCGTCTGTTAACTAATTCTAGTCCCAAAGCAATAAAATTGTAAGCCTAATAAGATAATAAACAAAGAAATAGTAATACTCACGAAACGTTCCTTTTGTAAAAATTCATATCTAATATAATAGCAAATCTTTGTCTAAATATACACAAAATATATATATATATATATATTATATAGTTTACTATGGCGTAAGGAACATTCTGTGACTTCTACTGGAACAAGAGAAAGTGTTTGAATCCCATATAGAAATAGTTCCGCTATTTTATATTTCAAAGAGAGGAACATCTATTCAATTATTGTAATAGAATGAAAAGTCAAAAGTTTAAATAGATAGGTCAAAAGGAATATTAATATGATTGTCACTGCCATCTCTACTTTAATTAAAAGAGAAGAAAAACGTGAACTGCACCCCACGAATTGTAATCCCCAATTTAGACAGAAAAAATGCAAATAACGTGAATTGCAATCCCCAATTTAGACGAGGAAATAAATGCTCTTGTTTCCGTTACGTATCTAATAATATCTCATCTGATATCAAGTATGTCGTTATTATCTGCTTCTCTCTCAAATCCTTGAATTATGACAATACATAATTTAACAACAGAGAATGTAACATAAAAATATAATTGTTATATAAAAATAATTTTACTAGATCTTTTTCAGTTTTACCCTTATTGCACTCAAGACCCTAATTTATAAGAATTTCAAAGACTGAATATTGAAAGTAATAATCAAATATTTGTAATAGAGAAGAACAATTAAAGCAATTTAAATAAAATACGAAACAGACAATAAACCTCCGATTTTTTTTAAAGTTTCCCGTTCCTTGAGCAAATAGGAAAGATGAAAGCTTGCTTTGAAGAAAAAGTGAACTGCTTCATTCGTGGAAAGCAAGAGGGGTATTTCTTCCTTCTTTTTTTTTTAAAACAATAATTAAATATAAAGATTAAGCTCCGTACGAAACAAAAGCACCAAAGATTTTTTTTTTTTTAAATAATATATCTTTAGTTATATTGGAGCCCTTCTAAAATAAATTAATATCCACAAAGACTAGAATGAGATAAGGTGAAAGACGAGTACTTATATTTAATAGCAAACTCAGTAAATACAAAGAATCATAAAAAATGCGGTTTAAAATAATACTAATGAGAAATTAATATTAATAGTTTTTTTTTAACCGATTAAAATAAATAAACTAAAATATATATATTTCAAACACAATCAAACAGAAGTTTGGAGCATAGATGTGAAGACTAGTACATCTAAAGGGATGTCAAATCTTACATAATCATCAATGAAGCATATGATTAGAAACAAAGGAATTTTGGCAGAGAAAAACTTCAAAGCTGGGGTGCTTTTAGCGTGAAAAGTACATCCAAACATAACTCTTTAAAAAGCACCACATGCCCCAGCCTCCTCTTTGGTCATACCTTCTCTCCAAGCTTGATCATAAAATCGATACAAGTAACTGGAGCCAGGACCTGCAGAACATCATCATATGGTAGATGTTGATTCAGGGAGGCACTCTAGGTATTCATAAATAAATGTGTAGAGTATGCACATCTTTTAGAGGGAGCAGTTCATCCAAATGTAGAATAAAACAACTTGTAAAGCCAGAGGGATGTGAAAAAAATGTTCATTTTGATAATGTTCTTGCAAAAAAATGTAAATAAATAATCATATGTCAAACATCACTCAGAATAACAATCAAGTAAACATTATAATAATCCATTGTTGGATCTTCTTCAACCTTATATATAATAAAGGAAAACAAGAACAAAAAAAGTAGGAACTGGAGATCTCCAATACCCAAGGCCTGCTCCACAACTGATTTCCACTGAGGGGAACTCCATAAATTTTGCCGTCTTTGTCACACCCTAAAAACGGGTCTAGAAGGATAACTTGATGTTATCATATTACATGTGCACTTGTAATATGAAAATCGTCTTATTAGTCAGAGTTTGTAAGGCTCTACCTAAATAATTACTTTATAAACATCTAATATGAAATTACATTTGTGATATATAAAGGAAATCCGACTTCCTACAGTCCACCAAGACCGCAGAGAATCGATATCTCCTACCAAATAGTAAAATAAAATAAATCATCTACTTTACAAACTTGAAACTACAACATTACAAATCAAATCCATAATTAAATTCTTTTTACAAGAATTGAAACTTAAATAAACTATACTATCTATCTGTTTCTCATATCAAACTCGTCTTCTATCTTCAAGGATAAGGATAAAGGCAATTAAGGATATCTATGAAAAAAGGGTTCGGTTTAAACTTTTCAGATGATTTTCTTCAGTACCAAAAATAATTAGAAGATAATTTCAATACATATTATTTACAAATTAATAGCTTAAGTTGAAAATCAAGTTTAGAAATTCAATTTTGTAAAAAAAAAAAAAAAATCGGTATTTAATTTGAGTTCGGGTTCAAAACTAATATTTTTAAACAAGCAATTGAACTCAAAATTTATAGAGATTGAGAAAATAAAATATTTGGTTCAAGTAGCTAATTTAGAACGGTTTATAAATTTAGGTCATTGAATTTAAGAAATTTGGGGTCATTTCTAAATCAAAAGAGAAAAGATCTAGCTTATTAATTGTAAGAAATTAAATAGAGCAATTTATAAAATGAACTAAAATTTGGAGTTTATGGATTTACTAAAAATTGAAATTAAAATTTTCTAAGAGCTTAGAGATTAAAAAAAATTATAAGCAAAGAAATATAGTTTAAAATCTATAAAGATAAAAGAATTGGATTGGTTGAAGGAGTTAGCTAAAGTTAATTAGCTAAACGAAAGTGTTATGTGAAATCTCTAATTCAATTTAATTTATTTCTTATTTGGTGAAGACAAGTTATTTAGTTTTGTCTTGTTAATTATTTTACTTGACTTATTTAGATTATTAGAGTTCAAATTCTAACTTATGTTTTAATTTCAAGTTTTGTTATTATTTTTTGTTCCTTAAAGAAACTTAGATCCCTTCGATAAACATTCATGTTTATTGAGTTTATATATACTACAGGTAATATGATTACATTGTTTTGGTCTTTTATTACATTTATTTGAATTTCTTGCTATTTTAATTTTCTACAAAAGATTTCGAGATTTAAATGTTTTCTTAACTCACACAGCTGATATTCTATGCAATAGAGCATATCTAAATAAGAAGAATTAGTTTAGCGATTTCAACCTTCACTTACTCGATTGTTGAAGAAAACTTGCACTTGACAAAGACGACAGATGACTAACAACATGATTAGACTTGACTTAACTCCACTTGTCTCTTAACTTAAGACGACTCACAACAACCCAACATTAACTCACACAACTCGACAAACTCAACAATGGAAGGTTATAGATTCGCTTTTCCATTATTATCTGAATATGTATAACATTGTGCATATAAAATTTACGGTGCTCATTTTCTGTTAATCATTGAAGGTATTATGTTTTGTAATTTCCATAAACGTGATCATCTTGACAAAATTAAAATCAAGATGCATTATTTTTGCTCTTTGAACATTTGTCTAAATTACTATTATCTTATTAAAATTAAAGTTAGGTTATTTTCTTAAGTGACTGTATTATTATCAGTTATCAATTGCGTAAAATTATGGACAATAATATCTCAAAGGTGCATTGAAATCAATTCAAATTTTTAATCAATATTTAAATTGTTTGCATTTTAATATCTCTAAAACGTAAAAAGAAAAAAGATAAAAAGAATATTGGAGTGATTTCTTGTGATTCCTTTCAAAACATTTCTAAAACTTCGTAATATTTATTTAATGATTTTATATTTGAATTGTTCAATTTGGGTTATTACAATCTTCATATTTATCCTATCCTCTAACAATGAGTCCAATTTGTAGCATGTTCTGCCAAGCACCAACTACAGTATAGAACAATAGATAGGGTACAAGAGATCCAATACTAATTATGCAGAAGATGATGTAGCAAGAGGGATTTTCAGTTCAAAGAGGAGAAAGGCAACAAGTGAATTAAGCCCAGCTAGTTTTCTACAGGTCTAAACAGTTCCTTAAACTAGACTTCTGTTTCTCCACCACACTGCTGAAAGCAACCGGATAACTTCAGTAGTTACACGTGAAATGCATTTAACTTGGTTAATCTATCCCCTATATTTTGCTTTTAGTATCTCTCAGATATAAGAAAAGGAGGGAAAAAAAAAATTTTAATTTCAAGCCATGGATGAAGCAAGCTTCTTGCCATTCAAAAATTTTTATATTATTTGCTCCCATGGCTAGGAAGCATGAGTGAAAATTTCATTTAGAGCTTGGAAGGCAGATGAATTGAATTTCCGGGAATTTTTTCTAACCTTGTTGTTGTAAGGCGAGTCTGCTAAGAGTCGCAGCAACTTTAACAGTGGCAGGCTGACCTAACTGTATACTACAAATAAGAAAATGTATGTTACAGATAAAACCTATAAGTATGATCCATGATTAGCCATTCAATCAAATAAATCTTATAAAAGAAACGTAAAAGTTTCGTCTCTACAAACTAGTAGCTGGGGGATCTTGTTCAAACATATAAATTTCCCCATTATATTTATCATGCAATGATGTCGTTAGTTCACTCTGCAACCATAACTTTAAAACAAGGCGTAGCAGCACAACGAACTAGTTCAAAAATTTAGGAATGCTTTCAGTTTGTAATAAGCTAAGCAAAGAGGCGGGAATCACACACTTATGCATCTGGGGCGACTCTTGCTCCATCCATTTATTTTTGCATCTCAAAAGAAAACAAGGGTAATGAATGAGGAAAAATTGTCCAGATTTATTGATGATAATAGAGGCATAATTCCTCCTGGATTTTACAATTTGGCTCAAACTTGAAGTAGAATAAATCAAAGAAAAGATTAAGACAAACAACCTTAAAATGTTGGAAGCTGGGGAATGTTAAGTCTTGGTCATTTTCATGGAGCAAAATCAGTGCATATTCATGACAAGAAAGTCTGCATCAAAGATCTGAGATGAAAATCGGAGCAAAGGCTAGTAATTCATGAAAACAGCTAACAACTCCATTCAACCAACTTATCCAATTTGAGAATGGAAGGAATGATGAATATAGTTTATACAATAATTCTTTATGCATTAACAAGGTTCATTAGAGAAATTTGAGAGCTTGTCACCACCATAAAGTGCCAGTCAGAGGTTCCATCAAGTCATGAGTAAAAGTTTTGGAGTTGTTCAATTTTATAAGGGATTCTTCATATTGGAGTTTGGAGATTGTTTCAACCTCATATAGCATCATTTATGCTGGAACAATAAGAGAAAAGGGCAACGATAAATCAAAGGACTGAGAGAAGTTTTATTATTTTGTTTAGGACTTCTTTGATCTATCTGGACATTTTACTCAAAGTAGCTTTGACAATGGAGTTACTCTTGTGGAATTTAAATTTCGTATTTCAAATTGACCATTATGTGTGGGCAACATTTATCCAAGATGAAAATATTAAAGGGTCGATACGAGGAAAATAAATAAAAAAAGTTAAGAGACAAAAGGATGAAAGTTTAGTATATATTACTATTATTAAAGCAATATGGATTAATACAACTCCAAAAATCCAATATATCAAATCACTCAACTACGGGGCATTACAATTAACACGAATCTAACTAATGTTTACTATTGCTATAAAAAAAACTTATCAATATACAAACTAAATGAAATTAATTATCAAAATTTTATTACAAAATCGTGTTTGTAAAATAAAATATTGATTCTTGTATATAAATCATGCGTCATAGTTGTGATATTAATGCAAGTACGATTACTTTATCGTGTCTATACTAAGCAATAGTAGTAAATTCAAGTATACCATGCTTCAAAATCGCGATATAGCACGGTCCAGATTTTTCTCCTCTTTCGAAAACGTCTAATCATCCGTTTCACATACGCACATATTTAATCACAAAATATATATAATATGAATAAAACAGTAATGAAACAAGATGGAATGCAAGAAATGATAAAAGGATACGAATTTGCAGATTACCTAACAATTTCAAGACAAAGTAAATAGTTTATTATTCTTAGTGTCATAAGCTTTGATACCGATTTGCTCGAAGATCTACGAAATGTAAGGTTAAATCAAAGCAATCCTTGAGTTTTTGAGTAGTGTCAACCTAGAATCCAGAGGTATATTTGGACGTAATCCTTTAGTATAACATCCCAAGAATAAATATATTGTAGAATCATGATCCATTGGCTCATACAATTTGAGAATCAGATATTTGTAAGACCTAAATTTATTAACTAATGTAAGCAAAGAGCCTAACGTATATTAAGTGAAAACCACAAATGTGGAAGTTGTTAACAAGTTTGACAGTTCTTTGAAAGATCTAAAGAAAAGTTTTATTCACATAAATTTGAATTCAATAATCAAAGTTTGCTATAAGCTTTCCATACTAAATCAATTTAATTAATAAAAAACCAAAATGTATATTATTTTTACTAACAAGTTCACTTATGGCTTTATTCTAGTAAGACCTTGTTGAACCCTCATAGAAACAGTGCTATGATTACTAATAATTCTCTCTTTCAATTATATACTTTAAAGATTAATCACAACCAATTATTCAAAATAATAATGAAGCAAAGCAATTTATCATCAAGATCTAGAAATAATACGTAAATTCATAAATCCTCGCAAGAATTACCATTGTGACTTAAACAACAAGATTAAATTTCTTTATTGATTTTTTGGAATTGTGGGAAATTTTAATTTAACCTAATGTGTCATTTGAGATAAAAAAAAAAAAAAAATCCCTAACCCTAGGTTTATTACTTGGAATATCTTCATGGGTAAAACCCCAAGGATCACTTTATGTGTAATATATTTTGCCCTTTGTAAATTTCATAATTAGATTTGACCTTGATCTGGCAAATTTATGTTGCCTTATCCCTAAGACTACATGAAACTTTATCTAATCATGGTGGTTTATTCAATCACATGATATCTCAATCTTATATGTAAGAAATCAAAAACAAAACTTTATGCCCACAACAATTCACTAACATACAGAACAACAAAATTAGATTCAGTAAATACAAATA
Organism: Combretum micranthum; assembly: GCA_024138025.1. NCBI lineage: Eukaryota > Viridiplantae > Streptophyta > Magnoliopsida > Myrtales > Combretaceae > Combretum > Combretum micranthum. The sequence goes on from JAMXBD010000163.1 coordinate 59,598, forward strand.
AAAAAGTTAATATCATGAATAGTACTTGAGCTTTAGCAAAATATATAATAAACTACCTAAAATTTGAAATTTGTCAATTTGATAGGTAAAAGAACTCTTCGTGCATGCCATCAACATCTTCACCATATGCTTATATCATCATCTAACGTGGCATTTATAGCCAGTAATGGCTTGACACAAGGCAAATCCATATGAGGAAAAAAATTAGTTCAATTTCTTCTTTTAAATTTTTTGAAATAGAGCTCTAAAAAATCCTATAGATATCTAGAAAAAGAAAACAATAGAAAGAGAGAGGAAGATGAAAGAAAGGAAGAGAGAGAAAGAAAACAAGAAAGAACGGCTAGCTACCATATTGAAATCTTGATTTTTTAAAATCGGTTTTTAGATGAATCTTATAAAATGATTGAAGAAACTAACAATTATATAAGAGTTCATCGAATAAACAAAAGAAATAAGAATGTCAAGATTTTTTGTAAGGACCAGCACGACTAGATATAAGAATCTAGCATGAATAATCTCTCTGCCGTATGTAATATTGCAATATTACATGTAAGGCTGTCTTTAAAAAAATAACTTGTATAAATGCTTTCTAAATATGCTATAAAATTTATTTGTCAAGACTTTTCATTAGAAGTATAAAACTTACTAAACAAACACTTGGTTGTCTATAATACATAAGAAAAGCTTCATATGTAATTATTACATACCAAGGCTTATGATCAAGCTTTTACAAAATATGAAGCTTTACAAAAATCTTGAATAAAATATACGTATACATAAAACACATTTCTATATCTATTACAGAAGATCATCATCATAATCGATGTTCCTAATCTTCCAATTATCTAGAAAATCTTCAAAATCAGATTCGTAACCTAATTGAGAATAAAAGTCATCCTCATCAAAACCTAAAATAAAAGAATCATGATCCAAAGGTCCAGTACGCAAGTAACACAGGCAAATATATAGTGACAAGCATACTTAGACTAAATCAATGCAACAATCAATAATTTGATTATCTTTAAGTAAATAAGTCAATCAACAGAAGATTGTTCAAACTTCGATAAATATTGAGAATTCTAAGGTCCTGAGGAACAATAGACTCTCATGGGGTTAATATAGGCAGCTCGAATATTTATGTCTCCTATATGATATAACTGAAAACTAATAGTAGCTTCCTCTAGGGATCACAGTCATTTCTCACCTTTGATTAACTTAATCAATAATATCATTTAGTTTAAACATCCCATTGGTTGGTTTGGCTGGTTTGAGTTGTGTAAGATGCCTTTTAAAAGAATAACTCAAAGTGGAAGCTTTCAAAATTTATAAAGCTAATTGGTTCTGTCCAACTTCGATTAACAACTATCAACCATTAGATAAGCACACCTACTAAAGTAAAATAAAAAGAATTAGGTCGGATCCCAAGGAACAATGGCAACTATCTTACTCCCATTCCATCTATTATCTAGCAAGTAAAAGCTTAAAAATACATAACGAAAACAAAGCTAGATGAAGTTAATATAAATTCACGAATGTTTTTAGGGAAAAATTTAGGTAGGTTTGTAACTATGCAAAACAATAGCCTAAGGTTTGCTTCACCAATTCCTTATTATGTGATTTCAAATCAAAACTCTAAAAGAGTTGTTTCTAGTGTATTTATACTGTCAGATTTATAGACTCTTGAGGTCGTAACTCTAGGTCTAAACCAGACCACAAGAAATGCTTATCAAGCTATCAACGGTTTATACCCACATAAAGCTTAAGAATCTTTTGTTTTAAAACCAAATCAATGAATTTTAAAAGCAAAAGACAGAAAGTTTCACAACCCCTCTTATGGCGATTATGACTAACTCCATTAGTAGCTGCAAATCTATTCAAAAGAATGACCTCTCAGCCTATTAAGTTGAAATCAAACATAGGTCTAACAAGTGTACCACACAATTAGACTCACGAAAATAAATTTAAGCTACTAATCACAAATACCTAGTCAATTTAGTTGAAAGCGCATTTGAATTCATATGAATCAAGATTTGGATTCACAAACCTTAAGCTGTAGGAGATTATTTCTCCACGAGTTTAAACATGAAGCACAATTTTTGAAGAAATAAAATGATATAAAAGAATATTACAATGACAAACAAATTCTTGCGAAAATTACAAACAATGGGTTAAAAACGATTTTACTGAGAAAAATTTGAGAATTTCCAAAGCAAGAAGAAATGAGTTCTTTCACCTTAGAATTTTGTCTCTACACTATGTTAATACTATACTGCTCTATTCTAATTTTGTACACTGTACACTTTGTACATCCTCTTCATTTTGCATGCCTCTGCACGTTTATTTATAGGCTCAGCGTATGAAAATCATGAAGATTTTATTGCTAACGTGGCAAATTCTTTTATAATGGAATGCAAATTCTTTATCCATGCATGCATCCCTATCACTACTCAAACAATCGCTCATCAAGGAGTAAGTTGAGTGCTTGAAGGTTGCATTAGAGATAAGGCTCAACTTAAGCAGATGAAACGCTATCATTTATATCTATTCTTCCATCGAAGAGTAAATTGAGTGCTTTGAGGGCTTGAGACTTTGAGGCATGACTCAAATCAAGCAGAGGTCTGTTCTTCATTCAGTCTTCATTGTGGGTCAAGATTAGGGCTCGACTTTTTGAAGCGAGAGACACTTCTCTTTAAATCCAAGGCTTGATCACCTCAAAACATATGCTAAGGGTCACGTCGAGGGCCAAATTTAGAGTGACAGACCAACTTTGCCTTGTTTTGCCTTGACATTTTGCCCTCCACTAATGCTTTTGCAGGGCTCGACTTATTCTTTCTTCAAGTATTGTTGTTGTTTTACTCCAAACCTGATTCTAAACACTTCGGTTCTTATTCTTTTGATTCAAGGAGTTGTAAAACAACGATTAAACATTAAAAGCACCATATTCATAAGAATTTGTCCAAAAATACATCAATTTAGACCTAAATTCCTTTGAATATAATACCCATAAACATGAACTAAATCATATTACTTCCTCTTAAGAATAAGTAAACATTATACCGATATTTTTAACCCAATCAACTACTCGTTGAGCCACTTGCAAAAGTCATTGCATCATAACAAGGCTAGCTTAAGCGTCTAAACTATCATAGTAACTTCATTAATAGTGTTGCCGCTCATCGGACCAGATTCAATGGCACAAGCACAAACAATTCAAACAACTTAAAGTCTTCTTTCATTAAAGTTAATTTATAATATGTTTATCCTAGCATCCAACAATCAAGTTACTATGTATCTAATGTGTCTGTTAAGAAAGTAGAAGACACATTCAACTGATACAAATAATCTGTAAGAAAAGAATTCAATATAAAATTTGAATATATTCCAACATAGTTTAACATTTATACACACATATAAATATAATACATTTCTATTAATCCACATTTTGGAACAAACTAAAGGTTTATGTTAGCTTAGAAAAAATCGTGGGGTACATTATTAAAAGAAAATCATGTTGAGCTTCATCATATAATAGGTCAAGTGTTGATAAAAAGCTTCACAACTTATGTCAAGGGCACCTCGAGAACTTGACTTTAGGCCTCGACAGAAGATGTGCTCAATATATATTGTTTATTTTTGGCCTTGATGAGTCTTAATAACCATTGGTGTACGTTGAGGGCTCGACTTTAAGCCTCGACGGGCACTAAGCTTCAAGACTTAAAGCTATACATTATTTAGTGTTTGTACAAGGCATGTCAAGGTCTAAATTTCGGCATCAACAAATACTTAACTTTTTACCCCTTCACACTTACTTTAGGCTTACCTCTAATCTACCTCGAGGTTAAAAACTAAGCCTCGATATAATATATATGTATATAATGTACAGATTATATTTTATACCTTAACAAACTTTTACAAAACCATAGTTAACTTCAAAATTTAATACATAAACTTATACAATTATAGATTTCTTTAAAAACCATAGTTAACGTCAAAATATACACAAAAACTACCCATTATAATAGCTTCTAACATCTTATTATCTTCAACAAGAAACTTATCATCTACAACCTATCTCTAGTTCATAATGAAACTCATATCATAATACAATGAGAAACACAGTAAATACAAATGGTCTTGTTTTTCTTATTTTTCTCTTCGAATAGTATATCTTTGAAGACTCGATAAAAAACACAACCAAAACATCACCTACGTTTCTCTTGTTTTTCTCCTTTTTTTAAAAACATAACACACACACACACACACACACTCTTATAATATTAAACTTATAACATTATACTCCATTCGCCAGACAATATTTACTCATACACTTTAAGAATCTATTTAGCCTTAAAATTTACTTAAATCATCAATATATCACTTCATCTTATTAAAACAGGGTTTTCATAAATATAAAGAAAACAAACGAAAAACAATCGTACTGATATGTAAACCTTACCTTAAATGAGCTTAACTTAGAAATTAAAACTAGTTGGAAATTTTAACAAAGAAATTTAAAGTAAAATCAGGTAAATTTTATAGTAAATTTACTTTTTTCTTCTTCTCTAGAAAACAAGTTTTCTTTTAGGGTTTGTTTGAAATGACACTTGTAGATAATAATCTTGGTACTTATCCAATATTTTCTTTATCAAATAAACTTTGTAATTATCCACTATCTACTTTATTGACTTTTGAGGTTACTAAAAATATTTGTTTTTATCTTGGGCTTGGGCTTAATTTTTAATAAAATATGTTCTCATTCTAATCTATGTTACGAAAGGATAAGTTTTAAATTCACATACTACAAACAATACATTATTGACAAAAATTCGCATTCTACATGAAATTCAACGTAATTAATAATTCATGTTGACTCTTCATATTCTATTAATTTAATTATTTAATTTAAACTCATATTTTAAGCAAACAAAGCATGCACATATAAAATAAATTAAACATAATGTTTAAGGTATTTCATTTTTTTATAGAAATCGCAGGTTTCTTAAGGTAGACAATTTTTTATTTAAAATTGGAAACTAATAAGATTTGGTGGGATTATCCTCAAGAAACGAACATAAGAATCAATTTTTTGAAGAAGAAGAGAATCATGAACATATACACAAGTTCTCTCTAAGAGTTCTCTCTCCACACTCCAAATCAAACATGAACTGTGTTGAACTTGTGGGTTCAATATGAATTTTGATGAGGAAATGTATTGCACAATTACTCACTTGTTAATGCTTAATTACAATTAATTAACAAAACATGTGTGTGATTTCATATGATTGTGGTTGTGCAATTTATATGTTGATTTTATATTAGCTATATTACAGGACCAAACTGCACTGGACATCAAACATGCCTCAGGGCAAAGCATAAGAACGGTAGCATAACTATAAGTGTGGTTATGTGAACTATAGCTAGCATCCGAATGCTAGACATGTTTCACATGATTAGAATGTTTTTTTTTTTTTATCATGATGCAGTGAGCTAACATTCAAACATCAAGGGTTATTACTTATTTTGTTGTTTTATTTTATTTTGCACTAAAATTCATAAATAGAAAAAAAAATAGCCGTAATACTTAGTTAACCAGAAAAATCCACCTCTATCCATCATTATCCGAACTCTTCACCACAAATTTCTCTCTCTTCAATTGCACGACCTTTTTTTTTAATGAAGTAAAAAGTTGCTTCTTAGCTAAGAAGAAGAAGATGATGATGATGAGAGAGAAAGTTGTATATATATTTATTACTATTTTGGTTATATATGTTTAAATTTTTAAATATTAAACTTAATGTTTTTTTTATATTAGTGTGCCATGTGTCAAACTATTGTTGGCTTAAAATGTCACATCAAATGACAATATTAGTCCATTTATTGAAAACTTCTTTCATATATCAAATTAATCAATTTCAAAGTTATTCTAGAGTTCATTGATGTATATGTATTAAAGAATTCCTCCTTTATATGAAGTTTATCATTTTTTTTTCTAAATAGATCAAATTTAACTTGTTATATAAAAAAATAACCATTCTTGTGGAATTCTCCTTTAGAACTTTACGAATAAAATAAAAAGGACTTTAAAAAGGAAAATTTCTTAAGTTGCCAAGGTACCACCCAAATTGACTCTTAAAGCTAAAATCAACCTAATAAAACTCAAGTTACCTCTTCATATAAAAATACTTGGAAGACTTTTGTAATTTTTCTTTAGATGACATCACAAGGAAAGGCGGAAGAAGGGAATAAAAGATACCAACTTTAATTATGAAGTTACACTCTTGAAACAAAGCAATGAAAAATCTCAGGAATTATTGGTTCTTCAAGATTTTAGTAGGATTAGATTCGACATGTCTTAAATTGGTCGTTTGTCCATATAGGTAGCACTTAATCAAACAAGAAAAATATAGTTACCGTTTAAATTAGATATATACTTCTGCTGCTAGCGGCTGAAACAGATGACAATGCTCGCAGTTAAAATTTCAGTTGGATGGTAAGCAACAGATATTTAGTTGATAGATTTAACTTATTGATACTAAAAATAAGTTAAAGACTTTTTTATTTTTTGGTTAAAGAGTTAAATTAAACTTAAGGTACTAGCTTTGACATTATCCCTAAGATCTGCATTTTGCTAACCCTCTCTTAGTTGACTTCAACAGGGAGAAACAAAAGTGCTGAAAAAACAAAGACCACAAAGAAAATTGAATTAATCCTCTTCCGTTCTGAAAAAACTTCATTGTTTTGTGGCTGACACGATACAAGATACTCAGATTTTCGTCCTAGCCCAATCATCTCATGGCAGGGATTGTGGAGGGAGGGGGAAGGCCATTCTTATCACATGGCTTATTTAGAATGTAATTTCAAGGCACATTGAGGGAGCAGGAACTACATATATCTTAAGAACAATGGTATTTTGCTAAGAGTTCCTCAGGACTATCTGGCTTGGCGTCCAACCCGTCAATGCATGAATATCATTAAGAGCATCAAAATCCATCTCTCCTCATTTCAATCCTTATGCAGAAAGAAAACCAACACACACGAGCCCTGTCATAGAATATAGAGCTTGAAGGTGTTCTTCCCTACCGAGTGCCTCTCAGAAGACTAGCAAGCCCAACCCAGCAGAGTCCAGCCAGAGTCGAAAAAACCAAAAGCATACAATACACAAACTAGTCTAGCCCTTCAAAACTGGGTTATCCCTGAGACCAAGTTTATCAAGCACGAGACAGTATGAATCCCAGTCTGTTCTTCGCAGATACTTCAACAGTTTCTTCCTCTGCTGCACCATAGCTACAAGACCTTTGCGAGAATGCTTATCCTGCCACATGTTAATGAACAAATGAAGACTTCTCCATTTACTGCCAGTCAATTTACATTGTGGGAGGTTGGGAGATCAGACTAAAATTATCATTTCAAAAATATGCCCTAAATAAAGCTTTCTTCATTTTCTTCTTCAGCCAACCATAAATATTTCTTTATAAAGTTAAAGAAATAAAAAAAATGATCCTCCACCATTATCTACTTTATATTCAAGCCCTCTGCCTTTTAACATTCCTATTCAATCACTCTTAACTTTCACTACTTTTCTATTTTAGTAGTTTACCTTAAAACATTTTCGTTTGAATCCTCTATCTTATAAGGACTAGAAGAACTACATTCACCTATTTGCTACTTTTAATTTGAGTTGATCATTAATGGACATTATAGAGAAAATTTTTCAAATAATTTTGAAAAGATGAGAGATTTGAATGGAAAACTAATGTAAAATTCAAAAAGAAAAGTTAAAAAGGCTAGAGAAATCACTTTGCCTAATATATTCACAAAAATAAAAAAAAAAAAAGGAAAAGAAAGAAAAAGAAAAGAAAAGATAAGTAAAAAGAGAAAATGATTCCAACATAAAAGTCAATTTGGGAAGCCCTCTTCTTTATTATGGTAACCCGTATCATCCTTTTCTTTTTTTTTTTTCTTTTTAATATATCCCAAATCCTTCTTTTGGGCCACCTACTGTATGCATTACAGCTGTGGGAAGGTAAAACCAAACATGGTCCTCCCCAATGAGAGACCAATATTCATGCCACTGATTTATAAAGGTCTCATCAACTTGTAATAATCTTATTTCCATAAATACAAGATAAAAGGAAATTGGATTTCTGTTACAATAGAAGTTACCATTAAACACATTCCACCCAGCATGCATTACATTTTCTTTTTCCTTTTTTATCTTATACTGAACAGTACCTTTTCGATATTCAGATTGCAGCATTATTATCTTATAATCATAAAATTATGCCTACTTGCAGCAATAAAGTGAGAAGCACAATAATAAGGGTCAGATACACATTATAATGCACATACTTAGCCGTACAGTAAGGCCTCCTTACCTTCTTATGTAAAACAGCAGATAGATGCTTGATCTTAGTTGTGAGCTGTGCCACTGCAACAAACCAATAACATTACTAACTGTGCTCGAAGGGAAAAAATTTAAAAATAAAAAAGAGTAGGTGTCATATGGAATCTCATGCTCAATGATCACGAATCCTTTGGAATTCACTAAAAGAAGATAGCAACCCCAAGGACAGAGCACACGAGACCCGAAGCAAGCAATTAAAATATTTTCAAGTCAATGTACTGGAAGAGAACCTTGCACACGTGCAGATCCACAGTCAGATTCAGACATTTTAAACTCATCTCTAACTTTTGCAAGTTCTAGTTTCAGTTTCTCTGCAGAAGACATGTTATCTGGATGGAAGTACTGCAAGAAAACAAAAGGAAAAACGGCATCAAAGATTAGTCAAAAATCAAGAAGAGCATAATATACACCTTTAAAGAGCAAAGAACCAAGGAGGTGGTGGCATTATGTGAGGGTGGGATTGAATAAGAAATGACACTAAAATATCGATAGCAAAGGTCCTAGCACATAAAACACTATCCTTTCGTGGCACCATTGACCCACAGAAGTACAGCCAATGATGAAATTGCGACCAAGCTTGCAATTTTTACTAGTTGCCTTATATGGCATCCATTAACATGAAAGATCAAGTGCTGAAAGAAATACCACTATTGGGCTCGGGGAAAATCAATTCAGCAATATATAAAGCTCAAGGTTCTGAAATTAAAATGCTCATAATTTGCATCAATATTGTTGAGAATGTGCAAGGGCCCCTTAGAGGTGTCAAATATATAAGCAATGTCATGTAACAACTGCACGCCCACCACCACTCAAACCAACCCAAACAACAACAAAAGAAGGTACATAAAAACTTCATTTGCAATGAGGCCGATTCAATCACTTGAGACTTCATAACCAAAACTCTGTATTATCATCAGCAGAAACCCATATAAAGCTACACCTTAATAACCCAAACAAGTGAAAGCGTAAAAATAATTTCCATTCAGCGATTAGACCACTACTAACAAGAAAAACAAATGATGGATTCAGAAATTCCAGTTCATTGCAATAGGGAAAGTGTAATAGAATATTCTATAATGGATATCTCCAAATTCAGAAGATAATACGTGGATGTCATATAACAAAATTTGAACTAAATCTGGCAGATCAAACAAGCTAATTTCTGCGACCCCGATGTGAATAGTCGCCACACTTCACTTTTTATAAAACGGCTAATACAGGTAACAGAGGACCAGCTCACTTTCTCACAATGAGTGGATAATGATCGAGCGAATGCTAAATATTAGAGGAGCATGAAAATGCAAAAATGGCATAGAGATGAATAAACACAAAAGAAAAAATGTTCGATAAAACAAAAAATGAATGAGAGAGGAAAAAAATGCAGAGAACAATCTTGCCTTTTCAACTAAATGCTCCTTTGGAGGTTGCATCATGAAACTTGGAGTTCTACCAAGCTGTCCGAAAATGTCAAGTTTGTTTACTGAAACACAACATAAAATTTAATTTGATTTTTGTCCACTTATCAGAAATATAAATCAGAATAGCTAAGATGTGTACATTGTACAGAGAAGGAAAGCAAAAAAAAAAAAAAATTAATAATAATAATACAACTGCATAAGAAGACGAAATAAGCAAGGGCTCACTCGATGATTTTGCAGCATCATCTGCAGTATGCATCCTCAATAAACTATCCCTCAAATCCTTGAAGACGACTCCTCCAAATTTGGACTCGTTCTCCCTTTCCTCCATTTCCCTTAACTTAACTAACCTATTATTCAACTCCTCCAATGAAAACCACTCCTCGACTGGTCCCTCCGGCCGCAAATTGCTCAACTTCTTACCCAAATCAGGGAATTCATAAGTCCTTACAAAATTCATCTTTGAAGCCATATCCTTAGTGTCATTGTCTTTCTTGTCCCCCGCTCCCTTGGGGAAAAGCGAGGTAGGAAGACCTTCTTTGCCTTCGATATCCATATCACCTGAATCGGGCTTCAGCCTCAATGTATCCTTAAACTGTGCCAAGGACAGGGGATCATTCTGCCTTTTGTCACTCACTCGACTCCCATTTGATGATCTCAACCGTCTTAAGCTCTCACGAATCGCATCCATCGGCACTTTCTCTCTCGAATTAACCGGAGTCCCTGGCTGTGTAGTTGGTTTCGAGTTCGAATTCAACTCATCATTCTCCGGAATCACGTTCCTTTTGTGCAGGTCGTGAACTGAGACTGGTGGAGAACCTGAACTTGGACGTGCCGATCGTCGTCGAAACTCGGACAGATTTTTTCTGATTTCTTCATATGAAGAAACCCTAGAAAGCTGTTGATTACTGCTATTATTATAAGGTGGAGATTGAGTTGGTGGTCTTGTGAGTCGAGTTTGTTGGGTATCTTGCTGTTTGAGCCTGGCTCTGACGTCGCTGAAGTAAGCAGAGAATGAGGACTGTGGGGGTTGAGCGCTGTTTCCGGTTTCAGCGCCACCGTCGGTTTGAGATGGTTGAGAGGTGGCTGAGTCTGACGAGGGGGATCGGGAGAAGAAGCGAATTGGATAAAGATTGGTTAGGGCTCTCCGTCTGGTTCGGATTTGCAGTGCCATGACAGTAAGAAATAAACCCTAGGGTTTTGCCCGGGGGCGAGTGAGTGAAGAGGAGATGCAAGGAGGGTCTGTGGGGAAGAGTCCTGTTTCACGTTATTAATTTAAAGTAAAGCTGATGATAGGTCAACCTAAAGCTAACTTGTTGCTTATGGGGTTTCTTTCTTTTAACTTACAGATGAGAAGAGGCAGAGGTAATACTAAGATACGACCGGTCTAATGGAATGGAATCGGATTTCTAATTTTAATGTTATCATAGAATATTTATTTATTTATTTGATTTATAAAAAATTTTATTAAAAGAATATATTTTTATATAATACAGTATAAATAAAAAAAATTTTTTTTTCATTTACTGAAAATATGATCATTTCTAACAAAAAAAGCATGTTTTATTCCAAAAATATCTTTAATTATAAAATAAAAAATTACTATTTTTTTAGGTTTATTCTATTCTATGAACCAAACGTACCGTAAACATTTGAAATTGAAGATATATTATTTGATAAAATTAATAAATTTAAATAAAAACTTGTGTAATTAAAATAATCAAAATTAAAATTTTGGATATGATATGAAAAAGGTATATTTTTAATTCTCAACTATTCCGCATTAACAAACTAGTCTTTTCTTAACGTCTTAACTTTTTCATTAGTTTTAGACAAGTAGCATATTTTGATTGGTAATTATGATTAATTAAAAAAATAAATTAAGATAACTAGAAATAATAAAAATATAATACAAATCAGAATATTTTAAAATAAAAACAAAGAAAAAAGTGAAAATATTGAAAAGGGTATCATAAATAATTATTTTTGTATTTATTAGATGTTATGATATTGTTATTAAAGAAATTATATGTTTTAATAAGTAAATCTAATAAATATTCAGCTTCCCTTCAACATCCGAGCATATATAAGTCATCACCGTCAGGTCTCATGTAATAATTGATGAATTAAAAAAACTTGAATAAGTTGCGACTTCAAAATCCGTAGTATATCACCTACTATTAAATGTCTGATATTTTCGAACTCATATTGCTTATTATATTTTATTATTTATTAAAATTATATTAATTAATTTATGTTATTTTTAATTAATAATTTTTTTTATCTATTAAAATGCATCACTCGTCTAAAAACTAGAAAAATTAATGACACTAAGAAAATGACTCATTTGATAACTTTTGCAAACATTAAAAACTAAAATAAAAAAATAAAGAATTAAGGCTTAAATAGAAAAAAGGTGAAACCTTAAAAACTAAAAATGTGTTTTTCTCAATAATATAATATGTCAAATTTTTATATCATTAATAATCCCTTTTCATGAATCAATGAATTATTTAAAAACTAAAACACATTGTTAAAAGTTACGTACTACATTAAAATTGTGTTGGTATGTGATTATACGTGGAACCATTTCTTACGTATAATGTTAGGTGTTACTAAGTACTTTTGAAAAAATATATGTAAGAAAAAACTTATTAAAAAAAAAAAGAAAGCTGTCCTATATTTTCTCCAAATGGTAATATATGTTGATCATTAGGTAACATAAGTTGATAGATGAAAATTTATTATAAACTTTGTTGTTTTCAAAATGTTATTCATTTCTGTTTTTGTGAATAAATACTTCTTGTGTAATATAAAATGATAACTACCACTTATTTTATTTCAAGGATTTTTTATAATTTTAATTTTTAACACGTGAAAAATATTCATTAGTAAAAGTATGAACAAAACAGTATATTTAAAGCAGCAAATTCACATCCTAAGTGGACGCATGCCATCGCATGATAAATAAAGATGCTCCTTTAGCATATCTTCAGATATACAATTAAGAGTTCGGTACATGTTTAAGATTCATGTGAAAAAATATTACCAATATATAATTTCGATAAAATTAATTATTAATATATCATAATCACGTTTAAAAATTAGAATATGATACTTTACACATAAATTATAAAAATAAAACATGATATGATGTCTATGTACCGTTGCTATATCGCGATTTGTAATCGCGTTATAAGAGTTAATCACATATCGTAATGAGCAATCACGATATGAATTTTTTTATTTATGTATAAATCAAGTTTTATAAACTCGATATACATATGAACATTGCAATTACAACACGCGATATATGGTATACCACATAATATTTGTATATCTTGATTTATGCACGCGATTTAACAATTGTATATTGATAATTATTTTTATTTTGACCTTGAATAAGTAATTAATTTCAATGGGAATTCTAAACATGAAATTATTTCCAAACTTAATAAAGTTTTGTTTAAAATGAATAATGTTTATCAAACAATGAATTTTGTTTAAATTCACTTGGTCCAGCTGTTGAGCAACCTTTTATCACATCATCTTTAAATCCATAATTTAGCAAATCACAGTAAATGAAGTCCACAAGATTACTTCCCTGCAGGATGTTTCATAAACTATCTTTGTAAATCCCTGGATTTTTCGATATTCTTAGAATATAATCTTAGAGTTAAATACTGAAACTAAAACCCTAAAAACCAACTAAAGTTAAAACCGAATTCTAAACAAGAATACGAGATTTCTTAACCTTAAGAAAGAGATGACCTTAAAAAATAAAATGGAAAATCTAATAATCATTCGACTCAAAATTCGTATGTAAAACAATTCCTCTATCCGATCCCTAACACGTAAATCGAGACAATATATCCAAATAGCACTCAACGAAAAAATACTAAAACCTTAAACCCATCAGTGAATTTTAGAATGAAAAAATTTCAATTATCACCAAAAGTTAACAAAGTCAACTCATAACCCTAGACTCGACTAAACAATCCCGAGAATTGTTAAATACTAAATAAATCATAAAAATATAGTAAAAACTTAAAGTTTGAACCAAAAATATAAAACAATCATAAATCCCAAAATTTTATAATCTTGCGAGTAAATCCTAAAGCCAGAATTAAAACTGGATCACTAAAAGTTAACTAGGCCAACAATAAGCCTTAGTGAAACTAAATGCAGCAATTGAGTGTTTGGTGGGTGTCGAATCCAACAAATTATTAACCTACTCAAAAAGTTTGTAATCAGTAGTGAGCAAGAATCGTCTCACAGGGACTGGAAATACTTTATTTCTATTCAAGAGAAAAGAGAAGAACAAGGGGGGTTTGTAAATCAAAAGATCAATTTTATCTAAAGACTAGAAACGCGATTTTAGTTTTCAAACAATATCAAAAGATTTCCAACCAAGGTATCATATAGTTCAACTTATCAGATTGATCATCGATCTAATGATATTCATTTTCTTTTATGAATAAATTGGTTATGGCTATCAACAAGCTCTGGTAACCTATCTCTCCTTACTGTGTTGATAATCACGATAAGATCTATGATTATTTCTCTTACCCATTAGACAACCCTAGATAAGATCTTAGGATTTAATCTATCAATAGCATGAATCAAGAGAGAGACCACCAATTCAGATTAACAGATCAAAAGCTTGAACCATTTAAATCAGATCATATATCACCATAAGACAAATCAATTACCTATTCTGTAACCAATTATGTTATTGTATCACTTAGATTAGAATAATCGAACAATTACGGATTCAACGTTCTAATTGACAGATTATCACTTGTTAATTGAACGAATGAGCTCAAATTCAAATCAATCAACAAAACAACAAATGCATGAATAATAGATGATATATGAATATTCAGAAAAGAAGAATAAATAAGATAAACTAATTAGATCTCACAATCTTAACAAGTTGAATCTGCAGTGGATCCCTTAGCTAGAATAAAGTTTTTGGCCACACATAGTAACAAGAACAATACTCTAAATTTTTTTTTTTCCTGAATCCATTCCCTCTTCTACAACAAGCCAATTTATAGAAGGCAAACAACAGCTAAAGAATACAACTTTTGGGATTCTCCTCTTTAATTCTACAAACTGAAACATTTAGAAGATGAAAAGAAGCAATATTTTGGACTTCCATTCTTAAATTTTGCAACTGGAGATGTTTGGAATGTGAAAGAGGTAACTTTAGGACTTTGGCTGGTTCTTGAGAAAGCATGGCTGGCGGCTTACTTATAAACACGTGGCAGCCTTCATGATGGTCGGCCCTAGGCCGACGACTTACATGAGATAGCCGGTGGCTTACTTTTATACATGGCCAGCCTAAGTGTTGGCTGGCCTTAAGCTTCCTTCCTTTGAATTTTTCCGCCTTCCTTGCTTGTTGGCTGGTGTCTTCTTGTTCCAAAGCTGCCAGCTTTGATGATAGAACAGCAAGCCTAGGTGTTTTCAATTCCAAATTTGCACAGAACATCCTCAAATTACTTGTATCTTGTCCTAAAGTTCGCTCAAGTCCTAAAATGTAACATTAAACACACAAAAGTACCAATTCCAATGGATTTCTATAAAATCAATAACTAATTTAGCATGTTTTGTTCAATAAAAATTGAGTACAATTTGCTTTAACAAATTCCCCCACACTTAAACCGTTGCTTGTCCTCAAGCAATAGAAATAAGATCACAAAAAGAAATCTATCATAGAGAATGCAATTTCAAAATTTCCAATTTCAAGCATCTTCTTTTAACTTTGATTCACAACTCGCAATTTCAGTGCCTATTGCTCTAATCAAACTGATTACATGTAATTAGAGTACTAAAATCAAAATTCAATAGCTAATCTAAACAAAACAAACTTTAATCCACATGTTTAGCAAAAGATTCTTTTGATCAAAAGTAAATTCTCAGTCCTATAAGGAAAAACACCCATTTAGACTTCACTGGACATTTAATAGATATATACTCCAATCAACAGAAAGCAAAAGCATTTGGTATCAACTCTTTCCCTAGAATTTTTCTTTTCTTTTTTTAAGTCCTATTTTACTTGTTGGCCAACATTCATTTTTCTTTTGATTCTTTCAAGCATATATAGATAGCCTTCAGAGAAAATTCTCTAGATGGGTTTTTGCCCACTTCTTTTCAGCTCTTTCATATTTTTTTTTTTTAAAGCTCATGTATAGAACTGTTGCCTTTCCTCCCTTCTTGTTATAGTAAGTTCATTAAGTCGGTTGATCCTGCGCTCATCACCCAAGTAACCAGGTTTTAAAGGGACCCCTAAGAGCTCTTCCTCACTCCAACTTTCAAGTTTGGATACTCATAACTCAATTGCTTAAGTCAGTGGAGTATAGGCTATGCTTGTTTCTTTCTTTTGAATGTAATAACAAATATAAGACTTTTTATCAAAGATCACTAAGTAAAAAGTTTCATTTACCTCTTTTACTAAATGTTGAAAAATTCTTTTAAAAAGAACTAAATTGGAGTATATACATGCTAAATTTTCCTAGAAGTAGACCTGTTTGTTTTTCACAAAAAGGACTCGACTCACTCTTAATCTTCTAATTCCTAAACTAAATACAAGGTAAATTTGTTCCTTAAAGATTTCACTATTTAATTTTGACCAAGTAAAATAGTCACAATAGTAGGTGAGTAAAGCACTTAGCAAGTCAATTTCAATTTTTCTACACTATCTCCAGATTTCTAAGAAAAATTTAAAAATTTTGGCCTAAAATTGCCATATATTTCTCAAGAACAAACAAAAAATGATTTAAAATGTGGGTACAACAATTTAAGCTCAAATGTCTCGAATAAACAGATAACAATTCAATACTCAATTTTCTTCTTTATTTTATCCCTTCCCCCACACCTATTATGAACAGTATCCTCACTGTTCCAAAATCAGTTCAAAACAATAAAGGAGTAAAAAAAAATGAATAAGATCATTGGTGCTTCACGGATTAGTGAATGGAATTGAAGGAATTGTAGCCAATGGGCACAGCTATAGAGACAGTTGTCAAACATATAGGAGTCTCAAGTATAATCTGGATATTCCAAGTGGTTTCTTCAATATTGTTCGTTGAAATCCTTCGTAAAAGGGTTTCAAGCGATGACGTTCACTTTGAATATTTACTAGTTTCAATGCCTGAATTCAATGACATAAGAAAATACGTTAGTAACAACAAAATGCTATCCACTAGATCTAAGTTTACCAAGAAATAACTTTAAGCGAGAATGAAACAACAAACTTTTTTACAACAGAAAAGTGTTTTTTGAAATATTTTGGTCATGAAAAGCTTAGTTTTTTCCTTGTAAATCTCAGAGTTTTAGGCATCATTACGAATTTCCTCAGTTCTTGCAATTGAAGCTTTTTTGTTCGGCTGCCTCATTTTTTCTCATGTTACATTGCTTCACAGCCAGTAAGCTTGTGTTCCAACTCAACAAGAAGATGATGGCTTACCAAATACCAAAAGATAAGGTGAATTCCTATAGGAGTCTTGAAAGCCGTCCTATATGCCAAGAGTGCGTCGTAAGCCTTGTGCTCCAATCTTTCTTACTTAAATTGAGTCTTCTCAAAAGATGGATTTATTTCTCTGTTTGAAATTTGCTAATCCATTTGTTGTGGAGTTATGCTGTAAAACACAATGGGTGACTTTGTATTCTTGAGTAAAGCTTCCACCACTCTATTACAAAATGGGTGCTAGATCACTGATGAGAGTTTGTGTTGAACCTAGCAAAAATGTGAGATTTGACAAAATCTACAACAACCTTAGCATCTTTAGTTTAGGTGGCTTTAGCTCTACACTTGGATACATATACAACAAGAGTGATGTAAATATTCCCAAAGGAAGAAGAAAAAGGACCCATAAATCAATACTTCATATATCAAAAATTTCACAACAAGTATAGGGGTAAGAGGCATTTGATCTTTATGTCCTAAATTTCCAACTTTTTGGTAACGTTCGCAAGACTTACAAAACATATAAGAATCAGAATAGAGAGGGCTAAAACAACTTTCCAATACCTTGCGAGCTATCCTCTTGGGACCAAAGTGACCTCCACATGCATAAGTGTGACAGAATTGCAAAATAGAGGGAATTTCATTGAGAAACACCTTCTAATGATTTGATCAGCATAATGTTTCCATAAATAAGGATCATCCCAAATGTAATACTTAGTCACTTTTGATTTATCTTTTGAGCCTTAGACAAATCACTTGGTAAAGTTTAGTAACCAAATAGTTAACAATATCTGCATACCAAGGAATTGCCTATTGAACAGAAAAGAGATGCTCATCTGGGAAATCATCTTGTAATGGTGTTGGTTCTCCATTTAAAGGTATCCTACTGAGATGATCTGCAACCAAGTTTTCAAAACATTTCCTATCCTTTATCTCCAAGTCAAACTCTTGTAATAAGAGTATTCATCTGATAAGTCTTGGTTTGGCTTCCTTCTTTGAGAGTAAATACTTGAAAGCTGCATGATCAGAATAAACAATCATTTTAGTGCCAAGTAAATAAGAATGGAATTTTTCTAAAGCAAAAACAATAGCCAAGAGTTCTTTTTCCGTTGTTGAGTAGTTGGATTGGGCATTGTCAAGCATCCTAGAAGCATAACAAATAACATAAGGGGCTCTTCCAACTCTTTAACCAAGGACTGCACTGACAGCGTAATTGCTTGCATCACACATGATCTCAAAAGGGAGATCCCAAGAAGGAGGTTTAATGATTGGAGCTGCGGTAAGCTTCTCCTTTAGTTTGTCAAAAGCGAATTTACAAGCCTCATCAAATTCAAACGCCACATCCTTTTGTAATAATCTACATAGGGGTTGAGTGATCTTGGAGAAATCCTTAATAAAGCGCCTGTAAAAACCTGCACTTCCAAGAAAAGAACGAACTTCCCGAACATTTACGGGGTAAAGCAAGGATTTAATTACTTCAATTTTAGCTTTATCTACTTCAAGTCCCCTAGAAGACACAATATGCCCTAAAATCAAACCTTAATCAACCATAAAATGTAATTTCTCATAATTCAACACAAGGTTAGTTTCTATGCATCTTTTAAGCACTTTTGTAAGGTTAGTAAGACATGAATCAAAGGTATTACCATAGACAGTAAAATCATCCATGAAGACTTCTATGATATTTTCCACATAATCTGAGAATATACTAACCATACACCTTTAGAAAGTGGCGAGGGCATTGCAAAGTCCAAATGGCATCCTTCGATAAGCAAAAGTTCCAAATGGACAAGTGAAGGTGGTTTTTTCTTGATCTTCGGGTGCAACTGGAATTTGATGAAAACCTGAAAAGCCATCTAAACAACAATAACGAGAATGACCAGCCAATCTTTCAAACATTTGATCAATAAAAGGAAGTGGGAAATGATCTTTCCTAGTTGCTGCATTTAACTTCCTGTAATCAATACATACCCTCATATTTTGAACACGAGTAGGTACCAACTCTTCCTTAGAAGTTCCAATCACAATGAAACCCGTTTTCTTAGGAACAACTTGAATAGGACTTACCAATTTACTATGAGAAATTGGATAGATCATACCTGCATTGAGAAGTTTCAAAATCTCTTTGTTTACCACTTCCATCATGGGCGGATTTAGTCGGTGCTGGACTTCTCTTGTGGGCTTGCAATTATCCTCTAATAGGGTTTTATGCATGCATGTGGAAAGGCTTAATCCCTTAATGTCATCAATAGTCCATCCGATAGCTTCTTTGTATTTCCTAAGCATTCGGATTAACTTTTCCCCTTCTAAAGCACTCAATTTATTTGAGACTATCACTGCTAGAGTGTCTTAATCTCCTAAATAAATATACTTCAAATGTTTGAGCAATGGTTTTAGCTCCAACTTTGGTGCCTCCACAATAGAAGGAAGAAGTTTTGGAGTAGAAGATGGCAAATCAACATAAGAAACACTATACCTCAAATTTTGAAGTGATTGTAACTCATGAACAGCTTCTTTCAATTCACGGTGCATTATAAACTTATTTTTAATATCCCTCAGTTTCTCAACAGTGAGACTTCTTTCAAGCATAATTTTCAATTTATCATCATTACTGAATTCAAATGTTTTGTATGCTAATGGGTCAATAACATCTATCACAAAAACAAAAGAGGCTTCACTAAGATATTTCATGGCATCATAGATATTGAATTTTATAATCTTTCCATCAAATTCCATAGTGAGTATACCATCGTGAACATCAATTTTTGTTCTAGATGTTTTGAGAAAAGGTCTTCCTAGTAAGATTAATGATGAATTGATAGAATCATCATTTTCCATGTCAAGAACATAAAAATCAACAGGAAAAACCAACCCATTCGCTTGCACTAAAACAACCTCTAAAACACCTTCAGGATATACATTAGATCTATCAGCAAGTTGAACAATCACACCAGTTTCTTTTAGAGGATCCACATTCAGAGATTGATAAACTGAAAGAGGCATAACATTGATTGAAGCACCCAAATCACACATAGCCTTGGTGATTCCAAAATTGCCTATCTTACAAGGGATAGTGAACATACCTGGATCCTTGCATTTGGGAGGGAGCTTTCTTTGAAGTATAGCAGAAACATTTTCTCCTACACTTATCCTTTCATTTCCTTTCAATTTCTACTTGTTAGTGCATAATTCTTTAAGAAATTTCGCATATCGAGGTACTTGTTTAATAGCATCAAGTAAAGGAATATTTACCTCTATTTTGCGAAAAGTATCAAGAATTTCCCTTTCTTCTTCCTCTTTCTTAGACTTTGCCAATCTGGAAGGAAAGGGGGGTGTTGACACTATTGTTTAAGATGAAGCTCCTTCCATTTGATTGCCTTGTGGTTTGACCACTTCTTTCTCGGTTTCTTCCTCTTCTTTCCTCTCATTTGCCTTCTTAATGGGTTCCTGTAATTCCTTGCCACTTCTCAAAGTAATTGCATTAGCACTTTGCTTAGGATTGGTAACAGTTTGAGAAGGCAACTTACCTTAAGATTATAACTTACTCATAGATGATGCAAATCGACTCACATGATTCTCCAAATTTTGAATGCTTTGCTTTATCTCTTCCTGAAATTGCTTTGTGTTAATTGCAAGTGACTTAACAATATCTTCAAGAGACATACTTGAATTTGAAGAAGAAGATTGTGGAGCTGGATTTTGTGGCCTTGGATGATACTGTTGGAATTGATGAGGTCTAGGTCCGTAACTAAGATTGGGGTTATTCTTCCATCCAGGATTGTAAATATTTGAATAGGGATCATATTTCCTTTGTAGCAATCCTAGAAATCCCCCAATTGCATTAGCATGCTCATGGAAATCCTCTTGAAGTGTAGGGCACATATCTGTAAGATGATCAGGAGCAGTACACATTCCATAAACTTTCACCTGCTGTTGATTTTATAACCATTTGCTGGACAAGAGAAGTGAGGCTGGAAATCTGATTTTCAAGGTGAGAAACACTTACCTCATTCACTCTCTTTGTTGAAGGATCATGTCGATACCCAAACTATTGAGAATTTGCAGCCATTAGAGAGATCAAATCCCTAGCTTGTGCAGGAGTTTTGTCAACAATTGCCCCTCCACTTGCTGCATCCATCATCTTCCTTTCCATAGGAAGCAAACCTTCATAGAAGTATTGAATTAGGAGTTGCTCGGATATACCATATTGTGGACAACTGGCACACAATTGCTTGAACCTCTCCCAATATTCATGAAGATTCTCGGAATCCTTTTGTTTAATCCCACAAATTTCCCTCCTAATACTAGCAGCTTTTGTAGCAGGGAAAAATTTATCTAAAAACAATCTTACCAGATCATTCCATGTACTTATAGAACCAGGAGGCAAATAGAACAACCAATCTTTTGCTTTATCCTTCAGAGAAAATGGAAAAGCACGCAATTTAATTTGCTCTTCAGTAACTCCTTGTGGTCTCATGCCAGAACAGACTACATGGAACTCTTTCATGTGCTTGTGTAGGTCTTCATTCTCAAAACCATGAAAATTAGGGAGCAGATGAATCAATCCTGACTTTAACTCAAATGGCACATTGAGTTCTAGATACTGAATACACAGTGGTTGTTGATTATCATCCTGTGCAGCCAATTGTCTTAAAGTTCTATCCGGATTAACCATTTCTACCCTTTGTTCAGATTCAGTTCACTGGATATATCAGTAAATTCCAGTGCTTATGTTAATCCAGGAGATGAAGATGAAGTAGCGTCGTTAGCACGCTGCTTGGCTTGTTTGCGCAATTCCTTAATTGTCTTCTCAATTTCTAGATAGAATTCTAGTTCACCTGAATGAGAAGAACAAGTCATATAAAAGAAAATAGAAACAAATTTGACACCAATCCCCGGCAATGGTGCCAAAATTTGGTGGGTGTCGAATCCAACAAATTATTAACTTACTCAAAAAGTTTGTAATCAGTGGTAAGCAGGGATCGTCTCCACAGGGACTAGAAATAATTTATTTCTATTCAAGAGAAAAGAGAAGAACAAGGGGGGTTTGTAAATCAAAAGATCAATTTTATCTAAAGACTAGAAACGCGATTTTAGTTTTCAAACAATATCAAAAGATTTAACCAAGGTATATAATTCAACTTATCAATTGATCATTGATGCAATGATATTCATTTTCTTTTTTGAATAAATTGGTTATGGCTATCAACAAGCTCTGATAACCTATCTCTCCTTACTGTGTCGATAATTACGATAAGATCTATGATTATTTCCCTTACCAATTAGACAACCCTAGATAAGATCTTAGGATTTAATCTATCAATATCATGAATCAAGAGAGAGACCACTAATTTAGATTAATAGATCAAAAGCTTGAACCATTTAAATCAGATCATATATCACCATAAGACAAATCAATTAGCTATTTTGTAACCAATTATGTTATTGTATCACTTAGATTAGAACAATCGAACAATTACGGATTCAACGTTCTAATTGATAGATTATCACTTGTTAATTGAACGAATGAGCTCAAATTCAAATCAATCAACAAAACAACAAATGCATGAATAACAGATGTAAGCCCCGGAAAATTTCAATAAATAATTTTAAGATGAACTTCGAAAATAAACCCTAAAAATCACTCCAAATTAAAACCAAATTTCAACTAGTCCAAAAACACGAACGAATTCATAAACTTCTTAATCTTGAGAAAATGAAAATTTTTAAAAATAAAATAAGAACACAGTGGTCTTCAAATTCAAAACCACGACGTACGAAAAATTCCATATTTAACTCCACTTATAAAATCGGGTAATATAAAGCCCAAAAACAAACTATTAAAAAGTAAATAATGATTGACCTTCGAAATAAAACTCAATTCAGAATTCCGAAAATTAAGAGATATTAAATACTTACAAAAATAAAATTTAAAATAATTTCTCAAATTAAATATGTTGTATAAACATAAATATCAGTTTCCAAATTGGCAAAGGTCTAAACCGGAAAAATCACCCGGAAACCCTAACGGAATGCAATAGCCTAAGTCCGGCAACTAGTGCCCCTAACCCTAGAGGCCGAGGCGTAGCTAAATATGTAGAATAGCTCATAGTAATATGAGTTTGTTTAAAAATATCAGATTGGTAAATTTTTGACCTATTTCGAACCGTTCGGATACAGACTTCGAAAAGCGTGTCCCGGGGCTCGAGATATCAAAAATATACCAATAGTACCGTTAGACTCGTAATTTCATAAGATTTCTAAATATATCAGTTATATAATTTTTCGGGTTATAAAAGTTACAGTTATAACCTTTTTATCGTATTTCCATTATTACCGGTAATTGATTAGTCTTTTGCACTATTCATTTTTATTTCATTACAAAATTTTATTATTTTATAAAGCTTATATTTTTAGATAAATATTTTATATGTTATAGAAAATTTTGTTTTTCTAAAATTTAGTTCGTTTCGGGTCTTTACGGGATCAGATTCTGTTTAAGACCGATACTAAAAATAAAATAAATTAATTTAATAATTGAAAAATATTTTAAAAATATTTTTATTTTCATAAAATAATTTTTTAGAATTTTTCGGGTTATAAAAATATTATTTATAGCCCATATTCGCGTATTTTGATCACCGGTAACATATTTGTTAAATTACTAAAATAATTCAAATAATTATTTAATTTTAATATGAAAAATCTGCTACAAATATTTGGAATAAATTTTCTAATTTTATTTTTTTAATTTATTTTATTAATAAAGTACTTTTACAACCCATACCTTCAAGTACACCTTACACATATCACTTCATTTTCACTTCAATCTTTCTACACATTATCCCACAATTGATGGCAGATTTTTGACCCTATTTATGGCTGCCATTGTCCTTTATTTACTCCATTTTGACTAAAATTAATTATATTCACTCCTTCTTAAGAAAGTACATAATATTTATTACACAATCAATTTCAAGTCAAATTCAACAAATTCCTCTCTCTCTCTCCTCCCACATAATTCACGTGCAGCATGTAATATTGGCTGCCTTGTTTTATTTTTTTCTCTTCTTCATTCATTAAAACACTCATTTCTCTCACTCCTTCATTTATCACTTTCCCTCTTTCATTCTTTAACTTTTCTCTCTCTATTTTCCTCTCTTTTCTTCTTCTTCTTGTTCTTGTTTCTTCAAGAACCAAGCTGCCCCCACATCTTCCATTAGCTTCCACCATATTTCTTGAAGATTTCTAAGCAAATCTTCATCTCAAAGCCTCCATAGGTGATATAGGTAAAGTGTAATGAAGGTTTCATGCATCAAATGACCTTCCATAAGCTTAAAAGCTTAGGATGATGATGCCAAAAATGAAATCTTTCTCTTCTCCACTTTTATTATTTGTATTCAATTATTTTCTTGTTTAAAGTTGATATATTTTGTAGATCTAAATTTTATAGCTTTGATTTTTGTTTATGCCATAGATCTTGTATTTAAGTTGTTATTTTTGTTATTCCTTATGACTTATGCATAGATCTAGCATCCACATGTCTATCTTAGTGATTCATGCATGTAAAACTAGTTTAGAAAACTAGATCTAAAGTTTTGAGTTCATAGATGCATTAGATCTTTGTTTATGTTCATGAACAACTTGCTATAGCTTGATGATGGTAGGAAAGTTGTAGGAAACCCAAGATCTATTTTATTTTCAACAAAATCAATTTTGAAAATTCGGATGAAAATGGACCATATTTAGAAAAGTGGTTTTTCAACTTCAAAATGTATATTTTTCATTTAAAATGAAGGGCTTAGGGTATAGATACCATAAATGAAAGATTTTGATAAGTAAGTTTAGATCCATGATGTTTATAGCTTATTACCATGCATTTGTTTTATGTTTATGTTCATATTAAGTATAGATCTTAGTTATGAACTCAAACAAAATTGTGAAATTCGTATTTTGGCAAGACCCCATTTAAAAACCACTTTCCAAGTGTCAAAATGTAATTTTTACTTAAGAAAATGAAGGCTTAATATATGTATATCATCAAGACTTCTTTTTACAAGAATCAAAAGTGATTTCCAAAAGTTATTTTCAAAATAAAAATTCTATTTTCGGATTTTGGCCAAGGCCTATTTTAAAAACATGTTTTCCAACTCAAAAATGAAGTTTTTATTTAAGAAATGAAAGGCTCATAAGATATGATATGTAAGGAATGGATTTTCATGAGCTTAGATAGATTTTATCAAAAGATATAACCAAAAATGAATTTTGTAAATTCGGATCCCAACCAAGACCAATTTTTAGAACCCATGTATCAACTCCAAAACTCATGTTTTATGTGAAAAATGAAGTATATAGGTAATAGATATCATTAAGCAATGATTTTTACAAGTTAAAATGAGTTTAGGCATGAGTAAGGTGTTAAACAAGTAATGGAATTAAAATGAAAAATTTGAGTTAGTGATCAAATTGTCAAATTCGTAATTTGAGATGATGCATATAATCACTTAGTATTTGAGCTCAAATTGCAAGTTTTATGTGTTAAATGAAGTCCTTAGGTAATTGATATAGTAAAGCCTTAAATTTTAATGCTTTAAACAAGTTTTCCCAAAAATCATTCAAAAAAATTTTTAAAATTCGGATTTTTGAGTAAATCATATTGGAAAACATATTTACAAAGTGTAAAATGGAAATTTTTATGTAGAAATGAAGGTCATAAGTAATATATAATGAAGACTCAATTTTACAAAAATAATTATATTTTCTTAAGTAACAAATCCAAAACAAATGGAAATGATAAAGTTAGAAAACTAGATTTTTCATAAGTAGTTATTTAAGTCTTGCAAAATAAAAGTTATAAAATTTCTTTTAGCAAAAATCATCAAGATCATGCATACATTAAGCTCATCTCATGTCATTCATGTTAGGAAATCACTCATATTGCATGTATAGCTAATTTATATAGTAGAGACATTACAAACATTTACAAAACTATTTTTCGGAATCGAAATTATGATCAGATCTGATCCCTTTCCGAACCTAAATGTTTTCAAAACTTGAAATAATATTAGAAATAGATAGATCTTTCGAAGTAGATAGAAATCGATATATAATTTGCGAGATTCCGAGTTAAAATGACCAAGTTATGGCCGTTTTAAGTTGGAATTCCTTAGGAGCGAATTGAATTTGATAGTTTGAATGAGATAGTTTGGATTAGTTAAGTGATGAAATACTTATTAGAGTATTTCTTCCTTTTTAGGAGATCCCGAGATCGACGATTCCCTACCACGATTATTATTACTAGAAGACCGGTGATCCAATGGCCGAGTGAGTTTTCTCCTTGTTTTGTTACCTTGATTGTGCTTGTAGTTAGTTGCATTAGAATTATAGGAACAAGATAAAAATCGATATGAATGGGGATGGGAGATATGATGAGACTGTGATGAATGTATGCCAAAGAATACTAAAGCATATCGAAACCACGATTTGATTGATAACTGCACCGTTCATATTATTTCTGTTATATGTGATATTGGTTGGTCACTCTAAAGAATGTATAAATATTTTGACCTAAGCAAAAATTAAATTGGTCATGCATCGCATTGGACATATTGCATTTGGTAGCATGCTACTCCTACGCAGGTCGATCGGTATGGTCCGTGGATGATCGTTTGGATAACGAACCCGGTGCCAGAGCTCATTCAGGGGTACTAAGGCGCATGTGGATGCATTCTTGGATGAGCCTAGCCGAGTCGAGTGCTAAGAGCCGAGGGCTTGGGGACTAGATGCGGTCGTGTAGACTCAATACCATTCCTAACCCAAGATACGGAGGGCGTAAATCCGTTCTGTGTGTGGGTTCCGGATACCCATGCATAATTGCTTGCTCACGTGTTTGTTCATGCATAGCATATGATTGATTATAACTTGTTTGTTATGGTACGGAATTAAGGGAATTCTCACTAAGCTAGTGTAGCTTATACCCAATAGTTGTTTAAATGAACAGGTTATCTCAAGAATGCAAAGTGGGACTGAATTGATTGGAGCCGGGAATGACTCCGGGATTTGGCAAAGAATGCGAATGTTGAAGTTATCAGCTAGTTTTATGATTTGTCTTGTAATAGTTTATGTAGGGAAGTCTGTGGATGAATGTAATTGAAGTTGAATGATTTGTATTTTGAAGTAGTGATTTGTATCTGAAGTATAGTAAATTGTATTTCCTTTATATTGTTACTCAATAGTATCAACATAAAATGTATCATTCCGATGTGTCTCCTTTGTGTGTTAGACGCCTTGTACATAGTATGGAAGCCTTCGCGTGACTGATGTGGTCATTCTTAGGCTTTAATATTGTGTACGGCGGATTGCCACGTTTAGGGTACCCTTCGGGCGTGACAACAGATGATATATGAATATTTAGAAAAGAAGAACAAATAAGATAAACTAATTAGATCTCACAATCTTGACAAGCTGAATCTGTAATGGATCCCTTGGCTAGAATAAAGTTTTTAGCCACACATAGTAACAAGAACAATACTCTAAATTTTTTTTTTCTTTTTCTGAATCCATTCCCTCTTCTACAACAAGCCAATTTATAGAAGGCAAACAACAGCTAAAGAATACAACTTTTGGGATTCTCCTCTTTAATTCTGCAAACTGAAACATTTAGAAGATGAAAAGAAGCAATCTTTTGGACTTTCATTCTTAAATTTTGCAACTGGAGATGTATGGAATGTGAAAGAGGCAACTTTAGGACTTTGGCTGGCTCTTGAGAAAGCATGGCTAGCGGCTTACTTACAAACACGCGCAGCCTTCATGATGGCCGGCCGTAGGCCGGGGCTTACATGGGATAGCCGGCGGCCTAGAAATGTTGGCCGGCGGCTTACTTCTATACATGGCCGGCCTAAGTGTTGGCCAGTCTTAAGCTGCCTTCCTTTGAATTTTTCCGCCTTCCTTACTTGTTGGCTGGTGTCTTCTTGTTCCTTAGCTGCCAGCTTTGATGATAGAACAACAAGCCTAGGTGTTTTCAATTCCAAATTTGCACATAACATCCTCAAATTACTTGTATCTTGTCCTAAAGTTTGCTCAAGTCCTAAAATGTAACATTAAACACACAAAAGTACCAATTCCAATGGATTTCTATAAAATTAATAACTAATTTAGCATATTTTGTTCAATAAAAATTGAGTATAATTTTCTTTAACAGTGCTCTTATCCCTAAAGCAATAAAATTGAATTAATCGTAAATTATAATTTGTAACAATATAGTGAAGCTTAAAAATATCAAATTCATCAAAATTTTGTTCATTTCAAAAATCGTGTCTGGTGTACCAAAAAGTAAAAATATTTTGATAACACCATTAAACTCGTAATAATATAAGGATTCCAAAAATAGTTTTAGAGTTTTTCGGTAACTAAAAAGATCATATATAACATTTTTACGCGTATTTTCTTTACTACCGGTAATTTATTTGTCTTGTTTACTATTTATTATACTATTTCTACTATTAAATATTATTCACTTATATCTACTTTTTCTTACTACCTATTCTTACAACCTATATATCTATTTCTCACAATTTTCTTTTCCCATAAAAATTCTACACCATATATTACTAAACTTCTCTTATACTTTTCTTCTAAAATTAATTTTTAATTTTATTTTCCCTTCATGCCATTAATTTTCTTTTTTTTTCATTTATTTAATTAACTATAATTTTCCTTCAATTTTTCCTATAAATGCCTCAATCCCTCATTCATTCTTTACACACATATCTTACACATAATAAAAGTCTACCAAAATCATTTATCAACTTCTTTTTCTAATTTTTCCCTTCAAAACTCTCTTCCCAATTCTCTTATCTTTTCATATTCTTACTATCTCCATACAACATCAATCTTTCTTCTACCACCCACTTCTCTAAGTTGGGTAAAAGATTTCCAAAAATATCATATTACTTCACAATAAGTTCATATCCATGCATAGTCATGATGTTGTTGTCTTAATAAAAATAAAGTAAATTCTTTTTTTAATAAAGAAAATTAAACTAAGCTTACCATAAAAATAATTTTTGTCACTTGGAAAAGTTTCCATTAAAACTTAGAAATTGTTTCAACAACTTCTCTACAGAAAATTTAGGCAAGGTTATCATAAATTTTAGTGTTATGCAAGACTTCTAAAAAATTTAACTAAGTAGTTTCATTACTCTCTTTTCAAGCTACCAAAAAGATAAAATTTATTATGGTTAGTTCTTTGATATGCAAACTTTTCTTTAAAAAAAAAAGTATTTATGAGGTTATTACTAACACTTTAATAAACACTAAGAACAAAACAAATTTTTCGATTCAAGCTAAGATCAACTCACTAGTTAAAATCCACTAAGAAATAAAATCGGAATACAACTCAAAGAACTAAGTTTTAAGAAGTAAATTCATTTTTTTTCATAAAATTAAGGGAATAATAGTTATAATAATTAGCCACTCATTTGTAATAAACTAAAGATTTTTCTAACAAACCTGTAAAGGTCCATGTGTTAAGAAATTTTGAATTAAGAAAGGAATATTATAAGCATAAAAGTTTAAAATAAGTCATTCACTTAATTTTTCTCATATGATAAAACTTTAAACATTTTTGTTATACAACTTAGGATGATTTTTTCTCACAACCATATAAAGGTTCATGTTTCGAAAAAAAATTACCTAAAAAAGTTTAGCGTAAAAAAATAATAATAAAATATTCATGAGCTAAAAAATAATATGGAATCATGATTTTCTTAATTGAGTTTATACTTACAAAATCTAAAAATTAGAAATTTTTTGAAAGAATCAAACTTAGGAAATTCTTTAAAAGAAAATACACTTAGATATTATGTCATAATAGATGAAACCATGTTAAGAATTTGTGAACAAATATAATACCATTAAGGATTTTAAAATATATATATGTATATTGAATTATGATTTTCTTGTTGCTAAGTCACAAATTTACAAAATAGTAATTTAATCACAAGTCAACGGATGACCCTTTATAAAACTCCATCTTTCACAAAGGTTGTATACAAATTTTATTTTGGAGACAATATCACTAGAATCACACATATAATATGAGTCTATGCATATATTAAAAAGGATTTTTCAACTATATAAATATTTATGTATTTACTATGGAATTTTGGATGAGGTAGAATTTAGAAAATTTTCAATTGAAGGCTGGAATTTTCGTAACAATCTATACCGATACATTTTCAAAGCCAAATGACTTCAAATGATTAGAATAACCTTAGAAATCGATGGTATTTTTTAATAGATAGAAAATGACATCTTATGTGCAAAATTCTGAGTTAAAATGAGCAAGTTATGATCATGTTAAGTTGAGATTTCACATAATCCGAATTTTGACGAAAATAATAAGATAAAACTACAAAGTTTGAGTAATTCTATGAAATACTCATCCCGGCTATTTCTTTTGTCTAGGTGATGAGGAATACGGATTTCCTTTCCTGAAGATTACTATGACTAAGAAATCACGATATAAATGAGTGAGTTTTCTCTCTTGATTTCGTTACCTTGCTTGTGATTGTAGATAGTTGCACTAAATTTATAGGTACAAAATAAAATGAACATGTATGGGGTATGAGCTTATATGTATATGCTTTTATATATGTATGACAATGGATGCTAAGAATATCAAAACCAACAAATAATTGTTTAAGTATATCATTAATATTACATGTTGATATGTGTGTATGATGCTTGCTTGATTGCCTTTAAGTATACCATAATTATACTCGGCTTCGATATAAATTAAATAGACATGCATTGCATCCGTCGAGTCACATGTCAAAAGTTGCTACTTCTAGGCGAAGAATAAAAAAGTCTAAGGCCAAGATAGCTCACGGCCATGCTCATTCTTAGAAAACTAAGGCGTACCGGAGATAAATTCCAAAGATGAGCCGTGCTGATCGATCATTGAAGGTAGGGTGCGCCCAGGGACTAGGATTAGAAGATCGAGAAGACCTTCAACTACCAATCCCTAACCCTCAATATGGAGGGATAAATCCATTCTATATATGATTTCTGGATAACCATATATATTTTTATAATTATATGATTGTTACATAGCATGTGTAGCATATGCATAAAAATTAATAAATTTGTTTGAAATCACGGTGCAAATAAAAGAGAATATCTCATTAAGCTTGTTGTAAGCTTACACCCTCATAGGTTTTTGTTAAAACAAGTATATTTGCGGTTACGTTCGAGGATCGAAATATTAAGAAACTCGTTAGCGAATCTTTGAACTCTTGTGGAAAGAGCAGAAACATAAGATGGGTTTACTTTCATGAAATTTCTTTTGAGTTATAAATGATAATGTTTTGGAGATTACTATAAAGTGTATTTATGTAGTCCTAAAGACATTAGCAAGGGTATGCTCCTAAGGATTATAATTGGCCTTACTTATGTTATATGTTAAGTACTTCTCTTGCTTAGTTTCTTAGTTGTTATCAAAGTAAATTACACTACTCTAGTGCATTTCTCTCTGATGTGTTGTACGCCTTATGCACGATATGGACACTATTGTGTGACTAAGGAAGTCATCCCTAAACTTTAATATTGTGTACGGTAGACTACCATATTTAGGGTATCCCTCGGGGCATGAAAATCCTTATCCATATAAATATATGGTAAAGAACAAAATTGTCGGACATAAAATATACATGAGATTAGTTATAATTAGCTATACTACCTATATCACCTATACTAGAGATCTCTTACAAGCAAGGTCGGGTTAAAATCCAACCTAGACCCGTTGGGTCTGAGTCCCTATTTCGTGGAATCGTAATTGCCCTATATAGATGGCAAGATGGGTCCAACTTGTGGCCTAGTTGAATCTCAAGGTGGGTTAGAACGGTTCTGACTAGTAAAAGTTAAAAAAAAAAAATTTTTCCACTTGCTTAAAAAATGAAAAAAATGCTTACTGTTATAGTCTTAGTACATTTCATTCCTTTTTTTTTTTTTTTACTTATGCATCGAAAAAAAAATTTTTAATCTTCTATAATGTATATCATTTGGCTTTGTCTTACTTGTTGAACTTTATTTGGAGGTCTTGAACATTGTTTAAATAAATGATTACATGTTACTGTTTCTATTCTTGCAAAACTTACCCTATATTTGGTATCACTTACTTGAATTGTGGGTTTTGCATCAAATGTATATAATAATGATCTTTACTCTTTACTGCAAAAGTGGACATTATTTAAATCATTCTTTACGTTTTTTTTCCCTTTCTCATTGATGGTCTTGCTTGCAATGTGTAGGCCATGTTGACTAAAAGGGGCTTGTAATGTGCATGCCATTTTATTATTATTATTATTATTATTATTATTATTTCCGAACCTGATTGGACCTACTGAGTCCAGCAAGTCTAACCGCGACTAGGACCCGAAGACAATGAGACTTGCTATAGGGGGTAAGGTTAAGTCCTGCTTCAAGCCTAACCCTTAAAGATGTCTAACTTATATTCCTCCATGTAAAATTGGTCCTTTCTTATCTATTTTAATTGTACATAAGAGTGGAATCTCACACCAATAGGATGGTTGTTACTCTTTCTCTTGTTTTATAAATTACATAAGTGTCATGTGTGTAAACCCGGTAATCTCAGTAGTTAAGAAAACCCTGGGAGTTGAAAAGCGAAACCCTAATCTGGTTCAGTCCAAGTCTAGTGAGAGGAACTTAGGAACCCTAAATCCGGCTTTCCTTCGGTTTCATAATAAAAGAAGTTTTATAAAGTAAATGAATATGAATTATCATTTTGAAGTATATTCTAGACCTTTGAAAGTTTTAAATTCTGGAATTTTTCAATTCCGGGCCTTCCCGAGCTCAATTACGAAAAAGCGTGCCCCAGGACCCCGAACTCAGAAAAATGTTCCGGAATACTCATTAGAACCGTAATTTTATAAGGATTCCAAAAATATCAATTTTATAATTTTCTGGGCTATAAAAATTACAGTTAAAGCCTTTTCTCGTGTTTTCGTTACAACTGGTAAAATAGATATCTTGTCTACTATTCACAAGTACAACCTACACTACATACTACCCATACCCTATTCTCACATCTTTACAACTACTCATTTCAATTTTCTTTCCCAAGGATTTTTGTCTCTTAAATAATTATTACATTTTAATTACTTAAATTACAAAAAATCAAATTTCACACACACACACAATCCCCTCCCCCCCCAATATGGCCGGTGCCCCTCCCCTCTTTTCCCCCTCTCATTTTGATTTATTTTGCTATTTTATTCAATTAGAAACCCTAATCCATTTAATATATAAGCTAAATGTTCATTCTCTCTCTTCATTTTCACTTGTCCAATTTTCTTTCAAGGAGAAAAACTCTCTCTTTCCCTCCTATTGTGCCATGAGCCTCCCCCTCTCCCACTCTCACACATTCAACTTATTTCCTCTTCTTTTCTACTCCAAAACTCCATTGGTATGTTAATTTTAAGCTTTGTTCTTCCTAAACCTTGTAATGGCAAAGCTATTTCTTGTGTGTTTTCCCATTTAATCCCAATGAGCATATACTAGGGACATGAAAACACTTGAACAAGAATATCAAGCCATCACAAGACATGGATCTAGTGTTTAAATGAGTTTTTGTTAAGATATTCTCTTGTTCATGCATGTAAAGTAAAGATCTTGCATATATATTGATGTTCATGCCATGAAACTTATGATTCATGCATTATATTTAGTAGATCTAGTGTTTAGACATTTATATCTTCATCTACATTCATGATCATATGGTTATTTTAATTTTCATGCATGAATGATCATAAAAATGTAGCCTTGCTTATGGATAGATATGTTAGATAGTAGATCTCCATGTATAGAAGGCAAGAAAGTTGAAAAAGAAAAGGTTTTGTTAGAAATGGTTTGTTGGAAATTCGGATGGATTTAGAACCCTACCTTAAAGACCACCAAAACCACTTTAAAACTCATGTTTTTCATAAAAATTGGAAGGTATATGTAATAGATGCCCTTAAGGGATGATTTTCATAAGTTCAGATGAGTTTAGGCATGATAAAAAATGTAAAACAAGTAGTGGAGTTAGAATGAAAAATATTGATATATGGATTAATAGTCAAATTCGTAATTTAGGACCATGCCTACATGAACACCTAGTATCTAAGTCTAAATTGGATGTTTTATGAGTTAAATGAAGTCTTTAGATAATAGATACATTGGAGCTTCAATTTTTTATGCCTTAAACAAGTTTCCTTATAAAGAAAATGCAAGAAAATGGAATTTACAAAATTCCGATTTTTATAGTAGCTTGTTGAAAAACATATTTATCCAATGAAAAATGTGGATTTTTGTGTATAAATGAAGGTCATGATTAATATAGACTTTGAGACTCATTTTTATTTAGATAACAAGTAAATTTCAAGAATAAAATCATAGAAACCCTAGGGAATGTAAAGTTGGGAAGAATAGTTTTTTTTAGAAATAACCTTTATGGAATTTTATAACAATTAGGAGTTCATAAGAGTTCATCATCAAAAAATCATCAAGACCATGCATATATTGAGTTCATTACATGACATTCATGTTAGGAATGCATTCATATACCATCTATACATGAATCAACAACTAGGAACATTTTT
Organism: Combretum micranthum; assembly: GCA_024138025.1. Lineage (NCBI taxonomy): Eukaryota > Viridiplantae > Streptophyta > Magnoliopsida > Myrtales > Combretaceae > Combretum > Combretum micranthum. Next base: position 94,551 of record JAMXBD010000163.1, read on the forward strand.
ATCAAAAGCGAAACAATTTTTCGGAACCGGGAAAGTGACAGAACAGATCTGATCCTACTGTTCCGTGGCTTTACTGTTTCAAAACTTGAAAATAATACTAGAAATAGATAGATCTTTCGAAGTAGATAGAGATCGATATAAAATTTGCGACATTCCGAGTTAAAATGACTAAGTTATGGCCGTTTTAAGTCGGGGCTTCCGCAAATAGCGAGAATTCCGAATTCATTTAGCTTAGATGCATAGCTTGGATTAGTCAAATGATAAGAATCTCATTAGGATTATTCTTATTTGGTAGGTGATTCTGAGCAAGACGACACCCTACCTCCCGACTATTACTACTAAAAAGACCGGCGTCCAATGACCGAGTGAATACGACTTCCACTCTCAATTAATGTTTGTGATTGTACTGTTAGTGACACTAGTGGTGTAGGCAAAGATAAAAATGGATATGTATGATGGGGTATATGGGAATTATATATTTGTCTTCTGTTGATGTGTGAAATGGAACTTATGAAATATCGAAACCGGGTGTTAAGCTATTGATTGATTAGCTAGCATTTTATATTGATTGTCTAAGAATAATTGTTGGTCACCTAAAAGAATTGAATTAATATATATTTGACTTCAATTGTAATTGGACTCATTCATATCACGACGGGGATGGAGCATTAGCATTGGTTGGTTTTTTGTGATCCATAAAACAAATATGTTGGTTAATCGTGATCCATAAAACGAAATTATTGGTTAATTGTGATCCATAAAAAGAATTATTGTTCAATTGACCGTGAGCTTAAACGGCGTCGTACCGCATGATTCGTTAATCTGCTAACCCGGGATGGAGGGTGTATGTAAACCCCGGTTTATCAAGTAGCCAAGATAACCTTAGAAACGGAAACCAAAACCCTAAACCAAAATAGCTCAAGTCTGGAGTGAGAACTAGGAACCCTAATTTCAGCTTTTCCTCGGTTTCCAATTAAGAAACTTTTCTAAGAAAATTTAATTTTGATATAGTTCTTGATTATATTTCAAACCAAGAAATATCGATTTTAAGAAAATTTCAATTCCGGTCATCCCGAGACCCATTATAGAAAAACGTGCCCCGAACTAGAATTTCAAAAATTTACTTATGAGTACTCATTTGAACCGAAATAAAATAAGGATTTCAAAAATATATTTTTCATGATTTTCCCCGGCTTATGAAAAATACAGTTATAGCCTTTTTATTCGTATTTCATTACTACCGGAAATTAAATTGTCTTGTCTACTATTCCCACTATTCACAAGTACCACCTATATTACCTTTTAGCACACTCTACAATTTCAACCCTTACCATCACTCAAATCAATCTCTTTCTCCATGCTTTTTGTCCCTTAAACTTCATTATAAGTTATGACAAGTTAAACATCAAGTTAAATCAATCAAAACACAAAAATTGAAAATCAAACTTCCTCCCCTTGATGAACGTGAATGGCCCCCCCTCCATGCTCCATTTGCAATTTTTTTTACTCCATTTAACCTAAATTCCAATGCTATATAAACTACTTTTTCTCTCTCTCTCTTCATTCTTTCACTTTCAACTTTTACAAAGTGTAAAAGCTCTCAAATCCTCCCCATTTTCCTCTCCTTGCCGTGAGCCAAAGCCCCCCCCCCCCCCCCCCCCCCCCCACTCACACAACTTTCCATTTCTTCTTTTCATCTTCTATTCCACTTCAAGTAAGTAAACTTTTGCCCCTTCCACCCTTAGATCTTTTTATGGCTAAGTGATTCTTGGATATTTCAACCAAATGTCCCCATGATCTTTTGGTAGGACAATGAGATATCAAGACAAGAATACCAACCATTACAAAGTAGATCTAGCATTTAAAGGAGTTTTCATGCCAAAAGCTTTATGTTTATCCATTAAAAAGTATTTTTAAACAAAAGATCTTTTATAAAATATCGTTTTTATGTTTTCAAAACTCATTTAAGCATTTGAAATAATAGATCTATCATTTTACTACTCATAATCATGTAGGCATTTAAGATCTCATTATTATTTTGTGTTTATGTGCATTAATAGTCTTTAATGCTTTGTCTTTAGTAAATAATCTTCTTAGTATATAGATCTATGGGTAGATAAGTTAATAAAGTCAAAAAGGAGAACACTTTTCAGAAATGAACTTGTGTAAATTCGGATGACTTTGGAAACCTAGGTTAAAAACACTTTTATCAACTTCTAAACATATATTTTCCAAGAGAAATGAAGCCTATAGGTGATAGATAATGTTTTGTAATATTTTTCATGAGTCAAATGAGTTTTTATTAAATAAAATGTTGGAAACAAGAGATGAATTCCAATAGAATTTTGAGCTAAAAGTCTTGTAGACAAAATTCGTAATAATGGATATATGGTTAGAAAACACCATTTTTCCAACTTCAAAAATAGTATTTTCTTAAAATAAAGAAGTCCTTGGGTATAGGTATAATAAATACTTAAAGTTTTGAGTATAAAATACATTTTTCCTAAAGGAATCAACTTGAAAATGGAATTTTCTAAATTCGGATTTTTGGAAACCCCCTAGTAAAAGACCCACTTAAAAGTTTAAAAGAGGATTTTATTAAAGAAATAAAGGCCTTAGGATATAACTAATATAAGGTCAAAATTTCTTTAAATAAAGTGGGTTTTCCTAAAAGAAATCCTTGTATTATGTAGGTGACCAAGTGTAGTAAACTCACTTGTTAAACAATAGCATGAAGTGGTTTCCTAAGAAAAAGTTTATTTAAATTCTTTAAATCTAAAAAGTTATAAGAACTTAGGCTCATTAGAGTTCATATCATGACATTCATGATAGGAAAATCATTACCATTGCATTTAGTTTCATTTTGTACTTAGGAATCTCAAGTGCATTCATGAAAACCACATTTTTGGAATCGATATACCCGCTGTACAGATCTGATCCCTCAATTCGAGGCTCAGATATTTTCAAAACTTAATTTAAACTTCATATTTAGAAAGCTCTTCCGAAGTAGATAGAGATCGATATAAAATTTGCGAAATTCCAACTTAAAACGACCAAGTTATGGCCATTTTAAAACGGAACTTCGGAAATGACGCGAATTTCATTTCACTAAGTTTTCTTAGAGTTTTAGAATCCTAAGATGGTAAATACTTATTAGGGTATTTCTTATGTGAATAGAGAACCCGAGGACGTTGACTCTTTGCCTCCGGATTATTATTACTAGAAGAAAGGCGAACCAATGGCGGAGTGAGTTTTTCTTCCCGATTCATTTATTGTTTGTGCTTGTAAAGTAGTGCACTAGAATGTAGGCCAAATGAATGGAATATGAATGATGGGAAATAATGGGAAATTATATGTTGATGATGATGTGAGAACTCAAATTAAGAATATCGAAACCGGGTGATAAATTTTGGTTGTATATTTAGCTATGATGGATTGTCTGAGAAATTATTTGATCGCCTAAGTAAAATGGCTTAATCAACTACTTGGACTAATACTAAATTGACATGTGCATATCACAAGGGGAAGAAGCATTAGCATTTGTAGGTTAGTCGTGAACCATAAACAACATCGAATAATCGTAGGTTAGTCGTGAACCATAAACGACATTGAATAATCGTAGGTTAACCGTGAACCATAAACGGCATATTGTAGTACCACAGTAGTCGTTAATCTGCTAACCCGGGATGGAGGGCGCAATTCCATCCACATATGATTTCCGGTTGGTTATATGTATGTTGAACTCACGTGTTTGATGCATACACTTGCTTGATTAATAACTTGCTTGAATTGTTGTGACATGAATGTTATTGTGGAAGATTACACTAACTAAGCTAGTTAGCTTACGTCCCTACAGTCCATTCCTTTTGCAGCTTTCCCATTTGTGGCTTAGGCGACGTGACCCTGCTGAACAGGTACAGAAGCTAGGAGTTTCCCCTAGAAGTTGGAATTTATGTTTTAGACTTCCATAGGAAACTTCTAAGACTTGGATGACTGTATAAGACCGTTAATTATTCCTTTGCGGGGGAAATGCCCCTTAGAATTTGTAATATTTATTTATGTTCCATGAAATATATCCTACTGCTAATGCACGCCAAATTAAGCTTTTATCTCCATTTGGACTTGTACTCTATTGTTGGAAAGGTATGCCTTACATCTATATGAGGCTCTCAAAAGACTAAGGCGGTAATTCGGGAATCTTATATGGTATGTGGTGGACTGTTACGTTGAGGGTACCCTATGGGGCGTGACAGTTTAAATTGGTGTCAGAGCACTAGGTTATTAAGCATGACAATAGAGTTTAAAACCGAATCTAGAATTAAGTAACTAGGATAAAATTAGAGTTAAAGCTAGGCTAATTAATAGTTTTCTTGTTGTAGGTTTCTTTGGGTGAAACCCATGAAAGAGCTAGAAACTTCACAAAAAGCCTGAATGAGACTATGGTGGAATATCAGCTAAGATTAAGGGTGTTATGCGAAGACTTTGCATTAGTGCAACGACCTAGAACTATAAAGGAGATGTATAAATTGTGGAAGGAAGGTCTAAGGTATACAAGATGGATATCAGTTATAGATCAACTAAGATATGAATCCGATAGAAGAAGGAGATGGACCATGATGGAGACTATCTATACTTTGGAAAGAGTAATGGTGGAATATGCTGGAGAACCCATGCTAAGAGAAGCTACTTTATCTTAAAGAATGAAGGAACCCCACCCACCCAGATTTTAGGATGTGGCATGGTATAGGACCTCTCTATGTGCATGCCCATGATGATCTTGATGACCATAGAGAATGGAATCTTGCGGATATCAGAAATCACATATTATGGCAAGCTAGATACCTTGATCTTATACCATTTTTAGGAGGAGCTCCAGCCCCACAAGTAGGAAATGGAGGAGTACATTTGATTAATGCCCCGGTTATGGAAGAAAAGATGCAAATGAAGGAAATAATGTGGAAGAGAACAATAATATGGATGATTCTGAAGAGGAAGAGGATCCTGAGGAGGACCCGAATTGGCAGGAAGAGGAAATACCTAGATCTCCTACCCCACCAGCCATAGCTCCAGAACAACCCAACCAACTACCAGAACCAGTTGTATGGGATTTTGATAGGGATCTTGACATACCCGATAGTGGGAGGATGAACCAGATTTGACCCCACCATGTGGAAGGACATATACCCGGTAGGCGAGCCCCCTGAGGTTGATGCCATAGCCCCCGAGCCGGTAGTTCCAGACCTTGTAGGGAGAATAAATGAAGTTGGATATGATGGGTGAATTCAGAGATAGATGGAACAGGATTTGGGAGGAAGCTGGAAGAGAAGTGGATAGAGAAATGGGAAATAGGAGTGAATCCAATAATAGAGTTGATAGAGAGGAAACAAATCAAGAGGAGATCAAGAGATGAGAGAAGAAGAGGAAGAAGAGAGAAGAGAAGAACCAAGCCTTAGCCCGACCCGCTAGGAGAAGGAGGTTGACTGTAAGGGCCTATCTAAGTCAGTTCATCCGAAAGGATGATGGAGGATCTTCTAGTCGAGGACGACTCCCTAGCCCCACACCAGACGACTCTGAGTGAACCATGGAGGAATAGAGTCGAGTATCCCATAGAGTCCAATAGTATTTCTTTTGAATAGTAGGCAATGCGGGATGCCAATTTGCCTTAGGATCTCTTTATGGTTTAGTATGTTGTCTTTCCTTTCCTTGTCTTTTTCCTTTCCATGTCCTTAGATGTTGTTAGATAGACGTTAACGGCTAGTATCGGAAGATTTGATTTGTGTTGTCTAATTTTGTAAGCTTATTTGAAAACAACTCTTGTACGGCACATCAAATCAATGAAGTATTATGTTGATTCCAAGAATGAAGTTCACAAACATCATACTTTTGCACTAGTAGTAGACTACATTCTTTATACTTAATTGCATAAACATATTCCCATTCATATCATCGCTTGATTCAGAAATCCTTTATTATTATGATTTCTTGATTTGGAATTCCTTCGATTGCTATGATTTCTTTGCTCTAAGGACTTTCTTGTGAACGATTTGGAATTTTAATTTTCTTTGAGTCTTTTGTAAATTCTATAGTTCTTTAAATTATTCCAAGAAATTTCGCAAATTCCTTAATCAAAGTTTTATAAACCGCAAAACTTTGAAGAAGAAATAAAACTTATTAAGACATTATGTAACAGTCGAAACCGGAGAAACCAAAATAGGGAGCAAGAACCACTCCCAAGTGAGGCTAGTAGCGCGAACCAGCCAGATCACCCCCAAGCTAACCCACCTGAAGCTGCTCAGCTCGATCCCCAAGTAGCAATGATGAATGCAATTGGGAATTTAACAAACATGTTTGCTGCATTCATCCAAAACCAAAATCAAAACCAACCCCGAATCCCGAACCAAGTATCAGGGATTCGGCACCTCTACCACCACCTCCACCACCCCCGCCATATAGAGAATGCAAGCGGAGATTCCCTTACCACCTGAGGAGCAATCTTATAATGCTCTATCCACCCCTCCACCACAAAGAGGATACCAAAGGAGTTCCCTCCCCGATTTTATAAAGAGTAATCGCTATTTTGAAGGGGCATTTGGAAAGCCCGACGAGGCAGAGGATTGGTTAGCTCAAATTGAGCGCTCCTTTGCAGCTTACGAGACTCCACCACATCTTCGATTGGAGTACGGCACCTACATGTTAAGGTATAACGCACGGGTATGGTGGGAATCGAAGCGAAGGAGTTTGGCACCCCCGATTAGCTGGGAGACCTTTCGCAGGGAGTTCCTAGAGAACTATTTCCCTGCCAGCCTCGGAGTGAGGTATAGATCATATTTCCTGCATGTGAGACAAAGAGGCAGAACGATTGAGCAGTACAAGACGAAATTCAATCATCTGCTGCAGTATGCTCCTAAATCATACAAGAACAGTGAAGAACTGCAAAAACAGGTATTCTTGGAAGGTCTCGATGAAGACTTAAGGTTGAAGATACAGGAATCTGGGTTGCCGACTTACCTAGAGGTAATTGAGAAGGCCCGTTGATTGAAGGGGCCAAGAAGAGGAAGTATGTTGAGTCGGACAAGAGAGTGTTTGGAAAAAGGCAATTTGACGCCTCCAGCTCAAGCTATAAAGGGAAAAGATTCAAGCCTTACCATGGATTTAAGGATAACCATGGTGGAAAGTTCAACCAAACCAAGCCCAGCATTTCCTGTTGGAAGTGCAAAGGAAGCCACTACCCAAGACAATGCCCACAGCTGAAGGGCAAGTGCTTCTTCTGTGGCGAAGCAGGCCATCTAGTCTATGCTTGCCTAAAGAAGATGGCAATAGCCTGCTACCTTTGCAAGGAAAAGGGTCACGTAACCTCCGAGTGCCCTCAACGGAAAAGTGTGGCTACCCGGCCTTATGGAAATCCGGGAAATGATAACACCCAAAGATCTGGTAGCAAGGGTGGAAGTCGTGCAGCTTCGGCCATGCATGGGATGCGGCTGTACAACTTTGAAGGCCAATGGATGATCGAGGATGATGAGGAGGAAGGCATGGAGCTGGCCGCACTGGACCAAGGCGATGATGTAGATGGCGGCTTGGTGACAGGTCAGTAACAAGTTCCTTTTAGATAAAAGTTCTTTGTTTTCTTAGCAAGTTTTAAAAAGGAAAATTAAAACTGTGAAAAGGAAAAGTTGAAATCTGGAAACCTTGGAATAGATAGCTGTTGAGTGATTAGGACCAAGTAGTGATAAATGTTTATGGTAACAGGACGCATAGGAGTAAATGGGAATGAAGCTTATGTGTTGTTTGATACGGGAGCAACCCACTCCTTTATCACTACCAGCTTGGCTAAGCAGCTTGGACTACCCATAGCCATGACAACCACAACCTTAAGGATTAAGACACCCACAGGTAGTGTTGTCGACCCGAGAGATAATAAAGGATTGTTTGCTAGAAATCCAAGGACATATCTCAGCAAGCGATTTGATAGTTTGGAGATGAGTAAATATGAAGTTATCCTTGGGATGAATTGGCTAAGTAAGGTTAAAGCCATTGTGGATTGTCAAAGAAAGATGATAAGTTTTGATGACCACAGGAAGGAGAGAGTAGACTTCCTTGGAGAGACCATGGTGCGAAGAGATTACGGGTTAAGCTCCTTCGCTAATGATGGAAGATGAGGAAATTGTGCCGATCGAAGATGCTTGGGTTAGAGAGGAGAAAGGAGAAAAGAGAGACATACCCGTGGTAAATGAGTTTGAGGATGTATTTCCTGAAGTCTTACCCGGTTTACCACCAAAAAGAGAGATTGATTTTGAAATCACTCTAGCCCGGTACAGAACCGATATCAAAGGCACCATACCGGATGGCCCCGGTGGAATTAAAGGAATTAAAACCCAATTGCAAGAGCTTTTGGATCAAGGATTCATAAGACCCAGCGTGTCGCCATGGGGCGCACCGGTGTTGTTTGTAAAGAAGAAGGACGGGTCTATGAGATTATGTATCGATTACGGGAGTTGAATAAAGTCACAATCAAAAATCGATACCCCCTTCCAAGAATCGATGACCTCTTTGACAGCTTCAAGGGGCGAGTGTGTTCTCGCGCATTGATTTGCGCTCGGGTTATCACCAGTTGAGAATAAAGCCGGAAGATGTGCCTAAGACAGCCTTTCGTACGGTACGGGCACTATGAGTTCTTGGTGATGCCATTTGGGTTAACCAATGCACCGGCTGCATTTATGGACCTTATGAACCGAGTTTACAAACCACTCTTGGATAAGTGTGTAATCGTGTTCATAGATGATATTCTGATCTATTCCAAAACCAAGGAGCAACCTAAGGATGGCGTTACAAACCTTAAGAGAAAATAAATTGTACGCCAAGCTATCCAAGTGTGATTTTTGGTTGGATAGGATATCTTTCCTTGGACATGTAGTGACGGAAGAAGGAATATCGTTGACCCTGAAAAGATTAAGGCTGTGGTGGATTGGAAACAGTCCGAAACGGTAACCGAAGTGAGAAGCTTCCTAGGTTTGGCTGGTTATTACCACAAGTTTGTGAAAGATTTCTCCAAGATTGCCAAACCTCTGACTCAACTGACACAAAAGGATGAGAAGTTCGTGTGGACAGATAAAAGGGAGCAAAGTTTCCAAGAGTTGAAACGCTTGGTGTCAGCTCCAATTTTGGTATTGCCAGACCCCGAAAAACCTTACACAGTGTATAGTGACGCCTCCATGAATGGCCTCGGATGTGTACTGATGCAAGAGGGAAAAGTCATTGCCTATGCCTCCAGGCAATTAAGGCCTCATGAACAGAACTATCCTACGCACGATTTGGAGTTGGCCGCTGTGGTTTTTGCCTTGAAGTTATGGAGACATTATTTGTATGGACAAAGGTGTGAAGTGTACACAGATCATAAGAGTCTCAAATATTTGTTCACACAAAAGGAGTTAAATGAGGCAGAGACGGTGGTTGGAACTCATAAAGGACTATGACTTGGGAATCAATTACTGTCCGGGAAAGGTAAATGCTGTGGCTGATGCCTTGAGCAGAAAGAATTATGGAGAAGTAGCAGCCTAATCACAGAGCAAAAAGAGCTGATAAATTCGAAAGGTTAAGAATTGAGTTCGTAGGGCAAGATGTCGAGATGGAGATAGCAAATTTGGTTATGGAACCCACCTTGATCGACAGGATTAAAGAAGCCCAAAGATATGATGAGGCGATAAGAAGATCAAAGAAGAAGTGCTCAAAGGGAAGTATAGTGACTTTACCCTGATGATGAAGAGGTGGTTAGGATGAAAGGAGATTGTGTGTACCGGAAGATGAAGAATGAGAAAGAAATCATGAGCGAAGCTCACAACTCCGGTTACACTGTGCATCCGGGAGGTACAAAAATGTATCAAGACATAAAAAGCCACTATTGGTGGAATGGATTGAAGAGGGATGTGGCGGATTATGTTATGAAGTGCGCCGTGTGTCAGCAAGTCAAAGTGGAACATCAACGGCCAGGAGGATTATTAAAGCCACTACCTATCCCCGAATGGAAGTGGGATCAGATTTCAATGGACTTTGTGTGTGGATTCCCGAGAACCTCCACTGGATGTGATGCAGTCTGGGTAATAGTGGATCGTTTGACGAAGTCAGCACACTTCCTACCAATTAATATGACCTATTCGTTGGACAAATTGGCTAGGATCTACATCAAGGAGATTGTGCGACTCCATGGTATTCCAGCGGGAATCATTTCAGATCGGGATCCAAGGTTTGTTTCGAAGTTCTGGACGAGCTACAAAAGAGCCTAGGCACCAAGTTGCATTTCAGTACTGCCTACCATCCTCAGACAGATGGACAGTCTGAGCGAACCATTCAGACCTTAGAGGACATGTTAAGGGCTTGCATATTGGAATTCAAAGGAAGTTGGGATAATCACATACCCTAATCGAGTTTGCCTATAACAATAGCTACCACTCAACCATTCAGATGCCACCATACGAAGCCTTATATGGACGGCGTTGTAGGTCCCCTCTGTTTTGGGATGATGTGGAAAAGCTAGCTATTGGTCCTGAATTGGTTCAGGAAGCAGCTGATAAGGTCCGGGTTATTCAACAGAAAATGAAAGAAGCTCAAGACAGACAAAAGAGTTGGGCTGATCTGAAGAGAAGAGAACTGGAATTTCAAGTAGGCGATCATGTCTATTTGAAGATAAACCCAATCAAGAGCATAAAGAGGATGCGGGCTCAAGGGAAATTAAGCCCAAGGTATATTGGACCCTTTGAATTTTGGAAAGAGTGGGAGATTTGGCCTATCGGCTAGCCTTACCGCCAAGCTTGTCGGGTTCATAATGTGTTCCACGTATCAGTGTTAAGGAAGTATGTACCTGACCCTGAGCGGATAGTGGAGTTGGAACCCATTCGGTTAAAGGAAAATCTCACCTATGAAGAGCATCCAGTAGAAATCTTGGATAAGAAAACTCAGAAGCTTCGGAATAAAGAGATCCGATATGTTAAAGTATTGTGGAGAAACCACGCTTCTGAGGAAGCAACTTGGGAAGCTGAAGAGGAAATCCGAAGGAAATACCCCGAGTTGTTTGAGAATCAAGGTACGTCAGTTCAGTTTTGAGGACAAAACTCTTTTTAAGGTGGGTAGGTTGTAAACCCCGGTTTTTCAAGTAGCCAAGATAACCCTAGAACCGGAAACCAAAACCCTAAACCGGAATAGCTCAAGTCGAGTGAGAACTAGGAACCCTAATTCCGGCTTTTCCTCGGTTTCCAATTAAGAAACTTTTCTAAGAAAATTTAATTTTGAATATAGTTCTTGATTATATTTCAAACCAAGAAAATATCAGATTTTAAGAAAATTTCAATTCCGGGTCATCCCGAGACCCATTATAGAAAAACGTGCCCCGGAACTAGAATTTCAAAAATTTACTTATGAGTACTCATTTGAACCGAAATAAAATAAGGATTTCAAAAATATATTTTTCATAATTTTCCGGTTATGAAAAATACAGTTATAGCCTTTTTATTCGTATTTCATTACTACCGGAAATTAAATTGTCTTGTCTACTATTCCTCACTATTCACAAGTACCACCTATATTACCTATTTAGCACACTCTACAATTTCAACCCTTACCATCACTCAAATCAATCTCTTTTATCATGCTTTTTGTCCCTTAACTTCATTACAAGTTATGACAAGTTAAACATCAAGTTAAATCAATCAAAACAAAAAATTAAAATCAACTTCTCCCCCTTGATGAATAGTGGCCGGCGTGAATGGCCCCCCTCCAAGCTCCATTGCAATTTTTTTTACTCCATTTAACCTAATCTCATGCTATATAAACTACTTTTTCTCTCCTCTTCATTCTTTCACTTTTCAACTTTTACAAAGTGTAAAAGCTCTCAATCCTCCCCATTTTCCCTCCTTGCCGTGAGCCAAAGCCCCCCCCCCCCCCCCACACACTCACACAACTTTCCATTTCTTCTTTTCATCTTCTATTCACTTCAAGTAAGTAAACTTTTACTCCTTCCACCCTAGATCTTTGTTATGGCTAAGTGATTCTTGGATATTTCAACCAAATGTCCCCATGATCTTTTGGTAGGGACAATGAGATATCAAACAAGAATACCGAACCATTACAAAGTAGATCTAGCATTTAAAGGAGTTTTCATGCCAAAAGCTTTATGTTTATCCATCAAAAAGTATTTTTAAACAAAAGATCTTTTATAAAAAATATGGTTTTTATGTTTTCAAAACTCATTTAAGCATTGGAAATAATAGATCTATCATTTTACTACTCATAATCATGTAGGCATTTAAGATCTCATTATTATTTTGTGTTTATGTGCATTAATAGTCTTTAATGCTTTTGTCTTTAGTAAATAATCTTCTTAGTATATAGATCTATGGGTAGATAAGTTAATAAAGTCAAAAAGGAAAACACTTTTCAAGAAATGAACTTGTGTAAATTCGGATGACTTTGGAAACCTAGGTTAAAAACACTTTTATCAACTTCTAAACATATATTTTCCAAGAGAAATGAAGCCTATAGGTGATAGATAATGTTTGGTAATATTTTTCATGAGTCTAAATGAGTTTTTATTAAATAAAATGTTGGAAACAAGAGATGAATTCCAATAGAAGTTTTGAGCTAAAAGTCTTGTAGACAAAATTCGTAATAATGGATATATGGTTAGAAAACACCATTTTTCCAACTTCAAAAATAGTATTTTCTTAAATAAATGAAGTCCTTAGGGTATAGGTATAATAAATACTTAAAGTTTTGAGTATAAAATACATTTTTCCTAAAGGAATCAACTTGAAAATGGAATTTTCTAAATTCGGATTTTTGGAAACCCCCTAGTAAAAGACCCACTTAAAAGTTTATAAATGAGGATTTTATTAAAGAAATAAAGGCCTTAGGATATAACTAATATAAGGGTCAAAATTTCTTTAAATAAAGTGGAGTTTTCCTAAAAGAAAATCCTTGTATTATGTAGGTGTGACAAGTGTAGTAAACTCACTTGTTAAACAATAGCATGAAGTGGTTTCCTAAGAAAAAGTTTATTTAAATTCTTTAAATCTAAAAAGTTATAAGAACTTAGGCTCATTAGAGTTCATATCATGACATTCATGATAGGGAAAATCATTACCATTGCATTTAGTTTCATTTTGTACTTAGGAATCTCAAGTGCATTCATGAAAACCACATTTTTGGAATCGATATACCCGCTGTACAGATCTGATCCCTCAATTCCGAGGCTTAGATATTTTCAAAACTTAATTTAAACTTCATATTTAGAAAGCTCTTCCGAAGTAGATAGAGATCGATATAAAATTTGCGAAATTCCGACTTAAAACGACCAAGTTATGGCCATTTTAAAACGGAACTTCGGAAATGACGCGAATTTCGATTTCACTAAGTTTTCTTAGAGTTTTAGAATCCTAAGATGGTAGAATACTTATTAGGGTATTTCTTATGTGAATAGGAGAACCCGAGGACGTTGACTCTTTGCCTCTGGATTATTATTACTAGAAGAAAGGCGAACCAATGGCGGAGTGAGTTTTTCTTCCCGATTCATTTATTGTTTGTGCTTGTAAAGTAGTGCACCAGAATGTAGGCCAAATGAATGGAATATGAATGATGGGAAATAATGGGAAATTATATGTTGATGATGATGTGAGAACTCAAATTAAGAATATCGAAACCGGGTGATAAATTTTGGTTGTATATTTAGCTATGATGGATTGTCTGAGAAATTGTTTGATCGCCTAAGTAAAATGGCTTAATCAACTACTTGGACTAATGCTAAATTGACATGTGCATATCACAAGGGGAAGGAGCATTAGCATTTGCAGGTTAGTCGTGAACCATAAACGACATCGAATAATCGTAGGTGAGTCGTGAACCATAAACGACATCGAATAATCATAGGTTAGTCGTGAACCATAAACGACATCGAATAATCGTAGGTTAAGCCAGGAGTTTCCCCTAGAAGTTGGAATTTATGTTTTAGACTTTCATAGGAAACTTCTAAGACTTGGATGACTGTATAAGACCGTTAATTATTCTTTTGCGGGGGAAATGCCCCTTAGAATTTGTAATATTTATTTATGTTCCATGAATTATATCCTACTGCTAATGCACGCCAAATTAAGCTTTTATCTCCATTTGGACTTGTACTCTATTGTTGTAAAGGTACGCCTTACATCTATATGAGGCTCTCGAAAGACTAAGGCGGTAATTCGGGAATCTTATGTGGTATGTGGCGGACTGTTACGTTGAGGGTACCGTATGGGGCGTGACAGCGTAAGTCCATCCACATATGATTTCCGGCTGGTCATATGTTTGTTGAACTCACTTGTCTAATGCATACATTTGCGTGAATAATCACTTGTTTGAATGATTCGTATTAATTGTGATATGGAATTCTTACTCACTAAGCTAGTTAGCTTACGCCCCTATAGCTTTTATTTGTTGCAGCACGAGTTCATTTGGCTTAAGCTGAGGTAAGCCACAGCTCAGGTACCGGAGATAGGAGTTTCCCATAGAAATTTACTTCGCTTTTGTTTAGACTTCCGTTGGAAACTAAAGGATTCGGATGACTGTAATGGACTTGATATTATTTTGCGGGGGAATGCCCCTTAGATTTTGTAAAATATATACATGAGTTTTGGTTTATTATCTATGGCTAATGAATGCCACATTAAACTTCTTAACTCCATTGGTTGAGTATTCTATTGTGTAAATGGACGCTTTACATCTATACAAGACTCCTGAAGGGCTCGGATAGGGAATTCAAGAGTCTTATATAGTATGTAACGGGCTGTTACGTTTAGGATACCCTATGGGGTGTGACAATGTGGCTTTCATAACTAATATGCATCATTTGATTGAAAAAAAAATATATGATTTTACAACATTATGAGCTTTTTTCCACTATGATTTTTATGCTTGTTCATTATTTATGAGTTATGTAGTTTCTCTATCAATAGCAATTGAAAACCTAACCAGTGAATCTAGTTATAACATGCTTATAAACGGATTTAGAACAACAAATATTAACAAAAATAATAAATAGATCAAATTTTGGATGTAGCAAATTAAATTCTATGTCCAGATTACAAGTTGGCATTTAGATATGTTTTATAAGCCAATTTTATTAAACCTATCTTATAAATAGTTTAGGTTTGACTTACAAACCCATTCACTATAATATATTATTATGTCTCATTTTACATTTTCTTATCATTCCATATTGGCATTAAACTAGATTATGACATGTATCTATATATACTAGATTGTATGGATAAAATAAAAAGGGTGGAGGGTTGGGTTTAAAGGATTTAGTTGCGACAATAAGGCTAACCTTGTCAAGCTTGCTTGAAAAAATAAAATTAGTAATTTCAATGGGCAAAATTATTTCAGAAGTGTTTCTAGTTTGAGGAAAGAACTCATAAGAAGAAAAAAGGATCAATGTTGTTTAAAGAAATAAAAAGGTAAATGAATGGTTTAACAAAGAGCTAGTTGTTTCTTATAGAAGTGGTAGAAACATTAGCTTTTAGGAGGATAAATGGAATTAAGCTCACAAAATGTAAGAGAGATCCTTTAAGGGCCTTTATCAAGTAATTCTCAAGATATCACTTTAGGCTATTTGATTGGAATGAAGATATCATTGGCTATCCTCTAGATGAATAGATAAAAAAGCTTACAAGAAATGTTTACCTTGGTAACCAAGTTAGTGATGATAGAAAATGGGAATGCCATGGAAGCACAGTTGAAGACCGACTCTAAAAGATATTTATAATAGAGTTGGAAAAGAAGAAATTGGGATAGACTAGAAATGGATTTGAAAGTTCTCGACATATCTAAAAATCCAACTCTTTGTTAAGAGAATATTACATAATTCCCTTCCAACAAGTAAAAACCTAGAGAAAAGGGGTATACAAGTGGCTATATGTTATCCTTTCTGCATAAATGAGTTTCAAATTTAAGAGCATCTCTTAAAAGAATTGTTATGTAAGTAGGCAATGGTAGGAAAGTAACAATAACAAAAAAGTTTCAGAATTCTGTAAAATTAGGCATGAATAATGGATAAAGAAATAAGAATGAGGAGCAATAGAAGTCCTTAGGCATGTGAATTTCTCATTTTTGTATGGAAATTTAGGAGGAGCACAATAGAAGGATCTTCCAAGAATAGCAAAACAGAACTAATAGCAGGGACAAAATTAAAATTGAAGTTGCATATTGGTAGGTAGATGACTGAAGAAGGAAGTTTGGCATCGATGATGGCCAGCAGTATGCTCTTGGCAACCTTT
This sequence comes from Combretum micranthum, assembly GCA_024138025.1. NCBI lineage: Eukaryota > Viridiplantae > Streptophyta > Magnoliopsida > Myrtales > Combretaceae > Combretum > Combretum micranthum. Next base: position 110,846 of record JAMXBD010000163.1, read on the forward strand.
GATGGTTTAGAAATTTAAGTTCAATTACGACAGTGCTATTAGTATAGATATGACATGTGTTGTGATTAGGGGTGTTTGCAAAAACCATCAAGGATAGATCACATGTAGCTTTAAGAAAAGGATTGCTTTCTCTTCTCCCTTCAATTACGAGGCATTTATAAAACTTTATAGCAAATAAAATTAAAGAAACTGTCAACTGTGTGATTCTCTTTCTACTATTACTATGGTCATAGAGAGTGTTGATGGAGAATATTTGGTTATGGCCTATTATGTCCAACCCTAGCCTAAGGAATCAACAAGCTTGTAAGAAGCCCTCCAAGTACTTTGGCTTAAAAAGCCCCCAGCCCATGAAGGACCTTGGCCCCGATCTTTACACCTTTCCCCCTCCCTTGAGGGTCTCAACTACATGAGGACCTCAGCCTAATCCTAATGCTCCATGAGGACCTTAGTCCTTTGTGACCTTAGTCGCAACTCCTCACATGAAGACACATGGCAACGATGCCTCAATGGTTGCAACTCCATGCTCAAAGGCCCACGATGACCTACTTGACACTCTTATCCCCTTTGTGGAGCAAACACAAGTCCAGCTACCATCTATGCTTGATGCTTTACCCATATCGGGTTTAGATTAGCTATTAGATTCGAGCATCTGCCACATAGAATGTGAATATTCTATGGGCCTCCATTCTGTTATAGCCACTAATACCATCTATAAATAGTTTCCCACACCAAAAGCATGAGGTATGATCCAATATCCACTACACATTACTTTAATTCTTTCCTCTCAATATCTCATAACTAACTTGAGCATCGGAGTGGTTGTGTTTAACCATCTCTCGATACACCACTAACCATGTTCTAGGTTTGCAGGTCCACAGTGCCACACCTAACTCTACTAACGGATCGACAACTACAACAGAGTATTAGCAATATGCAAGAATAGAACATATGCATGGAGGGTGTTGTTGTCATGTTTGTTCCTAAAGAAACAAGCCACCTTTTGACTATATAGCAAAGAAAGGACCCAACCAGGCATTGCCTTTTGTTTAGACAACATCAATAGCAATGTTCTATGTGCTTTTATTTCAAATGTGGGCATGGAACTTAATTGCTCTAATGTTTTGAATTTGGTTTAAATGATCCTTATAATGGTCAATAATAGCCAAACTTTTTATTTAGTTTTATTATAGTAATAATATATATAGATATGTATAACATATACTCAATATATACTCTACATGTCATATATATATATATATAATCTATACAAATTATATGTTTTATATGCCTTATTATTAGTTCAATATAAATATATAATATATATTAATATATATTTATGTATCATGTTATATATAATATATTATATAATTTTTATTTGATGTGACAATTGAATTATAACATATGTTATGACATATAATACCTATAGATTTTAGACATACATATATATATATAGTATAAAGAAGTTATACACATACACATATATATTTTATAATATAAGTTATATGTGTCATATGAAATATAAATATAGATTATGTGTATATACCTATGTGTTATACGCTATATATAATTTCCCCACTTTATAAATATTTTATATGTAGTCTATATTTTAATATATATATATATATATTTATATGATTTGTATATGTATAATTTTTATCAAGGATATACATTATGCATTTATAATATATATTATATAAGTGTGTTGTGTATATTTATTATAAATACATATGAAAGTGAGTCATTATGATTCCATGAAGCCCTGGCTATAAGGTTAAATATATTTAGAGGAATTCAACATGCTCCACTAATTTGTTCAACTGTATCCATGGTGATTAACTATGTTTATTTAGGTTTAGCTTGAATAATTTCAAGTTTATCTAACAACTTTTTGCATATTTGATTTTGGATTGTTGTAGAAGTTATTTGAGCACAAGGATAATTTTCTCATGAAATTTGGAGGAACTTTATTAATCTTAAAGTATTCTTGATACATATTGTTGCATGAGCTGATTTCATAAGTAAAGTAGGCTCTTGCAAATACAGAAACGCAATTAAAGATGCATTAAGGGGTTACTCGATGTGGCAACTCTGACGCTTAAGTTAGTCTGTAGGTCTCGTTTTTCTCTTAAGAGTCTTTACGTATATAAAGGAAAGATGGCTCTCCTTTTCCCTAGAGGAAATGGCTATTTATGTTTTTTAGGTCATAATAGAATGAGGTCCACCATATCTTTTCTATTAGGGTGAATCTCCACTTTGTAGCTGACCTGGTACCCAAGGTGAAGGGAGTACCCGAGCTGGGGAGTGGTAACCACATGGAGTGTAGCCTAGCTGATGATGTTCCCCCGTTCTTGAGGTAAGATATGGGTATTTTGTGACTTTCGAGTTTAGGTGACTAGTTCAAGGTCGGCTTTGGGAGGACTCAGACTCGTAGAGTTACCTTACAAAAGAATCTAGAGAAAACCCTCGAGGTCAAGCTTACATGAGCGTCTCTCGTCAATCTCCTTATAGATTAGCATAGATTGCATTTCTTGGGGCTAAGGTGCCCTTAAACATGGATCTTTTTAGGCCAGCAAAGCTAGCGGCTTGTTGAGTGTTTATGTCACGCCCCAAAGGGTATCCTAAACGCGATAGTCCACCACACGTGATACTTAAACTTAAGTATGACCACCTTAGTCATCCCATAAGTTTACATATCGAGTGTAAGGTGTACTTTCACAACTTTTAGGATCACACTTTGATTCGAGTAGTCTTAAGAAAGCATACATAGCATTAAGAATATAAATCACAACAAGATAAATAGTTAGACTTTACAAAAGCCAAGGGGGCATACCCCCGCCAAAATAATAGGAGTCTACATCGTTTAGCTCCAATTACACATATCTGAATTTACATTTAAGAGATTTTTCCTAGAAGTCCACACCTATATTAGGTCCCGACTTCCTCAAAAGCTCTTTAATCCAATGTAGTAAACCTGCACAAAGTGTCCTCTCGGAACATCCAAAAATAGGAACACTGCAACAAAAACTATTGAGGTATAAGCTAATTGCTTAGTGAGATTCATTTTCCAAGTAACATACTCGATCAAGCTAAATTATCAATACAAGCAAGTTATAATTAAGCAACCATATGAATGCACAAGCAAATGAACAAGCAAGCATATGACTTTCCAGTAGTCATAAGTGAATGAATTTACGCCCTCCATTCGAGGTTTGGGGTAGCTCATAAGTCATGCAACTACAGTTCCAAAGTTGGTCCATAAGACATGCAACCATAGTCCCAATCTTAAGTGGGGTGGTCCATAAGACATGCAACCACAATTTTTAACATTGGTCCATAAGTCATGCAACCATAGTTTCATTATTTGAATGGGGTGGTCCATAAGTCATGCAACCCTATTCCCCTTCATTAAAGATCCGCTGCCTCCCAAATACACCTTTGTCCCACCAAAGGCATACTCGACAATGATATGTGACTCACTACGTGATATGCATGTATAATTTATTTATATAATCATGGTATATTAATTAGATAATTTAAAAGTGACCATACAAATTTCAGACATTCCAAATCTATACTAGCTCATACAAGATTATTGCAACAAAGCTTGCCTCGATATACTTATCGTTCATTCATGCAAGTTTAGATCACCATTCAATCACAATTTTATATTTTCCTAAGTCTAATGCCACTACTACTACAGGCACATCCAAGAGCATAATTAATTGAGAAATGAACTCACTTGTCCATGTAGTGAAAATCCACTAGTCGTAATAGTCCTTGGGAAGTGGTAACCCGTCCTCCAATTCACCTTAAATACAAAGAATACCCTCAATGAGTATCTCTTATAAAGTTCTATTAAACTTAACAATTTTATTTACTAAGTTCGTCAATTTCCGCCTAGGTTGAATCTTTAACTTAAAAAGGTCATATCTAACTCATTTTAACTCGGAATTTAGCTTATAATATACCGATTTATACCTACTTCGAAAGAGCTATCTATTTCTAAAGTTAATTCAAACATTTAAGATCATTTAGGGGTCGAAACATACTGTACAGTAGGGTTGCGAAAATCCAAGATTTGAGCCTTTGTGAAAAATTTGCTATATCTACTCTATTTAACTACTTAGACCAACTCATTTTAGTCCTAAACTTGCAAGGAGATTCTCAAAACAAAATTAAGAGATTACACACTTATCTAATCCCAAACATAAAGTTCAAATGAAACTTCTAAGAATTCATTCTCATAAAACCGAAATTTACAAGTTGAAACTCATTGTTTTGTTTTGAGTAATTCCTTTGCTAAAACTTACTTAGTTCAATGAAAATAATTTTCCTATATTATATATCATCAAAGCATTCCATTTTCCATATAAAATACTTGTTTTGAGATCTAAAAGAAGGTTTTAAAAATTGGTCTCCCCTTAGTTACGAATTTCCCCTTTGAAGTTTACAATGAAGACAAGACCTAAATTTTGTCTTTTACAAAACACTTGATCTAAGCAATACCTTTTAGGAAAACTCATTTAAACTTATGAAAATTCATTCCTTAAGATATCTATACCAAGAGCCTTTATATTTTTGTCTAAATCTTCATTTTAAAGTTGGATGATGGGTTCCAAAAATGGGTCTTGGTCTAGATCCGAATTTTCATAAATTTATTTTGAAATATCTCTTGAGAAAATTCATCAAAACTCATGAAAAACAACCCATTACATATTATATCTTAAGAACCCTTCATTTCTTGAACAAAATCCTCATTTTTGAGTTGGAAAACATGTTTTTATTTTAGGTCTTTGTCTTGATCCGAAAATACAATTTTTGTTTTGAAAATCAACTTTGATTCTTGTAAGATGAAGCCTTGATGATATACACCATCAAACCTTCATTTTCTTAACAAAAACTTCCATTTTAAGACTTGAAAGTGGGTTTTTAAAAGGGTGCCTCCACAAGTTACGAATTTTCCTTTTTCATTCAAACTCAAATCTAAGATCTACTCAACATTCAACCATAAGAACATAAGAAAAACTTGGTAGTAAGCCTTAAACTTCTAGATCTACACATAAACATAACTAAAGCTTGGTAAAATTCTAGATCCACAAGCTATCACAAAAACAAGAAGATAAACCAGCCTTCAATATAACAAAAATACTAAGAACAAAAGAGATCATCATCTAGAGGAGTGTTTCAACTCTTGGCATCATCATCCATAGCATTTTAAGCTTATGGAATGTTTTGATGCATAAAACATCCACAATATCATCCTATAACATCTTATGAGGGCTAAAAGAGAAAGATTACCTCCAATATTTGCAAGAAATATGTGTGGAAGCAAGAAATAAAAATGGTGGCAGCTTTTTTAAGAAGACAAGGCAAGGAAGAAGAGAAAAGAAAGGGAAAAAGAGAGGAAAAATGTAGGGTTTGTAAAGATGAAAGAGAGAAGGAATGAGATGTTTAAATAGAATGGAAAGTGTGTTAAATAATTGATAAAAAAATAAAACCAACAGCTGCAAGGAGGAGGGGGTTGGTGTGAATTGCATGTGGTGTAGGAGTGTGTGTAGTTTGATTTTAACTTGCATTTTTTAAAGTGTAACAAATTGCTTCCATATCTAACTAAAATAGACTTTAAAATATTAAATAAATAATCAAAAATAATGAAAAGTGGCTAATTTATGGGGAATGGTCAGCTGCAATTTTTGGGAAATGGGAGTGTAAGAAAAAGCAAAAGAAGACATAATAATATGTAGTAATGATAATGGATGTGTACTTGAGATATGGGTTGATAAAGTGGCTTTTTGAATAAGAAAATATAAAATAAATTAAGAAAAATATTTTTATTTAAGTGGCAGAATTTTTATGATTTAAATAAAATTATCAATTAAATTATTTTTAGAAATTTAACAATTAAGTTACCGGTAAGAGTAAAATAAGCTTATATGAGCTATAATTGATATTTTTAAAATCCAAAAATTATAAACTTGATATTTTTGAAATCCTTGTAAAAATACGAGTCTAAAAATATTAAAGATATATTTTTTTAATTTTTCGAGCCCGGGACACGCTTTCCAAAGCAGTATCCAAACGGGTTCGAAATAAGCCGAAAATAAACCAATATGATATTTTTAATAATTCAAATATTATTACGGACTATTCTAAACACTTTAATTATTTTTCGACTCCTCGATTTATGAACTCGGTTTGTAGGATCTAAACTGTAGGATTTTACTCAAGATCCGTTGACCTAAGGTCTTCGATTGACTTTCCGGCTTAAGGTTAAGGCTTAGAAAACAGGGGTTTACAGTTTAGGCCTAGTGTAGTCTAGGTGGGTCGGTGGGTTGAGGCCTATATCTTATTATCAACACTCATACCTCCAACTCTCATTGCACAAGGATGAGGAGAGTGAATTATCTAGCCTTAGCTCATGACGTGGGCTTCAAAGTTTAGATCTCTTTCATTTAAGCTACATCCCCATGAAAGCTAGTATTATCGTAAACCTTAACCTCGCAAGGCTTGTCGAGGAAGCTTTGTAGGATCCCCAAAAAACATAATTAGGGTTGTGTCAATTACAATGATAGTTTCAAATACCTTGACGACGTTAGTGGCCTGAAAGATTTGGGCCACACTATTTTCAAGTGTCAAGCAGTAGGCAATGTCTTCATTTTCCTCTCCTCACTCCTCTTATATATATGTGTTCTCTTTAAGGGGGTTTATCCTCATAAAGAAAAGTACATCGTCTTTGTATCTGTGAAAGAGAATTCTTCGATGCATTTTATTGTTTCATCAGACCAAGAATATGTCAAGCTTAGGTAACTCTGAGCCCTTGTCCTTTTCTCATGATTCTAAAGACAAACTTTAGCGGGTTACGGATAAGGTGAGAAGAGGTGAGGGAGATGCCATCACAAGTTATGCGCATCCAAGTTTAGGCAGGGAGGATAAGTCGGCAAATGGAGGTTACTTCCATGAGTGGCCACAAGGTGGCAGGCAAAAAAATTAGTTTGACTCCTATCACACCCCCACTAGATACCCTCGTAGTAACGATATGTCATGTAACTAATTAATGCCTCTAGAAAGTTACATGAGTGTTGTACAACTAACATGCCTCATGATGTGGATATATATAATAGGATCGAAGGTTGATTAACAAGAAAGATATTGCATGTCTATAAACCATATATGAAAATAACTTCACAAAATCTAAAGAAAACTTAACATAAAAGCTTAAAAATGTGCCTTCATTGGCTTCCCTTAAGTCCATAAGAAAAAATACAAAAAATAACACTTAAACTATACTATTACAAACATTAAACTCTAAGTCTCTATTACATAACATGATCTTCCTTACTTAAACATAAATACATAGCATCACTTCTATGCTAATCTCATTCTTGGTCTTGGTCTCGGGTTTCTTGCTTAATTTTCTATAAACAACATTCTAAAGGAGCATGAGCATGAAAATCTTAGTGAATTACAGAATCTTAACACAATTCCTCAATATCAAACAAATCTAATTAGTAATCATATGCAATGCATCATCAAACATATGTAACAAACATGGTTTGGATGACCAGAATCCAAACCAATGGGTATGCCCTCCCTGGTGGTTGAAGGATCAATTGAGTAATTCATGCCCATGAGAATCCCAAAGCTAAAGAAAGAGAACTCTTTACAAATTCACTTATTATTTGTGAATAAATATAACATATATACACTCCACTTCATTTGAAACTTGGAAATCCCCACTAAGTATTAATATTCTAAAGCTAACTTCAACACAGGTGACCTCCTTTCATGCCTGCATAGTTCTTGTGAAGTTGACAACCCTATGATAATCTTAACTAGATTCACTATGCTTATCAATTCATTACCATAGAATCAAAATATTAAAACATGACACGAATACCATGCTAATGCAATTATGATGTCATGTAATACATGTTAGTTTAAGTTTTAAGGTCTGATAAACTTTATCCTTTATTATTTAATGATCACTCTAACTTTAGACAATCATCAAATCAAGCTACCCAATAATTATCATGCAAGTGATTGTTACTTTGACTATTAGAGTTTATAATTCTTTCATAACAATCCATGCATTTGATTCATTTCAATTATATTTATACTAAGTTCCACTACTTTATAATCACAAGCAATATAAGAAGATTACTTAACCTTGCATATCGCCTCAATCGTCCTAATAATCACTCGAGAAATTTGGGTCTTGATTTAAGGTTCCTATAAGATAAAGAGACTCATATTACTAGGGATCTAACATGATAAAAATAAGAAAACAATGTTTAAGTTTAAGACTCATATAGGGCATATTAAAAGATCATAGGTCCATATGCCCCTCACCATGCTCCATATGGAAGGACATATGAAACAAATAAAGGAACAGAGGCTACTACGCCCCATATCAAGGGGCGTATCTGACCAGATTGGGTATAAAGCCTACCATGCACCCTTGCTACGCCCCGTATGGAGGGGAGTATCTAACCAAACGTGGATATAGGGGATACCATGTCCCTGCTACACCTCATAAAGCATCGTATAGGGAGGCATACCTACCCAACACACATGCACAGAGAGTTCTACGGCCTCTGCGACACCCCGTATGAAGCTACCAGCAAACAAAACTTCCAAACTTCACAACTTTACACACTTCCACCAACTTCAAAGATCTTATTACCATAAAAAACATTATAACATCATCACACAAGACTCTTAGTCACCCTTTTTACGTTCATATCATAACCCTTAATTATTCTCATCATCAACCAACACACCAACATAATCCATAACATCCATGCTTTAGGACTTTAAACCACAAACTCCATATCTCTACTCCACATATCTTAAAAAAAAATACTCATAATAACCTAAAAAGGTGGTAGCAAGAGTTAGCTTACCTATTAGTATCTTGCCTTGATGCTGAAGCTTCACTTAAGTTTCTTGTTGATTTAGAAGAGAAATTGAAGAAGAAATATAGCCTTTGTATGTGAAATACGTTTGACGGAAAGAGAAGAAAAAGAGGAGTAATTTTTTTTAAAGGTGGTTAATTATCCCTATATATGTGTAAGGACCTGCACTCACACAAATATATATAATAGGTAAATTTGAGTCCCTAACCACATATAACCTGTAGTGTTATATGTAAGTTTATCCTTAAAGAAGTGTTTGAATAATTGTTTGTCTAAATCCTCAATAAGAACAAACTTGAAAACTGTTGATTTTTAAAACTTTTAAGAAAAACATAACATCATCATCATCATCATATCATTAGAGATATAACTGAAAACATACATAGTTAAGTATATATATATATATATATGTATTACAAGCAAAGGCTACTCACAAGCCTTATACAAAAGACATAAAAGATAAACCAAGCTACAATATCTATTACATATCTTCCCAAAAGAGTCTACCTTATTCTATTAAAAAGAAATCCACAAAGTCCGTGGTCAACTCAACCTTTCAAACTATCTAGAAACTCTTCAAAGTTAGTTCCGTAACCCATGCTAGCATAAAACTCATCATCTTCGGTTCTTGAAAGAGATAAAATAATGAGACAAAGGCTTAGTACATAAGTAACCAAAAACAAAGGCGAGTGATATACACAAACTTAAACTATATGCACACGCAACAATCAATAGGTTATTAGATAACCTTTAATTAATCAAGCAACACTGGAGTATTCAAACTCCAGGCAACAGGGATATTTAGAGGACTCGAGTAATGACCTTAACGCTCAAGGGGTTGATATAAGTTATTCAGAAACTTATATCTCCTAGATGATATATCTGAAAACGTAAAATAGTCTCTTCTAAGGTTCTCAGCCGTTTCTCATCTTTACTTATCTCAGTCCATAACATCACCTAATTCAATTCCCAAAAACATCGAATTATATCATGTTACTTCATCCTAAGCTTAAGCAAACGTTATACCGATACCAACCCCATCGACTACCCATCGTACCACTTATAAATGTCTTGCATCATGACAAAAGTGGCCTAAGCACCTAAAACTATCGTGTCGTTGCATCATGACAAGGTACCGCTCCCCAAACCAGATTCAATAGCATAATAGACGATCAATTCAAAGAGAATTTAAGTTTTCATAATTTAGGGTAAATTTAATTATGCCTATCCTAGGCAAGAAACAAGCATGTTATTATATACCTGAATCAAATTAAGAATTAATAGGGGTAGCCAAGTGAGGATCTATCACTGTTCCAAGAAAATCATCTCAAATCAACATTCTAATTTTAATTCATACATAAACATAATTAAATCAAAGCAAATAACTGAAAGAAATTCAAATAAATCCAACACAAGCTCCTAACATAATATTTATACATCATACAGCATCATACATGCTCAACAAATACTCAAAAGATCATATATCAAGCTTTGGAAAATATTTGAAGAAGCTTTTTAAAAATGAAAACAACAAGGGATACACCGCCCAGTAAACCGGCAGCTTAAGCTTCAACGCTAGTGGCCTATTGTCCTACACTGGCGGCATAAGTGCCAACGTAGTCTGGGCTCAAATTTGTACAAAAATGCTGAGAGGTACACAGGAAGGGTACACGGCTCATGAACCCACACCGCCAATGTTCATGTGTACGCCAGTAGCTTAAGCTTCTATGCTGACGGTGTACGCCGCAGTACGCAATTTCGGAAAAATTTGCAGAATCCCCTGTTTTTATTTTACAAAATTTGTTTACTCCAAAATGTTTTAGGTTCTTCAAATACATTTTAAACTTCCTAAAACTTAGTATATGATCTTAACACTCCCAAACATGCGCAACTCTACTTCAACACCATCAAACACTAATCTACACACATTAAACACAAATCCATACCCCAACTTCATTTAACCTACACTCTTCACAACACCACCATCCCACACTTCAATAATCCAAAAACTTCAAGTTACATATTGAGCATATCCTACAAGCTCCTTTATCATCAATAAACTACTTAAACTACCATCAACACATAAAACTCATCCAGCCACATATTTAGCATTAGAACTTCATTCACATAAGAAAGCCTACTAACAAATATACATATAATAAACAACACACTTACCTTAAGAGGCTTTAAACTTTGAAGAAAAACACATGAACCACTTGTCTCACTTGTACTTATGATCTTCACCTTGTTTAAGGCTTGGAGTGTAGGGTTTTGAAAGAAACAAGAGGAGAAACTTGTAATGAATGTGGTGAAATTCGTGTGAAAATTTTGGGCAGATTTTAGAGATGGTTTCTTCATCAAATGGAGCTAATACTTATCCAAACTTTGACTCTAGGGGCTGCCAAAAGGAATGGGCTTATTTTGCACTAAATGGGCTTGTTCTGGGGCCTTAAAATGGTGTTTTGGGCTTGGCTTAATTAGCCAAAAATTCTGCTATGTCCATAAACTTATTTAACTTGTTTCAAGGAATTTTTCATATACTTTATTACATTTGTAAATTTATAAACTCAATATTTAGTTATACTAAGATATATAAATATTTAAAAACATTGACACAACACATATATCATATACTAACATAAATCATATCATCATGCTTCATGATTATGCATAAATTTATTAACACATTTATAAAATATGATTTGGGAAATTATGGCTATTTCATTCTCCCATCCTTCAAAAAGTTTCATCTTCAAAACCTAACTTACCTCATTTATTACTCAAACAACTCTAGATACTTTTGTCTCATTTGATTTTCGAGTTTCCATGTTGCTTCTCTCTCAGTTTGCCAAGTCCATAAAACATTTACAAAAGGAGTCACTTTTCTTCTTAGCACTTTGTCAATCCTATTCAATACTTTGATGGGTCTTTCAAGGGTGCTCAAATATGGTTGAACTTTTGGCTGATGAGAAGAAATGATGGCATTCTAATCTGATATGCACTTCCTTAGCTGAGATACATGAAAGACATCACGTACTTCTGATAAGCTTGGAGGTAAAGCCAGTCGATAAGCTAATGGTCCCACTTTCTCCAAAATTTCATAAGGACAATTATCTCGGATTTAATTTGCCTTTAACCCCAAATCTGATAACACCTTTTGTTGGAGAGATTTTGAAGAACATATGGTCACCCACATCAAATTCTAGTGGTCTTCGCTTCATGTCTGCATAACTCTTGTACCAGTCGTGAGCTACTTTCATCCCTTGCTTCACCACTTGTACTTTGTTTATAGCTTATTGTATCAATTATGGACCTAAGATAGCTCTTTCCCAACTTCGTCCCAGTGTAAAGGTGATCTACATTTTCTTCCATAAAAGGCTTCATAAGGTGCCATCTGGATTGTCGCTTGAAAACTATTGTTATAAGCAAATTCAATAAGCGGTAGATAAGTGTCCCTCCTATTGCCGAAATCTAAAACATATGCCCAAAGCATGTCTTTAAGTATTTGGATGGTCCTTTCAGATTGCCTATCAGTTTGGGATGAAACGCAGTACTGAACTGAAGTTGTGTACCCAAAGCTATGCATAGACTTTTCAAAAACTTGCTGACAAAACAAGTATCTCTATCAGATGTAATTGTTTTCGATACACCATGTAACCTTAATATCTCTTTAATATATGTTTGTGCCATCTTTTCTAAGGAGTCACCAATTCTCAAAGGTACAAAGTGAGCCGATTTTGTCAATCTATTGACAATCACCCAAATATCCTCGTGCTTAGCAATAGTCCTTGGAAATGCAGATACAAAATCCATGGTAATATTCTCCCATTTCCACTGAAGAATAGGTTGAGGCTGAAGTTCTCCCCCTGGTCTTTGATGTTCGATCTTTATTTGCTGGCAAGTTAGGCATTTGGATACATAACGTGCAACATCGTTCTTCAATCCTTCCCACCAATAATGCTTTTCAAATCCTTATACATTTTGGTGCTTCTAGGTGAATAAAATATGATGAGGAATAAGCTTCCTTCATAATTTCTTCTATTAAACCATGTATTATTGGTACAAAAATCCGATTTCCATGTTTAACAACACTTTCCTCATCAACTCTCAGCTCTTTTCTTCTTCCATTATTTATAGCAACTTCATTTCGTCAATTTCAACATCTTCTTTTTTAGCTTGCTTAATTCGCTCCAAGATTGTAGGTTGTAAAGATAATTGAGCTAACATGACTTCAACTTTTTCTATTGTAACTTCAAGCTCAAATTTTTTGAATTCCATCTGGATTTCCTTTTGCCTAGTAAGTAGAGTTGCAACATCTACTTGTTTCTTTCTACTAAGAGCATCTTCCACAACATTTGCCTTCTCAGGATGGTACAGGATTTCCACATCGTTGTCTTTAATCAATTCAAGCCACCTTCTCTATCTCATATTAAGCTCTCTTTGTATAAAAATATATTTCAAACTCTTGTGATCTGTATATACTTGCACTTCTCCCCAAAGAGATAGTGCCTCTAGAGTTTCAACATAAGGATCACAGATGCCAACTAAATCATGAACTAGGTAATTTTTCTCGTGTGGCTTTATCTGCCTTGAAGCATAGGCTATTACTCTCCCATCTGCATAGGTACACAGCCAAGTCCTTGAATAGAAGCATCACTGAAGATAAATTCCTTTCCACTAACAAGCAATGCTAAAAGAGGAGCAAATACCAATCTTTTCTTCAATTCTTAAAGATCCTTTCGCATTTATCATCCCATACAAATTTAACATTCTTTTGTGTCAACTTGGTTAATGAAGATGCAATTTTTGAAAACCCCTCTACAAATCTTCGATAATATCAGGCTAACCCGAGAAAACTTCTTATTTCACTCACATTCATGGGTCTAGACGACTTCATTACAGCTTCTATCTTCTCTAGATCAACTGATATGTCTTCCTTTGATATAATATGTCCCAAGAAAGATATTTCTTCAAGCCAAAATTAACACTTGTTAAGTTTAGCATAAAGCTTTTTCTCTTTTAGCCTTTGCAACACAAGCTTTAAATGCTCTTCATGTTCTTCTCTACTTCGAGAATAAATTAGAATATCATCAATAAAAACAATAACAAATGAATCCAAATAATCCGTGAAGACCCTATTCATTAAATCCATAAATGCAATTGGAGCATTTGTTAACCTAAAAGGCATAATAAATAATTCAAAGTGTCCATATCAAGTTCGAAAAGTATTCTGAATGTCCTGAGATTTAATCTTGAGTTGATAATAGCTTGATCTCAAGTCAATCTTTGAAAATACCGTGGCTCCTTTTAACTGATCAAATAAGCCGTTAATCCACGGCAAAGGATACTTGTTCTTGATAGTAACCTGATTTAGTTTCCTGTAATCGATACACATTCTTAAACTATCATCCTTCTTCTTTACGAACAAAATAGGTGCAACCCATGGAGATATACTTGGTCTAATGAAACCCATTTCTTGCAACTCTTGCAACTGCTGCTTTATTCTTTCAATTCTGTAGGTGCCATTTTGTGTGGAGCCTTAGAGATTGGAACGATTCCAGATAGCACTTCAATCCCAAATTCTATCTCTCCATTTGGTGGCAAATTAGGTAATTTCTTAGAAACATATCAACAAATTCATTCACAACAGATACCATGTTAATATCTATCTCTTCTGCACTCACAAATGCTACTATAGATCCTTCCCACAACTCCATTGATTTCATACTCTTAGGCCTTTGCCTTTCCAACACATAAGTGAATCTCCCTTTCTTCATATCAAAACTCAACTCAACCTTACTACAATCAATTGTGACCTTATAAAGATTTAGCCAATTCATTCCCAAGATCACATCAAAGTCAGACAAAGGTAAAACTATCATATCAATATCATCCTCACATCAGAAATCATAACATTTACATTCCTACATATACATGGTTGCCTAGTCTTAACAACAAAGGAGTATTCACACACATAACACGGTCAGTTAATATTTCAAAAGCAAGTTCACACTCATTCATAAAATTTTCAGATATGCATGCATGAGTGACTCCAGTATCTATCAACACATAACATTTCGATTTGAAACACTCAAATTACCAACTAAAGTATCAACTGACGGTGCCTCCTCAACCTGTTGTAGTGCGAAAACCCTAGCATTCATTTTCCTTTATCTAAATTAACTCTACTCTTATTATCAAGGTGTTCCTTACAATTTGCAATATGATGACCCCGTTGTTTATAGTAAGCACAAAAAACTGGTGGTAAACTCGGGCTCTTACACTTAGTAGCTTTGTGGCCCACTTGTCCACAAGAAAAACATGCTCCTGGAGTCTATCGACATTCGGATGGGTCAAGTGGTCCAAAACATCATATACATTTAATTTCAAACACAAGGTTTGAAGCTTTAAATGTTGGTTTCTGATTTCCTCTCTTTCCTATAAATGGTTTCCTCCCTTTACTTAATAACTCCCTTAAGAAGATACATGTGTAGGTCTTTTCCCTAGAAATGCCGCTCTCTACTCCCTTCTAACTCTACTATCAGTTTGAATTTGTTCCACCAATATAGCCTTTGCCACAGTATCTGTAAACCCCTAAATTTTTTTTAGAAAATAATTCAAGAAGTCTAACACCGAAACCGAAACCCCAAAAATCAACCTAAGTTAAAACCAAATTCTAAATAAGATCAAACATGAGAATTCTTAATCTTGAGAAAAGAGAACCCTCAAAACGAAATAGATAATTCAACTATTGATTGATTCAACATCCGTGCGTCAATCAAATCATCTATCCGATTCCTAACACGTAAATCAAGGTGATATATCCAAATAACGCTCGATAACAAAATACTAAGATCTTAAATCCTTCGGTGAATTTTAGAATCAAAAGTTTCAATTTTCACCAAAAGTCAAACTGAGTCAGCCCATAACCTTAGACTTGGTTAAACGATCCTGAGAACTGAAAAATATTAAATAATCACAAATAAAATAAGATAAACCATAGATATCGAACTAAAAATATAGTACCGGCAAACTCCAAAATTTTATGATCTTGCAAATAACTCAATAAAATCGAACGTCAAACTGAAACCCTAAAAGTCAACAAAGTTTACAACAAATTATAATATTTAAGATCCGGCAATCCTACTCTCTTAAACCCTAAACAACGAAATGGAAATAATTATTGATAATAGTTCGTAATAATATAGGGAAGATTAAAAATATCAGATTCGTAAAATTCCAATGTTCTTCAGATCCGAACGGGATCAATTTTCAAAAATCATGCCTCGGTACACCGGATGGAAAAAATATTCCGTTAATACAATAGACTCATAAAAATAAAAGGTTTTCAAAAATATCATTTTTAGAATTTTTCAGTAGTTAAAAATTACAGATATCTCATTTATACGCGTATTTTTATTACTACCAATATTTTAATTGTCTAGTTTACTATTCATAAGTACTTTTTTACTATTCATTACTATTTTTTTATCTCTACTTTTTCTACTACCTATTCTTATACCTACATATATATTTCTTACAATTTTCTTTTCCCATAAAAATTATACACCACATATTACTAAACTTCTCTCACACTTTTCTTCTAAAATTAATTTTTAATCAATTTTCTCTCTCTCCCTCCCTCCTTGCCATCGACTTCTCTCTCTCTTGACTCTCCAATTATTTTCTTTTTCAATTTATTTAATTACATCTAATTTTCACTCTAAAAATTCTATAAATATCTCCTTCCTCCTTCATTCTTTCACACAACTCATTCTACAACCAAAACTCTCTCAAATTCACTACACAAACACTCTCCACAAAATTTTCCTCTATCAAAACTCTCTATCACCAAATACTCACAAAAATTTCTCTCTATACATAATCCAACTACCATTTCTCAATAACCACATAACCATACATTCACTACTATCTTTATACTACTTAAACACTTTAAGTAAAATTTCTTCCAACCATTTAGTTTATCTATGTCATGTAACTTAAAATGACTATGGTATTGTTTTGAAGCTCATATAAGTAGTAAAAGCAAAAACATGTTCATGTTTTGTTCTTGTACATGAAATTCAAAATTTATTATGTTGTTATTATGTTCATATATAACTAAATACACTTATGTATTTATATATAATCTTTAAAACATATAAGCTCACTTGTTATTTATTTAATTTCATGCTTTGCAACTTATTTATTTCATGCTATTTTAAGACTAGTCTTTCTAGTCTTAGACTTGTCCATATCTAGTCAAAACAATCTTTTCTTTATTTTCTTTACTCTTTTTGGAACTAGTCTATTCTTAGTCCCGGGATATCTTGATGAAGGTAAGACTCCCAATAGTTGACCAGGATACCTTGATGAAGCTAAGGTCCCTAATACTTGATATTTTTATTATCTTGCTTATTATTATTTGTTTATAGTATTTTCTCATATTCTTATTATTTTACATACTCATAATATTTGCATCTATATAATGATTTGTCTCAACCAAATTTAAAAGTAGAATTTCTCTTTATTAAAGGAACTTAAAACTAAATTTTTTATTATGTTACTTGTCATTAAATAATGGAGTTGTTATCAACAACATAGAAATAGAGTAATACAAGTTTTCTCAAATAACAAAGATAACTTTACCAATGAAACATAAAAAATAAACACTTTCTTTTTATAATATGGTCACCTAAGTTTTAGTAAAATAATTTGTTAGTATTCAAAGTTTTTACAAAAAGCTTAAGATTAAACTCTTTTCAACTCCATAACAAAACCAAGAAGCAAACTAATTTTCAAAGTTAAGATAAAATCAACCCATAAAGTTATAAACTCACTTAGGAAAAATAATGATTTCAAGAAGGAACTTATTTTCAAAGAGTATAAATATGATAAGATAAAAAACAAAGGATTTTATCAATAAAGAGGATTCTTTTCAAATAAAATTTGTAGAGGAAATAAAAGACCAAGTTTTAGAAAAAAATAACTTATATTTTGAACAAGAAATATAAAAAGAAAAGACCCATTTTCTAAGACCATTCTAAATGCAAATTTATAAATAGGTTATTAACAATATAATAGACTTTTGATAACTTTGATCTTTTATCACTAGAAATAAAATTACAAAAGACAAAATTTAAAGGAAAATTTACTTTTTTTGAAAAAGGGAATGAGGGAAATAAAATAAGAATGTACTTATTTATAATAACCTAGAAAAATATAAAGTTTCTTCAAAATACTTGAAAATGAAATTTGTCAAGTTAAGTTTTAACACTTCAAAATGAATTGTTTTATGAAATAAATTATTGAGACACTACCATTAGAATTTTTGCATATAAAGTGAGCTTATCTATATACTAAAGGGATTTATTAATCATATATATATATATATATATATTTTATCAAAGGATTTTTGAATGAAGTTGAGTTAGAAAATTGTTTCGCAAAATCTAGAAAAATTCGTTTTAAATCTGTACCCTACGGTTTTGGAATCCAAATGATCTTATGTGATAAAAATAACCTTAGAAATTGATAGATATTTTCGAATAGGTAGAAAATGGTATATTATATGCGAAATTCCAAGTTAAAATGGGCAAATTATGGCCATTTTAAATTGTAATTTCATTCTATGCAATTTTAATGAACATAATGAAATAAAATTAAAAAGTTTAAGTAAAATTTCTACGAAATGCTCATTCCGGGTATTTTTTTTGTCTAGGTGATAAAAGATACGAGACTATCCTTCTGAGGATTTCTACGACTAAGAAGATTGCGAAATGGACGAGTGAGTTACCTCTCTTAATTTTGTTACCTTACTTGTGCTTGTAAAGTAGTGGCATTAGTATACTAAGAAAAGATAAAAATAGATATGTATGGGGAATTCGGGGGTATGTTTATATATGTGATTCTATGCTTATGTGTGAAATGAGAATTAAGAATATCGTAACTTCAAATTGCCCGTTTAAGTGTTTCGTTTACTTACTTATATGATTACTTATTACTTGCCAAATTGATTGATCGCCCCTAATAAACCTTAACAAGGTTTGGCTTAAGAAAAATAAAACACTCATGCATAGCATCCATCGAGTCACATCTCTTTTGGAAGGTTGCTACTTTTACGTGTAGAGTTGGATTGGTTGTTATCGTGGTGGGTCACGGGCCATGTTCCTCCTAGAGAATCTAAATCGCCCAAGGAATGCAACTCTAGGTTCGAAGCCTAGCCAACCAAATGCTTTGAGTGGAGACCTAGGGACTAGTAGTAGAAGGTCGCAGATCTTCAACACCGATTCCTAACCTTCGATACGGAGGGGTAAATCCATTCTATATATGGTTTCTGGATAACTATATATATTTGTGCGAATGAAAAGAAATACCTCACTGAGCTAGTTATAAGCTTATACCCCTATAGATTTTATTAAAACAAGCATACCTATGGCTTAAATTGAAGATCATGACATTAAGGAAGTCATAAAAGGATGTTAAACTTTTATGAATGCAATGGGAACATAAGATGAAGTTACTTTGTAAGGTTCCTTATATGTAATGTATGCTATGTTAGTGTTTTGGAAATTCTAAAAAGTGTATTCATTTTGATTTGAAGACAATAGAGGGATACAACCTAAGAATTGTAATTTACCATGTTTATGTTTTATGATAAGTATTCTCCTTACCTTGTTATTTAATCATTATCAATATAAATTGCGCTACTCCGATGTATTCTTTTGGTTGTGATGTATGCCTTGTACATGATATGGAAGCCTTTGCATGACTGAGGTAGTTATTCCTAGGCTTTAGTATTGTGTAAGGCGGACTGCCACATTTAAGGTACCCCTCGGGGCGTGACATTATCAGTTAGAGTTTGCAACTCAAACTTCTTCACTTCCCCTTGAATTTCTTCATATAAACCATTTTGAAATTCTTGCACATTCATTCGTTCATCCCTATAGTCTCCTCCATTAAAGCACAGTAATCTACATAATTCAACATGATATTCATCAATTGTTTTACTTCCTTGTCTAAGATTTAGCCAATCTGTAATCATCTTTTCTCTAACTGAGTTTGGAAAATATTTTAAAAAGAAAGTATCCTTGAATGTATTCCAAGAGATAGGTTAATGCAAATTTGCGCTTGTTAACCTCCACTAGTTATAAGCTTCTCTCTTCATCATGTACACAGCTAGATCAACTTTCTTATCTTCAGAAGTATCACAACCAGCAAAAGTCTTCTCTCATTCTTTGATCCAACTTTCTGCTACTGTAGGATCTGTGCTTGATACATCAAAATTAGGAAACATTGTACTGAAATCATACAACTTGACTTGGTTAGCTTGATCATTTACTAGTGGGTTCTCATTTGGCCTAGCTCCTCATTGATTACTCTGTTGTATAAGATGTTGGGTTTGTTGAAACATCATCACTTGATACTATTGCATCATAGCCACTATATCTTTAGCATGCTATACATAGAAGATGGGTCATTGGTAGGCATTTATGGCATTGGAGGAAAAGGAGGCGTAGGAGGAGGAGGTAGAATTGGTGTTATTGGAGGAACCTGTGATCAGAAGCCGAAGCATGAGGTGGAGCAGCTTCAATACTAGGAGTAGAAGATGAAGTAGGGGATGATGACTATGGTGGTGTAGGCATATTCTCTCTGTCAGCTTCTTAACCTATCCATTTTTACAACTGCATACAATACATTCAACACACACATATGGAATTTTAAATCATACACAAAGCTTACTAAATTCACATTCACATCTATAAATAATAGCATGCAATTTAAACAAACCAACAAACAAGCAATAAGCATAACAAGCAAACAAGAAAGCAAGCAAGTACTACTATTTAAGTAAGGCTTAACTATTTTCTGTACTACCTAATTGTGTCTAAGTCAAGTCTCAAAGCTATTACATTTAGGCAAACAATTGTTCAAACTAGCTCTGATACCATATGTAAAGACCACACTCACAAAAAAAAAAAAATATATATATATATATATATAATAGGTGAATAATTATTTGTCTAAATCCTCAATAAGAACAAACTTGAAAACTATTGATTTTTATAACTTTTAAGAAAAACATAACATCATCATCATCATCACATATCATAAGATATATAACTTAAAACATACATAGCTAAGTATATATATATATATATATATATTATAAACAAAGGCTAATCATAAGCCTTATACAAAAGACGTAAAAGAAAACCAAACTATAACATTTATTACATATCTTCCCAAAAGAGTGTACCCTATTCTATTACAAAGAAGAAATCCATAAAGTGGTTAGTCAACTTAATCTTCTAAACTATTTAGAAAATCTTCAAAGTCGGTTCCATAACCCATGCTAGCATAAAACTTATCATCTTCGGTTCTTGAAAGAGATAAAATAATGAGCTAAAGGCCTAATACACAAGTAACCAAAAACAAAGGTAAGTGATATACATAAACTTAAACTATATGCATATGCAACAATCAATAGGTTATTAGATAATCTTTAATTAATCAAGCAACACTGGAGTATTCAAATTCCGGGTAATAGGGATATTTGGAGGGACCTAAGTAACGACCTCGACGCTCAGGGGGTTGATATAAGTTGTTCGGAAACTTATATCTCCTCGATGACATATCTGAAAATGAAAAATAGTCTCACATCTATGGTTCTCATCCGTTTCTCATCTTTACTTATCTCAGTCCATAACATTACCTAATTCAAGTCTAAAAAACATCAAATTAAATCACGTTACTTTATCCAAAGCTTAAGCAAACATTATACCGATACCAAAGACCCCATCGTACTACTTGTAAAAGTTATTGCGTCATGACAGAGGTAGCCTAAGCGCTTAAAACTACCATGTCATTGCATCATGACAAGATGCTACTCCCCGAACCAGATTCAACAGCATAATAGATAACCAATTCAAATAGAATTTAAGTTTTCATAATTTAGGGTAAATTTAATTATGCCTATCCTAAGCAAGAAACAAGCATGTTATTGTGTACCTTAATCAAATCGGAATTAATAGGGGTAGCCAAGTGAGAATCTATCACTGTTCCAAGAAAATCATCTCAAATAAGCATTCTAATTTTAATTCATACATAAACATAATTAAATCTAAGCAAATCACTCAAAGAAATTCAAATAAATTCAACACAAGCTCATAACATAGTATTTATACATCATACCATACATGCTCAATAAATACTCAAAAGATCATATATCAAGCTTAGGAAAATATTCAAAGAAGCTTTTGAAAAATGAAAACAGTAGGGGATACGCCAACCAGTAAGCTGGCAGCCTACGCTTCAACACCGGTGGCGTAAGTACGAGCGTAGTCTAGAACTCAAATTTGTAAAAAAAATGTTGAGAGGTACACAGGAAGGGTACAAGGCTCGTGAACCCATGTACGCTGCCAGTGTTCATGTGTACGCCGATGGCTTAAGCTTCTATGCCGGCGGCATAACTGCCGGCGTACATTGCAGTACGTAATTTTGGAAAAATCTACAGATCCCCTGTTTTTATTTTACAAAACTTGTTTATTCCAAAACATTTTAGCTTCTTCAAACACATTTTAAACTTTCTAAAACTTAGTATATGATCTCAACACTCCCAAACATGTACCAACTCCACTTCAACACCATCAAACACTAATCTACACACATCAAACATAAATCCATACCCCAACTTCATTTAACCTACACACTTCACAACACCACCGTCCCATACTTTAATCATCCAAATACTTCAAGTTACATGTTTAGCATATACTACAAGCTCATTTATCATCAATAAACTACTTAAAATACCATCAACACATAAAACTCATCCAACCACATAGTTAGCATTAGAACTTCATTCACATAAGAACGCCTACTAACAAATATACATATAACAAACAACACACATACCTTAAGTGGCTTTAAACTTTGAAGAAAAGTACTTGAACCACTTTTCTCACTTCGGCTTATGATCTTCACCTTGTTTAGGGCATGGAGAGTAGGGTTTTGAAAGAAACAAGAGGAGAAACTTGTAATGAATGTGGTGAAATTCGTGTGAATTTTTTAGGCATATTTTAGAGATGGTTTTCTTCATCAAATGGGGCTAATACTTATCCAAACTTTGACTTTAAGGGCTGCCAAAACGGATGGGCTTATTTTGTACTAAATGGGCTTGTTTTGGGGCCTTAAAATGGTGTTTTGGGCTTGGTTTAATTAGCCAAAAATTCTGTTGTCCACAACTTATTTAACTTTTTTCAAGCAATTTTTCATACACTTTATTACATTTATAAATTTATAAACTTAATATTTAGTTACACTAAGATATATAAATATTTAAACACATAAACACAACACATATATCATATACTTATACTAACATAAATCATATCCATCATGCTTCATGATCATGCATAAATTCATTAACAAATTTATAAAATATGATTTGGGAAATTATGGCTATTTCAATATGTAAAGCAAAACTTTGACTTTTAAGGCATTTGAAAGTGATCTTGTGTATGTGGTTGCATGATAGTTATGGTGGGGTTAAATTCTAAAATTTTCAGAAATTGAACTTGATTTGTTGCACAAATTAACTTCTATACAGCTAACACATTAAAATCAACAATTACAAGAAATCAATACAAAGTTTGGCAAATTTATTCTATAAATTCTATTTAATTAGAAAATTTCTTATAAGGACTTATATTGATTTCTTGATAAATTAGGTGTTAAGTTTCTGAAATTGAATTTTTAAAAGAATTTGAAAACATAAATTAATTATCAAACAACTTGAAATGACTCAAATACAAATTCAAGCTTCTATTCTTACTTAGACTATTCTACAAAAGCTATTATAATAGAAATTTATTCAATGTGCCATTCATTCAAATTATATTAAAACTTCATTGATTTTAAATTATATTCCCTCATTTAACTTATGTAAAAACTTGGGGGTTACAACACCTATTGAGGAACGAGCCATCGTGGATTTGAGGTCGTATGATGTGTTTACGGAGAAAGTTTACCAGTTTTGGTAGAAAATACCCTTTGGATGGCTTGAAGAAAGAGGTCGCCGCCCCCTAGCATACTCAAGCAACAAATGATTTTGGTTCGGATGGGATCAGGAGTAAAATCATGTTGGAGGATCAGTGGGGCATTCATTAAGTGGAGATGCAGGGGACTGTAGGAGAGTAGGAAGTCATGGTGCCTTTACCTTCTAACCAGGTTTACCTTCTTGGTAGTGAAGGTTTCCCTCTATAAGAAAGCATTTGAGTTTTGTTTGAAGATGCCTTTCTCTCATTATAGGAGGAGTTTTTAAGTATCATAGGTAGTGCCCAACTTAGTTGCTGCCCAATGCTTGGCATATCCTAGTGGCTTTTGAGGTGATTTGCTTAGACATCTGTTGTAGCCCACTCCTGTCACACCCCAAAGTATGCCCTACACGTGACAGTCTGCCACACTCAATATTTAAACTCAAGTAAGACAACCTTAGTCTTTCCATGAATTTAAACATCGGGTGTAAGGCTCGCTCTCAACATTTATAGATCATACTTTGCTTCGTAGTAGCTTAAGGAGACATACATAGCAGCAAGAACGTAAATCATGACCGTCTTACAGAGAATTATTCTATTACATGAACTAGGGGGCATACCCCCGATAACAAAAGCTACAAACTCTCAAGACCACGAATTTCCTTGTATTATCCTTTAAATGCCGGTTCAAGGAACAGGGTTAGAGTCCGAAACTAATCTTTAGGCCCCTAGCCTCATCAAAAGCTCCTTAGTATCTAAGAACTGTACCTGGTGTCCACGGGAGCTCAAAGATAGCCAAAGGTAATCATACTGCAATAGGAAACTATTGGGGTATAAGCTACACTAGCTTAGTGAGTGAAAACTTCTGAATTACAATTAACACAACACATTCAAACAAGTAATTAATCAACCAAGTGGAATGCAACAAACGAGTGAGTTCAGCAAACATATGACTAGCCAGAAATCATATGTGGATGGACTTGCGCCCTCCATCCCGGGTTAGCAGATTAACGAATCCTGCGGTACGACGCCGTTTAAGCTCACGGTCAACTAAACATAATTCGTTTTATGGATCACGATTAACCAACATATATTGTCACGCCCCGAAGGGTACCCTAAACGTGGCAGTCCGCCGTACACAATATTAAAGCCTAAGAATGACCACCTCAGTCACGCGAAAGCTTCCATACTATGTACAAGGCGTCTAACACATAAGGAGACACATCGGAATGATACTTTTATGTTGATACAATTGAGTAACAATGTAAAGGAAATACAATCCACTATACTCCAAATACAAAACACTATACTTCAAAATAAATCATCAAACTTCAATTACATTCATCCCAAGACTTCACTACATAAAACTATTACAAGGCAAATCGTAAAGCTTAGCCAAAAACTTCAAGCATTCTTATATCTTGCCGGAATCCCGAAGTCATTCTCGACTTCAACCATCTCGGTCCCCACTTAGCATTCTTGGAATAACCTGCTCATTTAAACAACTATTGGGGTATAAGCTACACTAGCTTAGTGAGAATTCCCTTAATTCCGTACCATAACAAACAAGTTATTAATCAATCATATGCTATGCATGAACAAACACGTGAGCAAGCAATTATGCATGGGTAACCGGAACCCACACACAGAACGGATTTACGCCCTCCGTATCTTGGGTTAGGATGGTATTGAGTCTACACGACCGCTGCTAGTCCCCAAGCCCTGGCTCTTAGCACTCGACTCGGCTAGGCTCACAAGGATGCATCCCATGCGCCTTAGTCCTATGAATGAGCTCTGATACCGGGTCTCATTACTCAAACGAGTCCTCGGACCATACCGATCGACCTGCGTAGGAGTAGCACGCTACCAAATGCAATATGTCGATGCGATGCATGATCAATTTACTTTTTGCTTAGGTCAAAATATTTATACATTCTTTAGAGTGACCAGGCAATATCATACACATAAATAATATGAACCATGCAGTTATCCAATCAAATCGTGGTTTCGATATGCTTTAGTATTCCTTGGCATACATTCATCACAGTTCTCATATATCCCATCCCCATTCATATCGATTTTTATCTTGTTCCTAAAATTCTAATGCGACTAATTACAAGCACAATCAAGGTAACAAAACAAGGAGAAAACTCACTCGGCCATTGGATCACCGGTCTTCTAGTAATAATAATCCGGTGGTAGGGAATCGTCGAACTCGGGATAACCTAAAAAGGAAGAAATACTCTAATAAGTATTTCAACTCAAACTAATCCAACGACTTCATACGAACTTATCAAATTCGTAATTCGCGTCCTAAGCGGGAATTCCAACTTAAAACGGCCATAACTTGGTCATTTTAACTCGGAATCTCGCAAATTTTATATCGATTTCTATCTACTTCGGAAGAGCTTTCTAAATATGAAGTTTAAATCAAGTTTTGAAAATATCTAAGCCTCGGAAACGAGGGATCAGATCTGTACAGCGGTAACATAGATTCCGAAAATGCGGTTTTCATGAATGCACTTGAGATTCCTAAGTGTAAAATGAAACTAAATGCAATGGTAATGATTTTCCCTATCATGAATGTCATGATATGAACTCTAATGAGCCTAAGTTCTTATAGCTCTTTAGGTTTAAAGAATTTACATAAACTTTTCTTAGAAAACCATTTCATATTAATGTTTAACAAGTGAGTTTACTACACTTAGTCACACCTACATATTACAAGGATTTTCTTTTAGGAAAACTCTATTTTGCTTAAAGAATTTTGACCCTCATATTAGTTATATCCTAAGGCCTTTATTTCTTAAATAAAATCTTCATTTATAAACTTTTAAGTGGGTCTTTACTAGGGGGTTTCCAAAAATCCGAATTTAGAAAAGTCCATTTTCAAGTTGATTCTTTAGGAAAAATATTTTATACTTAAAACTTTAAGTGTTTATTATACCTATATCCTAAGGACTTCATTTATTTAAGAAAATACCATTTTTGAAGTTGGAAAAATAGTGTTTTCTAACCATCTATCCATTATTACGAATTTTGTAAGACTTTTAGCTCAAAACTTCTATTGGACTTCATCTCTTGTTTCCAACATTTTCTTTAGAAAAATCTCATTTAGACTCATGAAAAATACTACCAAACATTATCTATTACCATAGGCTTCATTTCTCTTGTAAAATATATGTTTAGAAGTTGATAAAAGTGTTTTTCCTAGGTTTCAAAGTCATCCGAATTTACACAAGTTCATTTCTTGAAAAGTGTTTTCCTTTTTTTTTATTAACTATCTATCTATAGATCTATACTAGGAAGGTTATTTACAAGACAAAACATTAAAGACTTAATGCACATAAACTCAAAATAAAGATGAGATCTTAAATGTCTACATGAATATGAGTAGTAAAATGATAGATCTACTATTCAATGCTTAAATGAGTTTTGAAAACATAAAAACTATATTTTTATAAAAGATCTTTTGTTCAAAACACTTTTTGATGGATAAACATAAAGCTTTTGCATGAAAGCTCCTTTAAATTAGATCTACTTTGTAATGGTTCGGTATTCTTGTCTTGATATCATTGTCCCTACCAAAAGATCATGGGGACATTTGGTTGAAATATCCAAGAATCACTTAGCCATAACAAAGATCTAAAGGTGGAAAGAGGTAAAAGTTCACTTACTTGAAGTGGAATGGAAGATGAAAAGAAGAAATGGAAGTTGTGTGTATGTGTGGGGGAGCTTGGAAACTTTCGGCCAAGAGAGGAAAATGAGAGGGTTTTTGAGAGCTTTTCACTTTGTAAAAGTTGAGAATGAAAGAATGAGGAAAGAGAGAGAAAATGTAGTATATATATGGAATGAGATTAGGTTAAATGGAGAAAGAAAAGTTGCAAATTGGAGCATGGAGGGGGGAACTATTCACGCCGATTACTATTCATGAGGGGGGAGAAAAAGTTTGATTTTATTTTGTTTTGATTGATTTATCTTTGATGTGTAAGTTGTCATAACTTGTATGGAAAGTTAAGGGACAAAAAGCCTTTGAAAAGGGATTGATTTGAGTGATGTAAGAGTTGAATTTGTAGAGTGTGCTAATAGGTAGTATAGGTGGTACTTTTTGAATAGTAGTGAATAGTTGACAAGACAATTTAATTTCCGATAGTAATGAAAATACGAATAAAAAGGCTATAACTGTATTTTTCATAAACCGGAAAATTATGAAAAATATATTTTTGAAATCCTTATTTTATTTCGATTCAAATGAGTACTCATAAGTGAATTTTTGAAATTCTATTTCCGGGGCACGCTTTTCTATAATGGGTCTCGGGATGACCCGGAATTGAAAATTTCCAAAAATCTTATCTTTTCTTGGTTTGAAATATAATCAAGAACTATATCCAAAATTAATTTTGCTTATAAAAGTTTCTTATTTGGAAACCGTGGAAAAGCCGGAATTTAGGTTTCTAAGCCTTTCTCACAAAGCTTGAACTAAACCGGTTTAGGGTTTCATTTTCTGGTTTTCGAAGTTTACTTGATTACTAAGAAATCCGGGTATACATTATAAAATAATAAAATTGTGTAATGAAATAAAATGAATAGTGCAAAAGACTAATCAATTACCGCTAGAAATGAAAATACGATAAAAAGGTTATAATTGTAACTTTTATAACCCGAAAAATTATATAACTGATATATTTAGAAATCTCGTGGAATTACGAGTCTAACAGTACTAATGGTATATTTTTGATATCTCGAGCCCCGGGATACGCTTTTCGAAGTCTATATCCGAACGGGTTCAAAATAGGCCAAAAATTTACCAATCTGATAATTATAACGAACTTAGTTATTCTATATATTTAAACTACATCTCGGTCCCTAGGGTTAGGGGTACTAGATTGCCGGACTTACACTATTGTATTCCAGTTAGGGTTTCCGGATGACTTTCCGGTTTAGATATTGCCAAATTGGAAACTGTGATTTTCTGTTTATACAACGTATTTAGTTTGAAAATTTATTTTAAGTTTTATTTTTATAAGTATTTAATATCTCTAACTGCTTTCGGAAATCTTGAATTGAATTATTATATCTGGAGTTATATCGGTAATGGTTACCAGATATGATTTTCTTGAGTTTGAGTCAAATATCGATTTTTTTGGAATAATTTTGGGGAAATCTTAATTTTTATAATTTGCTTTGAAAAAGGATCTTCATAGTGTTTTGTTTTCGAATTTATTTTTGCTTCGATTTAAGGTTTTATGAACAATTGGTTAACTTTAAGGATTATTTAATTTGTTATTTTGTTTCTTGAATTCTTCCTTCTTAAGATTACAAGATTTCAATTTCTAACTCGTTCTATGATTCTTGGAAGTTTGATTTGATCGTTAGGGCTTTATTGTGATTTCCGTCTCTTAGGATTATTAGTCTGGTCGTTTGGGGAATTTCCAAAGTCTATATTTTATTATTGGCAGATAAAGTTTTCTTAATCGTGCCAAAGCCTAGTTATGGAATTGGCCTTTGGTGATCCTGATCCTTCAAATTGTCATGTTATGGATTAACTTGCTTTTTAGCAAATTATCACTGTGTTTTATTTTTATCCCGATTTTTATGAATTATAGATTAGGTAAGCAGTTTATCTTACGTAATGGTTTTTGGGCTTAAGGACTTTTATAGTCCTTATTTTATTTTTAGATTTTGTCAAGACTAATGAATTCTTACTTTCGTTTATATTTTAGGACTCGTTCGAAGTTCGGTTTTTAATTTGAGTGATTTTTAGGGTTTACTTTCAAAGTTCATCGTAGAATTATTTACTGAAATTTTCGGGGGCTTACATATATTCGTTTTATGGATCACGATTAACCAACATGTATTCGTTTTATGGATCACGAAAAACCAACAAATGCTAATGCTCCATCCCCATCGTGATATGATGAGTTCAATTATAATTGAGGTCCAATAATAGATTAATCCAATTCTTTTAGGTGGCCAAGTAATGTTCGCAGACAATCAATTCTAACTCTTCTATACAAACAACAACTTATCACCCGGTTTCGATATTTCTTAAATTCAATTCCTCATATCAACAACAGGCAATCATAACTCCCAACTAATCCCATCATGCATAATCATTCTTTTTATCTTTACCTAGCAACTAGTGCGGCTATCATTACAATCACAAGCAATAAATGAAATCGGAAGAGAAACTCACTCGGCCATGGTACGCCGATCTCTTAATAACGGTGGTCGGTGATACGGTATCATCGTGCTCGGGTTTACCTACCAAATAAGAATAGCCTAATAAGAATCTCATCACTAAACTAATTCAAACTATGTATCTAAACTACACAAAATCGGGATTCTCGCTATTTACGGAAGTTCCAACTGAAAACGGCCATAACTTGGTCATTTTAACTCGAAATTTCGCAAATTTTATATCGATCTCTACTACTTCGAAAGATCTATCTATTTCTAGTATTATTTTCAAGTTTTGGAACATTAAGGTCATGGAACAGTAGGATCAGATCTGTTCCGTAAACCCTCCAATTTTTCGAAATTTGCTTTGCTTTTGGATGAGAAATGTTCCTAGTTAATGATTCATGCATAAATGGTATATGAATGAATTCCTAACATGAATATCATGTAATGAACTCCATAAATGCATGGTTTTGATGATCTTTGATGATGAGCTCTTATGAACTTCTATTTAGTAAGAATCCTACGATAATCACCTATGAAAAGACATTCTTCCCAACTTTACATTCCTAGTGTTTTTATGCTTTTACCTTAGAATTTACTCATCATCTAAATAAAAATGAGTTCTCATCATCCATATTAATCATGACCTTCATTGATGCATAAAAATCCACATTTTTCATTGAGTAAATATGTTTCCAAATAAGCTATTTATAAAAATCCGAATTTTGCAAATTCCATTTCCTTGCATTTACTTTATGAGGAAACTTGTTTAATGCATCAAAAATTGAAGCTTCATCATATCCATTGTCTAAGGACTCCATTTGACTCATAAAACATGCCATCTAAACTTAGATACTAGGTGTTTATGTAGGCACTATCCAAAAATACGAATTTAACTATAACTCACTATCTTAATATTTTTCATTTTAACTTCACTACTTGTTCTACATTTTACTCATGCCTAAACTCATTTAGACTTATGAAAATCATTCCTTCAAGACACCTATTACTCATACCCTTCATTTTCCATGAAAAATATAAGTTTTGAAGTGGTTTTGATGGCTTTCTAAAATAGGGTTTCAAAGTCATCCGAATTCTCAACTAAGCTTTTCTAACAAAATAATTTTCTTTTTCAAGTTTCTAGTCTTCTATACATGTAGATCTATCATTTAACACATCCATACATAGGCAAGGCTACACTTTCATGATCATCAATGCATGAAAATCAAAATAAACACATGAACATGAATGTAGATGAAGATGTGAACATCTAAACACTAGATCTACTAAATATCATGCATGATTCATGGACTTCATGGCATGAACATGAATATATATGCACGATCTCTACTTTACATGCATGAACACAACACTATCTTCAACAAAAACTCCTCTAAACTCTAGATCCACTCCTTGTGATGGCTTGATATTCTTGTACAAGTGTTTTCATGTCCCTAGCATATGCTCATTGGGATTAAATGTGAAAAACACATATGAATAGCTTTGCCATTACAAGAAAAGATGGGAATAAGGTTTAGAATCATCACCTAAAGAAGATTTGGAGATGAAATGAAGTGGAGTTGAGTTGTGTGTGTGAGTGTGGGAGGAGGAGGAGGTCACAACACAAATGGAGAAGAAAGAGAGGGTTTTCTACTTTGAACAATTTTTAGAAGAGTGAAAAATGAAGGGAGAGAGAGAAAAAGAAGCTTATATATGAATAAATTAGGGTTTTTGATTGATTAAAAATAGCAAAAATAAAACAATTGAGAGGGGAAAGGGGAAGTGGGCGCCGGCCATGTGGGGGGGGTTTGTGTGTGTGTGTGTGATGAAATTTGAAAATTTGTATTTTGTGTAATAAAATGTAATATTTGCATTAATTAATTAGGAAACAAATTTTCTTGGAAAAGAAAATTGTAATGAGTAGTTGTAGTGTGTAGTGTAGGTTGTACTTGTGAATAGTAGATAAGATATCCACTGTACTGGTTGTAACAAAAACACGGGAAAAGCTATAACTGTAATTTTTATAGCTCGGAAAATTATAAAATTGATATTTTTGGAATCCTTATAAAATTACGGTTCTAATGAATATTCCGGAACATTTTTCTAAATCCGTGGTCCGGGGCACGCTTTTCCGTAATTGAGCTCGGGAAGGCTCGGAATTGAGAAATTCCCGAATTTGGAACTTTCAAAGGTTTAAAATATGCTTTAAACAATACTTCATGTTCATTTACTTTATAAAACTTCTTTTACTATGAAATCGAAGGAAAGCCGAATCTATGGTTTCTAAGCTCCTTTCGCTAAGCTGGAATCGGACCGATATAGGGTTTCGTTCTCCGGTTTCCAAAGTTCTTCCGATTACTATCCGATCACTAGGAGAACTAGGGTATATCTTATAATAATAAAATAATAATAATAATAATAATAATAATAATAATAATAACAACAACAACAATTTAGGTACGAATAGATTTGTAAAATCAAATAATTCTAGCTATTTGAAAATTTGTAAAACTAATAACTTAGAGATCCTTTAGAAATATGAGTCTAACGGCATGAATAACATATTCTTAACATTTGAATCCCAGAGCGTGCTTTTCGAAACTGGCACCTGACCAGACTGGAATAGGTTGGAATTTCATTGATCTCGTCTTTCCAGAGTATCCTAGACTTAATACGACCCGATTACACTCTTTCCTCTTGTTCCAACTCCTGGGTTTAGGAATACGAGGTTGGAGTCTAGGTATGGACTTTCTTAGGAGTTTTGGGGACTTAGGTTCCCTGGTTGACCTTCCGGTTTACCCCATTGCCGAAATAAAAACTAATATTTTATACTTATATGACTTATCTGATTGGTAAGATTTATTTTAAGGGCGATTTTCATAAGTATTTAATATCTCACAACATCCTTGGAATTCTTTGGATTGAGTTTTATTCCCGGAGGTTAATCACTATTTACTTCTTAGCAATTTGCTTTAGGGTTCTATTTCACCGCATTTATAAGTTAGAGTTAAATAGGAAATTTGTCGTACATAAAGGTTTCAGAATGGAGTATATTGAGTTGCTATTTTATTTCTGAGATTTCTTATTTTTTTCTCACGATTCAGAATTTTCCGGATTCGTTCGGAGTTTGGGACTTATCAAAGTTCTGTTTTAATTCGGAGTGACTTTTAGGGTTTTATTTTCAAAGTTCCTCTTTAGAATTATTTACTGAAATTTTCCAGGGCTTACAACTCCCACCTTGTTTCTGAGATATTACTGGTATATGAGTTTGAATTTGGATGGTGGTACCTCACTTAGTAAGTGAAGAGCTAGTATAAGCTTCTAGATAGGCTCATCAGCTCGAATGAGCAAAATTGGAAGAAGGAGTTTTGGATGGTCAAAGTGACGGAGGGTGCTCAGATTGATTTTTACCTGGACTAGTGTGAGACTATCTTAGGTCACATATGCCTAAAGTTGAGGCCACATGATGTCAGGGGATTATAGGTTATAGATGGGCTCATGGATGAGCAAGGTGGGAGGCCGTTCGATGCTAAGTTGGTGGTAAGGAATTTTTTTAAAGGTGTTGTCATTCAATGTAGGTGAAAAGAACTCGGTTTCCCAAGGTATGGATTGTTTCTATGGATATGGCTACTCTCCCCCTCTTCCTCCCTTTGAAGGCTGTCAATTCGAGTTCTTTAAAGGGAAGGCGTTAGCTAGTAATTAATTTTTGTATCGTATCTTTGGGAAAGGAGCTCGACTTAAGGGGATTTCGAATTTCTTTTGTTGATGCTATTTTTTGTCGTGCTCATGCAGGTGTGCCAATAGGGATGATCGATATCATAGAGCTTCTTTCGAGACCTTCAACCAATAAAAGGAAGAAGGCTATAATGAAGAGAAAGATGATACAAAAAGCGAGCCATCGTTGGCAAGGAACAGGGTTAGTGTGCCCCTATTGTCAAGGAGGTGTAAGTCGTATCCTATAGAGCCCTCAAAGGCATGTGTTGCACTATGAGGAGGCTCCTATCGTTGATCCAAATGTGCAGGTCATCCATACTCCACACGTCCTCGGTTGCCAAATGTGTAGAGTCTACCTCAATGTTCTCCCATTGTTGTTTCACCTGTCAGACGATGTTCTCCTAGGGTTGAGGCTACCATGAGTACAAGATACCTGGTAAGGTTGGTAATATTGGAGATCAGCCTGTTGTGGCCAATGTTGGGTCACTAATTGATGTCAAAGGGGGTAAGGCTTTAAAATAAGTGACGTGGCTATTGACTAGCGGATGTTTGAAGATCTTGCTACAATTGAGGATAGGGGCAGGGTGAGGACATTGTTGAGCGAGTTGAGATCCAGGGATTAGGTGACGGGTTTTCGGCTCAAAAGCTGTATGAGGTGACTTTTCTTTCATTTCCTTTTCCTTTATTCCTTACCTTACCTTTTTTTTTTTCTTTTTGTCTTATTTCTCTATATGCCCCTTTTTTATAGGCGTAGTTGCACTTTCTAAAGTGGTGAGATATACGAGGTTAAACTGAGGAGTTATATGTTGATCATTCTTTACACTGTTTTTTTATGATTTTGCTCTTTGATATTTTTGCTGATAGTGTTCTTTATAAGCTGAGGAGGAGTTGGAGAGGGCAAGGGCCCAAATTGTCAAGTTGGAGAGTGAGGTTTCTATGCAATGGAAATAAAAGAGTTGGCCGTAGAACTGACAGAGGAGAGGGAGAAGCTTATGAATGATGCAAAGTTGATACACCTGTGTTGTTAATGCGAGGTCACCAAGTGATGTGCCTAGAAGCTCCAATACCAAAATAATGATGTGCCAAGAATGATGATTTTCTCTGATACCAAAAAAATGATGTGGACAAATTCTCTAGAAGTGTTGAATCACAAATTGGAACAAATTTGTACTTTTGGGTTTTTGATTTATGGTAAAATAAAATGATATGAACGACATTGACATGGATATTATGCATTGAATCAACCTGAACTACGCTAACCTCATATGAATATGACTCGCAAAATAGAGGTAACAGTGTGTTCACCACAATCCTAATAAGGATTGATAAGAATGGTAACTCGCCACGATCACAATAGAATTGATAAGAGTAAAATTAAGAAAACTCTTAAATAATCAAATGTCAATATGTCAAAAGCTCCATAAGTCTCATTACAATAGGGCATAATAATATTACCCAACAAGCAAATAAAGGAAAAATGAAATAATTGAAAATCTGCGTTCTTGAATGAAGGCCAGCCAGATAGGCCACCAACATAGGGATCAACGCCGCCCACTTTAGGAAAGAAGGTCGCTGTCCTTGAGAGCAGCTTACAACATTTGGAGATGATCGGATGATACCACGTTGTTAGTCACGCCCATGATGAGTTAAATGCCACTAACCTTTAGGTAGATACCGTCGGCTTAGAAAAGAAGGTCGCCGGCCTTAGAGGCAAGTGTACAATGTAAAATGTCAGCTTTCAAATGGGTGCAATGCCAATCTTCAACTGTTGTCTCATTTACTTCATTTGTATATCTTCTTGGTGCGAAACACATTTGATCAATCACAAATTGATCCTCATCACTGAAGCTAAGTTGGTGCAAGTCCAGTTACATAACAATGTTAGCGATCTAAAAGGGAAATGGGAAGGTGCCAAGCAGGAGCAAGATGCTTTATCTTGTCAGTTAAGGAAATCACTTCTGGCTTCAATGCATTGAAGGAGAGTAATGAGGCGTTGGATTTGGAGCAGCGTACCCGGTTGGTTAGTTTCTTTTAAGGTTCTATTCCTTCTTGTCCTTGTTACTACTTTTGCTCATATTTTACTTATCTTATTTTATAAGCCAAATTAGTTAAGTTGGTGAGCAGGCAAGTCATTTTGTAGGCAACCAAGAATAGCGTGTTGTTGGAACTTTTCAAGAGTTCGGAATGGAAAGAGCTTCAACAAAGGATCACAAAGGAAAGTGCTAGAGTTGTTTGCAAGGATGTACTCAAGCGGTATCCTGATCTTGATGTTAGACTCTTAGCTATCCGCTTGGGCGAGGCTATTGATACATTGGTGAAGAAGATGAGGAGGAAAATGATGGAGACGGTCGGGAGGGGAGCATTGTTGAGGCGGGGATGGCGATGGGCAAGGAGATGTTGTTCCTAAGGAAGGAGCTGCCTTAAATGCAACCTAAGGGGCTGATCAACAATCTCTCAAAGTCACGGTTCTAAGGCCACCCTGCCGCCCTAGCTCGGTATTGAGTGTCAAGCCGAGGTCATCGGTGATGTCCCCACTAGATGCAAAGCAAAGGTGTCTGGTGATGCTCCTACTATTCTTCAGCCCATGACGAATGAGGAAATTTTTGCCAATTGCTAAACTAACTGGGCCTCTTTTTTTTCTTTTTATGTAATGCGAGCTAGTTTCATCATCTGTAGTAGTTGTTGTTTACTCTTCAATGACTCCGAATGTAAAACT
Source organism: Combretum micranthum (assembly GCA_024138025.1). Taxonomy (NCBI): domain Eukaryota; kingdom Viridiplantae; phylum Streptophyta; class Magnoliopsida; order Myrtales; family Combretaceae; genus Combretum; species Combretum micranthum. The sequence continues at coordinate 147,412 of JAMXBD010000163.1, forward strand.
TTTGTTTATTGGACTTGCTTACTATTGTCACGTGAATATATTGGTTTCTCTTTTCCTATTCATTTTATGGCAAGAGCTAGGTCTTCCCCTTCATTTTTTTTCTTTTATTTAATGATTTCTCTTCCTGTATGTAGGATACCGCTTTTATTCTTTGAAATTCCACTAAGTTGTCCTAGCTTAGCAATGCTTTTTGGGTGGATCAATTTTATCGTGTTGAGGTTGCTATGTGCTTATATTATCCTTTTTGAGTGGTGCTTTGGTGATGATGTTGGACCAGTGCTTTTGGCAGTGGTAGGCTCTCAGTGGGCTAGGGATAGTTGATGATGTCGAGTTACAAGTAAATCTGCGCATGCATGGGGATTTTCTTTTTTAAAGTTCATTTATTCCCAATGTCTGAGCAGATAGCTAAATCAAGTTATCCTCAAGATTTGTGAGATTTGATCGCATTAAATGCCAATTCTAATCCAGTTCATTTTTGCCTATAAAATAGTTTACTTCGCCAAGATACTTTGTCACATTTCAATTTTAGCCATTGTTCCATACTCATTCTCATGTGAAATCCTCTGTTGTATTCTCATATAGTTCACAGTTGGTTGAATCATGTTGTTGCTCTTAGTTGACCTTCTTTGGGTGGAGGTGTCGAGTCCTTTGGGGCCACAGTCGGAAGCTTGTGGCTCTACTATCCCAATTTAGTGGAGTTAGCGACTCTATAGTTTTTGTTTACATGGGCCCATTATCGAGTTAGACAATGGGTTAGATATGTTGTCCAAGTTCTTATGCTTGTTGCCTACTTTCTAACTCAGCCTAGGGCTGTGTTTCTCTTTTAAGGTCCCCAAGTCAAGGTCATCTGATTGTTGTCTCTGTTGCTAAGGTCGTTGTGACTATAGTGGCGTGTCCAAGGACTGTCAAGGCTTATCCCCCTTTTATAGCTTGTCTCCTGATGGCTTATTTAAGGCTGAAGTTGTTGTGGGGGTACCTCCAACTCTTTCTCCCATTTCTAAGCTCTATTCCTTTGGCCATTTTCATAGCAAGTAAGGTGGAAAAAGGCCAGATGCTTGGAGGCCGCGTTGCTAATGGCATCATTTGGATATTTCTTATTGGAGATCATCCACTAGTTGCTTCTTGAGCTGGGATTCTTGCTCGAATGGTGTATGGTGATAAGTCATTTTTACTTTATATTTTTCTTAGGATTTTGAGCTCATTTTGCTAAGAATTTCATGGGATATTGAGTTCATTTTGCTAAGAATTTCAAGGGCGGTATTAAACACCATGGATTAGAGAATTTGATGTTTAGAACAGCATTTTGAAGATCCGATTGAGTGCTTCAATGCGATGGGACTCAATACTAATAGAGATAGGGATGTTTATGGGAGACGACTGAGGGTAGGAGATGCTTGCAGTGATCCAATCAATCGACCTATAGCTGCAAATCGAATAGTTCAAAAATTTGGTGAAGAATCCAATGAGGAAGATGCAATTTTGTATGAAGAAAGACAATTACTGTTGGTCCTGTTAAAATAATCAAGAGGGGGGTAAATTGATTATTATATGAAAATTTTCGCCTTTTTTAAATAAAAAAATATTGTTGAAAATTGTGAGAACAACTAAATAAATAAAATGCAATAATTAAAAGATCAGAGTTAGAAATCAGGCAGCAAAATATAGTGGTTCCGCCTTGTGCGTCAGTCCACTCTTCTAGCTCCACGTCGGCGTCCGGTTGTCTTTACCGGTGGTGTTTCACTATATCAAAATTCAAATGAGAGTACAATCAAGCCACCGTCTTGGCAAAGTCTCACTATTAAGTCTTCCTAGCTTAAACTCTAAGCTAATACTCAACTATAGTGATAAATAACTCTCACACACTTCTCAAAAATAACAAATCTTTGAGGATTTAAAAATATATATTTCCTTTACAAATTAAGCTCAATAAAAATATAAGAGTAAGCTGCTCTTTGCGAAAGAATAAATTCTTCTTTTTATGCGAATCCGAATGCTTGTTCTTTTCTCTTCTATTTTTGCTTCTGATTCCTTAAATATATCTCTTAATCACCAACAGCTATTTCCAGCAAATTTCAAAAACTTCTTTTGTTTTGAAAATTTGCATAAATATGGCGTGATCTTCTCTTCCTAATCTGTTGTTCTTTGAATTTGGCTTTTAAATGATATATAAGATGTTAGTTGTATCGAGATCTTCTCTTGAAATCATAACTTTGGATAAACTTGAAGAAATCTTGTTATAACCACCAGAATCTTCTCTTCAGATTTGAAATTGAATGTTACCATTCTTCACAGAATTTTCTGAAAATGGAAGAAACGGAAACTAACAATATCTTTCTTGATATAGTTTTGCCGAGACGTAATCTTTCTGGTGAATTTGCAAAAATCAAATCTTCCTTATCTGATGTATGACATGATAAGCTTCAGTGGTTAAAGATATTCTTGTCACAAACTTCTTGATAGATTTGACTAAACAAACCTGATATTGTAACCTTTTTCCAAAAGTTGGATTTGATATCCCTTAAAAATATGAAGACCTATTCTCTTGTAACAAACTTTATCCTTAATATCTTTTCTTGTGTAACAAATCTTATCATAAAAAAAATCATAAAAAAAATAATTCATGCATTTTGGTAAAATAATTTGAAAAAATCAAATTATTTTATCTATATAGAAAAACTTGAAAACATCTTGATGTGATTTGATCCCCATGATATTAGATTCATCTTTAATGTAATACATCAAGTATATTACCTAAATATACTTTGACAAATAAAGCTGGGTCTTGACAAATATTAAAACAAAGTTTTAATCACCTTAAAAAAAATCGTATCAAGCTTTAAAGGTTCTGAAACAGCTTCTGTTAACTTTATCTTTCTATTGAAGAAGGTTCTGAAATTGCCTCTGACTAGCTTGATAAGCATATTTGTCTACTAACGTAAATTCTGAAAATGCTTCTGACTAGCATATATGAGTTTTCCTAAAAGATTTGAAAATGCTTCTGAAAGACTTTCTTTAGATACCAAAGCTTAAACGAACTTTTGAAATAACTTCTTATTCATTTATACAACTATCAAAGGTTCTGAATAAGCTTTTGTTCAATCATACTTAGAAACAATTAATCCTCCTTTTGTTATCATCAAAATATTATTAGAGAACTTAACAGGATGAGAGGTATTGATGGTGGTGGTGGATACCGAAGGGGTAGGTATGATCAAGGAGATGATGGTGATTCTACCTAAAGGTAGATATCCCTAGCTTTAATGGTAATCTCAATATTGGAGAATTCTTAGATTGGCTAGCTGAAGTAGATTGATTTTTTTATTACATTGAGATTCATAAGGAGCGAAGGGTTAGGTTGGTAACATATCGGTTAAAAGGTAGAGCTTCAACATAGTAGAAGAGGTTGCAAAACAGGAGACAACGAGAAGGTAGGAAATCTGTGTGATATGGTTCCGTATGAAACAATTCTGTATAGGGATTTCTTACCACCAGATTATGAGCAAATTCTTTTCCAGCAGTATCGGTGTTATTAACAAGGTCAACGTTTAGTTCATGACTAGACAAGCGAATTTATGAGACTCGCAGAGCAAAACGATCTGAGAGAAAGTGAAGGTCAGTAAGTAGCATGGTATGTAAATGGCCTAAAGTTGTAAATTAGAGAAAAATTGGTGTAAACATGCTAAGAAACTTAAGTAAAGCGAAGAACGTAGCCCTTAAGGTGGAGATGATGTTACAGGAGAAGAGTACTAGGTTTGAGTGGAATAGTAGAAAATATAGAGTTGAGGGAACGAGTAGTAGCAAAACTGTGGTAGAAAAGAATAAGAGTTTGAGAAGAAGCAAGGTAGGAGTAGTGAGAACAGAAAGGATAAGGCTGCAGGTAAGAAACATGTTAAGGTTAAGGATACTCAAAAATAAAATAATCGATATGCAAAGTCTATTTTGGACAAGTGTTAACCAGCTGGGCACAGGTCAAACGAATGTCCTAGTAGGAGAATAGTGAATATTGTTGAGAGAGATAAAGAGATATGTTATGAGCCCGATGGAGAAGATGAGTACTATGATAATAAGGATGAAGAGGAGGTTGAGTAGGTATATGTTATTAGGAAGCTGATGTTAGCATTTAAGTAGGAGGAGAACATCCAATGACACCAACTGTACAATAGATGAGAAGGTATTTGATCTAGTAGTCGATAGTGGAAACTGCAAACACATTATTAGTAGGGAGGTTGTGAAGTAGCTGCAATTACCAGTAGAGAAATACCCTAACCCATACACTATAAGGTGGATTAAAATAGTTGAGAGGATTGATGTGAAGGAGAGCTATAAGTACCATTCTCGGTAGGTAAGTTTAAAGGTGATGTTTATTTTAATATAGTGGACATGGATGCATGTCATCTACTGTTTGGGAGGCCTTGGCAGTGTGATGTAAATGCCTAACATGCAAGAAAGGAGAACGTATACAATTAGAGAAGGGGGTATGGAGTATACTTTGTCACTCTTAAAGGTAACAAATCATCCCAAGATTATCAGAGCAGAGGGACACTCTTTTCTAAATATAAGCCACTCAGAAAAGAGAGATGAAGGAGGCCATGAGGGAGTCTAGAGCTGTACATGCGCTCATAGTGAAATAGGTCACGATAGTAGAGGAAAAGAGTAGTAGTGACGTACCAATGGTAGTGAAAGAGGTGGTGGAGGAGTTTAGGGATGTGTTGCCTAAGGATTTGCCAGAAGGACTATCACCTATGAAGGAAGGATCTATCAGAGAGAGTATGAATCGATGTGTTGTACCTGCATTACTAACCTCGAAGAAAGATGGCAGTTGGAGAATGTGTGTTGATAGTAAGGCCATCAACAAGGTCACTATTAGGTATAAATTCCTAATACCCCAAGAAGAATACATGTTGGACAAGTTGAGTAGGGCGAATGTGTTTGCTAAAGATGACCTAAGGAGTGGCTACCATCACATCAGAATCAAGCTTGAGGATGACTGGAACACAACGTTCAAGATAAATGAGGGGTTGTATGAATGGCTAATGATGCCATTCAGTCTCTACAACAGGCCAAACACTTTTATGCGCGTCATGAATCAGGTACTGATAACCTTCATTGGTCACTATATAGTTGTCTAGTTTGATGACATCTTAATTTATAGTAAATCTAAAGAAGAGCATGTCAGGCATTTGAGAGATGTATTAACTGCATTGAAGGAGAATAAATTATATGCAAATTTGAAGAAATATACTTTCATGTCTAAGAAGCTGTTGTTCTAGGGTTTATAGTTAGTGATGAGGGGATTATAGTGGATGAGGAGCAGGTAAAGGCTATTAGAGAGTGGCCTGTTACAAAGACTGTCATTGAGCTAAAAAGTTTCCTAGATTAGCCAGTTTTTACAGACATTTTATTGGGTGCATAAGTACAATTGTTGCTCCATTAACTGAGTACTTGAAGAAAGGGAAGTTTCAATGGGGTGAGAAAGAGGCTGAGGCTGGTTCTATAGTGCTAAAGAAGAAGTTATGCAATGCCCCATGTACTACCACTACCTGATTTTGATAAATTTTTTGAAGTGGATTGTGATGCTAGTAGGGTAGACATTGGAGCAGTGTTGTCATAGGAGAAGAGACCAATAGCTTTCTTCAGTGAGAAATTATGTGAATCTAGGGAGAATTGATCCACTTATCACAAGGAATTCTACTATGTTATGAGAGCATTGAGGATTTGGGAGCATTACCTGGTTGGGAAGGAGTTTTTCCTATACTCAGATTATGGTGCTCTAAAGCACCTGAATAATCAAACCCAAATTAGCAAAGACATGCATGCTAGATAGATCTAATTCCTACAAAAATTCCCATTCAATCTGAAGCATAAGTATGGGATATAGAACAATATGGCTTATGCTTTGCGTAGAAGGGCTAATCTACTGGTGACCATGAGCACTGAGATTGTTGGGTTTAAGCATTTGAAAGAGCTATATGGAAATGACACCTACTTCAAGGATATTTAGAGAAAATGCATTACAAGAGAACCTTGTGGTGAGTTTCATGTTCATGAGGGTACTTGATGAGAGGAAGCCAATTGTATATCCCTAGTCTTCTCTGAGATAAAAGCTAATTAGAGATGCACATAGGGGAGGACTAGCTGGATGCTTGGGTATAGATAAGATCGTCACAGTGGTAGCTAATAGGTTTTATTGGCCATATTTGAGGCAGGATGTCAATTGAATTGTACAGAGATGTTATGCTTGTCAGACATCCAAGGGGTAATCCCATAATACTGGCTTGTACACATCACTACTAGTTCCTGAGAACATCTGCGAGGACTTATCTACAGACTTCATACTAAGTTTGCCTCACACCCAATGAGGTGCTGACTCGGTATTTGTTATTGTTGATAGGTTCTCAAAGATGGCTCACTTTATTCCATGCAGGAAGACTGTAGATGCGCAAGTAATTGAGAAGTTGTTCTTTAGAGAAGTGGTGTGCCTTCATGGAGTTCCTAAGTCCATCACTTCAAACAGGAACATCAAATTCCTTAGTCACTTCTAACGGACCTTTATGGTAGATGTTTGATTCCTCTCTGAACTACAGTAGTACATAGACAGATGAGCAGATAGAAGTGACCAACTGTCACGCCCCAAAGGTTATCCCATACATGATAGCCCACCACACTCAATATTAAGACTTAAGTATGACAACCTTAGTCATCCCAAAAGCCTCGATATTAAGTGTAAGGCGTACTTTCACGATCGTAGTAGACCAAACTTTGGATCATGCCATTTAAGCAATTGTGCATAATAACAATTAAGAAAATAAATCATAACAATATAAGCAAGATTTCATAAATATATAATGAGTCTTACAACATCAAGGGGTATTCCCCTATTAAAGATAGCTAAGTCTAATAAATTCTATCTTGAAATAAATTACACTTTTGAAACTTCTTATGGAGTTACATATATGCTTCTAACTTGCACTTCTATCCAAAAGGATCTTGGCTCGAAAGCATTACCTGGGTAAAATAACCTCTTGGTTCCAACCAAAGGTACGAGAACTGCAAAAGATATCTAAGATGGTATAAGCTACATGCTTAGTAAGATTTATTTCCATAATTAAACACTCCACATCCAATAAACAAGACAAGTTTATTTAGGTAACCATATGAGATGCACAAGCACGTGAGCAAACAATACATATGATTTTTCGAGAATCATATATTGAAAGGATTTATCCCTCCATTCGGGGTTAGGTATTCAAGACTGAATAGGCCACTAGTATAATCATAATTTCAATGTAGTTTTTATTTAAGCCACTACCTAGCTACCAAAAATATAATCTAACTTATTTGTAGTTTTATTTCCGAGCCACTACTTAGCTGCCAGATATGTTTTTGCCAGGTGTTTTCTTGACGCCATTTAATTCGGACAACCCTTTACTGCTTTATAGATTTTACAAACTCATAGAATCTCCTTACTAAGCCTTTGTCCCACCAAAAGTATAGTAATAAATGTAATAAACTCATCACATGATATGCATGGATCAATTTAATTAAGTGCTCATGGTATAATTAAGTATTTTACAGGTGATCATAGAATTTCGCAGACAATCATCCTTGCATTAGATCAAACATTAATTATAAACAATTCCTGCCTCGATATACTTAATCATAATTTCAACCATGAATGTAAAGCATATGCACTTATCCATTTTATCTTTTCCTAGATCTAATGTCATTAATTTACAAGCAAAAGCATAAGTGCATAAATGTAAAAAACAAACTCACTCGGCCACTTGCATGGATACTTCTAGTCAAAGTAATCCTCAAGACATAAGAACTCGATCTCCACATCACCTAAACAAGAGAAATACCTAAAATGAGTATTTCTTGGAAGTTTTACTTAAACTTTGTAATTCTATTTCACGAAGTTCGTCAAAAATCGTATAGAGGGAAATTCCAACTTAAAAATGGCCACAACTTGCTCATTTTAATTTGGAATTTCGCACATAATATACCATTTTTTACCTACTCGAAAAGATTTATCTATTTCTAAGGTTATTTTTGTCATAAAAAGTCTTTTAGGTCATGAAAAAGGTCAATACAAAATTACGACGAAAATCCCTGCCCTTAAAACTTCATTTTCAAACTTTTCTCGATTCCAAAAAATCCTTTAGCAAAGCATATATATTCATATGATTGAAAAATCTTTTGAATACATATATATATAGACTCATATTATATGCAAAATTTAATGGTGTTGTCTCAACGATTATTTTTTGTAAAGCAATTTATCTCATGGTGTTGTTTTGAAAGAACTTTATAAACTCTTGGGAACTATAAACGAGTGTATTATTATTTTGTTTTCCAATTTCTTTTCTAAAATAAGTTAATTTTTCTTAACTTTAATATTCTGCAAAATTTTACTTCTATTGATAAAAATGGAGCTTCGAAAAATTTTATTAAGTTGTTGATATCAAGTTTTGTGGACAAAACTTTCTTTAAGGGGGTAGGTTGTAAACCCTTGAAATTTCGGTTAATTTTAAGCTTAATCTTATAATTAAAAGTCAACCAGAAATCTTAAAGGTCAACGAAAGACTAGTATAAACTTAGAATTTAGATTGGCATTCTCGTATTCTTTAGCCTCAAAAAACGAAGTTGAGATAATTAGTATAAAGTTCGTAATAATATGAGGAAACGTAAAAATAACATATTTGCAAATTTCGAGTGTCATTCGGACCAAACGGGATTAGTTCTCGAAAAGCGTGTCTGGAGCTTGGAATAGTAAAAATATTCCGACAACACCATTAGACCGATTTTATACAAGGATTTCAAAAATATCAGTTTCATAATTTTTCGGTAATTAAAAATAATATATATGCAATCACATGTGTATTTTCTTACTATCGGTATTTTACTAGTCACATCTACTTTACATATAAGGTAGATGTGATATAAAGTTATGGGAAAGATAAAAAGTAAAGATAATATGTGTATAAAGTGTAAGAGTAGATGTTAGAAAAAGTAGGATAAATGAATAGTGTAGAATAGTAATGAATAGTATAATATAAAGTAGATATGACTAGTAAAATACGGCAGTAAGAAAATATGCGTATAATTGCGATATCTATTATTTTTAGTTACCGAAAAATTACGAAACTGATATTTTTGAAATCCTTGTATTAAATCGGTCCTAACGACATTGTCGGAATATTTTTACTATTCCGAGCTCTGGGATGCTTTTTGAGAACTGATTCCATTTAGGTTCGAAGGATACTCGAAATTCATGAATATGATATTTTTACGTTTCCTTATATTATTACAAACTATTATCATTAATTATCTCAACTTTGTTTTCTGAGGCTAAAGAATACGGGAATGCCGGATCTAAATTCTAGGGTTTATACTAGTCTTTCTTTGATCTTTAAGGTTGCATGTTGACTTTTAATTCTAAGATTAAAGTTAAAATTAACCAAAATTTTAGGAGTATACAACTAAGGTGTAGTGTGCTGCGATTTCGTACTTCGTGCAAAAATCCTTGATTGCTTTCGAGTTGAATTGTCTCCCATTATCCATTATGATGAAGTGAGGGACCCCAAATTTCATTAAGATGTTGTTGTAAAGGAAGTGTTGAACATTCTTGTCTATGACTTTTGCTACATCTTCTCCTTCTACCCACTTCTTAAAATAGTCATAATAAACTATAATGAGCTTTCTTTGTCTCATCGAGGGAGGAAATGGGCCAAGAATGTCAAGTCCCCACATGGCAAACAGCAACGGCTAGTGAGACATAACAAGGTTGTGCTCGGTATGTGATCGATGGGGGCAATTTTCTGACATCGTTCACATCGAAATACAAATTCCTTAGCATCATTTTTCATTATGAGCCAAAAGTAGCTAGCTCGCACAACTCAGGTGTGCAATGATTGGGCTTTGATGCGGTTGTCGCATTCCCCAGCATGGAGGTCTTCCGAGACTTATTACCCTTCCTCTTGGCATAAGCAGCAGAGTAAGGAAAGCTAAAGCTTTTTTTATACGAGGCCCTATTAATCAGGGTATAGTTGGTTGCCTTTAACATTAATTTCTTCACTTATGCTCTATATGATGGCAAGGTTCCACATAATTCACTTTTCTTCAGATATCTCTCTATTGGTGTCATCTAGCTCGATGGTGGGGTTATCTGCAGTAGATCAAGTACCTCATGGGTATGACTCATTGTGGAATTTTCTAGGAGAAACTCCACGAAGATTTTTTCCCTCAATTTTCCCTAGGTTAAGGACTATCATGGAAGCCAGCTTGGAAAGCTTATTGGCCTCTGAATTATCAGCCTTAGTATTTTGATGATATCCTAAGGGGTGGTTCTTTAGTAAGAAATTAGACTGCTTCTAAGTATTCAACCATTTCTTCACTCTTTGCTTTATACGTTCCCTTGACTTTTTATACCATAAGCTATGAATCTAAAAAAGCTTTAAGATCCCTTATGTTTGTGTCGATGCTTATTGCAAACTTTAGTCCGGCTAGTAGGGCTTTATACTCTACTTCATTGTTGCTCGCTGTAATCCAAATGTTAGGACGTAGGAGATTTTGACTCTGTGAGGTCCTTCTAAAACTAGGTTAGCCCCACTCCCCCCACATAGAGGATCATCTACATGAAGAGTCTATGCAGCCTTCTACTGATCTTCGGTCTCGGGCATACCTGAGTACTCAACAACAAAACCTACTAGCACTTGTGCTTTGATGGTGTCTCGGGGTTGACATTGTACTCCATATGCAATACACTCTATGGCTTATTTCATCATTCTTCCATAAACATTGGGTTTCTAGAGGATCATCCTTTGTTGTACGATAAAGCCGACACTACAATTATTATAGCGAACTTTTCCAACTTGGCGTATCTTTGCTCTACTCCCTGACTGATGTAGTAGATAAGTTGATGTTTTCTTCCTTCTGCTCAAGTTAAGACAACAATGGAGCAGGATCACTCACTGCGAGATATAGTATAGGACTTCCCTGGAAATGGGGTTGACAATATCGATGGTTCTATTAAGAAATGCTTGAGCTCATCAAAGCTTCCTAAGTCTTTTCTATCCATTCAAACTTTTCCAGTTTTTTAAGGATCTTAAAGAATTTTGAGCATTTGTCAAAACTCATAGGAAGGAACCTACTTAGTGCGGTTACTCTACCAACGAGCAATTGTACTTCTTTGACCAAAGAGGGGGGCTTCATGTCCATGATCGGATCTTATCAAGGTTGGCTTCAATGCCTCTTTATGATACAACGTAGCCCAAGAATTTTTCAGAAGTGGTCTCAAAGGCACTTTTCTAGGGTTGAGCTTCATGTTGAAAAAAAAGAGTCGGTCGAAGGTTTCCTAAAGGTGATTTCCTATTTGCTTACCTTTTACAATCATGTCATCAAAATAGACTTCCATGTTTTTGCTAATTTAGGGCTTGAATACTTCGGTGACCATCCTTTAAAAGGTCGCTCCAGCATTCTTTAGCATGAATGGCATAACCTTATATCAATATATGCAAAATGGGGAGACAAAAGAAGTGTGCACTTCATCAGTCTTATTCATCTTAATTTGGTTGTAGCCTGAGAATGCATCCATGAAACTTGCAGCTCGTGACCTTAGGTGCTATCAATGAGTAGTCTATCGAGGTAGTGGGAAGCAATTCTTTGACCATGTTTTATTAAAGTCGGTTAGTCTATATACATTCATTATTTTCCATTAGGTTTTTTTACCAGTACTACGTTGGCTAACCAAAGTCTATCCCTTGGGATCATATGCTCGAAGGAGCACTGTTTTAATTTTTTTAAGATCACTTGCTCATGGGAGTATTGTCTAACCGGTCTTTTAGGATCACTTGCTTGAAATAAGCACTATCCAATTAAATACTCAGTATCGAGGTTTGCTAGCTTAGAGAAGCACCTTTTTAGTTCAAATATCAGTAAGTTATCACAAAGGTGCACAATCATAATCCCCAATAGATTTGTTGCAGGAGAACTTCTTCCACCACTTGATTTGCCTCTAAATTTTCAAAAAATGAAAAAATGAAGTCTTTCTTTTTGTCTTTGTGGTGAAGTTTTAGCAAACATAATCATAAAGAGGAGCAAAAATAGACACCCCATTTTTTTCCCATTAAGGCTTTAATATATAACAAAAATAAATATTATATTGAGCCTAGATTTTTATTTAATTTTTCAAGAAAAAAAGATAAAAGTATAAATAATAAAACATATATACATTTATTGAGACTGTAAAATTTAAAATAAAGATTTGAGACTTTAAGCCTTGGACCCAACTAAATAGCCCATAATAATCTAACCTACTTAATTGGGCTCATACTTAAAGTGTGAAAATGCACTTCCTTGGAAATCAATATGAGAAGCAGGTTGATGGCCTACTAGTAAGAAATATACACCACATTAAGGGGATCTGGGTTTGATTCATAAAGGAGCCAAAATGCCTCCTTTTATTTTTTCCATCCATGAGGCATGATTCCATTGGCTACGTTAATGTTATGATGACGTTAGTCATCTTCTTCCTTGGAACATGGTTGTTTTTATGCGCCAAACATGGTCGAACAACCATCTTTTAGCCATTTTTAATCCTATTCTCTTTGTTATTCTACTAAATTGATGGTGAAATCATAAAGTACTCATGAGATACTATAAATCAAGACTAAAAAGTGGTCTTGATTCATAACTTTAATGAGTTAAAATTCATCTTAGAGGTTGAGGAAAATAAATGTGCGAGGTGAATGGTGATTTTATGGAAAATTGACCAAACTGAAGCACAACAAAGCCTCGAAGCAACATCAATACAAGGAATATACCTAGAACATTCAAGTTTAATTGATATAAATCTCAAATTTCTATTAATTGAGTCAAATGAACCCTGATTTTCATTAATTCAAAATTAATTCGTTTCTATGTTTATTTGAGCTCCACTCCTATAAATAAGAGCTTGAACAAACCATTTTCATCAAGCAATTATATAAAAAACACTCAAAAGTTTTGATCTTAAGAACACATAGAAGTTAGGGTTTTGAAATTTTTTTTGAAACTCTTGATTTTCAAGTAGTTTCAAAATATTGGGGGTCATGGAAAGTTCTCAAACATTTTAAACTTCCAATTGATAGGATTAAGATAGCTAGGGGATGTTGGAATCGCTGCCAGTAGCCATCACTGACCAAACCACCACCGCTTAGCTCAAATCACTACTCCACGGTGGTTTTTGGACGCAAGAGACCTCACTAGAGTCTTCAAGAGGTTGATTTTGGCCTTCTTGACGTCGGCTACTATTCCAACAGCCATCAAACGGTCATTTCCAATCCTTACCGGGTGCTTAGAAGCAATTCAGGTCAATATTGTCTAAATCGCAAGTCAACACATTGAATCGGGCAAGTTTCCAATTCTAGATGAGGTTGGCTGGTTAACTCGCAAGAAAAATCGTGATGGAATCGCCTTTTTACTGTGCAAAATTGTGGAATCGTACGTTCTTAACCGATTGTACTGATGCCAAGACCATGCTGACTTTTCTAACACGTGTTGTGAGCTTCTTAAATTACAATGTTGGATTTGGAGTGCTGGACATGGGTTCTTAATTTTTTTTTCCATTGTGGATTCAATTATTGGACAATGGAAGTTTGCTCTGAATTGATGTGATGGGCTCAACGACTTCCATGGAGATGGACTTTGCATTGGATAGGGCTGAGCTATTTCCTGGACAAGAATTTTTAATTACCAATCAAGTTTCCTTTGCATGGACTCACGTAGGCATGGTTAATGAAGTTACAGAATGTAGTTGAACCGGTGTGTGAAACATTTGGGCCTATTGATCATCCTTGATCCATTTTCCAAATAATTCATGCACTCTAATAGTAGTATGTACATTTTTAACTTATCGACAAAATACATACTTTCCAAATCCTCACATTTATCCTATAAAATGTTTAAAATTCACATATTAATATAGCATAAAATTGGACGAAATATAAATTTTAGTCTTATCAACATAGCTATTATGGGTGCTGAACATAGTGGATGAGTCGGTAGAAATAGATAAAGTATTAGCAGAAAAAGTGCGACAGATATACTTAGCTGCATGATACATGTAAAGGTTTTTAAGAATTTTAATTCTCCATCTTCTTTAGCTGGTCTTTTTGTCGATTATAATTGGGAACCACCTTATATTTTCAATTATGTTATGACATGATTAACACGTATGTTGATTTTTCATGTTTCTATTATCTATTTTAAGTTTTTCAAGACTTATATAAGAAAATTTCTAGTAATTAAAGCTATTTTGTATAGGTAGTAAAAACTTACGTTTCTATGTTTGATTCTACTGATCCCCAATAATTCTATATAGAATCGAAATTTTGACATCCATGATTTGAGTCAAATGATCCGAAATTTGAACAGATATCTACTCTAGATCCAGACCCGTGCGCCCATGCGTGAATATCCAAGTAAGTCTAATTGTTTCCTTTTTTATTTTATAAAGTAGAAACTTAATAATTAATTAAAAAAAGAAGAAAACAAAATAAAAAATAGAAAAGGAAACATAAATGAAAAAATAATAATAAAGAAAAAAAATGAAATAATAAAATTAATGGTTTTGTAATATGCATGCTAGAATAGATAATATATATAAATAATATAATGATATATAAGGATTAGCCATAAAAGAAATGCTAAAGTGACAAGTTTTTATTACCTGAAAACAAGTTTTGTCAAAACAAAAATAAATTTGATAGTTTATAGAATTCATGACGACCAAAAATCGTTTTTTGCCAAAATGCTTAAATTTAATAGACTTAAAATAGAAAAGTTAAAAAAAAAAAAAACCAACATAGTAAAACTTTTATAAAAAGGAACTACGTGGTGTTTGATCCCGATTAACAGGTACGTAAGTGTTATGGTCCAACAGTTGAGGACTTTATGGGGATATTTAACTCGAGCATATAGAGATATGAGTGGTCAATAGAATGTTTGTTTGTGATGAGATCAGCAGTAGGTTGTCTTTGAAGGCGGGTCTAACCCTCCATAGACAAATTGGTTGGGAGTTTATGTTGCTCTCCTAATGAGGTCAAGGCAGGCTGAAACCAGTTGACATAGTTGAAACCTCCCAAACATATGGAGGACCATGGCAAAGCCAAGAGGGTGCTTCTAATAAAATGTAGGGCTCGAAACAAACCTAGAAAGTCAAGGAAGATAAGGCTGGCTCGACATCCAATTTAGCAACAAACGATGATATGAGGGATGGTTGAGTGCATTTGTTCCCAACTCCATCAGAATGCTTAGATGCTACCTAGAGTTCTTAATGAGTGGGTAATTCTTGTTGCGGGTGCGGTTCATATGGGCAAAGCTCAAGAGGAGCGACCACCAGAGATAAGACAGTTGTTAGAGAGCAACTGTGTCGCAAGTCGTAGAGACAAGGATTTTTCTTAATCTTATTGTCAATTCAGCTCATGTGGATGAAGCTCAAGCGAAGTGGCCACCAAAGTGATGACATCGTTGCTTAAGGGCAGCTGTGTCGCGAGTTGGGGTTGAAGCAACATCTTATGCTCAAACCTTATCGTTGTGCAACTCAAAAAGAGCCAATCTCGGAGGATGGATGAATGGGTAAGGGCGAGGGAAGCCTGTAGATGCCCGAAGTCCTAGTGAGATGACCTTGGGTGTGTTGACAACAGGTATGGAGAAGGGGTAAGAGCTTGAGAGTGGGTAGTGGCTACATCAAATTTACCTCATGACGAAGACATCATGAATTTAAGTGGGGTAGAGTGTCACAGTTCGAGGGTTGAGGGCTTTATGGGGTTTAACTCGAGCATATTGAGATATGAGTGGCATCAGTAGAAGGTTTGCTCATGGTATGGATTGTCTCTAAAGATGGGTTTAGCCTCCCGTGGACAAACTGGTTAAGAGTTGATGTCGCTCTATAAACCCCCAAAGTTTTGGATTCAAATTAGAGCTTAAACCCTAATTAGAAGTCAACCGGATTTCTAAAATCAAACAAAACCCTAGTTTACCGTAACCGCATAAGTCTGGCATTCCCGTTTAAGAAACACTAAGAGAGTAAGAAAGAGTTTAGTGAGTAGAATAGTTCGTAATTACCTAAGGTAACCTAAAAAGGTCAGTTTAGTAAAATTGAAACTCCTTTTGAACCCGATCAGACACAGTTCTTGAAAAACGTGTCCCGAAGCTCGAAAAGGTAAAAATATTCCGAATATATCGTTAGACTCGTAAAAATATAAGATTTTCAAAAATATCAATTTCATAATTTTTTGATAGCTAAAAAATATCAGATATCGCATTTATACGCGTATTTTTTTACTACAGGTATTAAATTGTCATGTCTACTTTACATTACACTATTCTACACTATTTATCTATCTCTACTTTTTCTTACAACCTACTCATATACCTATTTCTTACACATTTTCATTTTCAATATAAGTTCACATCTTTCATATCTTATTTTTAATATATCAAAAGATAAAAAATTAATTTTACTCTCTCTTTTCCTTCAAAAATGCGCCGGCCCCCCTCTTTTTCTCCAAGTTATTTTAATTTTTATTTATTTAATTAACATAAATTATCTCCTACATTTTCCTATAAATACTCCTTCATACTTCCACTTCTTTCACACTTCTTCTATACTAAAGTTACTCTCTAAAAATTCTTCAAGAATTCTCTTCCAAGAAGTCTCTCTAGTTTAGATCCTCTAGTTAATCTTTCTTCAAGTTTGCTTTATGTTCATCTACTTAGTATGAACTTAGTGTGTGTTTTCCAAACCATGAAGGTTAAGAAAGCAACAATAGGTTCATACTTTGTTTTTGTTCATAATCTACTTTCTTATATTGTTTTTATGTTCATAACTATCTAATATATCTATATAGCTAATATTATTTAGAGCATATAAGCTCATTTTTGCAATTTATTTACTTTCATGTTTTTTAAGACTAGTCTTTCTAGTCTTAGACTTGTCCTCATCAAGTCAAAATATTTCTTTTTCTTTTGGACTAGTCATTTCTTAGTCCTGGGATACCTTGAACAAGCTAAGATTCCAATACTTGATTTATTTTCTTTAGATTATTCTTTCAAGTTATTATGTTTCTTTATGTTTTTCATAACTTGTTCATGCATAAACATAATGGTTTTGTCTCAACAAAATAAATGAAGAAATGTTTTCTTAAAATAAAGATTCTTTTCTAGAAATAAAAGTAGGAAGTTAATGTTTTTCTAAAAACTAAAAGTCATCTTAACAAACTTAGAAGAGTTCATAAGAGATTTTATAAACATACATAAAAAGGACTTTTGAAGTAACCAAGGATTTTACAACAACTTCATCTTTTTTCAAATGATAGAAATTATTTTCATTAAAACAAAATCAAAAATCAAGAAATTATTTCTCTAAATATAGAAATGTTAATACTTTCAAAAGTGTTGTGAAGCTAAGCTTAGGAAATAAAAATCATTCCTTAAGAAATTAAGGAGATTACGAAAATAAAAATTTAGGAAAAGAAAAAAAAAATACTCATTATAAATAACTTAAGGTATTCTCAAAGCAAAAGAATATTTCAAAAGTCTCAAGTTCGAAATCTTTAAAGACTTTACTTTTCATAAATTGAGACAACTCATTATAACATTTGTTATGAGTAAATAAATATATGAATATACTTTCAAAAGGTTTTTATAAACTATTATATTACCTATCTCTTCAAATGAGCTTTGGATAAAAGAAGGAAAACAAGTTTACAAAAATTCATGGTGAATCTGTCCGCCACTTTTTCAGAACCCAAACGACTTAGTTTGATGAAAATAAGTTTAGAAGTAGATAGATCTTTTTGAATAGGTAGAAAACGGTATATTATATGTGAAATTCCGAGTTAAAATGAGCAAGTTATGGCCATTTTAAATTGGAATTTCCTCTTATACGATTTTACCGCGATTTTAAGAAAAGTTTAAAATCTTCAAGAATAGAAACTTCATGAAAGACTCATTTTGGGTATTTCATCTTGTTTAGGTGGAGAAGGACCCGAGATCACTTTTCCAGAGGATTACTTTGATTAGAATTTACCAGCATGGAGTGAGTTAATTCTTGACTTAAGTTACATTTCCTTGTTTTGTGCTTATAAGTAGTAGCACTAGCAATTAAGAAAAAGATAAAATGAGTGATTGTTGTGTGACTTGGAATTATGATTGATTGAATATGAGTTAAGAATATCGAAAGATGGTTTGATAAATAAATTGTGATTCTTGTATTGATATGATGAAAATTGTGTTGATTGCCTTTAACTTGAACTAAACATTATTTGGTTAAATTTATATTGAAATCAATTCATGCATATCATACTTATGAGTCACATTTTTTCACTACTATTCTTCGTGTGAAAACGAGGAATGGTAGTGTGCTGTAAGCCGAAAGTCTACATGGCTATAGGAGCCGGAAAGTCCTACAGGGCAAATAGGACCTAAATCTGCAAATATTTATGGTCGTATGGGCCTATAACCTCCCAACCCTCGACAAGGAGGGTAAAATCCATGCTACACTTGAATTTCCGTTAATCATGTGTATTATTTTTGTTCATATGATTGTGCATTCTCATATGTTTGATTAAAATACTTGTATGAATTATAGAAATGCCTTATAGATGTAATTATCTCACTAAGCTAGTTTTGCTTATACCTTTATAGCTTCTTATTACAGTACGATTACCTTTGGTTGGCCCCAAGAAGCCCCGTATGTCAGGTACGAGTTTAAGCTACTAGAAGTTTTTGGGAGAAACTTTATGTATTTAAGTTTTGAACATAGACTTCTAGGAAAATCTCTATAGTAGGCTTATGTTATAGTTGTTATTATTTTGGAAAGACTTCTAAAGCAGGGAAATGCCCCTAAGATGATGTAAAAATATTATTATGAAAATCCTTTGTTTATTTATATAAGTTCTTGCTTGCTTTTATTATCTACTTAAATGTAATACTCATGTGAGTCTCTTACTATCTTGAAAGCACGCCTTGCATGTGATATCGAAGCTCCTGCATGACTAAGGTTGTCATTCATTAGCTTTAATATTATATGCAATGGACTGCCACGTTTAAGGTACCTTTGGGCGTGACACACTCTCCTGATGAGGCCAAGGCAGGTCAAAACCAATTGACATAGTTGAACCTCCCAAATATATGGAGGATCGTGGCAAAGCCAAGAAGGTGCTCCTGATGAGAATGTTGGGCTCAGAACAAACTTTCTACTGATGGCATTCATATCTCTATATGTGACGACCCCTCCCTAATGAGGGACCCACCGTGCCAAGGTATTGTTACGCTAGCTCCCGAAGTTAGGGCTAAGGATCCTGCAGAATCCCAAGAACCCCGTCCCCGCAAGGAATCGAACCCAGGACACTAGCCTTTTGTCCCTCACAAGGAGAGCGCCATCACCACTTGATGTTGTTTTACTGATCGTATTAATTTCTAAAATTTATAAACCCGATTAAATCTACAATCAAAGCTAGGCAAGCGTACCTATTCGATGTAGCATAGATTTTAGGGTGTCGTCCTCAGGATTTTGAAAAAACAAGTACTAGTATTACCGGTTCTCTACTATTTAGCCTAAATTTTGGAGAGAAATCTACAATTAACTATAAAAGAAGCTTAAGCAAGCTCAAGATAACTAATGTTTGCTTTCAAAGATGAATTCAATCACAAGACATACTCTTCCTTTGATCCACCCTAAACCTAAAGTTCTTATGATAAAAGATTGATTAATGAATCATTCATGCTTTGCACTGCAGATCAACAAGAAAATAAAATCTCCCTCGAGTTAATCATTCCAACCCTAAATGAGATAGTAGAGACCTCTCCCTTAACTAACATCACATAGGATTGCATTAAAGATCATGATCCTTGAACAAGAATTAAATTCTTTATAGCAGAAAATCGTAATTTCCCTACCTCTAGGTGAAATTAGCAATTCCTCTATTCATGAAGATCTATCTAATTGAATGAAACCTCTTTCAATTCAATAAGAATCAAACATGCAATTAATTTGTGCACAAATCAATCACAAGACTATTGAATCACATGAATAGATATAAAGGCATGAACAATCATTAATCAAAAGACATTTCAATTCGTATGGTTAGGGTTTCACAAGATGAAGAGTATAAGAATCTACTCCTCCATGAGATTTATAATAAGAACAAAAGATCTAGAGGAAATAGAAAGAATAAACCCTAATTGATGTCTTGAGATCTTCAATGGATGCCCTAGCAAAGTCCTTCCTAATTTCTGTCTTAGAGCCTAAAAAAATGATCTAAAAGTTATAAAACAAGAAAACAGAGCACTATTTATAGTTTTGGAAAAATCCCAGTTCATCCTGGGCGTCATCCTGGCCAGGATCGGGGCAGGGATGAAGGCAAAATAACTGAAATTCGGCCTAAGAGCATTCTGTTTCCTTCCTCAACGTTCTTCCTGGCCAGGATGAATAAAATGGCTGAAAACTTTCTTCATGTGTAGCTACTGATGTCTTCCCTGGCGTCCTTCCTGGCCAAGGATGAGGGTAAGGCTGAAACACATTTTCTTCAATAAAGCATTCTGTTGTCTTCTCTAGTGTCCTTCCTGGCCAAGATGAATGAAAAAATGAAAACATGAAATTCCTTCTTGAATAAAATTGATTCAAACTTTTTAATTTGCTTTGATTTCCTTTGAATCATCATAAAAACTTCTAAAAATGATTTTTAAACCATGAAATGAATTTTTCACAAAAAATGTCCTTTTCTCCATGAAATCCCAAAAATTACATATCAAGAATGTTCAAATAGCACCAAAATTAAGGGTCTAAAGACACTTATCAAACTTCCCCCACTCTTAGTCGTTTGCTTGTCCTCAAGCAAACAAAACAAAAACAAAAGAATCTATCATCAATTATACTCATCAGAAAATTTCACATCAAACATAGCATTCTTGAATTCCATCAAGCCAAAGTGACTGATTGGTGCCTATTGCTCAAACCTACCATATTTGTACTTGCACTTAGCATACTACAATCAAAATTTCAAAACTAATCCAAGTAAGTCAAACTGTTAATCTCACCATTTAATAACCGATTTCAAAGTTATAAAGGAGATACAAATTCAAACAAAGCAAAAAGTGTCATGATCACATCTCACCACTTACTAGCAAGCATATAAACCGTTCAATCACCTCTCTAAACTTAAAAACCTTAAATGAAAGTATTGGCATCCATCATTCCCCTAGATTTTTTTCCTCTTTTTTTTTTTAAATCTCTTAAATTTTTTTTTTTTTTAGCCTTCAGAGGGGAAGTTTTTGCCTCCATCTTTTCTTTACCTCTGGACGGGTTTTTGCCCGCTTCTTTTAAGCTTTTATTACTATTATATTTTTCAAGCTCATGTAATGAACTTTTGCCTTTCCGCCCTTCTCGTTATAGTGAGTTCATCGAGTCGACACATCCCGGGCTCGTCACCCAAGTGACCAGGTTTTAAAGGGACCCTAAGAACTCTCTACTCACTCTAACATTCAAGTTTGGATACTCATAACTCAAATTTTTGAGTCATTGGAGTATAGGCTTATTTATTTTTTTTTTTTTCATTTTTTTGTTTTTTTAGAGATTATTTAAAAAGAATCACTAAGTGATAGATTTCATATGCCCCTTTCACAAAAAGTTATAAGAGCTCTCAAAGTGATTGAAAAGCAAATATACTCCTAACAAGCTTAGAAGCACAACCATTAAACTTTTAAACTAAGGACTTTGACCTTTTTCATAACTCTAAATTCAATCATTAAATGGCAAGTAAGTTTACCTCACTTGATTTTATTTCAAATTTTGACTAAGTAAAAGTAAGTTCAAAATAGGCGAGTAAGGCAACACAAAGTCACTATTCTTCATTTTTTTTTTATGTTATCTTTCTAAACAAAAATGAATATAATTTCAAGATTCTAACATATTACATCATATCAACATTAAAAGCTCATTAGCAAACTCTAAAATGGGAGAATTTTGATTAACAAGTGCATATGCAATGTGAAGCTCAATTTAAAACCCACATAATTTCTTTCTTCTATAATAGCCCTTCCCCACACTTAAACAAGACATTGTCCCCAATGTCTTTCCTAACTAAGCACAAGTAAAGAAAAAGGACAGAAAGAGCTTTATGGGGGTGTTTAACTCGAGCATATAGAGATATGAGTGCCATCAGCAGAAGGTTTGTTCATAGTGTGGGTTGTTTCTGAATGTGGGTCTAGCCTCCCGTAGACAAACTGGTAGGGAATTTAGGTCGCTCTTTTGATGAAGCCAAGGCAAGCTGAAACCAATTGACATAGTTAAACCTCCCAAACATATGGAGGAACGTGGCAAAGCCAAGAGGGTGCTTCTGATGAGAATGTAGGGCTCTGAACAAACTTGGGAAGTCAGGGAAGATAAGGCTAGCTTGCTATCTAGTTTAGCAACAAACAATGATATGAGGGATGGTTGAGCACCGAACGGGAACTCTTTGAGGGGGTGAAACTCCCGTCCCGTGACAAATGGTATCAGAGCAAAGTTCTCAGTTCCATCAGACTACTTAGATGCTAGCCAGAGTTCTTAACGAGTGGGAATTCTTGTTGTGAATGTGGGTCGTGTGGACAAAGCTCAAGAGGAGCAACCACTAGAGATAGGACATTGTTACCAGAGGACAGCTGTGTCACGAGTCATGGAGACAAGGATTTTCCCTAATCTTGTTGTCAATCCAGCTCGTGTGGATGAAGCTCAAATGGAGCAGCCACTAGAGTGAGGACATTGTTGCTCGAGAGCAACTGTGTCGCGAGTTGGGATTGAAGCAAGATCTTATGCCCAAACCCAACCATTGGGCAACTCTAAAAGAGCCGATCTCAGAGGATGGATGAATGGGTACGGGCGAAGGGAAGACTGTAGATGCCCGAAGTCCTTGTGAGATGACCTTGGGTGTGTTGATCACGGGTGTAGAGAAGGGGTGAGAGCTTGAGAGAGGGTAATGACCGCAGCAAATTTGCCTCATGACGAGGACGTCATGAATTTAAGTGGGGGAGAGTGTCACGGTTCGAGAGTTGAGAGCTTTATAGGGGTGTTTAACTCGAGTATATTGAGATATGAGTAGCATCAACAAAAGGTTTGTTCGTGGTGTGGGTTATCTCTGAAGGAGGGTCTAGCCTCCCATGGATAAATTGGTTGGGAGTTGATGCCGCTCTCTTGATGAGATCAAGGCAAGCCGAAACCAATTGATATAGTTGAACCTCCCAAACATATGGAGGATAATGGCAAAGCTAAGAGGGTGCTCCTGTTGAGAATGTGGACTCGGAATAAACCTAAGAAGTCAGGGAAGATAAGGCTAGCTCGCCATCTAGATTGGCAACAAACAATGATATGAGGGATGGTCGAGCGCCACATGGGAACTCTTTGAGTGGTGAAACTCTCCTCCCGTGACAAATGGTATCAGAGCTAAAGTTCCCAGCTCTATCAAAATGCTTAGATGCTACCCAAAGTTCTTAACAAGTGGGGAATTCTTGTTGTCAATGCGGTTCGTGTAGACAAAGTTCAGGAGGAGCAACACCACAGATAAGACATTTTTTCCATATGGCAGCTGTGTCACGAATCATCGAAACAAGGATTTTCCTTAATCTTATTGTCAATTCAGATCGTGTGAATGAAGTTCAAGCAAAGCAACCACCAGAGCGAGGACATCGTTGCTTGAGGGCGCCTGTGTCTCGAGTTGGGGTTGAAGCAAGATCTTATGCTTAAACCCTATCATTGGGCAACTCAACAAGAGGCGATCTCGGAAGATGGATGAATGAGTGAGGGTGAGAGGAAGCCTGTGGATGCCTGAAGTCCTAGTGAGATGATCTTGGGTGTGTTAACAACGGGTGCGGAAAAGAGGTAAGAGCTTGAGAATGGGTAGTAACTGCAATAAATTTGCTTAATGACGAGGATGTCATGAATTTAAATGGGGGAGAGTGTCACGGTCCGAGACTTGAGGACTTTATGGAGGTGTTTAACTTGAGCATATTGAGATATGAATGGCATCAGCAGAAGGTTTGTTCGTGGTGTGGGTTGTCTCTCAAGGCAGGTCTAGCCTTCTATACAAACTGGTTGGGAGTTGATGCCACTCTCTTGATGAGGCCAAGGCAGGGCGAAACCAGTTGACCTAGTTGAACCTCCCAAACATATAAAGGATCGTGATAAAGCCAAGAGGATGCGCCTCATGAGAATGTGAGTCTCGAAACAAACTTGAGAAGTCAAAGAAGATAAGGCTGGCTCGCCATCCAGATTAGCAACAAATAATGATATGAGGGATGGTCGAGCACCGTACGAGAACTCTTTGAGGGGTGAAACTCCCGTCCCGTGACAGTAAGCACCTACAAAATAACTTAAAAAATGAAAAAAAAAAGTTTTTATGTTCCTATATCTTATAAATATTAATTTGATTCACTTTTTCTTTTCTATTTTTTTTTTTATAAATATAATAATTTATGAGCATTAAAGTAATAATCTTTAATAAAGATTTTAGGATGGTAACCATTTGGTTTTAATATGATAACCTCCAAATCTATTAAATCTCTGATTATATAAAAAAGTTGGTTTGTAAATCAATCTTTCTCGTAAACTAGTGGTTAAGTTTGAATCAAACAACCCGTTGATCCCAACTTGCAATTTTTTCGACTTTAGTTAGATTGCGAGTCTTTTTATAAAAAAATCAAATTTCTTTTAATTTTTAGTTGATCGTTTATATCAAAGAGTTAGGATTTGATATAAATTGGATTAAAAAAAATTAAATTAGAAATGAAAAATACAGACTTGACAGTATCCAATACCATGTAACACAAAAAGATCAAAGAAATACAAATACAAAATTTCAGCTCCAAAATTTATGTTGTATTCAACATGGTGCTTGCATTCAGGCTAGGAGACGTCAAATTTCATTTTCTGTTGCATCATAATTTACATTACTGCATTTGATTGAATTCCTTGCTCCGATCGGTATAAAAGCTTATTAGGTATCCATGGCAGAGACAAGGGAATTCAAAAGAATGGATGATGTGTTTCCTGTAGTTCTTCAGGAGCAATATGATAAGCTTGATGGTTGGGTACTACTGTTCTCGGAGACATTGAAGAAACAATGGTCAATGCTAAATAAACAAAGTCAATTTTATAGATGAATTAAAATATCAACTTAAGTATAAACATAGCAGCATAAATTCACTTGTAAGTGTATGGCAAGAAGACAGTTACGTTGGGTGGTCTAAAGCTGAGAATACCAAGCTTCGGCAAGCTTAGAGTGGTAGTAATACAACTGGTTATTAGCCACCGTAACATATGCTAAGGTGGAATTCCCAGTTTTTGCAGGAGAAGGATTTAAGACATGGATTTTGAAGGCCAAATAGTTCTTTTCCTTAGATGAAATTTCTAAGCATCTTAAGGTTAAGACCGGTGTCATGCATTTGGATAATAAACCTTGTGAATGGTATGATAAACCTTATGAGTATCCATGGTTTCATTTAGTTATCATGGTGCTAGATTTTACAACACTAAACCTAAGATCTGACTCTTTGAAGTTAATGAAGATGGAGCCAATATTTAAATAAGAAAGAAAAAGTTTTATATCTTCTAGTTTTTTATGATAACGAAACATATTGTTTTATTTAATTTGTTTATCAAGTGTACATATAGTAAAAGCAAATCATTGACGATGGAATATAAAAGGTGGCCGTCGGAAAGAAAAAGTGCATCGAGATTCATTTGAGCAAAGCATCCATGGATGCAAAATTTGACCATCGGCTAATGTGATTCAACTAAAATCATGGTTGGTTTATAGAGGTTGGCTTTAAAATGCCAGTGTTCTCAACAAAGATTTAATCTTTGTGGTTCAAGAATGAGAACAAAATACTTCTATGAATCATAACAAACACCAAGCTGTCATTAAGGGATTCCTTGAGAATGAAGTTAGATGGTGGATTTCTGATTTTGCAAAGTTGGGTAGTATATCCACAGTAAAGGCGGGTAAATTTGGGTAATATATATTATATTGTCTTATAAGTTTTGCAAAGAAAAGCACGAATTTTAAGTTTGTAGTTTTAATTTTTTAAAGGTTGTGAAGAAAGTTGATTTGAGTTTCTTAAATTTGAATCGTGGTTGAGTGTTTTGAGTTTTTGGCATAAATTTCTTGATATCAGGGGACACATTAGATAAGAATTGTTAGATGATGTCATGGAGAAAATCAATCCATACAAACTTTTATCAATGCCATTAGCATGCCGTTTCTCAAGCTTTGTTGGTTTAGTCCACTTTAAACCATATCAAGAATGCTCTAGATTATTTAAGCATTCAAGAATTTAAAATTTTCTTATAAAAACTTTGAATAAGCTTCAAGCTTTATTCGTATAATGAGTTCAAAACTCAAAAAGGTTGAAATCGCTATTTTAGTGGGTCTTAAATGCTGAATCAAGTCTTATAAGGATTTCAAACAAGCAAGAAGAACAAAAAGCGACATACCCAAAAGCTCATCTCTAATCTATGCTGGTGTAGAGCTATTACATTAGTTGCAAAAGTAGGTGAAATGAGAAAGTAGATGCTCGAAAAGAATAGGTCAAAAAGGAGATGTGGGAATTACTTTTCTATTTAAAGTTTATGTGATCATATGTGTTAAGGAAATTATTTAACCTCATTATTGTGATAATGATTGGGTTATCGTTTATACATATGTGCTTCTGATTGCAGTAAGAACGAGATAAGACTATAGGCTTTTTTATTATGATAATTTAAGAGGGCAGTGTTTGAATTATTATAGATCCAAGTACCCTTGTTGGATGAGAGTATAAGCAAAGTAGTAACAAACTAACAATTGTAAACTTGTCACAATAAAATGAGTACGAATAAGCAAGTTCAGGGATTAATGATATAGGAATAAACAAACTTATATCATGGAATCACTATAATTGTTTTCCCCGAACTTCTTTATTTATATCTATCTATCTATCTATCCATTATTATTATTATTATTATTATTATTATTATTATTATTATTATTATTGCATCTATAATTTTTAACCTCATTATATAATCATCTACTTATTTAGTTGACCAAAATCTATATTATTCTACCTGTGATTCCATAAGTAGGAAAAAAAGGAAAAAAAAAAAGAGAGAGAGAGAGAGAGAGAGAAGAAGGAAAAAAGAATTAAGACAATTAGTTCATGCCCTTTTCTTTGTAGGCTATTGGAGAGTTATATAAAGAGAAAAAAACAAGCCAAAAGCGAGAGCCGGTACAGATTGCGTCAATTTTACAAGATGGGGTGTCATTTGTTTTCAAAACTAATATAGATCTTTTAAAAATGCAAATATGACAATAAACATGTGTCTTACATTTGTGTTTTTGAAAAATTACGAAAATATAACGTGTGTTTCACTACTTCTAGAAACTCATGATTCATCAAGTTACTAATGTAAACATTTTTAAGTGCATATGGTATGATTTCTCTTATACTCATATGACGCTATATGTAATTGATTGGTCATAGTTGATTTTTAGATACCTTTTAGATGAGAAGTCATATTTGGATGTCATACTAAGAATTTTTTTCTATGCTGTTTAGACAGTAGTTCCCTTCATCATTGTACATTGAATGTATTTAGTTCCAGTATGATGGACCCACCATCAATGTAAATAACTTATATTGAAATTTATTTAATTAGTCAATATAATGTATATCATTTAAGTATAAAAATCAATTACCATTTATGTAATTATTTTGATAAATATATGTACAATGATTTGTCTTTTGTAAATTAATTCACGGAATATGATTCATATACTAGTTTTATGTAATTTTTTTATGTAATTAAATTTATATTTGCTAAATCGAAAAAAATAAATTAAATTAATAATTTATTAATTTATCAATTAACTAATATCTCTCTAAATTGGTGAAATTTCAAGGTCCCAACATGATTGATTTATAGAGGTTTTACTATACATATAAATATAGTTCTTCTTTAAAAAAAAAAATTACTCAAAAATAAAATAGCACAAATTCTTTTATAATAAAAATCCTTATATGGTAGTCTACAAGTAGTAATCTTGAATGAAGTGATCATAGAATAAAAAATTGAGTATTATTATTTATTTTTTACAAATTGATATCATTTTATAATTTTTATAAGGGTAGTTCCATAGTGGCTATAGAATATGAAGATTACATACTCATATCCTACTTTGTGAAAGGAGCATATGAAAATTTACCCTTACTCGATCCTATGATAGATCCTTAGTACCTATCCCAATCTTATCCAATTGAGCAAAGTACAAGTGAGTATCTTATATGGCAAGATTACCCACTTAACCCTAACAACAAAAAAATTAAAAAAAAATTACAAAATGAAAAGGTAAAACAAAGATGTATAAATGGGAAAGGTATTGATCGGAAATGTAATATTTCACAAATCATAATTATACAAAATAATATTGAAAAGTATAATACAAAAGATAATAATGCAAAGGTATAAGATGGAAATTTTTTTCAAAATTATATATTAAAGTAGAAATATATTAAAAATATTTTTTTGGTTTAATTATATATGTATATGTAATATATTATAAATATAAAATTTACTAGTATGCTAATAAACTTATTCACAAGTTTTTAAGTGATCTTGCTCAAAAGCCTACTATTGAATTTGTTTTCGATCCTAAATAAGTTTGTTCATAAGTCCGCTTGCAAATCTAAATCGATGCTTGAGCTCGATAGTAGATAAACGAGCTTTATATTCAAATTGCGCTTGGCTTGTTTATTTATCAACTCGAGCCAAATTGTGATTTAAATAGCTTGCCATATATATATGGTTCTCACACTCAATCTAAGCCAATGAAAATACTGAGGGAAATTGCAAATAGTTATCCGAAACTTTGATGTACGGTGACACCCTTGACTTGCAAATGATGCAAACATTTTCCTTAAATATGACAAATTAACAGTAGAAAAGATATTTGATTTTTTGGTTCAAAAAATATCAAACTAAAATCAAATTTACTGGTATATGAAAGTTTATTTTCATAATCTTGAACTATCATATCTAAAACTTTAAAAGATATATTCACACAAAGATTAAAATTTTAGAAACTTATTTGCATTTTTCCTCAAGAGAATTTCTATGGTATAACGGAACCATCCAACTAAAGACCTGAGCATTAAAATGGATTCCGAATCATTGAATATTTGAAACATGAGGCATGGGATTTTAATCTGATCGAAATATTCCCATAAATGATAAAAACAAATCCACTCTCCCTTAATTAAAAGCACCTCGTATAGGTGCAATCTATCAAATCCTTGTCCAGATCATTTAAATCAATGCTATATCATTATTAAATTTTCAGATTCTAGGAGCGCCCCCGTCCCAAGTCAATTCCAACTTCAAATCATGATTAACTAACCTAGTCAAACCAGCTCAATTTTTTAATAAATTCTAACTCTAATTAAAATTAGTTACTTCTAAATGGTGCAACCCGGCAACCCCAAGTATTCCATTCCATACGCAACTCCAAAATTTAAGTTATTGTAAGACACTTTAAACACCTATTCTTTGAGCCGCTAGACTCTTTGAAAAGGATGACCAAGTACCGCGAACTTACACGTATGATAATGATTTTCCGTTTCTTATTGCCGATCAATTGGTGTCTGACTACCAAAAGAGTAAATTACTTCACATTGACGAAAATCCACACCCTTTACCATCGGAAAAGTGTTTCCTGAGCGGTAGTATCTAATGAGTTGGAATACAGAGAAGCCTTCACTGTCAGATTAATTGAGTGGCAACTCTCCAGTGGGGAGCCCTTTCTTATTCCAAGTCCTCATTTACTAACTCTTAATCCTAGAAAGTATAACATGGTCAAGTCCTAATGACATTATCAATTAGAAAGTTCTTTGGAGTTCAGCATACCATCTTAACACTGTTCGAATGATGATTTTGAGGTTATTTCATGTCTAACCGTCATTTTAAAAAAAAAATTGTACAAATACAATTTGTATTAAATTATTTACCAATATACTATTGCTATATCGCATGTTGTACATGCGATATAACTTTTTGTCTTGTATCTATCTTGAATGCGTGATAAACATATGATTATTGCGCGATACACGTAATCTCCATCTAATGTTTGACACTGCAACCCAGCTAGGGTATGTCCTTCATAGATCGTCAAAGCTGCATCAATAATCGATTGCTTATAGCAAACAGGAGGCATCAATGAGGATATTGATACACACGAAGACAAAGTAGGAGGGTACGTCCTTTGAAGATTGACATAGCGGCATCATTGGACAGTGAGGCTACAAATACATATGAAGACGGTGATGATGAAGTGAAGATGAGCGTATTGCTTAGCGACAATGCGATACATATTTGTATCGCCTACACGAAATGCGATACTATTACTTTTAGAACTTTAATGCAATACCATCACTATATTGGACGTTGGGTATGCGATATCAGTTCAAAATATTATTTTGCATCACTAACATACGATATAGCGATGATAGTTTGTTTTTTTTTTTTTTTCCTTTAATTTATATTTTTATAATTTTTTTAATAAGAACGGTGGACGTCTTTCGCCCAATGATTTTATTGATAAATATAAGCTTCAATAGACAGTTAGGTACTAATTGATATGCTTCCATTGTCCAAGTTCATATAATTTGACATTGTAATTCGAAAAACAAATATGCTATATTGCTTTTGGAGAGACACGGCGGCGAATTCTCAAATACCCGAACTTCCCAGCACCAGGTGATGAGCCCTCAAATACGAATGGCAAATATCCTGTTGCCTTTTTATATCTCTGTTGAATCTGGACATTAGAGCAGTAATATAGCATGTTAGTTCAGATTATACAAAGAACCAATATTTATAACAGAAGTGCGGTGTATGCATGATTGTTTGGAATGCGGAAGCTAAAAAATTTGCTAGTCCCAGAAAAAAGGAGGAGGAGAAGCAGAAGAATCAGATATGCTGGACTCGAGCATGTCAGGAACTAGTTTACTGGACTTCATATATCTTGTCCCGATCATACGTTGTGCTCTTACAGGGATCCTCCAATTGATCACACATACAATTAAGAGTACAATGAGGACATTTGATCACTCACATACGCTCATAAGGTTTAAACACAATCAATTGTGAAAATCAGACAAATGCATACAAGGATCATCTCTGACAGTCAAAAGTAGAAAAGGTCAAAAAAAATTTTGCTCCTCGGAGTTTTATGCTATTCATAAACTCATATCTAGTGACAAACAATCCAATATTTATAGATCAATGTCAAAAATCCATGTATGCTATAGTGAGAAGCTGAAGATTACCTCGAGAACTTGTTGACTGCTTCGTAAGCAATTCCTGCCAAGAACACATATGGTTCCACCTGAACCTCCACCAGTAATCTTTGCACCAAATAATGCTCCATCTTCTGATTTGACCCGTTTGCTGTGCTGCATTTCCTGCACCAACTGTACTAGTCTATCTGTTCCATCTGAGCCAAGTCCACATGCACTGTAGCTATAATGGCACTGAAAGAGAATTCAAAATTGAGTGTCCAAAGAAGATTTGAAGCAAGTAATGAGAACTCTTCACCATTTGGGCATATCAAAGTAGTGGCGCACCATGAACCATAGGAACATGTGATTGATTATCTTAAAAAGGCTATTCACTCGTACCTGATACAACAGTTCTCCAAGTGAGCTAAGCTGCTCATCCGAATTTGCAGAAGTGAGTAATGCTTTGAAGGCCTGCATAAAAGTAGAAACAGAAGTAACTCGCTGCAAATACAAGTAAACAATTCTCACACAGTAATCAATGGTTCTGAATAATTTCTGAATAAACAGAAAGAGATGTTAGACATTTAATGAGGAACAATTGAAAAAAAAACACAGAAGCCTAATTGAGCATATGAAATAGAGATTCTATAACTAAATTCTCAGAGAAAAGAAGACAGTCTCTGAACATGAGCTCCCCAACAGTTAAACTGCCTGTGACAGTGGGGTTGATGGAACAAAAGTAGAATCTTCTATTCATCTCTCTCTCACGATCTTCCACTATATATGGCTTTATTTTGCTATGCATACACAGACCACACATAACAGCCTAACAGACTCCAAAACACATTCTCACTCCTAGTAAGCTCTAATGACTCTTAAATGGCCATGTTTTGTTTAAGATTTATTTCTCAATCTCATTATTTCCAGCTGTCAACAAAGATAAAAGTCCAGATGATTTATACTGGGTAACTCACAAACTAACAAGAAAACATGCTATGATGATGAATAAAGCAAGACAACATCCTCACCATGACCCGAAAATTCTCATATATTGGATGTCTTGTAGAAGCTCTGACTCCATAAGTACGCGTCACATTAATAGCAGTGACTGGATCATTGATCGCTGTATTTTTCTAGAAATGTTTCTCCAAGAATGGATTCGGGTAACAAATTAGCATATAGACCTCATATCTAGAAAAGGATCAAAGAGCTAGATTGTCAAACTCATGTGATATAAAATGAACATAAAAGCCCAAGCAATTACAGAGAACAACTGCTCCAGATTCCCAAACCTTAAATAACAAAATTACCTATGAGGGGACAGGTTGCACAAATAATCCAATGAAGCTTCATTCTCAAGTAGTTCAACATTATCCTCCTCCAGTTCATCAGGATTTGTGCCATTTGCACTTACTAATGAAGGAGACAACTTTGCAGCAGCTATGGACTTTATCATCTTCTGACCCATGAAGGCACCTACTCTCACAGATCCATAATCCGCACCACCAATACTGCCAAAATCATGCAAGTTATGAAAGGCAAAAGCAGATTCCCCAAGAAAAAGAAAGCATGAATATTGAATGTTCATTTGAACATATTGGAGCAAAAAGGTAGAAATGAGCATGGATTTGAATAGTAGAAGCTTGAAAAAACTTATTTCAAGGACCACCCAAAGTCACATGATGGCAAGTCTAGAAAGAATAGACTATCCATTTCATAAGACATTTACCTATGCCGGATTCCTGAATCTATACCCCAGAATCGGATATGATTGGGAATTTCTACAAGCCCAAGCACTTCAGCAGGCTGCATACAGTAAACAATTTGATGGACATAATAAAAAATTGTAATTCTCAACATTTGGGGTGTTGTGTGTGTTTTGGGGGGGGGGGGGGTCGCGGGAAGGGGAACTACTGTTGCAGCTAATTTCAGAAAGTAGTCATATCTACCTGGCAAACCATTGCGAGAAGTTTATTTGCTTCTCCACAGGCTGAAGCCATCTGATCCATCACACCACAAGGTGCGCCAACAATGTGATTTTCCACCTGTTAAATTCTCAGGGTTATGATTGAGAAATTTGTCGCACTCCCACATGATGTAACATGCATCAGCAAACAGAACAATTAATCAGAGGAGTGTCAAGACCTTTTGGCAGAGTAGTGCAAGATCCCTTGGAGTGATATCTAACCCTGCGAGATGTAAAATAGATTATAATCACAACTCAGTATGAACAGTCATTATCAGCTTTCAGTCCTGTACGTACAAGAGATTGAAGATATGGTTGAGAAACAACAACAACTAAGCCTTTCCCCTACAAAGTGGAGTCACCTGCATGGATCTAGTTTAGGTTATATGGATCCTGAGTCACTAGGCTGGCTGAGAAACTCTTGACAAATTTCAAACTCTTGAAAGAAACACGATCCTCAAGACATCAGGTGGCCCATATATCGTCTTATGCAAATTGCACCAACTATGAGGGCAACAGCACTCTTAATGAGGGGAGAGAGAGAGAGAGAATGGATTTAATAAAGTAGAGGTCTCTGTTCTATAAATTACTAAGAAAAATGCCCTTTTAAAGATGGTAAATATATATATACTAATAAGCTGCTAAGAAGTCCCTACATAAATCCAAGCTACTATCATTTATTTTTCATTATAGTGGAAATATGGGGAGAAATATATCAACCGTATTTTTCTCATTATATGCACAGAATATCCATGTAAAACCCTGACTTGACATTATGTAAATTATTAAAGCTTGCACCATACCAAGATCTTGTGTGCTTTGTCATACCTTTTCTAATTGTTCAATTGGTAGCAAATTTTAATTGCACAACCAATAATAGCCATAAGGAAAGTATGGAAATCAATCATCACTTGCAACTAGGACTATGATTCCAGTTTCTATATGTGCTTTGCCATCAAAGCCAGGGGTTAAATTTATTCTTCTGTGCCACACCAAGGCAGAAGAATGTTTAAATGCTCCTTATATACAAGCACCAACTAAGAAATTAATTTTTGATGGAAAAGGTCCCATAAACGTTAGTTATACAGTATACATCCCAGCCTTTTCCTATTACCAACTAAACTTACACTCAATTAGGAAAAAAAAAGGGGGCTTTTGAAGCTAAAGACTTTAGCTATTGCTACTGTGCCTTCTTTTACAGAAGGATGAACATTTGGTCCCTAACAACTATGTTAGCCTAAAGAATTTTTCTTATCTATATTATATGTTCCAAGGAGAGGAAATGGTAAGTGCATGGCATATACTGAGAAATCTGAAACTATATATTTCAAGAAATTATAAATAAATTTAGAAAATAATATTAATCGACAGGTTGAATAAGATTCACCATGAGCCGCAGCTATAGCAGACATGCAAGCAACCTCTACAGAGGCAGAGGAAGAGACACCTTTGCCTTCTGGAACAGCAGAGGAAATCTGAACAGTAGCAGATTAAACAATCAATAAACTTAGATATTTATCTAGATACTAATTGGATAGCAATTAATAAAAAAATATAATAAAAATTTTGACTATCTCACAATTTGAAATGAATGTTACAGCAGCTTGCACCAAACCGGAATATTAATCAATTGGAAAGCAGCTGTTAGTGAATTTAGATTGGTGGCTCGTTCACTTAACTATTTTCTTTGAGCAGTTAATTGGAATAAAAAAGATAACGATCTACGATGTTTATGTCAATAAAGTGAGCATAAGCACATATCCACAGTGTGGAAGCATTAAGAGCTGGGGAGGCAGCATGAATTATAGCAAGAATGCATAGGTCAAACTACGCTGCCTTTTCCAAAGGAAATCTCGTTGATGAGAGGGGTGATGAGAACAGCAATCATCAATAATCCTAAACATCTGAAATCCTATTTTATGTGAAAATCAAATATTAAAATTTTGTAAAAGCTAGTACCATCTGGTCCATCCCATCAGTCATATTAACATTAACGCACAATGCTGTGTATGAAAATGTTGTCCACCAGCTTGAAGGGCATCCAGAACTCAGACAGAATAGAGGAAAAAAATATAGAAGGCATGGCAAGGAACAGCTTATCTGATGAGTGAATATACTCGTTTTATTCCTTTTCCAGTCAAGGATATGTTAGTTTGATTTGTCATAGCAAAAACTATAGTTCTTAAAAGGCCTTACTTCCTTACCTCACAACAAAGGATTTGTGGAAGAATATACATTCTTGTGATTTCTCCTCAATATCCAATTATAAATTGAAAAATTGGATTATGAAGTTGCAAAACATAATTTTTCTATGAATTATATCAAAACTTCCAATTTAATGAAGTATAAGTAAAGGATCCATGGATAAAGATAGAAAATAACAAAGAAGAGAATATATCTACAAGCATACTAATGCTATCAGCAAAGTGTATACCCAGCTCTGTCATCAAAACCAGAACAGATCCTGCAGCACATGCCGCCCATCTAAAAGAAATATATCATCATCAGGAAGCAAATAGACAAAAAAATATATAAATGGACCAATAGCTAGACAGAAGACAGACAGACAAGGAACCTACTTTTGTGATGGATCACGAGCAAAGTAATCCTTCGCCTTCTCGTATGAAATCGCCTTCTCTCCATCCATAAAATCAGATAAGTCCATGTCAAAAAGTTGGCCCACGATTGCTTAATTCTGATCCATACATACCTAAGATTCCCAACAGAAAAGGAAAGATATTTTAATCACAAGTAGCAGATGAAAAACAGCTCTTCTTTTTATAAATTCTATACATACAATTTGAAGAACAGGTGTCGGTCGTCCTCTAGCTTGCTGGCGAGCCAATGCATGTTTCCAGAGTCTATGTTTACTTGGATGATTCCTTTGGACAGCTACATGGCAGGCTTCTTTGATAGGCATCTAAGAAAGAGAAATGAAGAGAAAGGAGTGTAATGATGAGACTGAACATTATAAAGAGAGACTTTTGCTGAAGAAAGCAAACACATAATAACTGAGAAATCACAGGATTCAAAGCTAGTTGATCGGATTGGTTTAGGCTTAGGAATTCTCATGATAAATTTCATGACGCCTGAATAACAAATTAAGGTCCCTCTAGTTTCTTCCAGGAATAAATTTTTAAAATATCCAATTTAACAATAATTTAGTGAAAATTTGGCAGACTGTAAGGGTGACAAATAGTAGGTGCTCAGCTCCAGATTTTCGAATTCCTAAGAACTAGCAGGAGAAACTCCCAATTTTTAATCATCTCAATAATTTGATAAAGCCTCAGTCAAAACATTATTAATTGGATTTTGCAAAATCTTATTCCACGAAGTAAACCAAATTAGGCCTAGGGGCATTTCTCAGGGCCACCTATACAAGGCAAGATGGACTAATCATGCATGGGTTTTTTCGATGGTTAGTGAAATGGGAAACAAGAAATCTCCTTATCAATGTGCCCTTCCATTGCGAAAAATAAAAAATCACAGCATTTAATGTCTCATTGCTAGATCAGAAAAAATCAGTTCATCGTGCAGATTGTGATTTTAGAAAATAAGATAACTTAAATCTGCATTAGGAAACCTGATAAGATAAATGAAAAAAGAAAATCAAAATCTGTATCAGTACACCTTATAAGATGCTAAAGGAAAGAGATAATCAAAGTACTTCATCTCTTTCATCAATGACGAGAGGAGACACACCTATAATAAGGTGTCTAAAAATATAAACTAATTATATAATTAAAAGGTCAAATAATTATTCTCAATTTCCATTCATTTTTAAGTTATGGAATTATAAAAAGGTAAACACTTTAATCTTGTTTTTGTAATATTCAAAAAAAAAAAAAAGAAAAAGGAAAAAGAAAAACAAACAATTGCATGACCAATAAATTCCTCTCTTATAAGGAGAAAGGGGTTGGTTTGGAAAACCCCCGTTCTCCTAAATAATATAGAAAAATCTAGATATCCATTCTTAGGGTAGAACCTCAATATTTAAAAAAATAAAATCACACAAAATCAAGGACATATCATCAAGGAACATAGGACAGTTGGTCAAACTAATCAATATTTGCATTGCCAATAAAGTAAGTCAATCTAGAAGTTTGAATTACAATGAGACATTTTCAAAACTCAAGTCCCAGCCAAAAGATCCTTATTATCCTTTTTGCTTGAATTGGAGCTCAATGGATCTACCTGCAGCAAAATGCCAACACTAAAATACGTGTTGCATATTAGATAAGGTTCGCTTAGGTCATCAACAGAACATAATCTGAACAGTTTAGACATGATGCAGGAGTCATACAACAGGAAGCCCATTGGCTTGGTCTTGTGGTTGTCTGCACATCCTTTTCAACCAGTTGACTTTCTGCTGGTCCCAGGTGGAAGTGACAATAAGGTTGAGGGCTTTTCTACATGATTCCAGATTTTGGAAATTTGTTTTACCTCTTTCCCGCTAACGTAGGAGGTGCTAAAACTAGTATACTTTATGACTTTACTGCTTTCCTTGGTGAAGAAAGTTTGCCTTTTACTTAACACCACTTTTTCAAGAACTTATTTCATCGTAAGGAACATTGGCATGTAATTCCAAGCACATTGAAGAGAACTTTTACATGTATGGTTCCTATATTGAATTTAAACATTTATCCTAGAGGCAACAAACAGTCACTGCTCAAATGCATCAACCTTTTCTTCACCAGAGCCAGAGCCACGTAATAAGGTGTTCTGTGTATATACACATTAATAACAGGCCATGCCCTGTCAGCAGTAATTAATCACAAATCATTCTAATTCCAAGAGATAATATAAAATAAAAGAATTTCTCTGGGATAAGACGGTCCAACAAACCAACAGAGGTAAAAACATCAAAATGTAGAGATAAATAAGACCATAATACTTAGGAGAAACCAGAATACAATTTTGTCGATCTAGTATCAATAACCCTTAAGCAGATATATTAACAAAAGAACTGCTATAGCCACCTGTAACACAAGGGATCCCGAATAATCAGCAATTCCGCCCATAACATCCAGCCGCCCAGGTGCCCTAGTTACAAAGATGTCTTCCTGTTTAAATTTGAACCAACGGAGTCAGCAGCTCCCTCAACCAACACTTAAACTTCAACAGGAGTCATTTATAAGGATTCATTTTCAAAAATTTTAAGCGTATACTTCCAAGCAGTTCTGAACTACCAAAAATCTAACAACAAAAATATTCCTAAATTATTTAACCCAAAAGAGAATATTCCTAATTTATATATGTGATCTTTTTTTTTTTTTTTTTTGGGGGGGTGGGGGGTAAATTATATGTGTGATCTTTATGTGCAGAGTGCAATACAAAATCAGCAAGATGAATAGACCTGTACAAGAAAATATTGCTACTAGTTTGAACTTTGAACAAAAGATACATTCTGTTTCTACAATTAATTAGTCCTTCGGAAGAAAGACATTGGATTAGGATGATCATTTCAAAATAGGAAATACCTCCCAATTAAAAAGTCCAGCAGCTGCCTTGAGTTCACGCCTCTGTTGCTTTCCAGTTGTTCCTGATTCATGTATGCTGTCTAGGTTGGCCAAGCTCTTCAAGAATAGTATTGTATCAGACAACCCATGTACATCCCCATGAAGAATTTCAAAATCTTCTTGACCTCTGTAGAGGAAAAAGCAAACATTCTTATAATTGACCTTTAATCAGATTTAAAGGCAGTAAAAATAAATACTCACAACCTTGAACCAAAATAAATAAATAAATCAAAACTTACAATTCCATTTGAGAGATTCTTTCAGACTCTTGAACCTTTGGTGATTCAGCTCTTTGGCCAAGTTCATTTTCAGCATTAACATACCAATCAGGATGCAAAGATCTCGTCCAGGCACCCGTTGGAGCTGATATCCAAGAACTATAGCATCACGCAATCTTCTAGCACCACTTAGCTTCATTCAGGTGAGACCAACAGATAAGTTAGAACCCAACTGGAAAAAAATCCTCAAAAATAGTGGAGAAAACAGAAAGATAAACTACTTTTCTTTATGCATAGATTACTTTATTATGCATAAGACCAATAAATAAATTAAGAGTGCAACAGAAAGAATCTTGAAAATGGCAAACAAAAGAAAAGTTAATCTACCATGTTTGATGCATGGGTTTTTCCAGAAGCTGTCTCCTGCAAAATCTGTGCAGCAACCTACAATTACAAAAAGCATTGCTATATTCAAATTTGCACATGATGTGGCATTGCACCTGTGTGCTATACACAGCATCGTAGGTATCATGAACATAAAGAAACATGATGTAGTGTTTTTGAAAGAAGATGTTACCTCACCCCCGTTAATGCCTCCCTCATAGGATGGGGTCAAGCTGATGGCACGCTCAAGGTAAGGTTTCCAGTGACCAGTAAGTAAATCTCGTCTAATCATCTCTACCCCAGCTTGATAATACTGCAAAAATGAAATGAAAACATCTCATG
The DNA here is from genome assembly GCA_024138025.1 of Combretum micranthum. NCBI lineage: Eukaryota > Viridiplantae > Streptophyta > Magnoliopsida > Myrtales > Combretaceae > Combretum > Combretum micranthum. Next base: position 187,170 of record JAMXBD010000163.1, read on the forward strand.
TGGCAGATTCATCAGTATTTGCAACTACAGATGGAAGGCAAAAAGGAGATGGCAAACTGGAACCTCCAGCATATTTCTCAAAAAAGGTTCTTCATTAAATAATCTCGGCGCACAAAAACAAATGGCAACTTATATGCTAGAGCCTCACTACAGGTTCCATAGCCAATTTTTCCTGAAACAGATACAAAAATTGGAGGTAGCACGGTAAGAGAAACACAACAGACACCTTGGCTACTAAAGATAAGTATAACATCACTTACCAAGCATACAGTCAGAAGCTGCTATAATATCAGGTGTATATGCATCTTTTGCAAGCTTTACGAAGTTTGGTGGAAGGTCTTGGCTGTCAGAAGCACCACAACCTAGAAGATAGAACATAAATTTATAAAGAAATGTTGACAGACAAGTGTGACATTTAAATTGAAAGAGTAGAGGGCATGCTGGAGATGTACCAGGCATAGCCAGCCAGGTGGCAAGTATTTCTCTCTAACTTCCAGCCCGATGGCTACAATGCAGGAACTCATTATTAAGCAGGGTAGGTGAAGAATACATATAATGCTCTTTGCAACCATGTGGAGAAGAATCAATACTAAGAAAATAAATAAAAAATAAGGTTGTTTATGATGACAAGACTTGCTCATGTTAGATGATAAATGTGTATTCTTACACGTTTATATCACAAATTCAACACACTTTCGTTAGAATAGACACTCTTAATGTGAAATTCTGTTGCAATACAGTAGAATTGCATGTTTGGACCAAGTTTGCATCAAATTTAGTAAAAAGGATCTAAAGATGGGTAAAATAAGTGAGATCTGTACGTAACCTGCTATCCACCATTTGAACATTGAGATATGTTCTTTCAAGTTGTGAAAATTGAAATGCAATTTATGGACGTGGCTGTTGAGTAAAGCATTTCTGTTCTGTACTTTTATTCTACTTGAGAATGTTATTAAACTGCTATTAGAATGTCAACATGTTGTCATTTGAAGTCCTTTAATGAATTACCTTTCGACAGTTCAAGTAATTGATGCTGGTATGAGCTGTCAATTTTTATTTTAAGCAGCTATTCAATTGTTAAAGTTGCAGCCAAACAGAACCAAGCAGTGTAGCAGTTCAGAGCGCTCCTTTTCAGATCAGATCACAACTCACACATCAAGCACAGGAACTCAATCTAGTGTAGCAGCAGCAATAGCAGCACCAGCCTGGAACGCCAGCTGTTCCCACACAAGTTCAACACCAAGTTCAAGAGAGCAGACCCAACACATCCACCAACCAGCAACGAGCAACAATGCACACCAACAGCACTAACCAAGCGCTCATGACAACCTATTGGAGTGCCATCCACAGCAGCGAAAACAAACAACTTGAGCAGCCAAAGCATGAAGCCTCATAGAGCACACCAAACAGCATAGCATCGAGCTGCTCTTGGCGAGCATTCTTAACACCGACCAAGCCTTGACACGGTCAAGTGAGCTCCTGCACCAGCCTCCAACCGAGCATTTGTGGAAAAGAATGCCAACCAGCTTTTGGAGACCCAAGCTTCAAATCACCAAGCAAGCCTTATGCCGAGATCCCCCAAGCACGCATCAAACCAGCAGTTTCCGAGCTGGTCAACAAGCAATGGCTACATTGAGCTCCTCAAGTACAGCAGCAAGCATCAGAGCTCCAATTCAACCGACCTGTTTTTCACCAATGTGCCAAGCTACTTCAAAACAGAACCAAACAGGTCACGCACACACACATGCCCGGCACTGACCAAGCACCATCCCAAGCATGAAGACTGCTAAAGAACCAAAGCTCCAACCGTACCAACCTGCTATTGCTGTCCAAATGATCAACGAGCTGCAACTGTCTCTGATCCGAACAAGCTCCATTCATTAAACAACAGCAGCCGAACATAGTCTAATTGGCCGAGCTTCAATGTTCTACAGCAGAAGCAAGCACAAGCACAAATTTATCAACTGAGCTGCAGCAGTTCTGAATTGTTCTGTGCGACACCAAGTAACTTGTATCAGCCAAGAAGCTGCTGTCTTCACCATCTGGCGTGCCCATGACAGCTTTACTGAGCAACAGATTGAGCACAGCTTGAATGTAGCAACCGAGCATCCATTATGGCTGAACCAATCTGCAGGAATTCCAAGTTGAGAAGATTTTGAACTCTCATCTAAGCTAGCTCAAACGTTCAATGCGAGCTACATCAGCAACTGCAGAGACACCGAGACCAAGCTGAGCACTCCAAAAACTACCGAGCGGACCTATGGCATGCCAACTGACGAACCACTTGTAGCAACAACTCATCTCTTAGCTTACTATTATGAAAGTTTAATTCTAGGCAAAATTACTAATGCCCATTTTTGTAACCATTCAAGAGACTACTATGTACTTGTTGGCAAATTTTAGGGATTCACTTCACAAGAATATACCCACTATAGCTACTTCATTATGCGTATTCTTATCTCATTCCATTCCCTCCAAACAAAATAGATAACCAAACCAGTGATGACTTTCTAAGAAAGATTTAATCAAGGCCCAACAAAGTTAAAAAGATCCTCTATAGTATTGGCATCCAAAGGAGAGAGAATGCTAATCCTTCAAGCTCTTCCAAATTTCCTAAATGAAGGCACACTTGATGAAAAGATGATTATAACACTCTTCCTCTCTAGAGTAAAGCAAACAGTAATTCTAGGAAATAACCCCCATAGAACAAGCTTGTCTATAGTCTAAGAGCTTTTATTGTCCTGCTAACCGCATAATAAAGGAATGTCTATAGGCTATTTTTTTTAACCATACAAAGCTATCCCATGACACTTTTGCTCTTTGTCCTTAAATGGAATTGTAGGCCTCTTTGATTAAAAGTTGTCTAGAGAGATTATCTTTCCATACCATTCTATCTTCCCAATGTATATGTGGCCACAATCCACTTCCTTATTCCAATTTGATCCTCTCCCAAATTTCTCCCACAGGCCAATACCATCCTTGATTATTGATGATACAACAAAGACGTGCTTCTTTAGGGTATCCAAAAGCATAGGCTATTATTTCTCCCAATCAATCCACTAAAGCTCCTCCTAGATGCCACTCATCATACCGTAGAGATAAATATTTCCATTAGCCACTTCCCATTCAAAAAGATTGCAGGCAAGAAGTCTAAGCTGTAATAACTTCTTCTAAGGTCAAGAAGCTATTGACGCACTTTCATTGACTAAAAGTTATTACCTTTAATATGTTCAGAGCAAACGTAAGATGGCTAAAGAGAATCACCAGTATTCAAGTAAAGGTACCATAAATGTTTGAGTTGAGCTCCCTTATCCCACAGAACCAAGTCAGGGATGCTAAGTCTACCTTAGATTTTAGGCCTACATAGCATATCCTAATCCACCTTAGCCATTGCTTTCGTTTCATCACTTCCACTCCACAAAAACCACTTCATCTTTAAAGTCAAATCCTTTAGGATGCATTTAGGGAGTGTGAAAATAGAAGAACAATAAACTTGATTAGAGAAAAGTACACTTTTCACTAGTTGGAGTAGGGATGCAGCCGGGTCGGCTATTAACGAATTTTCGATCCATCCAACCCAATAAAAACCCTATAAGGTAATAGGGTTGGGTTTGGATACTACTAAAACCCGATGGATATCCACTCGACCCGTTAGTCCTAGTAAAAAAAAAAAAATATAAAGTAAATACCTTCACTAAATGTAAACATAGTAACAAGCCAAATTTAAAAATAAGTTGACAAAGAGAAGTTATATTGCTATATTATTAAACTATTATTTTATTAGCTTAAGTTAGCTGAATCTATTGAAAAAAAAAACAATAAGCAGGGTGCGTTTGAGTTTATAATTGGATAGATGGTCGGATGGGTAATCGGGTTGATAATCAGGCGGGTAACGGGTAGCGGGTTTTATAGTAAACCCTATAGGGCGGGTTTGGATATAGAAGGAAATCCCTGTAAGATTATAAGATCAGATTTGGTATGCCTTAGAGTGTAGCAAGTTCGAGTTTGAGTTCATATGACCTACCCGAAACCCGACCCGGTTGCATCCCTAAGTTGTAGCAACCTCTGTAAGAGAAAGCTTTACTTGTCTAGTGATTAATGTGCTTACTGAATCTTTCCACTAAAAATTGACAAGTAGATTTATTAGGTTTTGCAAATGAAAGAGGAACTCCTAATATTTAATACTCCTAAATATTTAATAGGTAAATCACCCAGTTGAAAGCCCAATGCTTGGCTTAATACCACCTTTTTTGTTAACACACACCACTACGAAAGAAATTGCTTTTTTCTTGGCTTGCCATAAGCCCAAAATCTCATAGAATTCCTTCAAATCCTCTTTAATTAAGGAAATAAAGCCTATATCCCCTTTAGGAAAGATCATAACATCATCTGCAAAACAAAAGTGATTAAGCTTTTCTTTTTGACATCTCCAATGATATGAGAATCCATTCTTCCTTCCAACATCTCGCATTATACACGAAAAAAACTTCCATCACCAAAATAAAAAGGTAAGGAGAGACAGGATTCCCTGTCATAAGCCTTCGGAGCTAGAGAAAAAACCTACTAATTCTCCATTGAGGTTGATAGAGAATTTAACGGTTGTAACACATTGCAAGACCCACATGACAAATTGTTGAGGGAAATCTATAACCTTTAAAATTTGTTGTAAGAAACCCCATCGTACATTATCATATGCCTTCATTATATCTATTTTAATAGCACCTCTTGATCCCAATTTTTCCTTATAATAGCCCCAAAGAAGCTCCTATGCTACAAAGATGTTGTCTACAATGGCTCTTTGCTCTTTTCCCACAAGGTAAGAAGTACCACTTTTAACCTTTGCTGGGATCTTGGAAATACACTTGTATATTGTATTGCAACAAGAGATGAGCCTAAAATCCCATAAATTTATAGGATTCTCCACCTTCGGGACAATGGAAATAGTAGTAGAGTCTATGGCCTTCATTAACTTACCTGTAGCAAAGAAATCCTTAACAACTGTACAAAAATCCTTATCAATTATGTCCTAAGCTAACCGGAAGAAGTTGGCATTGTAATTTGTAACCATCTGATCCAGGTGTTTTATCTTGAGCCATTGAGCAATTGTAGATTTAATTTCATCTGACATTGGTCTTATAAGCTCCCACAATCATTTATGCACACCTTTTTAGAAATGAGAGACTAATCTTTGGGAGTTAAGATTAGAAGTTGACAGCTCCCTAAAAAGCTCCATAAAATAATTAACTAGCAAGTCCTTCATTTCATCCTCTAAAGAAATATGTTGTCCACTGTTATCTATAATAGAATGGATGGCATTTTGGTGATTTCTTTGCTTTAGGCATATGAAAAAGAAGCTTGTATTGCGATCACCAAACTTTAGCCATGTTGCTCTAAACTTTTGGTTGAGGAAAGATTCTTCCATTACACTAAGAAGATAGTATTTTTTGAAAAGCATTTTTTCATTGTTCCAATCTGCCATACTAGAATTTAAGCGATTAGACTCTTGACAATCATGGAGACAGATCCTGGCCTCCAAAGTCCTTTGCTAAATATCGGAATAATCTTTCTTGTTAAGCATCTTGAGTTCCTTCTTCAACAATTTCAGTTTAGAGACAACTTGGCAAATAGGAGTCCCAACAATATCTATATTCCATACTCTTTGAATGGTACATAAAATTCTGGATGCTTGGCCCACAAATTAAAGAACTTTAAAGACTTACAAAGAGTCCTATCAAGATTCAAATGAATGATAATGGGGCAATGATCTGACAAACCGGGGCTAAGAATTTGAGCTTTCAAAGATGGAACTTAGACCTAACAAGGATAAAGCAAAGCACGGTCTAATGGCCTAAGGATAAGATTGGAAGAGCAATGGTTTGACCATGTCAAATGATTTCCAGCTATACGAATCTCTTCCAAGTAAGCTTAGTATCAAATATCATTGAAGTTCTCCATTCCTTTGGAAAAAACAACATTTCCTTCAACTTTATCCTCTAGACTCTACATTCATTGAAATCCCTCATAATTATCCCAGGGATGTTTATGGTGTTCTTCATACTCAACGAGTCCTTACAAAGACTTCTCCTTTGCTCAACTAAATTTGCTCCATAGACCGAAAAGATACAACAAACAAAATCTTTGCTAAGTAGCTTGCAATGAACTTGGATCAACTAGTTGGAGACCAATATTGCCTCCATATCCCAAATTATAGGGTTCCACCCTACCTAGAGTTTCCCATTCTGATTTAGTAGAAAGCTCATCCGAAAGAATACGGGTTCAAATCATTTTGGTATTATGAGATTTGACTTTTGTTTCCAATAAACACACAAAAGTCAAACTATTCTCCTTACAAAAATTCACAATTTCTTTATATTTGTTTAAGTCATTTAGACCTCTAATATTCTAAGAACCAATCATCATATATATAAGAAAAGAAGAGGATGATGCTTGTTACCAAGAATGGGATGATGAGGATACGCCTCTATCCGCCACCTCCCTAATCTTCTTCTCCTATACCCTCTTTTTCTTTGACTTCTTTTTTTTTTTTTAACTTCGGGGCTTTCCAAAAACATTTGAGCAGGATCAAGAGTTAGCCACTTTCTAATTTAATATATCCTAACTAGAGCCCACAAGTGTCTCACTAACTCTTGATGGAGGTACAAAGGATGAAGATGAATACCCTTCTCCATTTTTAAAATTATCAACAAAAAAACCAGACTCCTTAACCCTATGAGAATCTTGACCTGGAGTCTGACCATTAGAAGTATCCACACTTGGTATGCCCAATCTACAAACGGATTAGGTACCCTCTTCAAAGGTTTGGTAGAAAGCTTGGTAGCCATGGTTAATTTACCTTTACCTAGAGTAATTGGTGCAAGCGCAGTAGCAATATCCCTTTCCCCATCTTTATATACTACCCTTTTACCCTGGACTTGTATAGGGCTATTTCCAACCCCACAAAGGGGCTAAGGTAAGTTGAGAAAAAAGAGGTGTCTTAATAGGTAGTTCCCGCTGAACATTAGATGGTTCTCCCAAAGGCAATTCTGCAACAACAACATCAGAACACTTTGCATCACTACATCTAAAAACACGGCATTTGGAGCATGCCAGGGGTAGTATGTGATACTCAGCATCCACCTAATGGATTGATCTATCCGCACATTCTATAATAAAGTCTTTTATAAACTCTCCATCTGCCTCCATTTCCACTTAAGCTCTAGCATACTGAACGAGAGTTAGTTGCCGTGATAATATCTACTTGAAGCGGTTTCCCAATAGTGCCCACTGCAAAACTAACACCTTCATTGTAAAGGAAATCATAAGCACTCCCAAAGCTTCACCCACACCGGTATTTTTCTTGGATGTACTCAATTCAAAGCCATATCCACCTGCCATCTTTCAAGCACTAAAAGGCAGTGGTAAAAAACCATAGTTGTCTTAAAATCTTAAACAAAGAAAACTTATCGTCGAATTTAAAAAAAAGTAACCATAGCCATTTGATAAGACATCAAGAAGACCTTCATTTTCCCATACAACCCTTGCCATGCACAATACTAAAGGAAAGGGGGCTTTTTCCCAAAAAATACCGTACTAAAGTATTCTTCCATAATATTTCTCCTATATCCAAGACCGATTTGGGTGGTCTAACCCAAATCCTCCCATTAACACAAGGAGGAAGATAATAATTTAAAACCACATTAATCTTCAGTTGTACTCCTTTACTATAAAAACTTCCCTATTCACCAAAGAACGGTATTTTTTTATGCCAGAAACCACCTCCACCTAAGAGGCAGTAGGCTTTGAACAAGGTTGAGCCTGAAAGACTTCTTGAAGGCTAATCCTAACCCAACCATCAACTTCTTTAGCTTTGTTCACATTTTCCCTTTGAGTGGAGTCAGAACAGGACTCAATTGGCATAACCATGTTCACTTTGTCTCTATTATTCTTAATAGAAACAAACACCCGCTTAATTCCACTTCTCATAACACCTCCAATAGAAATAGAGTTGCTAGATTCTGGCTGAGACACATTGAAACTTCGGCAAGAACACCCAAACCCCACCTGACAAGACCCAAGCAACAAACTTATGCAAAAACAACCTTCTTTTTCTGCGAAAAATGGTCTTCATGGCTAGAACAAACCAAGGAGAGCCTAAAAACAAACCAAACAAGAAGAAGGGAATAAGACGAGCAAAGAGAAGCTAGAAAGCAGAGAAAAAGGGAGAGGGTAGGATGAGAAAAGGAGGAAAACAGAAAAGAGGAGAGAGGAGAAGAAGAGAGAGAAAGAGACGAAGAGAGGCAGACGAGCAAACAAAACGTTGGGGGGGGGGGGGGGGGGGCGCGTGGGGGTGGAGTGAAAAGAAAAAAGGAGAAGATAGAAGCAGGAAAGGAAATGGAGAAGGGAGGAGAGGATAGAGAAAGAGAAAAAGAAAAAAGACAGAAGAGAGAAGAAGAGGAGAAACGGTGAAGGGAGGAAGAGAAACCCTAGATAGAATGGGCAGAGGAGAAGAAAGGAGGAGAAGGGCAAGAGAGAGGAAGGAAAGAAAAGAAACAAGGAAGGGAGCAGAACACAAAGAAAACCAAGAAGACAGAGAAGGGAGAGAGAAGGAAGGACGAGGCCGGAGAAGGGAGGAGATGGTGGAGGAGAAACAAAGGTAAAAGAGAAGAGAGCATTTTCTCTCTCTACAAAGACGTACTTTGCAACAAGAGGCGAGGCTCATAAAACCAGGTTTATTTGCACTAATTCTAAAAGACTTAGAAATTAAATCCATATTAGCTTTGGTTGACATGAAACCACTTAATATCAGTGGAGGTGACATTTATAGGTAGCATTTTATCATCTAAAGGCTAAACGTTAATTCCCTGGTAGCAGTTATTAAGGCCAAATGCCATCTGATGGGACCATCTATGACTACAGAGGCCAAAAACCATTTTTTGAAAGCAGATTAGATCCTAGTTAGAATAGGCCTACCTCCTAAAAACCAAGAATCATTCAGCCTTGATCAGGGGAGTCAATATGCTACCTAACACTCATGCAACTCTAACATAGAGCTCAAGGATTAAGGTTTGACTAGAGACAACATAAGATATATGAAAAAATAACCAAGTCAGAAGTGTAAGTCACTTTTTCAAATATCAAATCAAACTATGTAGGCAATATCTAAAAAATTCTCCAAGAGTTATTAAATAATTGCTTTATGAAATTCCTAGTGCTACATAATAATGAAGTAGGATTCCTTCTCAAGTATCTTTTCCTACATATTTCTATATTGACTAATGAAACCAAACCCAACGGTCATGCCACAGAATAGAGCAAGAGTATACTTAGGTCTAGCAATACCTACCAACGTGGACATGAATCCACATGGTTTTATTAGTGCATCCTAACCATTATGGTTGTCTTCCTAGCCATGTGATTCAAATGCATTCTGACTATTGGAGTTGTAGAAAATAAACTACAACAAGGATATGCATTTAAGCAGATACTTAATGTATCAACCCATTGTCGTGTAAAGTATGTTTAACGAAGGTCTCAAGGTTGTTTTTCAAGTGAGATTTATTTTGTCTACGTTAGGCAAGTCAATCACTGGATGTCTCAGGTTCTGTTCGCCCACTTTGATAAGCATGCATCCTCCGACAAATGATCTTTACATCTAAAACATGACTAGTCACCCCTAAACAATAAATGACTTCAACAGCCACTAGCCTGAAGAATTGAATCTAAGTCTTTCTTCAAAAAATTGCAACCATGATCCTCTATTTTGAGGACAAAACTTTCTTCAATTAACTTTTCTTCGATGCATTCATCCCACACTGTATTATATCATGTGTAAAGTGTCTTTAATCTTCTAGAAAGTTTAAACAATTCCCATTCTTGTACTTACCCAGGCAAGAAAAGTTTGTCGCAATATAACTATAAAGATAAATGTCTGCAACAATCTCTGCAAGATTCCACAGTACGGCCAGCCATATAAAATTGCATACTTTTGGTTACATATTGCTCTGTAGGAGGATTTTACTGTATGCCCTGAAGCATGAAGAAGATAATCTTAGTTTTTTTACAAAGCCATCTGAATAGAGCGGAGCTTCTACTATCGCATTGCCAAGTCATGGTACCCAAATTAAGATCGAGAAACAAAATAGAAATTACAGCTGTTCCTAGTAACTTTAAAACCTCATAATTACTTACTCAAAATGAAACCTTTAACAAACACAAAAAAGATGGTGAAGTAATCATTATTTTCACTTGAATACATCTAATGAAATTGTTGAAAGAAATCAATTAAACAAAATGAAGAAAGCTTGCACAATAATATTAAAAAATTTCATCAAACTCACCTGGCCCCCAAAATTCAGAATAACTACCTTGACATCTTCCCCAATTCCAAGCTCTTTCCTTACCTGTTCAAAAGTTAATTATCAATGATTCATACACCAAGTAGCATCACTGAGGTGTTAATATTAGAGATTCCAGCCTAACCTCCTGACGGGATTTGTGCAATCTCCTCACAACCAAAGGCACATCTATTACATCACGGAATGCAGGCACTGCAAAGATACAGGAACCCATCATAGATCAGGTGATCCCTACAACTGAAAATGAGGATAACAACATCCAGTTGAACTAGAACAGTTTATTAATTGGAAACTGAGCTACACATCGTAACTTACTTGGACAATATCCTGGAAGGCGGATTAAGAATTCACAATGTGAATAGTCTTCTGCTATCTGCAACAATGTGATTTAATTTTATCCCAACTTAGACTATTATTTACCCAGAGAAAAAGACATAATCAAACAAAGATACCAAATCTCTCCGAGAAGAAAATATCTCGCAAGAGAAAGTGATGTTTTAGATTCACGGTTAAGACAACACTACATGTCAAGTCCACAACCCTAGTCCATCTGTTATTGCACTTTTTTTTCCCCACCTCATGTATATATCATATGGTCAAGAATACCTGAATTGATTATTCAATTTTTCCAATTTCCCACATCTGGTATAACATGTAAACCAAGTTTTTCTAATATCATGAATAGCTAAATCTGATCAAACAATGTGATGGCTCTAACCTGAAATAATCATTTTCTAAAACATAATAATACTTTAAAGAGCTTTATGCAGAAAGTCTGCACTCTTCCTCATAGATAAAATAACATTTTGCGGTAAAACTATTTCACCAGCATCACATAGCCAGAAACAGAGAAAATCCCTCAAAAGTCCTATTGTGATAAAATACATGATCAAGAATCAAGTCTCCTCATATGGCTTTGCCATATATTCAGCAGTTAACAAATCTCACCCAAGTCTGTAACAGACTATAAGCAAACATGACTGTAAAAGCAGAAATGAATACTAGATTTAATTTAGGATTCACAAGACAGAAACACTTATCTTTCTAGATGATACAGACAATTCAAGATTCACAAAATCTGATCAAAGCACAATATTCAGGAAATAGGACCCAAAAATTAAGAAAAATATTCAAAGCATCACAAAGCAATTTAAGGGAAGCAATCACCTGCCATACTGTTTTGCGATGATGACTTCCAGCAGCCATCACATACTCTGCATAAATGAAGTCCCAACTGCACAGATACAAAAATGAAGAGTAAATAAAATGCATATATTACAGGTTTTTAACTTGGCCTTTTGGTAGGTACCTGTTTATCATCATCAACAGCATACAAGAAATAGAACAACAATGACAAACACCCAATCCTTATTCTAATTAAGTGGGGATAATTAGCAAATGATATTCTTTCTTTGATACATCTGCCTTATTGCAAAAGTAAAATTCACCACCAGATTATAGAGCATGTTTCCCAAAATATTATTTATCTTTATTTCAAATTATTAAGGCAAAATTGACATTGAATGAAAGCTACAAAAGGCAACGAGAGTAGATGACCTGAAGTTTGTTACACAAACAGAGCGAATCCCTGCATCAGCTGCAGCTCGGCATGCTACTGGAACTACATCTGAAACCTGTCCCATATCATGCACAGCCCAGAAAGATATTGCATCAAACAGTGACAATTAAATGCATTATATATGAAGAAACATGTAGCAATTGAAGGATAGCCAAAACTCAAAGATTGCACTCTTAGATAACCCTTGGTTGGTTAATATATCTAAAAGCACATACATAGATTAATTTAAAAGAATATATATATAAACAGATAAATGGAAACTAGCTTGAAGTAACATATTACCACTAGATCAGCATTGACTGAATTGAGCCATGCTACTTCAGTTGCCAGAATAGATTCTCGAGGTACTACAGCTGTCTCAGCATACTATGCAAGCAAAAAGAAGATATAAATGAGTAGCTTTAGAAGTGAACTCGTGTAGGGTTTGAGAACAGACAACTCTTCTAACTTATCTGATTTCAAGACAGAAATAACTGTCAGAAAACATGCTTGGGAGCATTGTCAACACAAACTGGTAAGATACCTTTTCTAATGAGGCAAGGCGATCTACTGTCAATGCATCTGCCTGAACTGCTCCACAATCTAAAAGGACCTGCCAATATGTGTGATATATTGGTTAATTCCCATACTTATGCATAATTGAGATTGAGTCCACTCTAAAGTACAAAGCTTATTTTGTCAGTTTCCTCCAATTAAAAAGAAAAAAAGGGATGACTCGCTTTATACCATTCACTGGAAATTTGACCAACAGAAAGGGTATGACGCATCATAGCAATTTTGGTGGCATCATGGCAGTTGGAACAACTAAGGAATTTTATTCATTGAGAGATGACTAGAATGACCACAAGCGAATCAGGGGTTTCATGAGAATGAGCTTTTAGTTCAATGGTGACAAAATGTACTTCGAAAGTATTGTTAAATCACTTCATGTTTGAGAATTATCTTGTATATGTATATCAATATTTGAGAACATGAAAGTGGTGTTCCGAAGTATCTCTCTCTCGTATATGATCCAGATAATGCAATCAGGATAAGCTGTCTTTGTCAGCCACTCCTTCAAAGTACACACACACACACATATATATATTTTTTTGATCTCAATAAAACTTCGCCATGCGCTTTTAGCATCCAAAAGTACTAGGTGACCACCAAATTTATCTGGATATAGACTAGCACTTTATACAAGGATCACTTATCATTTCCTACACATAAGACTTTCAGCTTGAACTACAGTCCAATGTTTTGGATTTCACATTCCAATGTAAAGAATTCAAAGCAAGCAAAGCCTATAAGGTTAACACATATTAAGCCCTACGGTAATGACGCCGTGCTTTAGCAGCTAAAGCAACGAAATTTCACAAATTCAATATTCATTTGCAACAAATATGTAAGGAAACTCTTGAAAGTGTTGGCAGATACTTCATATAAAAATTTGCTAAAGAAAGCTGATGGAAGCAGAAATTCTTAATGATCCATACCTTGCGAATGAAGAGACGCGGAGATTGAATTTCAGAAGTGAAAACAAAGTCAGGAGCACCGGTAACCACATGCACATCATGCCCAGCATTGATCAGGTGGCGAACAACCTATCAATTTGCACCGCACAGTACCAATAAAGATTATCACAACCCATTTACTTCTCTCGAAGAAACAGAATTCCCAGTTGCATTGGGTGATTCGTACAAATAAAAAACAATGTCCCATATAAAACAGCCAGTTCCAATGTCAACAAAATGTTTATTAACCCCCAAAAAACAGGACTGTGCTTATATCTTTGAGAATAGAATTAAACTGAAAATTTCACAACTCAGTATAAGATCGTTAGGACAGTGAAGTAGAACAGGATTAATGTAGCATATTTATAGTATATTTACTGGGGGGAGAGAGAGAGAGAGAGAGAGAGATAGAGAGACCTCGACAACGCGAGTGGCGTGGCCAAAACCATGACCGGTGATATAATAAGCGAAAACGAGGTGATTCCTGGACGCAGATGAAGTGTCTGTGTCGATCCTCATTCTCTCTCTCACACACAGAACTCACACCGGTAACAAGTAATGAAAAACCTAGGAGAAAATAAGGAGAAGAAGAAGAGAAGAGAAGAGCACACAACAGAACAAGACAAATGTTTAGTATCTTTTTTTATTCATGTTGATCCGATCCTTACTCCAACGTTAGAGCTAGAAATGCGTAGACCATGCCGCATAAGGATGAAGATGATTACGTGGCGATTCTGTTTGGATGAATATTCAAGAGAGAGAAAAAATAGAGAGGGAAGGCAGAGTGAGACATGGATGAATAAAGAATGACTATCCAGTGTTTTATGTAATATAAGGATTCATGGTGGAATTATTATTCAATGAACTAAATGTTGTAATATCTATTCGTAAGCAATAAGATCGTAATGAAATTACAATTACAATGAAGTGAACGAGTAGTTAATGTTTGAATTTGCAGTCTCAAGTTTTAAGAAAATTCTATAGCATCGTTATTAATTTGGGCGGATCGATTTCGTCATCATCTAATAGCTCACATTATGTTTAGCTAAATTCCTAAAATAATTAATATTTAAATTATTATTTTTATTTTAATGATTAGATGAGTAGTTGAATGGTACCGTCAACGAGATAATAGAAGCTTCCCAACTTTTAACCAATAATATTTATTAACGATATTATAAAATTTCACTAATATAAAAGATGATAAAAATGATAAATATATTTATCTATATAAAGGACAATATTGTAGTTACAATGGTGGAAAAAAAGTAAAGTGAAATTTTTAAATGAAATAAATATTTATGCATATTTTTTCCTTTATTAACTCTTTTTTTTCCAATCAAATATTTTAAAAAAATATTATATATTCCATCGTTAGACATATGAGGACCCGTAATTAAACCATAACTGAAAATACAATATTGAGATTTTTTTATAATTTAAGGATTAAAATATTGATATAATATGAGTTAAATTCCAATGGTTGGTTCTCATTGACATTAAAATTTACTATCGTCATAAGAATTCTCATTGAGATGCTTTCGGTATCTTTTTTTTATTCTATTTAAATAACAAATTTCCTATAAATAACAAAACTCATATATTAAAAAGTTGATTGGTTTAAAACAATCATTGCGGTAGTTGAGAAATTTAGGGTCTACATACAAACATTTAATAATTCCACTTATGAGGTGCTGATAAGATAATTGATTGTACTTTTGCAGTATCTGCATCTAAAATAAAGAAAAAGAAAATCAAATTAGGATTTATGATTAGGTATCTTTTATCAATTATTTTTAATATTGATTTTTATACACAAAAAAGTGCATAATTTGTAGAGAACTTTTAATGTATGAAAAAAAAAATAGAATCCATGTGTAGCACTATTTTGCATAGCTAAACCAACATATGTGTCTACAATAATAAATGGAATTATTTATCAAAGAGGTTAACCATAAAAAACTAATATTTATTATCCAAGTAATTTGTACTGTTAGCGATGGCATTTTTTATGAGGCGAGATTATTACGACTAAACAAATTGCGATATGGATGAATAAGTTTTTCCTCATGATTTCGTTACTTTTCTTATTTTTGTGGATAGTTGTACTGGATTTATAAGTATAAAATAAAATGAGTATGAATGAGGTTATGGATTTATATGTATATGCTTTTATATATGTGTGACAAGAGATGCTAAGCATATCGAAACCAACAAATGATTCTTTAAGTACATCATCAATATTATATGTTGCTTATATATGTATGATGCTTGCTTGATCACCTTTAAGCAAATCATAATTATACTCGGCTTTGTTATAAATTAAATTGACACGCATTACATCTGTCAAATCACATGTATTGAGGACTGGTAATTAAACCATAACTGAAAATATTGTATTGAGTTTTTTTTATTATTTAAGGATAAAATAATGATATAATATGAGTTGAATTCCAATGATTGGTTCTCATCGATATTAAAATTTGCTATCTTCATAAGAATTCTCATTGAGATGCTTTCGATATATATATTTTTTATTCTATTTAGATAACAAATTTCCTATAAATAACAAAATTGATATATTAAAAAGTTGATGGTTTAAAACAATCATAGTGGTAGTTGAGAAATTAGGATAATATACAAACATTTAATAATCCACTTATGAGGTGCTGATAAGATAATTGATTGTATTTTGCATATTTGCATCTAAAATAAAGAAAAAGAAAATCAAATTTGGATTTATACATAGATTAGATATCTTTTATCAATTATTTTACTATTGATTTTTGTACACAAAAGGTGTATAATTTTGTAGAGAACATTTAATGTGGAAAAGTAAATAGAATCCATATGTAGCACTATTTTGCATAGTCGAGCCAACATGTGTGTCTACAACAATAAATGGAATTATTTAACAAAGAGGTTAACCATAAAAAAACTAAAATTTATTATCAAAGTGATTTGTACTCTTAGCGATGGCATTCTCTATGAAGTAAGATTATTATGACTAAGCAGGTTGCGATGCGATGGATGAGTAAGTTTTTTCTCATGAGTTCGTTTTAATATACTTGTACTTGTAGATAGTTGTACTAGATTTATAAGCACAAATAAATGAATATGAATGGGGTTATGGGTTTATTTGTGTATGCTTCTATGTATGTGTGACAAGGGATGCTAAGCATATCGAAACCAACAAATGATTGAGATTTTTTTATTATTTAAGGATTAAAATATTAATATAATATGAGTTGAATTCCAATGGTTGGTTCTCATTGATATTAAAATTTACTATCGTCATAAGAATTCTCATTGAGATGCTTTCGATATATATTTTTTATTCCATTTAGATAACAAATTTCCTATAAATAACAAAACTCATATATTAAAAAGTTGATTGGTTTAAAACAATCATAGTGGTAGTTGATAAATTTAGGGTCCACATACAAACATTTAATAATTCCACTTGTGAGGTGCTTATAAGATAATTGATTGTACTTTTGTAGTATCTGCATATAAAATAAAGAAAGAGAAAATCAAATTTGGATTTATACATAGATTAGGTATCTTTTATCAATTATTTTTAATATTGATTTTTTTACACAAAAGGTGTATAATTTGTAGAGAACTTTTAATGTATGAAAAAAAAAAAAAATAGAATCCATGTGTAGCACTATTTTGCATAGCTAAACCAACATATGTGTCTACAACAATAAATGGAAATTTTTATCAAAGAGGTTAACCATAAAAAGCTAAAATTTATTATCCAAGTAATTAGTACTGTTAGCGATGACATTTTTTATGAGGCGAGATTATTACGACTAAACAGACTGTGATATGGATGAATAAGTTTTTCCTTATGATTTTGTTACTTTTCTTGTTTTTGTAGATAGTTGTATTGGATTTATAAGTATAAAATAAAATGAGTATGAATGAGGTTATGGGTTTATATGTATATGCTTTTATGTATGTGTGATAAGAGATGCTATGCATATCGAAACCAACAAATTATTCTTTAAGTACATAATCAATATTATATGTTGCTTATGTATGTATGATGCTTGCTTGATCACCTTTAAGCAAATCATAATTATACTCGGCTTTGTTATAAATTAAATTGACACGCATTGTATCTGTCAAATCACATGTGTTGAGGACTGGTAATTAAACCATAACTGGAAATATTTTATTGAGTTTTTTTTATTATTTAAGGATTAAAATATTGATATAATATGAGTTGAATTCCAATGATTGGTTCTCATCGACATTAAAATTTGCTATCGTCATAAGAATTCTCATTGAGATGCTTTCGATATATATTTTTTTTATTCTATTTAGATAACAAATTTCCTATAAATAACAAAATTGATATATTAAAAAGTTGATTGGTTTAAAACAATCATAGTGGTAGTTGAGAAATTTAGGATACACATACAAACATTTAATAATTCCACTTATGAGGTGCTGATAAGATAATTGATTGTACTTTTGTTGTATCTGCATCTAAAATAAAGCAAAAGAAAATCAAATTTGGATTTATACATAGATTAGGTATCTTTTATTAATTATTTTTAATATTGATTTTTGTACACAAAAGGTGTGTAATTCGTAGAGAACTTTTAATGTATGAAAAAAAATAATAGAATCCATGTGTAGCACTATTTTGCATAGCTAAACCAACATATGTGTCTACAATAATAAATGAAATTATTTATCAAAGAGGTTAACCATAAAAAACTAAAATTTATTATCAAAGTAATTTGTACTCTTAACGATGGCATTTTTTATGAGGCGAGATTATTACGACTAAACAAATTGCGATTTGGATGAATAAGTTTTTCCTCATGATTTTGTCACTTTTCTTGTTTTTGTAGATAGTTGTATTGAATTTATAAGTATAAAATAAAATGAGTATGAATGAGTTTATGGGTTTATATGTATATGCTTTTATGTATGTGTGACAAGAGATGCTAAGCAGATCGAAACCAACAAATGATTCTTTAAGTACATCATCAATATTATATGTTGCTTATGTATGTACGATGCTTTCTTGATCACCTTTAAGCAAATCATAATTATACTCGGATTTGATATAAATTAAATTGACACGCATTATATCTGTCAAATCACATGTATTGAGGACTGGTAATTAAACCATAACTGGAAATATTGTATTGAGTTTTTTTTTATTATTTAAGGATTAAAATATTGATATAATATGAGTTGAATTCCAATTGTTGGTTCTCATCGGCATTAAAATTTGCTATCGTCATAAGAATTCTCATTGAGATGCTTTCGATATATTTTTTTTACTCTATTTAGATAACAAATTTCCTATAAATAACAAAAATGACATATTAAAAAGTTGATTGGTTAAACCAATCAAAATGGTAGTTGAGAAATTTAGGGTACACATAAAAATATTTAATAATTCCACTTATGAGGTGCTGATAAGATAATTGATTGTACTTTTGCAGTATTTGCATCTAAAATAAAGACAAAGAAAATCAAATTTGGATTTACACATAGATTAGGTATCTTTTATCAATTATTTTTAATATTGATTTTTTTACACAAAAGGTGGATAATTTGTAGAGAACTTTTAGTGTATGAAAAAAAAAAAAAAATAGAATCCATGTGTAGCACTATTTTGCATAGCTAAATCAACATATGTGTCTACAATAATAAATGGAATTATTTATCAAAGAGGTTAACCATAAAAACTAAAATTTATTATCCAAGTAATTTGTACTGTTAGCGATGGCATTTTTTATGAGGCGAGATTATTACGACTAAACAAATTGCGATATGGATAAATAAGTTTTTCCTTATGATTTCGTTGCTTTTCTTTTTTTTGTAGATAGTTGTACTGGATTTATAAGTATAAAATAAAATGAGTATGAATGAGGTTATGGGTTTATATGTATATGCTTTTATATATATGTGACAAGAGATGCTAAGCATATCGAAACCAACAAATGATTCTTTAAGTACATCATCAATATTATATGTTGCTTATGTATGTATGATGCTTGCTTGATCACCTTTAAGCAAATCATAATTATACTCGGCTTTGTTATAAATTAAATTGACACGCATTACATTCGTCAAATCACATGTATTGAGGACTGGTAATTAAACCATAACTGGAAATATTGTATTGAGTTTTTTTTATTATTTAAGGATTAAAATAATGATATAATATGAGTTAAATTCCAATTGTTGGTTCTCATCGACATTAAAATTTGCTATCGTCATAAGAATTCTCATTGAGATGCTTTCGATATATATTTTTTTTATTCTATTTAGATAACAAATTTCCTATAAATAAAAAAATTGATATATTAAAAAGTTGATTGGTTTAAAACAATCATAGTGGTAGTTGAGAAATTTAAGATACACATACAAACATTTAATAATTCCACTTATGAGGTGCTGATAAGATAATTGATTGTATTTTTGCATATTTGCATCTAAAATAAAGAAAAAGAAAATCAAATTTGGATTTATACATAGATTAGGTATCTTTTATCAATTATTTTTAATATTGATTTTTGTACACAAAAGGTGTATAATTTGTAGAGAACATTTAATGTGGAAAAGTAAATAGAATCCATATGTAGCACTATTTTGCATAGTTGAGCCAACATGTGTGTCTACAACAATAAATGAAATTATTTAACAAAGAGGTTAACCATAAAAAAACTAAAATTTATTATCAAAGTGATTTGTACTCTTAGCGATGGCATTTTCTATGAAGTAGGATTATTACGACTAAGCAGGTTGCGATATGGATGAGTAAGTTTTTTCTCATGATTTCGTTAATTTACTTGTACTTGTAGATAGTTGTACTAGATTTATAAGCACAAAATAAAATGAATATGAATGGGGTTATGGGTTTATTTGTGTTTGCTTCTATGTATGTGTGACAAGGGATGCTAAGCATATCGAAACCAACAAATGATTGAGGTTTTTTTATTATTTAAGGATTAAACTATTAATATAATATGAGTTGAATTTCAATGGTTGGTTCTCTTCGATATTAAAATTTGCTATCATCGTAAGAATTCTTATTGAGATGCTTTTGATATATTTTTTTTATTCTATTTAGATAACAAATTTTCTATGAATAACAAAACTCATATATTAAAAAGTTGATTTGTTTAAAACAATGATAGTGGTAGTTAAGAAATTTAGGGTCCACATACAAATATTTAATAATTCCATTTATGAGGTGCTGATAAGATTATTGATTGTATTTTTGCAATATCTGCATCTAAAATAAAGAAAGAGAAAATCAAATTTAGATTTATGCATAAATTTGGTATCTTTTATCAATTATTTTAAATTTTGATTTTTATACACAAAAGGGGTATAATTTGTAGAGAACTTTTAATGTATGGAAAAAAATAGAATCCATATGTGGCACTATTTTGCATAGCCAAGCCAACATGTCTGTCTAAAACAATAAATTAAATTATTTATCAACGAGGTTAACTATCAAAAACTAAAATTTATTATCAAAGGAATTTATACTCTTAGCGTAGCATTTTCTATGAGGCAGGATTATTACAACTAAACAGATTGCGATATGGATGAGTGATCCCTCATGAATTCGTTACTTTACTTGTGCTTGTAAATAGTTGTACTTGATTTATGAGTACAAAATAAAATGAATATGAATGAGGTTATGGGTTTATATGTATATGCTTCTATGTATGTGTGCCAAGGGATGCTAAGCATATCAAAACCAATAAATGATTCTTTAAGTACATCATCAATATTATATGTTGCTTATGTGTGTATGATGCTTGCTTGATCACCTTTAAGCATACCATAATTATACTCGATTTTGATATATATTAAATTGACATGCATTGCATCTGTCAAGTCACATGTATTGAGGACTGGTAATTAAACCATAACCAGAAATACTATATTGAGATTTTTTTTAATTATTTAAGGATTAAAATATTGATATAATATGAGTTAAATTCCGGTGATTGGTTCTCATCGACATTAAAATTAGTTATCGTCATAAGAATTCTTATTGAGATGCTTTCGATATATGTATTTTATTCTATTTAGATAACAAATGTCCTATAAATAACAAAAAAGATATATTAAAAAATTGATTGGTTTAAAACAATCATAGTGGTAGTTGAGAATTTAGGGTACACATATAAACATTTAATAATTCCACTCATGAGGTGCTTATAAGATAATTGATTGTACTTTTGCAATATTTGCATCTAAAATAAAGGAAAAGAAAATCAAATTTGGATTTATTCATAGATTAGGTATCTTTTATCAATTATTTTTAATATTGATTTTTGTACACAAAAGGTGTATAATTTGTAGAGAACTTTTAATGTTTGGAAAAAATAGAATCCATATGTAGCACTATTTTACATAGCCAAGCCAACATATGTGTTTACAACAATAAATGAAATTATTTAACTAAGAAGTTAACCATAAAAAACTAAAATTTATTAACAAAGTAATTTGTAATCTTAGCAATGGCATTTTCTATGAGGCGGGATTATTACGACTAAGCAAATTGCGATATGGATGAGTAAGTTTCCCTCATGATTTCATTATTTTACTTGTTCTTGTACATAGTTGTACTAGATTTATAAGTACAAAATAAAATGAATTTGAATAGGGTTATGGGTTGATATGTATATGCTTCTATGTATGTGTGGCAAAGGATGCTAAGCATATTGAAACCAATAAATGATTCTTTAAGTACATCATTAATATTATATGTTGCTTATGTGTGTATGATGCTTGCTTGATCACCTTCAAGCATACCATAATTATACTTGGATTTGATATAAATTAAATTGACACGCATTACATTTGTTGTCACGTCCCGAAGGGTACCCTAAACATGACAGTCTATCATACACAATACTAAAGCCTAAAATGACTACCTTAGTCACGTAAAGGCTTACATATCATGTATAAGGCATACATCACAACCAAGGGCACATATCAGAGTAGCACAATTTACATTGATAACGATCAAGTAACAAGATAAAGGGAATACTTATCATAAAACATAAACATGATTGATTACAAGTCTTAAAGGCATACCCCGCTATTGTCTCCAAATCTATATAAATAGATTCCTTTAGGAATCTCCAAAATACTAATATAGCATACATTATATATAAAAGAATTTACCAAATGACTTCATCATATGTTCCCATTACCTTTACAAGAGTTTAAAATCCATCCATGACTTTCTTATTGTCATGATCCTTGAATAGAGCCACGGGTATACCTGTTTCAACAAAAATCTATTGGGGGGGGGAGGCGTATAAGCTACAATTAGCTTAGTGAGATATTCATTTTTATTCGCACAACGATTTCAAACAAGTTCATTTAAATTTCACGCATATGCTATGCATGTTATGCAACAATCACGTGATTACACAAATATATATAGCTATCCGGAAATCATATATAGAACGGATTTACTCCTCCATATCGAAGGTTAGGGAATTATGGATGAAGATCATCGACCTTCAACTGCTAGTCCCCAAGCCCCTACTTTAACAAAAGTGTTAATCCTAACAATACTTTAAAGGCTTTATGAGAGATCTAGCTTTCGTCCCTTCTTCAAATTGCACTTCACAGGATGGAAACATCTCCTTGACATGTTGAGCCCATTGATTCCTTGTCTTCATCGTTAGGAGCTTCTTCCTTTCCCGTAAGGTGATGTATTGTTGTAGGATCTTAAGACGAAGCTCCATATTCTTTCTTGGAAGGGTCATATCCTTTGGGGGATGAAGTGGGGTTGACCCATAGACTTTGCGACTTTAGATCCTCACATACATAGAGATACCACACTTATATACGTTTCTTTGGCATTTCTAGGGTAATTCCTGGTCTGGTGGATGGGACGTCTACATATATAACATTCTCTCAATGTAATTGGGCAATTGTTGGCACCGTATCTTCCTTAGCGTAACCAAAGCATATAGTACCATTCTTTTTAAGACAATCATGGATTTTGTGATCATAGTTTCCACAAAAATAACACTTGTTTTGTGGTCGTGGGTGACTTTTGGGGAAATGCCTTCATTTACACTTCCAACAGTTGACCGTAAGAGTTACGTGATCTTTAAAAGGTTCGAGTTATTTATGCCTCTTAGCCTCGGGTTCTAGATTAGCCATGCAGGAAGGCGCTTGCGATACTGGTGTTGTTCCAACTTGGGATCTCATAACCGGAATGGGCACAAAAGTCGTGGTGCTTGTTGCATGTCTGCTCTCATCATCTCTTCTAGGTGTCTCATAGGAGTTAGGATTTCTTGAATTTGATCTTATGGTGGGGGTGCTATATGTTCTTGTCGTTCTTCGAGAGGGATGCCCAATTGTGGCATGGTTTCCTTGGGTAGCTTCCTAGAACCAAATGAACCAGTCGTATTAGATATTCTTTTCAATTCAGGTTTTACGCACATGTTATCTGTTTTTAAAGAAAAGAGAAGCATTACGAGCTTTTATCTGTTTGATTAAGGGGTTGGTGTAGGTACCTAATATTATTTACTTAGGGGTCTTATCTATAAAAGAGGTATTGCACTTATCTTGTTTCTAATCGGTTTCATCTAAGAGTCGAATAGGGTTACTATGCATCGAGGCTTATTGAAATTGCTAAGGAATGCTTACTTTATTCATTCTATATCTCAATTCTTTATCTCCTTCATGTTTTCTCCACATCGTTCTGCTATGTTCCTTCTCCAAGTTATTTCTACTTTTCTTAAACTCGGGTCAACATTCTAAGATAAATATTTTTATATGATACTTTCGTTTCATTGATCGTATCTTCCTAAATATCATCCGATTCTTGTATAAGCAATTCTTACCTTCTTCTAATATTCTCCAAGGTAGAGTTCTATTCTTAGACATAAGGATTCGAATCTTATAGGTCATCTATCTTTTTGGTTTTTAAGATCAAATCATATTACTCTAATCTCCTAGTATCTTTTTCCTAATTCCCAAAACCTTGTTGCTCTGATACCAATTTAAACTGTCATGCCTCGAGGGGTACCCTAAATGTAATAATCCGCCGTACATAATACTAAAGCCCAAGAATGACTACCTTAGTCACGCAAAGGCTTCCATATCATGTACAAGGCGTACATCACAACTAAGGGCACATATCAGAGTAGCACAATTTACATTGATAACGATCAAGTAACAAGACAAAGGGAATACTTGAAATAAAATATAAACATGATTGATTACAAGTCTTAGGGGCATACCCTTACTATTGTCTCCAAATCTATATAAATACATTTCTTTAGGAATCTCCAAAATACTAACATAACATACATTACATATAAGGAATTTACCCAATGACTTCATCATATGTTCCCATTGCCTCCACAAGAGTTAAAAATCCATCCATGACTTTCTTATCGTCATGATTCTTGAATAAAGCCATAGGTATATCTATTTCAACACAAATCTATGGGGATATAAGCTACAACTAACTTAGTGAGGTATTCATTTTCATTCGCACCATGATTTCAAACAAGTTCATTTAAATTTCATGCATATGCTATGCATGTTATGCAATAATCACGTGATTACACAAATATATATAGTTATCCGGAAACAATATATAGAACGGATTTACCCCTCTGTATCGAAGGTTAGAAAATTGTTGATGAAGATCCTCGAACTTCTACTGCAAGTCCCTAGGTCCCCGCCTAAAGTGTTCGATTGGCTCAACTCTGAACCTAGAGTCGCATTCCTTGAGTGATTTAGATTCTCTAGGAAGGATCATGGCCCGTGTCCCAGTACGATAACAGCCAATCTAACTCTACGCATAGGAGTAGCAACCTTCCGAAAGAAATGTGACTCGATGGATGCTATGCGTAAATGTTTTATTTTTCTTAAATCAAACCTTATTAAGGTTTCTTAAGGGTGATCAAACAATTTTGTAGACAATAAGCAAGCAAAAATGCAGGTAGGCAAAATACTTAACAAACAATTTGAAGTTGCGATATTCTTAATTCTCATTTCATCACATAGCATAGAACCACATATATACACATATCCCTGAATTCCCCATACATGTCCATTTTTATCTTTTCTTAGTTTTCTAATGCCACCACTCTACAAGCACAAGCAAGTAACAAAATTAAGAGGAATAACCCACTCGTCCATTTCGTAATCTTCTTAGTCATAGCAATCATCAAGAAGGGAAATCTCGTATTCTGTGTCACTTAGACAAAAGAAATACCTGGAATGAGTAATCCATAGGAATTCTACATAAACTTTCTAATTCTATTTCACTATTTTCGTCCAAAATCGCATAGGATGAAATTCCAACTTAAAATGGCCATAACTTTCCTATTTTAACTCAAATTTCGCATATAATATACCTTTTTTTACCTACTCGAAAATATCTATCTATTTCTAAGGTTATTGTTGTCATAAAAAGTCATTTGGGTTTCGAAACGATAGGGTACTGATTCATCATGAAAATTGTAGTTTTCAAAACATAAATTTACAAACTTTTCCTTATCTAAAAATACTTATACAAAAAATGTAGATATTAGTATATTTTAAAAACCCATGAATATATAAAAATATATCTAAATATATACTCATATTGTATGCGAGATTTCAATGGTGTTGTCTCAACGATTATGTATCATAAAACAATGTCTTATGGTGTTGAAGACTTATATCTTAACAATTTCTTTTCTAAGTGTTTTGAAAGAATTTCATAATTTCTCAGGTTATTATAAATAAGTATATTCTTATTTCCTTTTCTAAAACGAATTTTTTTTTCTTAGTTTTGGTCTTTTACAAATTTTACTTTTAGTGATAAAAATGAAGTTTTAAAGAGTTTTATTAAACCTTTACTGTTTATATTCTTTTATTTATTTGAAAGTGAGTTTATCATTTAGAAACCTTGGAAAAATTTTATTTTTCTAAGTGAGTTTATAATTTAGTGAGTTGATTTTATTTTTGTCACGACTCCAAATGGAGGTTTAGTAGGATTTATCTAAAGCTATCATATCACGTGTGCAACCATAACATGAGAGCCGTCTTCTAAGTCAGAGTGTACAAGACTATTTATTTATAAAAGTTTATCATACAAATGATATAATATATTACAGTATTTCAACTATGGAATTTGATTTTTCCAATTTCTACAAGGATCGCAGAGAATCAGTATCCCTTACCAAATAGTGAAAGTGGGTTTCAAACTACAACATACAAAATTCCAAATTTATCTAATTTACATTCTAAGCTTCCATATCCTATATCTCTATCTTCAATAAAGTTCATTGGAGAAGCTCTCTTCACACATTCCTAGCCTAGTCCCAGCTAGTATTAATCCTGCACAAAAACTGTTGGGGGATGAGCGAACCATGACTCAGTGAGATAACTTGACCAAACCACACATCAACCAATAACAAACAAGTATATTTATCAATCATATGTAATGCAACAATCGCTCATATGCACATTACAAGCTTAGATGATCTAGAATCCAAAGTAGGATGAAGATTTACGCCTTCTACATCGGGGTTGAAGGAACTTGATACTATGGCCCACCCACCCAGGAGAAACTAAGTATACAGGAATGCCGATCCTCATTATAACTATCTCTTTACACTTTAGGCACTCAATTCCGGTTTTAAACCTTAGAAACTCCACTAAGTGTTAGTCATTTCTATCACACCCCGAGGGGTACCCTAAACGTGGCAGTCCGCCGTACACAATACTAAAGCCTAGGAATGACTACCTTAGTCACGCAAAGGCTTCCATATTATGTACAAGGCGTACATCACAACCAAGGGGACGCATCGGAGTAGCGTAATTTATATTGATAATAAATAAGTAACAAGGCAAAGATAATACTTAATATAAAACATAAACATATCACATTTCAATTCTTAAGGGCATATTCTTCTATTATCTTCAAATAAATATACGTACTAATCGTATAGGTTGGCACATATAAAGAACCTTACAAAATTTCTTCATCGTATGTTTCCATATCCTTAATCATCCTTCCATGACTTCCTTAATGTAATGATCCTCAAATTTAATCCACGAATATACCTGTTTCAATCAAATCTATAGGGGTATAAGCTACAACTAGCTTAGTGAGATATTTTCATTCGCACCGTATATTCAAACAAGTTTATTTATATCTTCACACATATGCTATGCATACAATGCAACAATCATATGATTACGCAAATATATATAGTCATCCGGAAACCATATATAGAACGGATTTACCCCTCCATATCAAAGGTTAGGGAATCGGGTTGAAGGTCCTCGACCTTCTACTGCTAGTCCCAGGTCCTCACCCAGCGTTCGGTTGTCTCGGCTCCGAACCTAGAGTCGCTTTCCCCGAGCATTTGGATTCTCCAGGAAGGAACATGGCCCATGGCACCGCACAATCACAACCAATCCAACTCTACGCGTAGGAGTAGCAGCCTTCCGAAATAGATGTGACTCGATGGATGCTATGCGTGAGCGTTTTGTTTTTCTTAAGCCAAACCTTATTAAGGTTTATTAGGGGCGAGCAATCAATTTAGCAAGCAATAAACAAACATACAAGTAAGTAAACAAAATTATTTAAACAAGCAGATCGAAGTTGCGATATTCTTAATTCTCATTTCACGCATAAACATAGAATCATATATATACACATAATCCCGAAATCCCCAAATATATTCGTTTTTATCTTTTCTTAGTATACTAATGCTACTACTTTACAAGCACAAGCAAGGTAACGAAATTAGAAGGAATAACTCACTCGTCCATTTTGCTATCTTCTTAGTCGTAGAAATCCTCGGGTAGGGTATTCTCGTGTCCTTCGTCACCTAGACAAAAGAAATACCCTGGATAAGTCTTTCATGAAATTCCTATCCTTAGATGTTCTAAACTTTTCTTAAAATCGCGGTAAAATCGTATAGGAGGAAATTCCAACTTAAAATGGCCATAACTTGCTCATTTTAACTCGGAATTCCGCATATAATATACCGTTTTCTACCTATTCGAAAAGATCTATCCGTTTCTAAGGTTATCTTTGTCATATAAGGTCATTTGGGTTCTGAAAAAAGTGGGTACAGATTTAAAACGAATTTTTCTAAACTTTTGCAAAAATCCATTTTCTAATTGTAACAATATATATATGTATATATATATAATTGATAATCCTTCAAGTATATAGATAAGCTCACTTTATATGCAAGATTTCTAATGGTAGTGTCTCAACAATCTATTTCATAAAACAATTCCTTTTTAAAGTGTTAAAACTTATCTTGATAAGTTCCTTTTCAAGTTTTTGGAAGAAACTTTATAGTTTCATTATAATGAGTATATTTTATTTTATTTCCTTCATTCCTTTTTCCAAAACAAGCAAATTTTCCTTTAACCTTAGTCTTTCATAAATTTCTTCTAGTGATAAAAGGTCAATTTATCAAAAGTATATTAAGTTGTCGAAAACCTTTTCATAATTTGTTTATTTAGGATGGTCTTAGAAAATGAGTCTTGTTTTCTTATATTCCTTTCTAAAATATAAGCTTTTACTTTCCAAAACTTGTTCTTTCATCTCTTTTGAAAAAATCATCTTTTATTGATAAAATCCATTATTGTTAATCTATTTATATTCTTTTGAAAATGAGTTCCTTCTTTTTAGAAATTTGAAAATCATTATTTTTCCTAAGTGGGTTCATCACCTTATGAGTTTATCTTAACTTTGAAAACTAGTTTGTTTTCTTAGTTTTATTTCGAAGTTTAAAAGAGTTTAAATCTTAAGCTTTTTGTAAAAACTTTTAATATTAATAAATTATATTACTAAAAGCTTAGGTTAACATAATATACAAAGAAAATATTTATTTCTTATGATTCCTTGGAAATCTATCTTTGTTATTTATGAAAACGTTGAGAAAACTCCATTTCTATGTTGTTGATAATAACTTCATGATTTTGTGATAAATCATATAATTGAAAACTTAGCTTTGAGTTCATTAAGTAAAGTAAAATTCTATTTTTAGATTAGTTGAGACATTAGCATTATGTAAATGCAAGTATCATGAGCATATAAAGAAATAAGAACATAAGAAAATACTAGAAATAAATAATAAGCAAGAAAAATAAGATATCAAGTATTGGGAACCTTAGCTTCATCAAGGAATCCCGGTCAAGTATTGGAGCCTTAGCTTCATCAAGGCATCCCGAGACTAAGAATGGACTAGTCCCGAAAGATTAAAGAAAATAAATAAAAGATTGTTTTGACTTGATATGGACAAGTCTAAGACTAGAAAGACTAGTCTTAATAACAACATAAATAAATAAATTGCATAACTTGAAAATAAATAAATAACAAATGAGCTTATATGCTCTAAATAAATATATATACATAATACTATATAAGTTAGATTAGAAGCAAATAATAACAATAAAATAACAACATAATAAAAGAAGCTTATGTACAAGAACAAAACATGAACATGTTGTTGCTTTTACTACTCATATGAGTTTCAAAACAACACCATAGTCATGTTAAGTTACATGACATGGATGAATAATAGATGGAAGAAATATTTACCTAAATATGTAAGAGGTATGAAGATGGTAGATGAAATGGGTATTATGTGAGTAGTGATATGTGGTAGATAGTTTATATATGAGGAATGATTTTTGTGAGGAATTGGTTTGAGAGAGTTTTGGTAGGAAAATTCTTGAAGAGAGAATTTGTGGAGAGATTTTGAGAGAGTTTTGGTAGTGAAAGAATTGTGTGAAAGAATGAAAGAGGAAGGGGTATTTATAGAATTTTTGGAGTGAATTTTGGATGTAATAAAATAATTGAAAAAAAAATAAATTGTTGGAAGAGACATAGGGGGGGCGCCGGTTTGCTTCATTAGAGGGGGGAAATTGATTTTATTTTATTTGTTTGTGTAATAAAGAAGTAATGTGTAAAGTTGATGTGAATAAAGTTGTATTGGAAATGAAAAAAGTAAGAAAATAGGTATGTAGGTGTAAGAAATAGGTGTAAAAAAAGTAGAGATAGTGAAAGTAATGAATAGTAGAAAAGTACTATGAATAGTAGACTAGACAATTAAAGTACCGGTAGTAATAAAAATACGTGTAATAATGCGATATCTGTAATTTTTAGTTACCGAAAAATTCCAAAACTGATAATTTTTGAATCCTTGTATTATTACATGTCTATTGGTATAAACGGAATATTTTTAATATTCCGAGCTCCGGGACACGATTTTCCAGAACCGATCCCGTTTGAGTCCGAAGGATACTCGAAATTCGTGAATCTGATATTTTTATGTTACCCTATGTTATTACAAACTATTTTAAACTATTAACTTAATTTCGTTTTCTAAGGTTTGAAAACGCGGGATTGCTGGATCTTAAACACTAGGGTTCGTTATAGGCTTTGTTGTCTTTAGGGTTCTGGTTTGATTTCCGGTTTCGTCGAGATATTCGTAAGATCGTATAATTTTTGAGTTTTGATCGTTTTATATTTTTAGCTCGACATTTATGTTTTATCTTATTTTGTTTGTGATTATTTAATAGTTTTTAGTTCTCGGGATCGTTTAACCGAGTCTAGGGTTATGAGTTGACTCAGTTTGACTTTTGGCGAAAATTGAAATTTCTGATTCCGAAATTATCGAGGGTTTTAGGATTTTGTTGTTGATCGTTACCTGGATATATTGTCTTGATTTGCTTGTTAGGAAACGGTTAGGTGATTTGATTGATGTACGAATATTGTTTCAACCGATTGTTGGATTTTTCTATTTTTTTTTTGTTTTTTTGGGTTCCCTATTAAGAAAACTTGTTTTTGATCTTTATTTAGAATTAGGTTTTAACTTGGTTCGCGTTTTAGGGTTTCGTTTCTGGCGTTTGTCTTGATTTCGAATTTGGTTTTAACTTGATTCGATTTTTGGGATTTCAATTTTAAACTTTTAGAATTATTTTCTATGAATTATGAAATTTTTTGGGGGTTTACAATTTCACAGCGATATCATGGGCGGCGTCCTTCATTTCCATTTTGTTCCCATGGAACCGATGGAACAAAGGTAATCTTGCATAGAACTAATAGTCTCTTGCCTGGAAACACCAGGCATTACCAGAGAGCCAAAATACTAACACGCAGTACGCTGCCACATCTCCAAATGCAGTCTATGCAAATCATGCAATGCGTGTCCGTTTCATTTATAGTACCAGTCATTGTTAATCCAGTTTTAAGGCGATCGTACGATTTACAAACAATCATCAACATATTTCATACAATACTCACCATACAAAATGATTATCACTTATATTATGATAATTTGGCATTCAATCATACATCACACATCATGCATTATTCCCAATCCCGCATGCATATCAATTGAATATATATATATATTATAAGTGCAACTATACTACAAGCACAAATAATGTGATAAAGTCAAGTAACTTACCTGTGGTCCTTGCTAAACTGTTGTATAAGCTATCGATAATCCAAAAATTTATTTAATTTCCTGTGAAAGAAAATAACAGAGATTCATTATTGGACTATTTCTGTAAGAGAAGTCTTCCTATAATTAAAGGCGCTGATTCCAATCGTCGGATATTAGACTAAACCCGTTACTTTAATTATTGCACTGTTAAATAACTTAATTAAATCCTTATAAATGCTTAACTATTCTGTATCGGTATTTGATACAGTTTTTATTAATTGCTATCTATATTTTTATTCAAGGGGTTTGTCTTTTCTTAAGTTTTACTGCTTTTAGTAAAAGATTTTTATTTATTAATTCTTTGCCTGTCAACCTTATCTGTCTCTCAAATTGGTATTTTTATTTATTTAAGGGTATATTCTAGTATCTATATCTTTCAAAAATTATACAATCGTATGTTTATGGAGTTTAGATATATCAAATTTTTATTATATTTCAATTTTATTTTTATTACAAAACAAACTAAGTTTAATACTACAATATTATTATTAATATTAGTTTTGAAACATTAATATCAATATTAGTAATAAATACATGTATAATAGTAATAATCATCTTTATACTATTAGTAAATAATAATATTAGTGACAAAAATAATAATAGTATCGATGGTAATATAAATATAGTAGCGTTAACATGAAAATAACAGTATTAATAATCATTCATGACTCGGAATGAAAATATCAACAATACTGAATATTATACTCGGTAGTAATATTAATAGCAATAATCATAATCATACTTATAGAAATAACAGTAAAATTGATGTTGGTTTATTAAGAGTGTAAACTGAATGATTTTCTAGTTTGTGATTTCTTATTCCTTCTAAATTCGGTTTCGCTGTATAAGTAGTCCATTTGGTAGTACTCGAAGAGTACTTTCTAGTAGTGGAATTATTTTTAAGAAAAGAGTCTTGTACAGTTTTTAAATTTATGAAATACAGGCATAGGTTTCAAGTGAATCCTAATAATTGTAGGCAAAATTTGTTTTGATCATATCTAACTAATTTCTAGTCCGTTTTTTATGAATAAATAGTCGTTTTCATAGTATTTTCGAGTACAATCCATTAGTGGTGTTATTTTTATGAAACAAAGTCATTAAGGGGATAAAAAGGCAAGAACAGTACGCTTTGTTTGCACAAATCTGGCAGCAGCAATTTAATTTTTGTTTTTGTAATATCTAATTCGTTTCTTATCCGTTTTTAACAAATAAATAGCCGATTTCATAAGATTTTTCATGTTCTTTCCATTAGTGGGGTCGTTTTTTGCTTATATTAAACACATCAATACAGTTTATTCCATCTTCCTAGTCGTTTACAAGAGTTATCTTAGTTTTGTTGTAGTTTAAATTTAATTTTGGTTTTTCCTTCCTAAGACTTGAATTTCTACACTTAAAAATTTTCAAGTTGATGTATTTATATACTAAATAGTATAAATAACATAATATACTATTATATCAATTTTGGTAAATTTATAAGTCAATTTCTAAAGATCAAACATAATGAATATTTGAACTTGATATAGTCCTTACCTTGATTGGACAATAGATGGGGTTTAGCTCCTCCTTCTTGATGAAAATAAGGATCTAAGAGGAAGATGAAGACATGAGCATCTATGAAAAAATGAATAAACTAACTAAATTATCACTATCTTTACCTTAGGAACTTATAGTCTCTATTTGTTTCACAGCTGGAATTATAGTGAGGTCATGGACTGTTTTGGTTGCTCCTTTGTGATTGTTTGAAGGGTTTAGGGTGAAGTTTAGTTTGTGTTATTAAAGAACAAGATTTAGATGGTTGGTGAGGGTGCAAAACAGAGATTAGTATCCTGTTTTACTTATCCAATTTGCTGCCATAGTAAGGATATCGATCCTATGGTAAAGGTTGGTTTTTGATAATTTTTGGAGCAGACTTTGTAGCCTTTTGAGAGAGGTGTTTATGGTGTTAATTGGCTTGTTCTTTAGGCTAATATGTAGATGTTATTTGGGGTTGTAAGTTGAAAAAAAATTTGGGAATAGAATCGTGCAAGACAGAGGTCTAAAAATTGATGTTTTGTTGCAATTTTGGATGGCTGGTTTGAAGTTGATTTTTAAGGAGTTGTTTTGGAACGATTTTAATGGAGATTTTTAGGGCTAGTGAGTGTGTTTTTGAAGTTGGTTTTCTAGTCAATTAAGGCTATTATATGTGTGTTTGTTTGGGGCATTGGTTGTACAAATTTAAAGGAATAAATTAGTGGAATTTTGAAGCTACAAGAATGTCCAGCTATTGTTTTTTTTTCCTCCTTTGTTGCAGCTGTCTTCATTAATAGATTACCTGGCTGTTTTGGACATATTTTCTTTGTTCAAATTCTACTTAATTCCTAAGCTTGAAGTGTCAATTCAAAGGGTTCATATTGATGTTTTAAAAGTCAAGAATTTCAGCTTAAGCTAAACTTATATGTTTGTACAAAATAGAGTTGAATTTTGCGTGGAACAAGGGGGCTGTTTTTCTTTGGAATTTAATCTGGGATTCTTGTGCATTTAATGTGTATTCTAGTTGAAGCTTTTGGATTGGTTGAGGTGTCATTATCAAGTTGAAATTTGATGTTGAAATTGGACAATTCTTGGACGTATATGCTACAGCCGAACTTCAAATTGCAGTCGACTTCCATTTATCAAGGAAATTCCTGCAGCGTGAGGGATATTTCATTTTTAGTTGTGATTTTGGAAGTTCAGTATAATTTGGACATGAATTCCTAGTCGACAATTCCCTCCTCCAGCGTGAAGAATTCTGGTGGTCTTTTATGCGCGTGATTTGTTGAAATTCCTCCGTTTAGCGTAGATATTCCTCTGTTTCTCATACTCGGTTACAATGTGTAGTATGGACGTGATACAAGTTGTTGCGGTGAAATTTCCCACTTGTTCCAGCGTAGATGATTTTTGTCTGTGCATTAAGATTTCTAGTGGCCTCCTATGCATAGGAAATCTTCAGTTGAGTTACATTTGTTCCAGTTGTGGAGGCTGCGCCGAACTCCTTTGTTGCTATTCCATGGTGTCCCCTGCTCCTTCGAAAGTTTCATTGCAACGTCCTCAATCGAGAATTCCTTTAGCATGGATACTGTTGGTGATTTTCTTAAGTGGCTCGTTTTTCAATTTCCTTTTTGTTGTTATCATCATCATCATCATTATCATCATTATCTAATTAATAGTTAATTGAAATAATTTAACCAATATTAATTTATAAACGTATGTTTATATTCGTTACGTACAAGTTTTATCGAAATAAAATTATATAAGTTTCTACAAAAACTCTAGATTATTTATATATTCACATTTTTAGTTTGAAATTTACACGATTAATTATTATTATTATTATATTATTATTTTGTATTTGAACTTACGTGATTAGATTTTTCAAGTTCAATAAATTAAATTAGGATCTAAGTCCTAATAATTTCAAAATGTCCTCACAAGTATAACAGCGTGTTTGAAATTTTCATTTTAGATCTAGATTAATAATTATAGGTTTATATTAGTATCTATTGCGTATTTATAATCCTAGTAGTTTCTCTTTGAATTATTGTTTTATGCTAATAAATACTTGTTAATAGATTATATTTTATCGGGTTTGAAATTTAGAGCTACTTCTAATTATATCTTGAATTATTAGTTCAAGATACGAAATCTCGTTTTTGGTATCTATTAAGGCCAAGGAAATTTGTATTTGGGTCTTTCAAGCTACGATGAGTTTATTGCAATTCATAGATCTATTCTAAGATTTTGTTGAATCATATACTTTATATTAGTTTCACATTTGCCAATTTGTTCATTTTCTAATTATTAAAGTTTGCATTGGCAATTCGGGATTTTAATTTCTAAATTCTCTAAATCTTTGAATTAGAATATTAGTGTAATTTAAATATTTATTTCGGATCTAGATTCTTAGTTATCCATCTATTTGTGATCTTATCGTATCTTTTGTAATTCTAGTAATTTATTTTTAGTTATATTTTATAACTTGTAGGTTCTAAAAATTAATTGTCTGTTATTGTGATTTAAAATTATGGTTAACTATGATTTGTTTATTGGGCTATGGATCGCTTTACTAAACATCATGTTTTACTGTATAGGAGTTATTCATACTAATTTGCTAATAACAACGTATTTTATTTAGTGTTACTTAATATTGTTAACAGCTTAAAAATAGTTTGAACACTATTATTTCATTATTTAATAGGTGTAGGATTTATTTTATAAGTATTGAGCTCAAGGAAAAAGGATTCAGTAATTTATATTAATGATTAGTTTATATTGTCTTATAAATTATTTGAGATCATAGAAGTTATAGTTTGTATTTCGAAATTTTTTCTTTTTTTTTTATTGGTAAAGATTATAATCTTTCTATTTATAATTAAATTCATTCACACTTTAATATTTTTAAATCGAGAAAAATTTGGAGTGATTTTTACTACTTGTTCCAAATATTCTATATAATCCTATATTACATATTTAGTATTTGTTATAATCAGGTTACGTAAAATTCAGGGGATTACAATTTTAACTTATAAAACTTAGTCTAGTTATTACTTTTTATCATGAAGTTGGTAAAAATTCATACAAGTAAGCTTTTGAGAAAAGTTTATTTATCAAATCATTATTATTACTAAGTTTTAATCAACTTTATGTGACTTAACACAATAAGAGAAATGTTTATTTTGTAAGTTAACTTCTTTGAGAAAAATAATTTTCATTATTATTTAAGAAAAGTCTTGGTGGGTTTGAAAAGAGGTTGTAGAAATAATTTTTCTTGGTAGTTGATAATAAAATCTTGATGTATATAAAGAGAGTTTGGTTTCATTTTTCATTTGTCTCTTTGGTAAAATTATCCTTGTTGACACTTAGGAAAACTTTGGGAAAAGTTTGAGAAGAAGTTGTAAAAATACATTTTCTAAATTATTATTGACAAGTTTCTTTATTTAGTGACTAGTTACATAATAAAAGAGTTTTAGTTTCAAGTTCCTCTTGTTAAAAAAAATTTCACTTTAAATGTTGTTGAAACAATGTCATTATAATGATGCATATATATGAGCATGTAATATGAAAATATAATAAAAAGGTAATAAGCAAGATAATAATATCAAGTATTGAGAACTTTAGCTTCATCAAGGTATCCCGGTCAAGCATTGGGAGCCTTAGCTTCATCAAGGCAACCCGATCAAGTATTGGGAGCCTTAGCTTCATCAAGACATTTCGGGACTAAGAATAAACTAGTAAAAAAAAAAAAAGAAAAAGAAAGAAAGAAAAACCAATAATATGGCAAGTTAGAAAAAGTTAGTGAGCATTAGACTCAAAAAATATATAGATATACATATACTTAGTAATATTTATATAGAGTTAGATGAGAAGCATAATAGTAACAATAATAACATTAATAACAACATATAAAAGCATAATAACAAGGTAATAAAATAAGAATTTCATGTGCAAGAACAAAACATGAACATATTATTACTTTTTACTACTCATATGAGTTTCAAAGCAACACCATGGTCATGCTAAGTTATATGACATGGTTAAAATGAATAGTTGGAAAGAGTCTACCTCAAAGTATTTTATGGTAGGAAGGAGGTAATCAATGTTAGATTATGTGGTTGATGATATGTGGTAGATGGTTTGTATATAAAGAAGGATTTTGTGAGGAATTGGTTTAAGAGAGTTTTAGTATAGAGGATTTGTAGAGAGAGGATTTGTGGAGTGAATTTGAGAGAGTTTTGTTATGTAAAATGAAGGTGTGAAGACATGAAGGGAAATGGGGTATTTATAGTTGAAGAAGGAGAGAAATTGTGTGTAATAAAACAAATTGAAAAAGGAAAATAATCGAGAAGAGGAGGGGGAATGTAGTGCCGACCATGAGGGTAGAGAAGGAGAGAAATTGATTTATTTTGTTGTTTTATAATGAAAAGAAGTAATGTGTAAGGTGTGATGTGATTAGAGATGTATTGGAAAAGTAAAAAAAATAAGAAAATAAGTGTATAGGTAGTAAAATAGGTTGTAAGAAAAAGTAGAAATAGATTAATAGTAATGAATAGTAAAATAGTATTATGAATAGTAGACTAGACAAATAAAATACCGTAGTAATAAAAATACACGTATAAATGCGATATCTGTAATTTTTAGTTACCGAAAAATTGTAAAACTAATATTGTCGGACATCTTATATTTTTACGAGTCTATTGGTATTGATGGAATATTTTTATTGTCCAGTGTACTAGGGTATGGTTTTCAGAAACTGATCCCATTTGGATCTGAAGGACAATAGAAATTTGCGAATCTGATTTTTTAAGCATCCCTATATTATTATGAGCTA
The DNA here is from genome assembly GCA_024138025.1 of Combretum micranthum. Lineage (NCBI taxonomy): Eukaryota > Viridiplantae > Streptophyta > Magnoliopsida > Myrtales > Combretaceae > Combretum > Combretum micranthum. The sequence continues at coordinate 225,449 of JAMXBD010000163.1, forward strand.
TTACCAACAATTATTTATGTTCCGTTATTTAAGGTTTAAGAGCACGGGATTGCCGGATCTTAAACACTAGGGTTTGTCGTTAATTTCGTTGACTTTTAGGGTTCTGGTTTGACTTTCGACTTGTTGAGTTTATTCGTAAGGTCATAAAATTTTAGGGTTTTGTCCGTATTATATTTTTGGTTCGATAACTATGGTTTATTTTATTTTACCTGTGATTATTTAATATTTTTCAGTTTTCGGGATTGTTTAACCTAGTCTAGGGTTATGTGTTGACGTGGGTTGACTTAGTTTGACTTTTGGTAGTAGTTGAAAATTTTTATTCTAAAATTCACCGAAAGATTTAAGGTTTGAGTATTTTATTGTCAAGCGTTTGTTTGGATATATCATCTTGATTTGCGTATTAGGATCTGGATAGATGATTTGATTGGTGTACGAATGTTGAATCAATCGATTGTTGAATTTTTTCATTTTATTTTGAGGGTTCTCTTTTTCTTGAAGTTAAGAATTTTCACATCTGATTTTATTTAGAATTTGGTTTTAACTTGAGTCGATTTTTAGGGTCTCAGTTTTGGTGTTTAACTTCTAAAATTATTTTATAAGAATTATGAAAATTTTTGGGGGTTTACATTTGTCAAGTCACATGTATTAAGGACTGGTAATTAAACCACGACTAGAAATGCTATATTGAGAGTTTTTTATTATTTAAGGATTAAAATAATGATATAACATGAGTTGAATTCCAGTGGTTGGTTCTCATCCACATTAAAATTTACTATCGTCATAAGAATTCTCATTGAGATGCTTTCGATATATTTTTTTATTCTATTTAGATAACAAATTTCCTATAATAACAAAAATGATATATTAAAAAGTTGATTGGTTTAAAACAATCATAGTGGTAGTTGAGAAATTTAGGGTTCACATACAAATATTTAATAATTCCACTTATGAGGTGCTAATAAGATAATTGATTCTACTTTTGCAGTATCTGCATCTAAAATAAAGAAAAAGAAAATTAAATTTGGATTTATACATAGATTAGGTATCTTTTATCAATTATTTTTAATATTGAATTTTGTACACAAAAGGTATATAATTTGTAAAGAACTTTTAATGTATGAAAAAAAAAAATCCATATGTAGTACTATTTTGCATAGCCAAGCCAACATATGTGTCTACAATAATAAATGAAATTATTTAACAAAGATGTTAACAAAAAAAAAAAAAAACTAAAATTTATTAACAAAGTAATTTGCATGCATAGTGATGGCATTTTCTATGAGGCGGGATAATTACGACTATGCAGATTGCGATATGGATGAATAAGTTTTCTCTCATGATTTCGTTACTTTACTTATGCTTGTAGATAGTTGTACTAGATTTATAAGTATAAAGTAAAATGAATATGAATGGGGTTATCAGTTTATATGTATATGCTTCTATGTATGTGTGACAAGGGATGCTAAGCACATCGAAACCAACAAATGATTATTTAAGTACATCATTAATATCATATGTTGCTTATGTGTTTATGATGTTTACTTGATCACCTTTAAGCATACCATAATTATATTCGGCTTTGATATAAATTAAATGGACACGCATTATATCTATCAAGTCACATGTTGAAGGTTGCTACTCACACACAAAGAATCGGAAGGGTTCGAGGCTAGGACAGCCCACAGCCATGCTCATTCTTATGGAACTAAGGCATATCAGGGATACATCATAAGGATGAGCCGTGCAGGTTGATCACTTTGAGCTCAGGGCTCAGGGATTAGCAGTGAAGATCGTGTAGAACTTCAAATACCATTCCCTAACCTTTGATATGGAGGGCATAAATCCATTCTATGTATGGTTTCCGGATATCCATACGTAATTGTTTGTATCATGTGGTTGTTGCATAGCATGCATAGCATATGTATGAAAATAAATAAACTTGTTTAAAATATGATACGAATAAAGGGAATATCTTACTAAGCACGCTATAAGCTTACATCCCCATAGATTTTGTTGAAATAGGAATGCTTGAGACTTTATTAGAGGACAGGACTCTAACAAAATCATTGGTGGATCAATGAGCTTTTACGGAAGAAGTAGAAGCATAAAATGATTACTTTCTTGAAATTTCTTTATGAGTAATGTATGTTATGTTAATATTTTAGAGATTACTAGGAAATATATTGATGTAAACTTAAAGATATTAGCGGGGGTATGCTCCTAAGAATTGTAATTGACCTTATTTATGATTCATGTTAAGAATTTTTCTTACCTTGTTACTTAATTATTATCAAAGTAAATTGCACTAGTCTAATGTATTCCCTTTGATGTTTTGTAAGCCTTGTGCATGATATGAAAGTCTTTGCATGACTAAGAATTCATTATTAGGCTTTAATATTATGTACGATGGACTGCCACGTTTAGGGTACCTCTCGAGCTATGACAATTATGTAGGCGACTAAGACCATATTTCAAAGCTCACTAGGTTACGATCTTGACTGACTAGCTCCTCCATAGTGTCCTTCACAGTCCCAACGCTTCAAACGAAATGATGAAGTATGCATTAGAACTTAGTGCAAACCGTGTACATAACAAAACTCAAGATGCCATCAAAGCTCATTACTATAGTAAATAACATCCTATATCTAAGAGGTTATAGCATGCCCCTCCTCAAATGCTTATGGCCTGAAGAGGCCCTCTCCATTATAGAAGAACTATACTTAAGTGAATGTAGCAACCACGTTGGTAGCTAAGATCTTTATGTGAAACCACTTCAGCTTGATTATTATTAGTCAACCATAAAGCACAACGCAACTAAACTAGTCAAGAAGTGCCTTGATAGGAATCAAGTTGCTTCAATGTGTGGAAAAGGAAAGCCAAAACATAAGACAACAAGGAGGAAGCAACCAGCAAATTTCAGGCATGGAAAAGAGTAGGATAGCCTCGGATTAAGGCTTTTGCAGACCCTACATTGGTAGTGTAGCCGCCTTATGCTGGTGTTCAATTATTTATTTCCAGCGTGTATTAAATTTTAGGTTATTTCCTTTATATATGTTTTAGGGTTTTCAGAGGAGTGTCAGTTTTTGAATATTTTTCTTTGAGAATACTCTTGAGAGAGTTGTAAAAACCTTTTGGTGGTTTTTGATTATTGAGAGATATAATGTTCTTCTTTAATCTTGAGTTCTTATCGATTTATTATTGTCATATAGAAATTGTGGCAAACTTTGTTATTTGAATATGTTGATTCATTTGACGCCGTGAGTGCTTTGTAGATAGTAGTTCTATCGATCTATAATCCAATCACAATCCGGTTTGATTTTTGTTGTTCATGGTTCTGATCGAGCGACAATTTCATCCATATCCATTTTATCTTGCAATTTCAAAACATACGAAAACCCTAAAAAAAAGAAGAGAAAGTTTAGATTTTTATATCAAAGATTTGATTTTTATTGAAGACCTATCAAGGAGATTGCATTAGAGCAGTCGGGTTCGTACCATGCCCCTAGTGCCATCAACATGCGCTAAATAGCTTATGCTCTGAGTAACTATGTTTAAACATTAACTAGTTTGTGGTTGTTCACCCAATGGGGAATGGACATATTCAGACACTTCACCTAAACTACCTACCAAAAGAGATTCATTATCATGTTAGTTGACTATTTCATGAATTGGGCATAAGCCCAAGTCATTTCTTACATCATCAAAAAATGCACAATTCTTTGTTATTAACCACATCTTGTGTGAGTTTGGATTACCACGAGTTCTCACCATTAACAATAACACCTAATTCAACAACGATCAATTTAGGGGATTTTGCCAATATCATTCTATTGAGATAAGGTACACTTCTGTCTCTCACCCACAGACAAACAAACAGGTTGAAGCAGTCAATAGAATAATTGCTGAGTGCCTAAAAAAGTTGATTAACCGAGACAAAATTAGGTTGGTAGAAAATCTAGGCAACGATGCTTATCACTTAGAATGGTTTAATGGACAACCAATACCAAGAGCATGGAATGTCAACAATTTGAGAAAGTATTTTGCTTAGATTTTTTCTATGTGCATTTTATTTTCTTTTTATGCTAATTGGAACTTTAAACCCCTTATAAGTGCATCATTCGAATGCATAACTATATATTTCTCTACATTGTCTAATTGTTTCTTTAGCACCTCCTAAAGTTATTTAAGTCCCAAGTGGAAGCGCTCTACCAAATGAGCCATTATCCTGGGGACCAATGACTTAGTTGTCTTTGCATGACACCTATGTTCAAAAATTATCGAAGTCCTAATTATAAGTGCTCTACTAAACAAGCCATAATCTTAGAGACCACTAACTAAGCTACTTACACACAACACTTGTGTCCTAAAATTATCTAAGTTCCAAGTGGAAGTGCTTTACCAAACGGCACCATAATCCTAAGGACCATCAACCAACCTGCCTCTGTAATCCCTAAGTTTTTCATAAATAGAATTAAAATAAGAATTATTTGTATTTGATTGTGTATGTTGTAGTTTTGAGATTAGACTAAAATTTAGTGTAATAGTTTTTATAAAATTAATCTAGAAAGACTAGAAATTTAAAATCATAAATGTAATTGAATTGAGAAAATTGTTAATTATATATTCCTTATATTCTTTTAGTGAATTAAGTTTTGTAAAAATAAATTCTAAATTACCTATAGTATTGATATAAGTTCTTATAAGAGATTATTTTGTTAAATAGGAATTTATAAGTTATTATGTTACTAGACTTTGTTTTGAGTTAGAATAATTAGTAATTATAATGATAGAAATATATGTAAGTGTTAAATGACTCGTTTTAATCTCTTAATGGCTACAATTTTGTTGAAGACCACCACAACTCTCATGCACACCCACACACTAAATCAAGTTTGAAATACCCCCAAAGTCAAATTTGGTTTTGTATTTATATTCATGATTATCCATTAGTAGTAGAAAATTTTTCACTCTCTTGCTCTCTCTGTAAACCCTTGAAATTTTCATAATTTTTAAAAAATAATCTTAGAAGTCTAATACCAAAAAAAAAAAAAAAAAACGAAACCCTAAAAATCGATCTAAGTTAAAACCAAATTTTAAATAAGGTCAAACACGAGAATTCTTGATCTTGAGAAAAAGAGAACCCTCAAAATAAAATAGAAAATCCAACCATCGGTTGATTCAATATCCGTACACCAATCAAACATTCTATCTAATTCCTAAAATGCAAATCGAGACGATATATCCAAATAACGCTAGACAACGAAATATTAATACCTTAAATCTTTCAGTGAATTTTAGAATAAAAAATTTCAATTTTCACCAAAAGTCAAACTGAGTTAACCTATAACCCTATACTTGGTTAAACAATCCTGAGAACTGAAAAATATTAAATAATCATAGATAAAATGAAATAAACCATAGACATTGAGGTAAAAATATAATATGGACAAAACCTCAAAATTCTATAATCTTACGAATAAAACTAATAAGCTGGAAGTCAAACCGGAACCCTAAAAATCAACAAAGCTTACAAATAACCCTAGTGTTTAAGATCCGACAATCCCATGCTCTTAAACCCTAAACAACGAAATGGAAATAATTGTTGATAATAGTCCGTAATAATATAAGGAAGCTTAAAAATATTAGATTCGCAAATTTCTAGTGTCCTTCAGATCCGAACGGGATTAATTTTCAAAAACCGTACCCTGATACACCGGATGGCAAAAATTCCATTAATACCAATAGACTCGCAAAATATAAGGTTTCCAAAAATATCAGTTTTGGAATTTTTCGATAACTAAAAATTACAGATATCGTATTTATATGCATATTTTTATTATTACTGATATTTTATTTATCTAGTCTACTATTCATAGTACTTTTCTATTATTCATTACTATTCATCTATCTCTATTTTTTCTTACTACATTTTCTTACAACCTACATACCCATTTCTTACAATTTCTTTTTCCCATAAAAATTCTACATCACATATGACTAAATTTCTCTTATATTTTTCTTTTAAAATTAATTTTTTTATCACTCCTTTCTCTCTCCTTCCATGCTTGTCATCCACCCCCTCTCTCTCTTCACTCTCATTTATTTTTATTTTTCAATTAATTTAATTACATCTAATTTCCTCTCTCCAAAATTTCTTTCTACCAAAACTCTCTTAAACTAATTTTTCACAAAATCCTTCTTTATACACAAACTATCTACCACATATCACTATCCACATAATACCCCATTCATCTACCATCTTCATACCACATAAACACTTTACGTAAACTTTTCCAACCATTTAGTTTATCCATGCCATGTAACTTAACATGATTATGGTGTTGTTTTGAAAATTACATGAGTAGTAAAAATAACAACATGTTCATGTTTTGTTCTTGCACATGAAATTCCTATTTTATTATCTTGTTATCATTTTTTATACATGATGTTATTAATGTTATTATTCGTTATTATTATGCTAACTTCTTATTTATATCTAACTAAATATATTTATTTATAATAATCTCTAGAGCATATAAACTCACTTATTATTTATTTATTTTCATGTTTTGTAATTTATTTATTTCATGCTATTTTAAGACTAGTTTTCTAGTCTTAGACTTGTCCATATCAAGTCAAAACAACATTTTCTTTCTTTTCTTTATTCTTTTTGGGACTACTCTATTCTTGGTCCCGAGATGCCTTGATAAAGCTAAGGCTCCCAATACTTGACCGGGATACCTTGATGAAGCTAAGGTTCCCAATATTTGATATTTTTATTATCTTGCTTGTTATTATTTGCTTCTAGTATCTTTCTCACATTCTTATTATTTTACATGCTCATAATACATGTATCTACATAATGATATTATCTCAAATAAATTTAAAAGTAGAATTTTACCTTCTTAAAGGAACTTGAAACTAAATTTTCTATTATGTGACTTGTCATTAAATAATGGAATTATTATCAACAACATAGAAATGAGGTAATATAAGTTTTCTCAAAGTTTTCTTAAATAACAAAGATAGCTTTACCAAGGAAACATAAGAACTAAAAACTTTCTTTTTGTAATATAGTAACCTAAGTTTTAGTAAAATGATTTGTTGGTATTCAAAGTTTTCACAAAAAAGCTTAATATTAAACTCTTTTCAACTCCATAACAAAACAAGAAGCAAACAAGTTTTCAAAATTAAAATGAAATCAACCCATAAAGTTATAAGCCCACTTAGGAAAATAATGATTTTTCAAGTTTCTAAAGAATGAACTTATTTTCAAAGAATATAGATATGATAAGATAAAAAACAAAGGATTTTATCAATAAAGAGGATTATTTTCAAATAAAATTTGTAGAGGAAATAAAAAAACCAAGTTTTAGAAACCATGAACTTATATTTTAAACAAGAAATATGAGAAGAAAAGACTCATTTTCTAAAACCATTATAAATGCAAATTTATAAATAGGTTATCAACTACTTAATAAACTTTTGATAACTTTTATCTTTTATCACTAGAAGTAAAAATTATAAAAGATCAAAGTTAAAGAAAATTTACTTGTTTTGGAAAAAGGAATAAGGAAAATAAAATAAGAATATATTTATTTATAATAACCTAGGAAAATATAAAGTTTTTTCAAAATACTTGAAAAGAAACTTGTCAAGTTAAGTTTTAGCGATTCAAAATGAATTTGTTTTATGATATAAATTGTTGAGACACTACCATTAGAATTTTTGCATATAAAGTGAGCTTATCTATATACTTAAAGGATTTATTAATCATATATATATATATATATATATCTATATATATTTTTAATAAATGATTTTTGAATGAAGTTGAGTTAGAAAATTATTTCGCAAAATCTGGAAATGTTTGTTTTGAATCTGCACCCTATGGTTTTGGAACCCAAACGACCTTATATAACAAAAATAATATTAGAAATGGATAGATCTTTTTGAATAGGTAGAAACGGTATATTATATGCGATATTCCGAGTTAAAATAAGCAAGTTATGGCCATTTTAAATTAGGATTTTGTTCTATGCGATTTTGACGAACGTAGTGAAATACAGTTAGAAAGTTTAAGTAGAATTTCTACAAAATACTCATCTCGGGTATTTCTTTTGTTTAGTGACGAAGGATACGAGATTACCTTCTTGAGGATAGCCACGACTAAGAAGATTGCGAAATGGATAAGTGAGTTGTTTCTCTTAATTTGTTACCTTGTTTGTGCTTGTAAAATAGTGACATTAGTATACTAAGAAAAATAAAAATGGATATGTATGGGGAATCCAGGAATATGTATATATATATGTGATTCTATGCTTATGTGTGAAATGAGAATTAAAAATATCGCAACTTCAAACTGCCTGTTTAAGTATTTTGTTTACTTACTTGTATGACTACTTATTGTTTGCTAAATCGATTGATCACTCCCTTAATAAACCTTAATAAGGTTTGGCTTAAGAAACATAAAACGCTCACGCATAGCATCCATTGAGTCACATTTCTTTCGAAAGGCTGCTGTCACGCCCCATGGGGTATCCTAAACGTAACAGTCTCACATACTATATAAGACTCTCAAAATTCTATCCGAGCACTTCGGGAGTCTTGTATAGATGTAAAGCGTCCCTTTACGACAATAGAATACTCAATCAATGGAGTAAAGAAGTTTAATGTGGCATTCATCAGCCATAGGTAATAAACCAAGACACATATATATAAATTATAAAGTCTAAGGAGCATTTCCCCGCAAAATAATATTACGTCTAATATAGTCATCCAGAGTCCTTTAGTTTCCAACGGAACTCTAAACAAAATCGAAATAAATTTCTAAGGGAAACTCCTAGCTCCGGTAATTGAGCTGTAGCCTGCCTTGGCCTAAGCCAAATGAATTCATGCTGCAACAAGTAGAAACTATAGGGGCGTAAGCTAACTAGCTTAGTGAGTGAAAACTTCCATATCACAATTAAGACCAATCATTCAAGCAAGTGATTACTCAAGCAAATGATATGCATCAAACAAATGAGTTTAACAAACATATGACCAGCCGGAAATCATATGTAGATGGACTTGTGCCCTCCATCCCGGGTTAGCAGATTAACGAATCCTACGGTACGATGCCGTTTAAGCTCACGGTCAATTGAACAATAATTCGTTTTATAGATCACGCTTAACCAACAATTTCGTTTTATGGATCACGATTAATCAACAATTTCGTTTTATGGGTCACGAAAAACCAACAAATGCTAATGGTCCATCCCCGTCGTGATATGAATGAGTTCAATTATAATTGAGGTCCAGTAATAGATTAATCCAATTCTTTTAGGTGACCAACGATTATTCGCAGACAATCAATTATAACTCCTTGCTATACAAGCAACAGCTGAACCCCCGGTTTCGATATTCCTTAAGTTCAACTTCACATATCAACAGCAGACAAGTATATAATTCCCATATACCCCATCATGCATAATCATTTTTATCATTGCCTAAACAACTAATGCCGCTATCAATACGATCATAAGCAATAATTGAGAGTGGAAGTAATACTCACTCGGCCATGGTACGCTGGTCTCTTAATAGTAGTAGTTGGGTGGTAGGGTATCGTCGTGCTCGGGATCATACCAAATAAGAACAACCTAATAAGAATCTCATCACTTAACTAATTCAAGCTATGCATCTAAGCTACACAAAATCGGAATTCTCGCTATTTGCGAAGTTCCAACTTAAAACGGCCATAACTTGGTCATTTTAACTCGGAATTTCGCGAATTTTATATTGATTTCTATCTACTTCGAAAGATCTATCTAATTTTAATATTATTTTCAAGTTTTGAAAACATTAAGGTCATGGACAGTGGGATCAGATCTGTTCTGTAACTTCTCCCTTTTCGAAAAATTGTTTCGCATTTGATAAAAATGTTCTAGTTGATGACTCATGTATAGGTGGTATATGAATGAATACCTAGTATGGATGTCATGTAATGAGCTCAATATATGCATGGTCTTGATGATTTTTGATGATGAACTCTTATGAACTCCTAATTATTATAACTCCATGATAGCCACTTCTAAAAATCTATTCTTTCCAACTTTGCATTCCCTAGGGTTTTTAGGATTTTAATCTTGGAATTTTACTTGTTATCTAAATAAAAATGAGTCCTTAACATCTATACTATCCATGACCTTCATTTATTCATAAAAATCCACATTTTTCACTTAGCAGATATGTTTTTAAATAAGCCTTTCACAAAAATCCGAATTTTGGAAATTTTCTTTTCTTGCATTTTTTCCTATGAGAAAACTTGTTTAATGCACCAAAATTTGAAGCTTTATTATATCTATTGTCTAAGGACTTCATTTAACTCATAAAACATTCAATTTAAGCTTGAATACTAGGTGTTTATGTAGGCATTATTCCAAATTACGAATTTAACAAACTAATCACTATCTCAAGTTTTTCCATTCTAACTACACTACTTGTTTTGCACATTACTCATGCCTAAACTCACTTTAACTTATAAAAATTTTTCCTTAAAGATACCTATTACACATACCCTTCATTTTTTATGTAAAATATGAGTTTCAAAGTGGTTTTAGTGGTTTTTGAAATAGGGTTAAAAAATCATCCGAATTTCCATAAGACATTTCTAACAAAAATCTTTTCTTTTTCAAGTTTCTTGTCTCCTATGCATGAAGATCTACCATCTAACACATCCATATACATGCAAGGCTAAGCTTTTATGATCATTAATGCATGAAACTCAAAATAACCATATGAACATAAATGTAGATGAAGGTATGAGTGTCTAAACACTAGATCTACCATATATAGTGCATGAATCATGAGTTTCATGGCATGAACATAACTTTCTATGCAAGATCTCCACTTTACATGCATGAAAAGATGATATTCCAACAAAAACTCTTTAAACTAGATCCACTTCTTGTGATGGCTTGATATTCTTGTATTAGTGTTTTCATGTCCCTAGCATATGCTCATTGGATTAAAAAAAAAACACTCAAGAATGGTCTTGCTATTACAAGATTTGGTAATAACAAAGCTTGAAATCATCACATTAATGGATTTGGAGATGAAAAGAGAGAAAATAAGCTTGTGAGTGTGTGTGTCACGGCAATGTAGAGAGGAGAAGGAGAGGTTTTCAACTTTTGTTAAAATTTGAAAGAGTGAAAATGAGAGAGAGAGAGAAAAAGGAGCTTATATAATGAATAGATTAGGGTTTTAATTGAATAAGAATAGTAAAAATGAATCAAAAAGGAGGGGAAATTGGGGAGGGGCCGCCGGCCAAGTGAGTGAGGGAGAGAGAGATATTTGATTTTTTGATAAAATTTGTAATTTATGTAATAAAATGTAAAATTAATTAGGAAACAAAATTTCTTGGGAAAGAAAATTATAATGAGTAGTCGTAAGGATGTAAGAATAGGGTATAGGTAGTGTGTAGTGTAGGTTGTACTTGTGAATAGTAGACAGACATCTACTTTACGGTTGTAACGAAAATACAGGAAAAAGGCTATAACTGTAATTTTTATAACCCGAAAAATTATAAAATTTATATTTTTGAAATCCTTATAAAATTTCGATTCCAATGAATATTCCGAATATTTTTTGAGTTTGTGATCCCAGGGCACGTTTTTCCGCAATCACTCGGGAAGGCCCGAAATTGAAAAATTCCTGAATTTAAACTTTCTAAGGTTTAAAATATACTTTAAAACAATAATTCGTATTCATTTATTTTATAAAACTTCTTTTATTATGAAACCGAAGGAAAGCCAGATTTGGGGTTTCTAAGTTTCTCTCACTAGACTTAAACTGGACTTTATTAGGGTTTCGCTTTTCAACTCTCGGGGTTTACTTAACTACTGAGAATACCGGGGTTTACAACCCCCACCTTAAACAGAGTTTTGTCCTCAAAACTGAACTGACGTACCTTGTCCTTCAAATAATTCGGGGTATTTTCTTCGGATCTCTTCCTCGGCTTTCCAAGTTGCTTCCTCAAAGGCATGATTTCTCCATAATACTTTAACATAGTGAATGTCCTTATTCCGTAGCCTTTGAGTTTTCTTATCCAATATCTTTACGGGTGTTCTTCGTATGTCAGGTTTTCCTTTAGTTGGGTCGGTTCCAATTCCAAGATTCTTTCGGGTCAGCCACATACTTTCTCAATACTAACACATGGAACACATTGTGAATCTCGGATAGATTTGGTGGTAAAGCTAGCCGATACGCCAGATCTCCGACTCTTTCCAAGATTTCAAAAGGTCCAATATATCTCGGGCTCAGCTTTCCTTGTGTACGCATTCTTTTAATACTTTTAATCGGACTTATCTTCAAGTACACATGGTCACCTACCTTGAATTCGAGTTCTCTTCTTTTCAGGTCTGCTCAGCTCTTTTGCCTATCCTGAGCTTCTTTCATTTTCTGCTGGATTACCCTCACTTTATCGGTAGCTTCTTGTACCGATACTGGCCCAATAGCTATCTTTTCCACTTCATCCCAAAACAAAGGGGATCTACAGCGCCGTCCGTATAGAGCTTCATAAGGTGGCATCTGAATAGTTGAGTGGTAGCTGTTATTGTAAGCAAGCTCGATTAGATGCACATGACTATCTTAACTCCCTTTGAATTCCAAGGCACATGCTCTCGACATGTCTTCCAGGGTTTGGATCGTCCGCTCAGACTGTCAATCGGTTTGAAGATGATATGCCGTACTAAAATGCAACTTGGTGCCCAAACTCTTTTGCAGACTTATCCAAAACTTAGACACAAATCTTGGGTCTCTATCGAAATATCCTGCAGGAATGCCATGTAACCGTATCGATTTCCCAGATGTAGATCTTAGCTAACTTTTCCATTGAATAAGTCATATTTATGGCAAGAAGTGCGCCGACTTGGTTAACCGATCCACTATTACCCATACAGCATCACAAGAAGGGGTCTTGGAAAACCACACACAAAATCCATAGATATCTGATCCCTTCCACTCGGGAATGGGTAAAGGCTTTAACAATCCACCCGGCTTTGGTGCTCTACTTTCACCTGTTGGCAAACCGGACATTTCATTACATAATCTGCCACATCTCTCTTCATGCCGTTCCACCAATAGCGGCTTTTCAAATCTTGGTACATCTTAGTACCTCTCAGATGTATGGTATAACCGGAGTTATGAGCTTCACTCATTAATTCCTTTCTCAACTCTTCGTCTTGTGATACACACAACCTTCCTTTCATTCTGATTACATCCTCATCAGCTATTGCAAAGTCAAGGTACTTTCCTACTTGGGTTTCCCTTTTAATCTTTTGTATCACTTCGTCATACCTTTGGGCTTCTTTGATTCTTTCTATTAGGGTTGGCTCCAAGGCCAGATTGGCTATCTCAAGCTCAGCACTTTGGTCTATGAACTCAATCTTTAATTTCTCAAAATCCCTAATCAGATCCCTTTGACTTGTGATCAAGGCGGCTACTTCCCCATAATTTTTCCGACTTAGGGCATCCGCGACTGCATTAACTTTCCTTGGACAGTAATTTATTCCCAAATCATAATCTTTTATCAGTTCTAGCCATCTCCTTTGTCTCATATTTAGCTCCTTTTGTGTGAACAGATATTTAAGGCTCTTATGATCCGTGTATATCTCACACCTCTGTCCATATAAATAGTGTCTCCATAGTTTCAAGGCGAAGACAACTGCGGTCAATTCCAGATCATGTGTAGGGTAGTTTCTCGTGGGGTCTCAACTGTCGAGAAGCATATGCAATAACTTTCCCTTCCTGCATTAATACAATCCAAGGCCATTCCTTGAGGCGTCACTATGCACCGTATAGGACTTTTCCGGTCCGGTAGAACCAAAATCGGTGCCGATACCAGTCGTCGTTTCAATTCCTAGAAACTCTGTTCCCTCTTATCTGTCCAAACAAATTTCTCATTCTTTTGGGTCAATTGAGTCAGTGGCTTGGCTATCTTCGAGAAATCCTTCACAAACTTGTAATAGTAGCTAGCCAATCCTAAAAAACTTCTCACTTCAGTAACCGTTTATGGCTGTTTCCATTCTACTACAGCCTTAATCTTTTCGGGGTCAACTGATATCCCATCACCAGTTACCACATGTCCAAGAAAAGATATCCTGTCCGACTAAAAATCACATTTGGACAATTTGGTGTACAACTTATTTTCCCTTAAGGTTTGCAACGCCAAACGAAGATGTTCCTCGTGTTGTTCCTTGGTCTTCGAATATATTAGGATGTCGTCTATGAAGACTATCACACATTTATCCAAAAGTGGCTTGTAAACTCTGTTCATAAGGTCCATAAATGCAGCTGGTGCATTAGTAGCCCAAACGACATCACCAAAAACTGTAGTGCCCATAACGAGTACGAAAAGCCCTTTGGTATCATCAGGCTTTTCTTAATTGATGATATCCCGAACGCAGATCAATGCATGAAAACACACAAGCCCCTTACAGTTGATCAAACAAATCGTCGATTCTTAGCAGACGATACGATTCTTGATAGTTACCTTATTCAACTCACGATAATCGATACACAATCTCATCGATCCATCCTTCTTCTTTACAAACAAGATAGGTGCGCCCCATGGCGACACACTTGGTCTTATGAATTTCTGATCTAAAAGTTCTGCAATTGTGTCTTTAACTCTTTTAACTCAGCCGGTGCCATCCGGTATGGTGCTTTGGATATCGGTTCGGTGTTTGGAGCTAAAACAATCTCAAAATCAATTTCTCTTTTTGGTGGTAATCCAGCAAAATTTCCGAAACACATCCAAATATTCATTTACCACCGGTATATCCTTTTCTTCTCGAGTTTCCTCTTCGTCCAAGACACCTTCAATAGGTATTATCTCTTCATCCTCCATCATCAATTCAAAAGAGTTTAACCCAAACCTTCTTGGGACTAGTGTCTCTCCTATAAATTCCACTTTTCCTCCCGATTGATCATAGAAACACACTGTCCTCTTTTGGCAATCCACTACTGCCTTTACCCTACTTAGCCAACTCATTCGAGGATAACTTCGTATTTACTCATCTCCAATATTATTAAATCACTTTTGGAGTAGTGCTTATGAATTTCCAATGGACAGTCCTTTATCAATTCTCGTGTTGACACAACGCTTCCAGTACGTGTCTTAATTCAAACTAACAGTAGTTGTGGCTATAGGTAATCTAAGTTGATTAGCCAAACTAGTGGTGATGAACGAATGTGTCGCTCCTGTGTCAAATAAAACATAAGCCTCCATGTTATTCGCCCGTATGTGTCCTGAGGTCAACAAACACCCATCACTTATCAATCCTAAAACACTCTCAAAGCTACCAACATGGCGTTCTTAACTTCCAGCTTTTCCATAAACATATTTAATTTAATTCAGGCAACACTTGAAATAAATAAATCAACTTTTAACTTGAGAAGGTTTCTATTACTAACTTGTCACCAAGCCACCTTCTGTGCCGTCACTTTGATCCATGGCTGCCAACTCCACTTCCTCATCCTCATCTTCTTCTACCATCCACTGGCCTTCAAAGTTATACAACCTCATCCCATGCATTGCTGAAGCTGCACGGCTCCCACTTTTTACTCGACCTCATAGGGTTGGTATTGCTCGAAGCCCCAAAGGGTCGAGCGGCCACACTTTTCTATTGGGAACATTCAGAGGCCAAGTGCCCCTTCTCCTTGCAAATAAAGCAAGTCATGGCCATCTTCTTCGGGCACGTATAAACCATATGGCTAGCATCGCCACAGAAATAACATTTGTTCTTCAATAGTGGGCATTGCCTAGGAGCATGAGTCCCTGTGAGCCCCGGAAAATTTCAATAAATAATTTCAAAATGAACTTCGAAAATAAACCCTAAAAATCACTCCAAATCAAAGCCGAATTTCAATTAGTCCAAAAACACGAGTGAATCCAGAAATTTCCAAAGCTTGAGAAAAATAAGAATCCTTGAAAATAAAATAAGAACTCAACATACTTCAATTCCAAAACCATTACATACGACAAACTCTATGCGTAACCCCGACTTATAAAAATGGGTTATATAGAACCCCAAAATCAAATTATTAAAAAGTAAATAACGATTAACTTTCAGAAATGAAACCCAATCTAAGAATTCCGAAAATGTTAAAATATATTAAATACTTACAAAAATAAAATGTAAAATAAATTTCTCAAATTAAATATATTGTATAAACATAAAATATCAGTTTCCAAATTGGTAAAGATCTAAACCGGAAAACCACCCGGAAACCCTAATCGGAATGCAATAGCCTAAGTTCGGCAACTTAGTGCCCCTAACCCTAGAGGCCGAGGCGTAGCTAAATATGTAGAATAGCTCATAGTAATATGAGTTTGTTTAAAAATATTAAATTGGTAAATTTTTGACCTATTTCGAACCCGTTCGGATATAGACTTCGAAAAGCGTGTCCCGAGGCTTGAGATATCAAAAATATACCAATGGTATCATTAGACTCGTAATTTCATGAAATTTCTAAATATATCAGTTATGAAATTTTTTAGGTTATAACAGTTATAGTTATAACCTTTTTATCGTATTTTCATATTATCGGTAATGAATAGTCTTTTGCACTATTCATTTTTATTTCATTACAAAATTTTATTATTCTTATAAAGCCTTATATTTTTAGATAAATATTTTATATGTTATAGAAAATTTTGTTTTTCTAAAATTTAGTCGTTTCGGGTCTTTACGGGATCAGATTCTGTTTAAGACCCGATACTAAAAATAAAATAAATTAATTTAATAATTGAAAAATATTTTAAATTTTTTTTTATTTTCATAAAATAATTTTTTAGAATTTTTTGGGTTATAAAAATATCAATTATAGCCCATATTCGCGTATTTTGATCATACTGGTAACATATTTGTTAAATTACTAAAATAATTCAAATAATTATTTAATTTTAAATTGAAAATCTGCTACAAATATTTAGAATAAATTTTCTAATTTTATTTTATTCATAAAGTACTTTTACAACCCATACCTTCAAGTACACGTTACGCATATCACTTCATTTTCACTTCAATCTTTCTAGACATTATCCCACAATTGATGGCAGATTTTTGACCCTATTTATGGCTGCCATTGTCCTTTATCTACTCCTATTTTGACTAAATTAATTATTTTCTACTCCTTCTTAAGAAAGTTACATTACACATTAATTACACAATTTAATTCAAGTCAAATTTCAACAATTCCTCTCTCTTTTTCTCCCCTCTTCCACGTGAATTGCAACACCACCCCCCCCCCCCCCCCCACAAATTTCTGCCCTGATTTATTTTTTTCTTTCCTCCATTCATTTAATACACTCATTTTTCTCTCTCTTTCATTTACTCCTCTTTCCCTTTTTCATTTCCTTAGCTTTTCTCTCTCATTTTTCTCTCTTTCTTTCTTCTTCTTGTTCTTATTTCTTCAACAAAACAAGCTGCCCCCAATTCATTCTTGAGCCTCCATCCATATTTCTTAAAGATTTTTAAGCAAATCTTCATCTCAAAGCCTCCATAGGTAATATAGGTAAAGTGTAATGAAGGTTTCATGCATCAAATGACCTTCCATAAGCTTAAAAGCTTAGGATGATGATGCCAATAATGAAACACTCCTTTTCTCTACTTTTATTATCTTGTATTTCAATTATTTTCTTGTTTAAAGTTGATATGTTTTGTAGATCTAAATTTTTGTGGCTTTGATTTTCGTTTATGCCATGGATCTTGTTTTTTAAGTTGTTATCTTTGTTATTTCTTATGATTTATGCATAGATCTATCATCCACATGTCCATCTTAGTGATTCATGCATTTAAAACTAGTTTAGAAAACTAGATCTAGAGTTTTGAGTTCATAAAATGCATTAGACTTTGTTTTATGTTTATGGATGACTTGTGATAGCATGATCATGGTAGAAAGTTGTACGAAACTCAATATCTATTTTATTTTCAACAAAAACAACTTTTGAAAATTCGGATGAAAATGGAACCATATTTAGAAAAGTGGTTTTTCAACTTCAAAATGTATATTTTTCATTTAAAATGAAGGGCTTAGGGTATAGATACCATAAATGAAAGATTTTGATAAGTGAAGTTTAGATCCATGATGTTTATAGCTTATTACCATGCATTTGTTTTATGTTTATGTTCATATTAAGTATAGATTTTAGTTATGAACTCAAATAAAATTATGAAATTCGTATTTTGGCAAGACTCCCATTTAAAAACCACTTTTCAAGTGTCAAAATGTAATTTTTACTTAAGAAAATGAAGGCTTAATATATGTATATCATCAAGACTTCTTTTTACAAGAATTAAAAGTGATTTCCAAAAGTTATTTTCAAAATAAAAATGCTATTTTCGGATTTTGGCCAAGGTCTATTTTAAAAACATGTTTTCCAACTCAAAAATGAAGTTTTTATTTAAGAAATGAAAGGCTCGTGAGATATGATATGTAAGGAATGGATTTTCATAAGCTTAGATAGATTTTATCAAAAGATATGACCAAAAATAAATTTTCTAAATTCGGATCTCAACCAAGACCAACTTTTAAAACCCATTTATCAACTCCAAAACTCATGTTTTATGTGAAAAATGAAGTATATATGTATTAGGTATCATTAAGTAATGATTTTTACAAGTTAAAATGAGTTTAGGCATGAGTAATGTGTAAAACAAGTAATGGAATTAAAATGGAAAAATTTGAGTTAGTGATCAAATTGCAAATACGTAATCTAAGATGATGCATATGTAATCACTTAGTATTTGAGCTCAAATTGCAAGTTTTATGTGTTAAATGAAGTCCTTAGGTAATTAATATAGTAAAGCCTTAAATTTTAATGTTTTGAACAAGTTTTCGCCAAATGAATCATTTAAAAAGTGGATTTTCTAAAATTCGGATTTTTGAGTAAATCATATTGGAAAACATATTTACAAAGTGTAAAATGGAAAATTTTATGTAGAAGTGAAGGTGATAAGTAATATATATAATGAAGACTCAATTTTAACAAAAAAATAATTATATTTTCTTAAGTAATAAATCCAAAATAAATGGAAATGATCAAAGTTAGAAAACTAGATTTTTCAAAAAGTAGTTATAGTTGAAGTCTTGCAAAATAAAGAGTTCCAAAATTTTCTTTTACCAAAAATCATCAAGACCATGCATACATGAAACTCATTTCATGTCATTCATGTTAGGCAATCACTCATATTGCATGTGTAGCTAATTTATATAGTAGGAACATTTCAAACATTTACAAAACTATTTTTCGGAAATTGAAATTGTTGCTGCCCTAATCTGATCCGAACTTTTCGAAGCTTCAAAGTTTTCAAAACTTGAAAATAATATTAGAATTAGATAGATCTTTCGAAGTAGATAGAAATCGATATATAATTTGCAAGATTCCGAGTTAAAATGACCAAGTTATGGCCGTTTTAAGTTGGAATTCCTGCTTATGGCGCGAATTGCGAATTTGATAGTTTGAATAAGATAGTTTGGATTAGTTAAGTGATGAAATACTTATTAGAGTATTTCTTCCTTTTTAGGAGTTCCGGAGATCGACGATTCCCTACCACCAAATTATTATTAGTAGAAGACCGGTGATCCAATGGCCGAGTGAGTTTTCTCCTTGTTTTGTTACCTTGATTGTGCTTGTAGTTAGTTACATTAGAATTATAGGAACAAGATAAAAATCGATATGAATGGGGATGGGAGATATGATAAGACTGTGATGAATGTATGCCAAAGAATACTAAAGCATATCGAAACCACGATTTGATTGGATAACTGCACCGTTCATATTATTCCTGTTATATGTGTGATATTGGTTGGTCACTCTAAAGAATGTATAAATATTTTTGACCTAAGCAAAAATTAAATTGGTCATGCATCTCATCGGACATATTACATTTGGTAGCATGCTACTCCTACGCAGGTTGATCGGTATGGTCCGTTGTTGCCTCGTTTGGATAACGAGCCCGGTGCCGGAGCTCATTCAGGGGTACTAAGGCGCATGTGGATGCATTCTTGGATGACCCTAGCCGAGTCGAGTGCTAAGAGCTGAGGGCTTGGGGACTAGATGCGGTCGTGTAGATTCAATACCATTCCTAACCCAAGATATGGAGGGCGTAAATTCGTTCTGTGTGTGGGTTCCGGATACTCATACATAATTGCTTGCTCACGTGTTTGCTCTTGCATAGCATATGATTGATTAATGCTTGCTTGTTCTGGTACAGAACTAAGGGAATTCTCACTAAGCTAGTGTAGCTTATACCCTAATAGTTGTTTAAATGAACAGGTTATCTCAAGAATGCAAAGTGGGGACCGAGATGGTTGAAGCCGAGAATGGCTTCAGGATTCCGGCAAGAAATGAGAATGTTGAAGTTATCAGCTAGTTTTATGATTTTCCTTATAATAGTTTTACGTAGTAGAATCTTTTGATGAAGTGTAATTGAAGTTTAATGATTTGCATTATGAAGTATAGGGATTTGTATCTGAAGTATAGTAAATTTGTATTTCCTTTACATTGTTACTCAAGCTATATCAACGTAAAATGTATTACTCCGATGAGTCTCCTCCATGTGTTAGATGCCTTGTACATAGTATGGAAGCCTTCGCGTGACTGAGGTAGTCATTCTTAGGCTTTAATATTGTGTACGCCGAACTGCCACGTTTAGGGTATCCTTCAGGGCGTGACAGTCCCCTTGCATTTCTAACAAGTGACATTGGCCTTAAACTGGGTCGGCTTCCCACTAGTGTCATCCTTAAACCCTTGGTACGGTCTGTACCTCTTTCCTTTGAATCCTGAACTTGAGGCGTCAAACGGCCTTTTTCCAAATACTCTCTTGTCAGGCTCCTGGTATTTCCTTTTCCTGGCCCCTTCGATCACTCGGGCATTTTCCACCATCTCAGGGTAGGTCCTTACTCCAAACTCTTCCAATTTAATCCATAACTCCTCATCTAGACCACCCAAAAATACTTGTTTGTTCAACTCCTCACTATCCCTGAAAGACTCAGGTGCATATTGTAGCAAGTGGACAAACTCAGTCTCGTATTGCTCTACGGTTCTACCCTTTTGTTTAACATGGAGAAAGTTAGCACTGTATTTTACTCTCAAGCTAGAGGGAAAGTAATTGTCCAAGAATTCCCGGCGAAAAGATTCCCATGTAACCGGGGAAGGCAAGCTTCTTCTCTTAGAGACCCACCAGACCTTCGCATTATATCTCAACATATAAGTTTCATATTCCAATTGTAAATAAGGTGGAATCTCATATGCAGCAAAAGATCGCTTAATTTGAGCTAACCAGTCCTCGGCTTCATCAGGTTTACCAAACGCTCCATCAAAATACCGGTTACTCTTAATGAAGTCCAGTAAAGAGCTTCGGTGAAGTCTTCTGTATGGTGGAGATGGTGGCAAGGGTACATTATAGGATTGCTCCTCCTGTGGAGCAGGTGCCTCAGCAGTCACTTCCCGGTGATCTGCAGGTGGTGGTGGATGTGGAGTATCCCGAACACTTTGTCCTTGGTGTGGGTTCTGGACCGGGTTTTGGCTCTGGATGAATGTATTCAAGAGATTTGCTAATTGCCCAATCGCATTCAACACATCACCCAGCTGATTCTGAGGTGCGACTCCTTGTGGATTAGGCTGAGGTACGGCCGGTTGGTCGACTTTGCTTGCGAGGGATCCTTACTCCCAATTTCGAATCTGTCGGTTTCGTCTGTTTACACATTGTTTAATAAATTTTAGCATTTTTAGAACGTTTTCAATTTTTAAGGAAATTAATTCATCAACAAGGTTCAAAATTTTGCGGGAATTCGGAAATCAGATTTCAAAAGGAATTGAATTTCATAAGCTTCATATAATCATAAGGAGAAACAAAAGAATTTACACATAGGGAAATAAATTGCAATCTCAAAATAATAACATGAATGAGTGAATGCTCATGTAGTTTATATGTGGTTAATGCTCTTTATGTCTAATGTCTAGCATGCATGCTTCCCAGAACTTCCTTCTTTTGAAATAAACATGATCCTTCATTACTTTAGCGAGCTATACAAAATATTACATCAAGGATTTCTGTCCACAAAATTTGACTAGCTATACTCTAGTCCCAATTCTAAACATTTTTCCCTATTCCTGGAAACACAACAAAATACAGGGAAAAAGAAAGGACAAAATACTAACTATCCAGAAATCCTAAGGCAATTTGGCATCCCGCATCGCCTACTACAAAATGAGAAAAGCAAGGACTTCACTTGGACTTCATGGGTTAGCTATCATCTCAACCTTCACTCGTCACTAGTATCATCGGAGGTCGAACTAGAAGGTCGTCTCCTACTAGAAGAACCACCATCGTCCTGTCGGACAAATAAACTAAGGTATTCCCTTACATTCATCCTCCGCCTCCTAGCGGGTTGGACTAAAGGCTCTTGATCTTGTTCTTCACTCTCATCCTCTTCTTCGGTTCCTTGTCCCTCCCTCGAGCTCACTTCTTCCTCATTACCTCTTGTTTCGGGTTCGCTACTTGGTTCTCCACTATCTCGGGTTCTCTCATAGGCTCTCCACCCACATTTTCCACTTCCATAGGCTCGAGGGCCACAGGTTCTACTACTGCCAGATCAAGTACAGGTGGATATTCAACCCTCAATATAAACATCCCTCCATAACATGGGATCCAATTCAGGTTCTACCCTCCCACTATCTGGTATCTCCAATACTCGATTAAAGTCCCACACAATTTGATTAGGTTTCGGATTCACTTCCACTTCCGGCTCGATGGGTGGGTTAGGGGTTCTGGGGACTACATTTTCCTCCCAATTAGGATCCTCCTCGGGGTCCTCTTCTTCTTCTTCCTCCACATCTTCATCAACTTCATTATTCTATCCAATTACAGGTGCACCATTCAATTGCATACCTATGTCACTGGTTGGTGGTGGAGCAATTACACGTGGTGGAAGAATGTCTAAGTAAATTGCATGCCAAGTAATATGGTTCCAAGCATCCGCTATGTTCCAATCATGGTGGTCATACAAGTCATCATAGGCATACACATATAGAGGTCTTATAGGGATCCATACCCTAAAGTCTTGGGGGGTCCGGTTTCCCCCATTCTTCAAGATAAAAGTAGCTTCCCTAGTCATGGGCTCATGCCCACACTCTACCATGATTCTTTCTAAAGTATAGATTGTCTCCAACTTAGTCCAATTACTTCTTCCCATAGGATCATATCTCAGTTGGTCGACCACAGCGGCCCATCTAGTGTATCTCAACCCTTCTTTCCACAATCTGAACATCTCCCCTATAGTCCTGGGGTGTCTGGCTAGAGCAAAATCCTCAGACAGCTCCCTTAATCTCAATCTGTATTCCACCATGGTCTCATCAGTTCTCTTGATGAAATTTCTCGCCCGTTCTTTGGTCTCACCCAAGGAGACCTACAACAAGATAAGACTCCTAATTAGACTTAACAAGGAAAGATATTTTCAACTCCATTTAAACCTATTAGTTAGATTCCTAAGTTCGGTTTCTTTTAATTCTATTGTCTTGTTTTATAACCTAGTGCTCTGATACCAACTTAAACTGTCACGCCCCATAGGGGCATTCTAAATGTAACAGTCCGCCACATACTACATAAGACTCTCGAAATTCTATCCGAGCCCTTCAGGAGTCTTGTATAGATGTAAAGCGTCCCTTTACGACAATAGAATACTCAATCAATGGAGTAAAGAA
The DNA here is from genome assembly GCA_024138025.1 of Combretum micranthum. Taxonomy (NCBI): domain Eukaryota; kingdom Viridiplantae; phylum Streptophyta; class Magnoliopsida; order Myrtales; family Combretaceae; genus Combretum; species Combretum micranthum. The sequence continues at coordinate 249,198 of JAMXBD010000163.1, forward strand.
GTTTAATGTGGCATTCATCAGCCATAGGTAATAAACCAAAATACATATATATAAATTACAAAGTCTAAGGTGCATTCCCCCGCAAAATAATATTAAGTCCAATACAGTCATCCAGAGTCTTTTAGTTTCCAACGGAAGTCTAAACAAAATCGAAATAAACTTCTAAGGGAAACTCCTAGCTCCGGCACATGAGCTGTAGCCTGTCTTGGCTTAAGCCAAATGAATTAATGATGCAACAACTAGAAACTATAGGGGCGTAAGCTAACTAGCTTAGTGAGTGAAAACATCCATATCACAATTAAGCTAATCATTCAAGCAAGTGATTACTCAAGCAAATGATATGCATCAAACAAATGAGTTCAACAAACATATGACCAGCCAGAAATCATATGTGGATGGACCTGCACCTTCCATCCCGGGTTAGCAGATTAACGAATCCTGCGGTACGACGTCATTTAAGCTCACAGTCAACTGAATAATAATTTGTTTTATGGATGACGATTGACCAATAATTTCGTTTTATGGATCACTATTAACCAACAATTTCGTTTTATGGGTCACGAAAAACCAACAAATGCTAATGCTCCATCCCCGTTGTGATATGAATGAGTTCAATTATAATTGAGGTCCAGTAATAGATTAATCCAATTCTTTTAGGTGACGAACGATTATTCGCAGACAATCAATTATAACTCCTCGCTATACAAGCAACAGCTTAACACCCGATTTCGATATTCCTTAAGTTCAACTTCACTATCAACAGCAGACAAGTATATAATTCCCATATACCCCATCATGCATAATCATTTTTATCATTGCCTAAACAACTAATGCCACTATCAATACGATCACAAGCAATAATTGAGAGCGGAAGTAATACTCACTGGCCATGGTACGCTGGTCTCTTAATAGTAGTAGTCGGGTGGTAGGGTATCGTCGTGCTCGGGATCACCTACCAAATAAGAACAACCTAATAAGAATCTCATCACTTAACTAATTCAAGCTATGCATCTAAGCTACACAAAATCGGAATTCTCGCTATTTGCAGAAGTTCCAACTTAAAACGACCATAACTTGGTCATTTTAACTCGGAATTTCGCGAATTTTATATTGATTTCTATCTACTTCGAAAGATCTATCTAATTCTAATATTATTTTCAAGTTTTGAAAACATTAAGGTCATGGAACAGTGGGATCAGATCTGTTCTGTAACTTCTCCCTTTTCGAAAAATTGTTTTGCATTTGATAAAAATGTTTCTAGTTGATGACTCATGTATAGGTGGTAAATGAATGAATTCCTAGTATGGATGTCATGTAATGAGATCAATATATGCATGGTCTTGATGATTTTTGATGATGAACTCTTATGAACTCCTAATTATTACAAACTCCATGATGGCCACTTCTTAAAATCTATTCTTTCGAACTTTGCATTCCCTAGGGTTTTTAGGATTTTAATCTTGGAATTTTACTTGTTATCTAAACAAAAATGAGTCCTTAACATCTATACTATCCATGACCTTCATTTATGCATAAAAATCCACATTTTTCACTTGGCAAATATGTTTTTAAATAAGCTTTTCACAAAAATCCGAATTTTGGAAATTTTCTTTTCTTGCATTTTTTCCTATGAGAAAACTTGTTTAATGCACCAAAATTTGAAGCTTTATTATATCTATTGTCTAAGGACTTCATTTAACTCATAAAACATTCAATTTAAGCTTGAATACTAGGTTTTATGTAGGCATTATTCCAAATTACGAATTTAACAAACTAATCACTATCTCAAGATTTTCCATTCTAACTACACTACTTGTTTTGCACATTACTCATGCCTAAACTCACTTTAACTTATAAAAATTTTTCCTTAAAGATACCTATTACACATACCCTTCATTTTTCATGTAAAATATGAGTTTCAAAGTGGTTATAGTGGTTTTTAAAATAGGGTTAAAAAATCATGCGAATTTCCATAAGATATTTCTAACAAAAATCTTTTCTTTTTCAAGTTTCTTGCCTCCTATGCATGAAGATCTACCATCTAACACATCCATATACATGCAAGGCTAAGCTTTTATGACCATTAATGCATGAAAACTCAAAATAACCATATGAACATAAATGTAGAGTGTCTAAACACTAGATCTACCATATATAGTGCATGAATCATGAGTTTCATGGCATGAACATAACTTTCTATGCAAGATCTCCACTTTACATGCATGAACAAGATGATATTCCAACAAAAACTCTTTTAAACACTAGATCCACTTCTTGTGCTGGCTTGATATTCTTGTATTAGTGTTTTCATGTCCCTAGCATATGCTCATTGGGATTAAAAATGAAAAACACTCAAGAATGGTCTTGTCATTACAAGATTTGGTAATAACAAAGCTTGAAATCATCACATTAATGGAGATTTGGAGATGAAAAGAAGAGAAAATAAGCTTGTGAGTGTGTGTGTGTCACGGCAATGTAGAGAGGAGAAGGAGAAGGTTTTCAACCTTTGTTAAAATTTGAAAGAGTGAAAATGAGGAGAGAAAGAGAAAAAGGAGCTTATATAATGAATAGATTAGGGTTTTAATTGAATAAGAATAGTAAAAATGAATCAAAAAGGAGGGGAAATTAGGGAGGGGGGCCGGCCAAGTGAGTGAGGGAGAGGATATTTGATTTTTTGATAAAATTTGTAATTTATGTAATGAAATGTAATAAATGTAATAATTAATTAGGAAACAAAATTTCTTGGAAAAGAAAATTATAATGAGTAGTTGTAAGGATAAAGAATAGGGTATAGGTAGTGTGTAGTGTAGGTTGTACTTGTGAATAGTAGACAAGACATCTACTTTACCGGTTGTAACGAAAATACAGGAAAAAGGCTATAACTATAATTTTTATAACCCGAAAAATTATAAAATTTATACTTTTGAAATCCTTATAAAATTTCGATTCCAATGAATATTCTGGAATATTTTCTGAGTTTGTGATCCCAGGGCACGTTTTTCCGCAATCGAGCTCGGGAAGGCCCGAAATTGAAAAATTCTCGAATTTAAAACTTTCTAAGGTCTAAAATATAATTTAAAACAATAATTCGTATTCATTAACTCTATAAAACTTCTTTTATTATGAAACCGAAGGAAAGCCGGATTTGGGGTTTTTAAGTTTCTCTCACTAGACTTAAACTGGACTTGATTAGGGTTTCGCTTTTCAACTCTCAGGGTTTACTTAACTATTGAGAATACCGAGGTTTATAGCTGCTACTCCTATGCGTAGAGTTGAATTGACTGTTATTGTGCTGGGACACGGCTATGTTCCTTCCTAGAGAATCCAAATCGCTCGGAGTGTGACTTTAGGTTTAGAGCCGAGCTAACCGAACGCTTTGGGTGGGGACCAGGGGACTAGTATTAGAAGGTCAAGGATCTTCATCAACAATTCCCTAACCTTTGATACGGAGGGATAAATCCGTTCTATATATGGTTTCTGGATAACTATATATATATATATTTGTAAAATCACGTGATTGATGCATTGTATGCATAGCATATGTGTGAAAATTTAAATGAACTTGTTTGAAACCATGGTGCGAATGAAAATGAATACCTCACTAAGCTAGTTGTAAGCTTATACCCTAGATTTTGTTAAAACATGTCTACCTGTGGCTTAAATCGAAGATTATGACATTAAGGAAGTCATAGAAGGATGTTAAACTTTTATGAAGGCAATGGGAACATAAGATTAAGTTACTTTGTAAGGTTCCTTATATGTAATGTATGGTATGTTAGTATTTTAGAATTTTCTAAGGAGTGTACTTATTTTGACTTGAAGACAATAGAAGTATATGTCCTTAAGAATTGTAATTTACCTTGTTTATGTTTTATGATAAGTATTCTCTTTGCCTTGTTACTTAATTATTATCAATGTAAATTGCGCTACTCCGGTGCGTTCCCTTAGTTATGATGTACACCTTGTACATGATATGAACGTCTTTGCGTGACTGAGGTAGTCATTTTTAGGCTTTAGGATTATGTATGGCAAACTGCCACGTTTAGGGTACTCCTCGAGGCATGACACTCTCTCTTTCTAAAACCAATGAGTACCACACACACACACTCCACATCAAACTCATTTTCTTCTTTTAAATCATCAAAGAAAGTAAGATTAAGCTTCTATCTTCAAGTTAAAGCAACTTTAGGTAAGTTACCTCATGCTTTATCTTTGTTGTTTGTGTGTTTAAGTAGTTGTAGAATTAGTGTGTTGTTGGTTATGGCTGTTTTGAGATGGTTATGATATGTGTCTTTTAGTTATATGAAGTTGAGTGATGGAGAAGTGGTTTTGAAGTTTATAACTTAAAGTTAATGGATTGGGTTATTGGTTAGTTGTTTGATATGCATAGAGCTGGACAAATGGGCTATGGCCCGCGGGCCAGCCCGTTTAACCCACTTTAAAAACGGGTTAGGGCCAGCTTTTGTTAGCCCGTTTAAAAGTGGGTTAATTTTACCTAACCCACTTAACCAGCGGGCCAAAGTGGGCTAGCCCGCGGGTTAAGTGGGTTGACCCACCAACCCACTTTTATAAAAATAAAATAAATAATTTTAGGATAAATATGTATTAATGAAGGTTATTCTTGAGATTTTTTATACTTGAGATTAAATTTATGTATTAATTATAACAAAGAATGACAAATTGATGCACATGCACCATAAAATTTTATAAAATATATTATTATTGTTTTAAATGAAATATATTATCTAATAAGTTATTTTAGAAAACTTATTTTTATATAAAAAGTAATTAAAATAATAATGAAATTAATCATTAATATATATAACCTTATAAAACTCTTTTTTTTTTTATATATATATATATCTTATTTAATTAGTATAAATAAGTTAAATGGGTCAACTTGGCCATTTAACTCACAAAATATGTAAGTGGGTTAAAAGGGTCAAAAAGTGGGCTGGCCCGTTTAACCCACGGCTAAAGTGAGTTGGGTTAGGGTCGGACAATTTTGACCCGTTTTTAAAGTGGGCCAAATTTTTTTGCCCTATTTAAACCACGGGCCAAAGTGGGCCGGACCGGGTTGGCCCGTTTAACCCACTTGCCCACCTCTAGATATGCATGTAGAGATGGGTTGGAAGAATTGAAGGAATGGATTATGATTTTGAGTCTTGTATGATGATGTTGGAGTGTATTGGATGGATTTGAGGCAACTAAAGTTGGTTAAAGTGTGTAAAAATGTGTAGTGACAATTTTCTTTTGCTGTCAAAATACCACAAGGTGTGGTGGAGGGCGAGGCATGGTTTGAGTGAAATATGGGTGGCCAGGCCCTTTGCCATGGGGCGTAGCAAAGGTGGTGATGGCTTGTTCATCTCTATATGGAGCGTGGAAAAGGTAGTGGTAGCCTCTGTTCGTCACCTGGATTGCCACAACCTTTGTCATGGGGCGTGGCGTAAGTGGCCTTAATTTGTCATTTTGTCTCCTTTTGCTTTAGAATCTTGTTTTATCCTTCTTGACTTTGTTAAATAGATAGTAATACAAGCTTTTCTATCTTATAGGAGCCCTAGCTCACGATTTGGATTTTCCGTTGGACTAGTACGACGATTAAGGAGCATGCACGAGTGAGTAATTTGAATCCCATCACCTTTTTTGTGATTGTAACTAGTGGAATATAGCTTATTCGTAATTATAGGGAATCAATTGGATGGGGATGAGAAATATTGCAGGTTATATGTTGTATGTTTGAGTTGTAATTCTTAATAATCGAAGTGACAACTACTCCTTTGATATTAAATTATAGTTGTCTCATTGAATGTCTGAAATTGAATTGATCACTTGATAATATGGAATTACGTTTAATAGACTTCTAAAATAATATGACATGCATTTCATATCGTCATATTGCATTAGCATGGTACTCATGTCATGAGGTTAACATTTCGATTCTATGGTAATGCTTGTTGGGACCAGCGAGTCTGTTTGTAGGTTACCATAGGGTTGTTAGCTTCACAGAAACTAAGCGGGCTTCGAAGGAGGTCGTTTGTGTCGAAGTTGGCTTTAAAATGTTACTACTTAGTGAGATTTCTCAAGTTTTAAGAAAAGTAGAAGTTTTATTTGAAAACAAAAATTGTTCTCTAAAAGACTACTCATGTCCTGTGGGACTCTGGTAGAGGCTATTCCCCAAGGAAGGTTAGGCGAATAGGAATTCCTTCTACTTGGTTTAAGTTTCTCATGGGCATGAACTACTAAATTATATTTCAACCCCTAGGGAGGGCGTAAATCCCCATAGGTTTGAATTCCGGTTATTCAAACCATGCTTGCTGCATATGGTTGATCAATGCATTGCATCTGATTACTAATTAAACTTGTTTATTCTTAATGATAGTGTTAAGATTCTGTTATTCATTGAGCTTTATGTGCTTACACTTTCTTATGCTATTGACTTATAGGGTTTTAAGCATGGTGACCAAACCAAGCTTAAGTGCGGGAGTTAGACTTTTTGGACCATGTGTTTGTTTAAGGCGAAGACCATATATGTAATAGAGACTAGTTTTGGATTGTAATAGTTTAAATTAAGTTTGTTTATCTTTATAGCTTTTGTGGTTATGGGGTTTGGTTGAAGCCTCGTAAACTTTGGTTTGTAAAGTTTTTATGAAGTTCTAGATTTGTATACGTATTCTTTTGTGGTTATATATATATATGCAATCTCTTTCTCACCCAAAATAACTTTTGATCCTATTTTCCATGTTCACTCCAAACGGGGAACATTGGTTGTATAGTGTTAACTTTCTGGAGGCCTCAGATAGTTACATGGCTTACTATAACGACTAGGGTACCCTATAAGGGTGTGACAGCATAGGCATGGCACTCGCATCTTGAAATTCTCTAAATCCCAAGTGGAAGTGCTTTATCAAATGGGCCATAATCTTAGGGACCTTAACCGAGTTGCCTATGCATGACACTCATATCCTAAAATTATATAAGTTTTAAGTGGAAGTGCTTTACCAACCGGGCCATAATTATGGAGACCTGTGACGAAGTCGTCTTTATTCAACACTCACGTCCCAAAAATCTCTAAGTTCCATGTGAAAGTGCTCAAATAAAATAACCAAATCCTTAGGACCCTCGAAACAAGCTCCCTAAGCTTGGCATCCAAATCTAAAAAAGTCTGGTCCTTGACCAGGCTAACTACTTTTTCCTTATTACGGGATTAACAAGAATCAAAGATTAGTTGAAAATTATTAAAGGTTGCAAAAGGATGACAAAGCACACAAAGCGAAAAATAAAGGACCAAAGATTCAACAATCTTATTAACATATCAAAATGAGTATAGTAGTTTTGACTGGCATCTAGGCCAAAATTTATAAGGCAAACTCATGAACGACTATTGCTTATAACTATCTTCTATTCGATCATCTTAAGTCAATTAAATAAGCTTCAACACCTCCAAAAGGCTAAAAAAAGTTGATTTTTGCTAAACCTAAGTTGCACAGCCCCTAAAGATATAAGAGATCACAACTCATATTAGCAATAGGAGAAAACCTTACTGTCTAGGTCTAAGCTATACGAGCTGTTAAGGAAGCATGAGTTGGGCCTCAAGCTTGCAAGTGGGGAAGTTTGGTTTGTAGTAAAATGATAAAGGAATCCAAAGAGGACATAATAGGCTGTCTAGCATTTAGTAGCCTTGAACTAACTAAACTTTAGTAGAGATAGGGAACATTTTAACCATAATGCTTACTTACCCTAATCTTGAAAACACTTAATGCAGCCACAATCCAAGGAGAAGAAAGGTAGGTCCATGGTTGTCAAACTCGTGAGTCTACTCGTACATTTCTACGAGTTTACGAGTTGATGATGATATTTTCATTCAACTCGCATACAAATCGTTTTTTGAGTAAACTCGTAAGTAAAATCATAGAATCGTGAGTAGAATCGGTGGTAGAATCGTAGTAAAATCGTAAAGTTGTAATTTTACACTTTTTTTTCTATTTGAACTTTAAAAATACAATCAATTTAATATATTTAAATTTAGGGTTTTTCTGGTTGGTTCTTGATATTTATCTTAATCTAATTTAATTTTAGCTTTTTAAATATTTTTTTCCTTTTATTTCTTTTTTTTTGTGTTTTTTAGAGAGTTATTTTCTTTTAGATTATATACTCTGATATATTTTGAATAATTTGAATGGAAATTAAACTAATATATATAGTGCTATATTTTTTTCCTTTTTTAATAATTTTCTATGTATAAATTTATTTGCCATAAATGTAATGATTTTTATGCAAATATATTATGAACATGAAAATGTTCATTACTGCACAAAACAAGCTACTCATACATGATAATTTAAATGATTTGCAATACATCTTAATAATTGTAGATTATGAATCATTATTAAATAAAAATAATTATTTTAATTATAAAATTGCACTAAATATATTAATGACAGTACGTGAATTATGATTGGTAAAACTTAAATTTAGTTGTATGTAACTAATTTAATAGTAAATTCTTTATTTTCATAATTTATTTAAAGTTTTATTAGTTTAGTAAGTACATCAATAGTTTTTGTAAGCAAATTTACATTAGTTGTACAATCTTACGATTTTACGTTTCGGTTCTACGAACCCTTGGCGATTCTAGGTAGAAACTCAAGTTTGAGAACTATGAGTAGGTCAATATGACTAGCTTTATTGGCTAAGGTGTGGATCTTAACTGGGTAGCAACTTTTCCCTAAGCACAAGCTACACACTACTAAACTATCCCCTCTCGTCATATCCATGTAATCCGATAAAACAAGGCTAGCAGCCACCATTACACGCTATAACGCAAGAAAGATACCATCACAGCACAGGGCAAATGTATGTTACGTTGAACTCAAGTCTGTCAAGAAAACTCAAAGAGTCATCTAAGATTTATGGGAGCTAAAAGCTCCCATGGACTGGGTCTTTCCAACCAAAGATGGCGATGAAGCTCCATGACACTTAGAGAGAATTTTCTTGTGTTTAAGAAAGTGACATAGAGTGGTTAATGTATGACAATTGAAGCAATGGCAAGTTTTATTTATAGGCAAAGCAGAAAAAGGACAATGCCTCACTAAATCCCACCAAATCTTAGGAATGTTGTCCAATGCCGATTCTTAGTCGTCAAATAAAGAATGCAACACATCTAAGGACCATTGAAAAAGGCCTGCATTTGGGAGGTAAAGACACAATTCCTAAATCTAGTAGGATAACATGACAAAAATCTTGAAAATCCCAGATGGGTTTATACTTCAGGATATAGAACCATCATTCTATCCCTTTACCTAACAAGATCATACCAAAATAATTGAGCCTTATGCAAGGAAAAACACCCTCATTTAGTCTGCATGATAAAGAAAAGGGAAAATGGACAATGAAGAACAAAAATGGCAAGATTATCACTTTTGTTCATATTGGGTGCATCTATATACCAACTAAATTATCTAGAGCATCAATAATAAGAAAAGAAAAAGAGACATAGACATGTTCAAAATAAACTTCTCATTAATTAGTCCATCAAAATGATTACATCATGCGGTTAACATACTAACTGGGGGATACAGTCAAAAGAAAGAAAACAAAAAACATGGATTGCAAAGAGTAATAAAAAACAAGAGCAAAGAATCATTCACACGCCCCTTAGAGACCTACAAAGTTCTTCAACCGTTAAGTTGACCTCAAGTTGATTTACTTCTGAGGGTGCCAAAGGAACTAGCGGGACCTCATTTGGAATACCATTAAAGATGCCACTCAGCATAGCTGCTGCTTCATCTATCGAGTCATCTATAGCCTCTTCTATTGCATTAGAGGTCTTGACTAAAGGGTTTATGCCCTCGAATTGGTTGTAGGTGTCATTGCATTCGAGTTTATACCACCACGACGATTGCCTGGTCCATTCCCACCACCCACACTTGAGTCTACCGGCTCACTGTCATCAATAACTTGATCTCCTTCCTCATTGTCTCCTTCTCCCTCTCCCCTTATCCTGCCTGTGTAAATAGTAGTGAAAGTTCTCCCACTCCATTTGTTGCAAATTACTTTGCATAGGTGCTTTGCTCAATCTTTAGTTTTTCTTTTACTCAGGCCTCATTACCAAAGTAATCTTGTAAGGAGATCTTTGATTTCTAGCCCTAAGCTTGGCGACTTTGACCTTCATGGCCTCATGCGATTAAACAGATTGTCTGCTTCCTTCTTAGGCCCCTCTAAGGCATTTAAAGCCTTGTTAGTGCCTAACCTAGCCTAATCTACCATAGCTTGCATCTCTTGTATTTGCAGCGGCAGTTGCTTCTCACTGTCATGGAGCCTCCCCTTGGTCTGCTGCAACTTCTGCTAACTATCCTCCACAGTTGCTTTAACCACTTAACTTTTGCTCAAAGTTCTTGATTTGACTTGTAGAGTTCATGCCTCTCATCATCAAAATAGTGAATCTCCACTTAGGAAGCACCTTCTTGGTCTCTTAATTGTGCTCACAGCTCATTAACTCCTCTTGGTCGCAAGCTTCTCATTCTTGTACCGACCAAAAATATTGTCCTTTGTCTGGAGCCTCTACTCAAGAATGACATTGTTAACTTTATGCTAAACATATAGCTTATGATAGCTTTCACTCTTGTCGAGATTGAAATTTTCCTTTTCCTCAATTAGACTAGACCCATATTAAGCCAAAAGCCTACTTGATATGGAACTCAACATAATTAAGGAAAGTTTTAAGAAATCTTTTAATCTTTTGAAAATTACTAAAATTAGACTTAGAGCCGCCACTAACTAATGTTGGAAAAAAAATTAAGAAATTGGGCCCAACCGGGCATGCTAGCCCTAATTTCAGGTAAGGATATACGATTTTCTAAAATTTAGTTTAGTTTTTTTTAAGGGAAAACTAACCTAAGAATTCTTAGGATTAGACTATCCTATTACACCTTAAAGGTAACCACTTGTGGGCTTTTAAATAATTAATGGGTGTTATTTGAAAATGCTGTTTTTATAAGTAATGATTAAAATAAAAGAATTAATAAAATAACAAAAGATAATGAAATTACCTAATATTTACAAAGAATCGTTAAATTTCTGAAATGGACAAGAAATAGACAATGTTAGTAAAGATCGTGGTAAAATCTATGGAATGTCAAAATAAAAAGGTATTTATGGATATACATATAATGTGTTAAAAATGTGAAAAAACAATGCCAAAATGGAAAAATAAATTTTTATATATTTTGTAATATAAAGATAAATAAATTATAAAGAAGGGTAAGTTTGTCATTTGTTATAAAATAAGAGGGTTCTATGGTCAACAAGTCTTTAAAAATAGTAAATCTTCAATAAATTATGATAAAGGGTAAAAGTTGTCATATGCTGAAAAATAAGAGGGTTTTATGGTCCATCCTTATAAGTTTTATTTATGTGTATTATATGGCAGGCATATAATACATGAGGTGTCCTTTCGTTTCCTGTGCTGTTATAAGAAATCCTAGGGTTCGTGTTTTTCATTTAACCTCCTTCCTTTGACCAGAAAGAGAGAATTGAGAGTTTTTGGTGTTTTTGAAGAACAAAATCAAGGGAGATCAGATTTGGATCAAGACTAAGTAATCTTGCCTTTATCTATCAAGATTCTTCATATATCGTTTCGTTTCCTTAGGGTTTTGTTTGGATTTTGAAGGGATTTTTATTGAAACCCTAGTTTTTATCAAGATCCAATCTTTCGGGAAAACAAGCAAGGATCAAGATTCAAATAGGTAAGTTATGTCTTTTTAATCGTAGATTTAAACAAAGGAACGATTAGTGATATATCATGTCTGTTCTTGTTGGTTTATCTATCTAGGGTTTTGGAGGAAGTTGTTCTTTTTGGAGTTTTTATCTAATGATAAATGAAGAAAACCTAAGGTTTGGTTTCAGGAAGAATTAAAGGTAAGTTCTCATCCTTTAAATCAAAGGTTCTATAAAAGTTCAGTTTTATGGAGAGATTTGTCTGTTTATGTGGATTTCCATATTAGGTTTTTAGAGAAAGATATGTTCTTTTGAGTTTTTGAGGAGTTTGATAGAAGAAAAAGAAATTTCTGTTGTGGTTTCCATAAAAGGTAGGGTTTTGGAGATTTTGATACGTTAGGGTTGTATGGGTTGAGGATTTACATATTTCTATTTATTTGTATATCAGGAGATTTGGAGATTTTGTATTGTTGTTCATAAGGGATTTGTGGATTTGGAGAAATTGTTCCTGGAATTGGAAAAGGTATGACCTTTCCTTGTTTGCTGTATTTGCTTGTAGGTTTAGTTTTCTGATTGTTGCTTATAGGAACAGATATATAAATGAACTTAATTCTACTTGGTTTAATTTGTTTTTCTGGATGTCTTTGGCTTTGACCAGTAAAGACCTGGCAGACAGTGATACTGGTGAGGCACCCTGATGATCCTTGTGTGTCGTTGTCCCTAGTGGAGTTGCACTTGGAGATGATTCCGGTAGATATAGGTTTATTGGCAGTATGGCCGCGGGTGTTTGGGGAGTACCCATTCACCAATATATGTATATAATTATTTATTTTCGATATATGGTTGTTTTTCAGGAGTCTGAGTAACTCCAAGTTTGGGATCAGAGATCTATGATTCTGAACTGTGTTGTTTTGCAGGCTTAATGAAGATAATAATCCTGTTGTTTGCATTTAGTTAGTTGCACGTATCTATACATGTTGTTTGTGCATTTGCATATTGTTTGTGGACTGGCGTACTGGGCGTTTTCGCTCATTCCTTTCTTTTTCAGGTACAAGTGATGGAGATATTGTTTATGACTTGTGTGGTTATGACTTGTGTTTTGATCATGGGGATGGCGATAGTGGACCTGACTATACTGCAAGGAATAGGATGTTATGCATGACTATGAAAAGATTTCTTGAGTTTTTGAAGATTTTTGAAAAATGTTTTGATTATTTATCGATTTGAGGATTTGAAGTATTTGGTTTTATGTAATTGTTTATTAAACAGGATTATATGATTTTTAAGTTGGAAGTTAGATCTTTTCTGGATTATTGTTGGCTTTGGTTTTGCCAACTCGGATTTAGTTTATATTAAGGAGATATTTGAAAGTTATAAATTACAGGTTTCATGGTTTTGTTCCTTCTAGAGTACCCTTAAATGTGGGTTCATGGAGATTTTTATATGTTTATATTTTGTGGTATTGGGATTTAGAGCCTTTGCGTGTCTCTTTTAAGAGAGGGACACGTGGCGAGTTGTAATGCCTTATTTTAGGGCGTTACAGCTTATTTGGTATCAGAGCAATAGGTTATGATCTATTAGATTTAAGTTTTGACTTTAGGAGGTGAGTAATGATGAGTGGGTAAATACATTGGGTTCTTGATCTTATCTAGATTAGTATTGTTTTCATCCTGTAGTTATAGAGTTTTGATCCTTAAGTTGGATTACCCTTTTATTTTGTGGAGATATGTTTGTTTGTGTTAGTAAGATCATATATTGTAGTCCCATAGTGTTTTGATCCTTTTGGATGGTTATACCTTAAGATATCTAGCATCCTTGCCTAAGACAGGGAGGAGAGGCCGATCTTTTATCAAGACAAATCAATAGTTCAAGGTATAAAAGGAAGTGTAGATATTATGGACGTTTGATATCAAGGATTTCAAGTGGCTTAAGAATGCTTGCTTTTCAAGTGTCAAGGTTGGGCAGTGATAAGTTTTGGAAAAAAAAAAAAAAAATTCCTTGGGTATTCTATTTCAAGTGTGGACAACATGAATATCGAGCCAAATAATGAAAAGAGCTTGAAGGGCAAGTGCTTCTTAGGATTGTGATACAGGTGCAAGTTTTCAAGCATTTGAGAAGTTTGTTGTTTTGTTATGAGAAGGCAGTTAAGAGTGTGCTTGTAGATACCTTTAGGATATGGAGCAATGTTGACTTGGATTTGTAAGGAATTTGGATATAAAAATGGAAGGTGATATTTTACCTGCGAATATTATAGTAATAAATGTGATAGGAGTAGACTGGTTGAGAAAACATAATGTTGTATTTGGATCTAGTTGTGGAGTTTAGTTTATTGGATGGAGATCGTTTTGTGTATAAGCTTGAAGTGTAAGGACCTTCAATGCTGCTTACATATGAGTTGTAGGAAAAGTCAATTTTAGTAAATGGCAGTTTTAACAATAGGAGATGAATTAAAGACCGATCCTACGAGGATACAAATTGTGAGAGAATATCTTGATTTAATTTCAGAAGATCTATTAGGGTTACCGCTTGAAAAAGAGATAGAGTTTTGTATTGATCTGGTATCAGATACCTTATCTAAGTCTAAAGCACCGTATCGTATGGCTCTAATGGAATTGGAGGAATTAAAAGTTCAACAGGAGGACTTGTTTAAGAAGAAGTTCTTTAAAACAATCGTATCACCTTAAGGAGTTCCAGTAAGTTTGTGAAAAGAAAGATTAGAACATGAGGTTATGTATAGATTATAAAGAGTTAAACCAAGTGATGATTAAGAATAAGTACCTGTTGTAGTAGTGCTGCAGATTTAAGCCGACGATATTTTCAAAGATAGTTTTTATGACTAGATACGGGCATTGTGAATTCGTGGTTATGTTTTTCGATCTTATAAATGCCCTAGTTATATTTATGGATCTTATGAGAAAGAGTCTTTAAAGAGTAAATGAATTTGGTTGTAATAGTGTATATTGATAATGTTTAGGTGTAGTCAAAGATTAAAGGAGAACATGAAGGACATTTGAGATTAGTTTTGAGAACGTTACACAATGAAAAGTAGTATGCCAAGTTCACCAAGCATACGTTTTGTTTGGAGTCAGTGTTTCTCTTAGAGCATATTGTGGACTGAAATGGAGTTTTAGTAAATCTTGAAAAGGAAAAGTTATAAGGGAATGGTCAACTCCTAAGAATGTGTTGGAAATTAGAAGTTCTTAGGAACAACAAGATATTACAGGAGATTTATGGAGGATTTTTCCAAGATTTCTAAATCCTTTAATAAGAATGACTCAAAAGGGAGCAAAGTATGTGTGGGATGATAATTGTGGAAGTAGTTTCCAAGAGTTAAAAGAAAAGTTAGTATCTGCACCGGTGATAGCTTTGCTAGTAAGTAGTGAATAGTACATTATTGGTATTGACGCTTCTATACAAGATCTAGATTGTGTTTTGATGCAAGGAGGTAAAATTAGAGCATATGCATCTAGATAGTTAAAGCCTTATGAAAAGAATTGACTCACTCATGACATGGAACTGGCAGTCATAGTTCATACATTAAAGAGTTAGAGACACAATTACTTGATGAGAAGTGCAAAATCTTCATGAATAACAAGAGTTTGAAGTATATTTTCAACTAGAGAGATTTGAATATGAGACAAAGGAGGTGTTGGAACTAATAAAGGATTTTGATGCGGATATACAATATCACCCTGGAAAGCGAATGTTGTGGTAGAAGCTGAGTAAGAAGAGGAATGAGAATTTAGTGGCTTGGTCACCTCAGAGCGATATTTGTTAGATGACATGAGAAAGATCATGTTGAAGAGAAAAAAAAAGTATTGAGATAACCAATATAAATTAGAGAATACTTAAATCCTATGAAGATATGAATGTGCATGTGAATGGCCATTGCAAGAAGGAAATATGATTTTAGTGAGTCACGAGAAATCATATATGGTGAAACAAGGATGACATCTATATTAATCTATGATGATGAATTTTGAGATGATTCTTAAAGAAAATTTATATGAAGATATAAATTGTTATATAAAAAGCAATACAAGTTTTGGAAGACAATTGGAAAAGTACGATGAATAAGTAAAAGTTGTGATTGTTTATGGTGTTTAACAGGGGTGATAAAACTGACTAGGATACGTAGATGCTATGATCATATGAAATGACAGAGCAATGTAAGGTTTGATCATTAGAGTTAGGGTTGAAAAATCTTAAATTTCTGATTTGAGTTTTCTGATTGTTATTTGAAGGATTAAAAGGTGAATACGTCCTAAAGTTTCAATGGAAATGGTGGTAATTAGAGGTAAAGTATAATGGTCAAATAATAAGTTGGATTGAATTTTTCTACAGTGTAATATACAATTGTATTAGAGGATGTAATGATTGATTTATGAATTAAGATAAAAGTATATAATCAAAGAAGATCTTTTGTTGAGAAGTAAATTTAATAGTTATATAAGGATATCAAATCCAAGTGAAGAACAATCACTTAATATTGGGCCAATAAATGGATTTGTATGGTGAAACCCTGGAGACAAAGTGCATTAGTAATCTAAATATCAAAGAATTATCGGAACGTTAGAAGTAATGATGTCAAAGGAAGAGTTAGAAGTCATCCGATGATTTTAAAGGTTTACTTAAGGACATAAGTACTAATTTTAATCTTCATGTATATATTGATGGAAAATATAAGAAAATATATTGGAGATTGAGAAAACATATTGAAGAAGTATGGTTAGTAATGAGTATTTTGATATTAGATGAATGATATGCAAGTGATGTGAATTATTTTATATGGAACAATAAGGATAAAAACTAAGTTGAATCAATGGAAGTAGAAGTAACATAGTGACATTTGGAGCTCCGGTTAATGTAAGATATTGACTTTTGGAATTTAAATTTGGAATTATAGTTATGAGATTTTCAGCTTTCTAAACATCGATCGAGGAAACTGAATTGAAGATTTAATACAATGAAGTCAAGGAAAGATTTCTTGATGAATATTGTTAATAAGTTTAAGTTATAGTCAAGAGGTGTGTTGTGAAGTAACGGAGGAAGTGAATCCAATTGAGTGGTGAAAGTTAAGAATTAAGGAAACATTGATGGAATTAAATTCTAGCTAGATATAAACATGAAGATGGGTCAATATGGTGTAAAGAATCAGAAACAAGAAGAAAAGGAGTGACAAGAACCTGGATGCATGGATAAAAAGGAGATAGTGATTCGGTAACTTTCGAGGACGAAAGTTTTTTTAGGAGGGGAGAAATGTAATATAAAGATAAATAAATTATAAAGAAGGGTAAGTTTGTCATTTGTTATAAAATAAGAGGGTTCTATGGTCAACAAGTCTTTAAAAATAGTAAATCTTCAATAAATTATGATAAAGGGTAAAAGTTGTCATATGCTGAAAAATAAGAGGGTTTTATGGTCCATCCTTATAAGTTTTATTTATGTGTATTATATGGCAGGCATATAATACATGAGGTGTCCTTTCGTTTCCTGTGCTGTTATAAGAAATCCTAGGGTTCGTGTTTTTCATTTGTAACCTCCTTCCTTTGACCAGAAAGAGAGAATTGAGAGTTTTTGGGTGTTTTTGAAGAACAAAATCAAGGGAGATCAGATTTGGATCAAGAGTAAGTAATCTTGCCTTTATCTATCAAGATTCTTCATATATCGTTTCGTTTCCTTAGGGTTTTGTTTGGATTTTGAAGGGATTTTTATTGGAAACCCTAGTTTTTATCAAGATCCAATCTTTCGGGAAAACAAGCAAGGATCAAGATTCAAATCAGGTAAGTTATGTCTTTTTAATCGTAGATTTAAACAAAGGAACGATTAGTGATATATCATGTCTGTTCTTGTTGGTTTATCTATCTAGGGTTTTGGAGGAAGTTGTTCTTTTTGGAGTTTTTATCTAATGATAAATGAAGAAAACCTAAGGTTTGGTTTCAGGAAGAATTAAAGGTAAGTTCTCATCCTTTAAATCAAAGGTTCTATAAAAGTTCAGTTTTATGGAGAGATTTGTCTGTTTATGTGGATTTCCATATTAGGTTTTTAGAGAAAGATATGTTCTTTTGAGTTTTTGAGGAGTTTGATAGAAGAAAAAGAAATTTCTGTTGTGGTTTCCATAAAAGGTTAGGGTTTTGGAGATTTTGATACGTTAGGGTTGTATGGGTTGAGGATTTACATATTTCTATTTATTTGTATATCAGGAGATTTGGAGATTTTGTATTGTTGTTCATAAGGGATTTGTGGATTTGGAGAAATTGTTCCTGGAATTGGAAAAGGTACGACCTTTCCTTGTTTGTTGTATTTGCTTGTAGGTTTAGTTTTCTGATTGTTGCTTATAGGAACAGATATATAAATGAACTTAATTCTATTGGTTAATTTGTTTTTCTGGATGTCTTTGGCTTTGACCAGTAAAGACCTGGCAGACAGTGATACTGGTGAGGCACCCTGATGATCCTTGTGTGTCGTTGTCCCTAGTGGAGTTGCACTTGGAGATGATTCCGGTAGATATAGGTTTATTGGCAGTATGGCCGCGGGTGTTTGGGGAGTACCCATTCACCAATATATGTATATAATTATTTATTTTCGATATATGGTTGTTTTTCAGGAGTCTGAGTAACTCCAAGTTTGGGATCAGAGATCTATGATTCTGAACTGTGTTGTTTTGCAGGCTTAATGAAGATAATAATCCTGTTGTTTGCATTTAGTTAGTTGCACGTATCTATACATGTTGTTTGTGCATTTGCATATTGTTTGTGGACTGGCGTACTGGGCGTTTTCGCTCATTCCTTTCTTTTTCAGGTACAAGTGATGGAGATATTGTTTATGACTTGTGTGGTTATGACTTGTATTTTGATCATGGGGATGGCGATAGTGGACCTGACTATACTGCAAGGAATAGGATGTTATACATGACCTATGAAAAGATTTCTTGAGTTTTGAAGATTTTTGAAACAATATTTTGATTATTTATCGATTTGAGGATTTGAAGTATTGGTTTTTATGTAATTATTTATTAAACAGGATTATATGATTTTAAGTTGGAAGTTAGATCTTTTCTGGATTATTGTTGGCTTTGGTTTTGCCAACTCGGATTTAGTTTATATTACAGGAGATATTTGAAAGTTATAAATTACAGGTTTCATGGTTTTGTTCCTTCTAGAGTACCCTTAAATGTGGGTTCATGGAGATTTTTATATGTTTATATTTTGTGGTATTGGGATTTAGAGCCTTTGCGTGTCTCTTTTAAGAGAGGGACACGTGGCGAGTTGTAATGCCTTATTTTAGGGCGTTACATATTTTTTTATGGTTGCCTCACATGTGTCACATATTTGTTAATCAAAATCAAACCAATCATAGTTCAATTTTTTTATTTTTATAAAATTTTAGTCTATTGGTAGCTTATATTTAAGAAAAATGCCAAGCTAATGTGATTAATCAAATTGAGTTTTATTTAAGAAAAATCCCTAATGTTCTCATTTAAAGTCCAATTTTTAAAAGATTTAATGCAAAGTCTTAAATTTTGAAAACATTAATTTAATAATTTTTAGTTATGAAAATCAATTCTACGCGACAAGACAGTATTATGCAATGCAAGTCTTAAACATGCCTAGCTTGTAAAAATTATACAATTTTATGAAAAATAATGTGACCTTATTAAAAATCTAAGTTTTGATAAAATGTGTAATTTTATAGAAAAGAATGAAGGCAGGTATGATTTTTGAAAATGCAATGATTATTCGTTAGAAACAACCCAATTAAATACACAATCATACATATGATTACTAATAGGGCAATATAGAACCTGCAACGTGAAATTAGTGAGTAATCTTCAGAATTGCATTAATCATTAATTGGCATGTTCAACATGCATATAATAAAAACACTATAACATGACTAAATAACACTGCCTTCCACAAAAGGAAGACACAAATTATTAACTATAAATAATATATATATAAAGCGAATGCTTTTGTAGTCTATTGATATGTTCCTGATCTCGGTACTAGGTTTGGACCACCTATCCATTGTAATGGCAAAAAATATATATATATATATACACACACATATGTTATGTTTTTATTGATTTTTTTTTAATTAAATTCTTGTTACATTTGGACTTATTGAATAAATAAATAAACTAAACTAACAAAATATTGTAAAACTAAAAGAAATCTCACACGCTGTGCAAATTGGATTCAAAATCAGCCTAAGAAAACAAAATAGGGAATCGCAAGCCCAACTTGGCGGGTGCGGGTCAGTCTTGAGCAAGTCAGTCACAGGTTCAGTGCTGATAAGAACAATATATAACCTTTTTCCTCTCCAAGCCACAAGCTGCAATAGCAGACTAGCAGTGCTCCTCTAAATGACGATCGTGGTTAGTGTTAGGCAGCACAGGGAATGGGTTTAATGACGATGCAGATTTAGCGTTCAAGGATCGATTTTGATTTGGTTTCTAGGTTTGCAGGGCTTGGTATTACGGTGTTAATGGGTAGAGTGGGTTAGTGTCGCGAATGGTTTCTGTTCTGTGCTGGGTTTAAAGCTTCCTTTTTCCTCCTTGGAGGTCCTGGAGTCTCTCTCTTTTTTTTTTTCTTTTTTCTCCACCAATGCTATTGAGAAATTCAGTCAAATTGATATTAATTCCTTCAGTTCTGTCTTGAATTTTCAGACAAAATTAATTTTTCTTTGAGGGCCTAAATGTATAATATGCAGCATCATATTGCGTTAATTAGGCTCGAATTTTCTTTATGTTGACCGGATTGATGGAATGAATACCTCTACATATTACTGGCAATTTTTGTGAACAAATTTAATTAGAGCTGGATAAATTGGCTATTGCCCGTGGGCCAGCCCGTTTAACCCACTTTAAAAGTGGGTTAGGGCCAGCTTTTTTTAGCCCGTTTAAAAGTGGGTTAATTTTACCCAACCCACCAACCCATTTTTATAAAAATAAAATAAATAATTATAGGGTAAATATGTATTAATGAAGGTTATTCTTGAGATTTTTTATACTTGAAATTAAATTTATGTTAATTATAACAAAGAATGACAAATTGATGCACATGTACCATAAAATTTTATAAAATATATTATTATTGTTTTAAATGAAATATATTATCTAATAAGTTATTTTAGAAAACTTATTTTTATATAAAAAGTAATTAAAACAATAATGAAATTAATATTAATATATATAACCTTATAAAACTCTCTTTTTTATTTTATATATATATATATATCTTATTCAATTAGTATAAATAAGTTAAATAGGTCAACTTGGCCCATTTAACTCACAAAATATGTAAGTGGGTTAAAAGGGTCAAAAAGTGGGTTGGGTTAGGATCAGGCAATTTTGGCCCGTTTAACCCACTTGCCCACCTCTAAATTTAATTGCGTGTTCATGAACGAAATCCATTTGAAGGTTGATGTGTAAATTATCCTTAATTTACTCTGCATTTTCATTATTATTTTGATGAAAATGCAAAGAATGCCATAATTGACGGAAAAATAAAAAGCCAAAATGCGAAAAAAATTGAACTTGTTACTGCACTAATCTCGGCTAGAGAGGAAGATGATGCAACGGGGTGGATCTGGTGCGGGCAAAAAAATAGCTCATGGTGCTTTCACCAAGCTCAATTACATTCTTTCTAACAATCTTACCACTAAGCTATGTTTGATTTGTTGTTATGTTTGGACATTAAATATATATGAACACACTTAGATAGCTTAGACCAATTATCCTTAGATTAATTTTAGGCCAAAACAATTTACAGTGACATAAACAAGATTTTTCCTCATAATAATAAAAGCTTGGATAGCATATGCAAATATATATATATATATATATATATTGATCTTATAAGTCATGCAATTTGTTTTAGCTCGATACTTTAAAAATTCATCATTTTAAATAAAATAAAAAAAATAAGGTTATAACATGATTTGATGCTGCCATCTCAGAAATGAGCTAATCAGTAAAAGAAATACTTAGGGCTTGATTTATCTCCATATTATAAGAGTCTATAAAATAGGTCATTTGAATCCAATTGCCGATCTCATGATGTTAAAACATTTGGATAAATCATACTATGTCTAAAAATCTTTTACAGAGACGAATATTTTAACAAATCGCTAATGTAATTTAGATTTATGATAGTTCTAAATTATTCTATTCTTTTAAGGATTATTTGAGTTTGATTTGTAATTATGTTCTTAATAATCCTATAAACTTAGCACTTATTATCTTTATTTGTTGATCTTAGATCCACAAAGTATAAAATGCAAAGAGATAGCAAAAAGATCAACAAATGGGTGAAGAATGGGAGACACGTCCTTAAGCATGGGTGTAGAGAAGAATAATAGCAAATAATTGATAATGCGACAAGGAACTTGACCACGTTTGGTGGAGAAAATCTGTCACCCCTTGAATCAAGGTTCAAGGCATACCTAGTCTAGCCGTACATAATACTTAAGTATTACACATAAGACTATCTAAAAAGATATCATTTCTTCAAATCGTTTGCTCTTAAATTTTAAATTTAGAAAATCACTGAGCAAACAATGGAAATACACTTTTATAGACATTTTTCAAAAGCTACTCTTAAGAATATATCTTCATACATATATACAACTTAGCACCAGCCATTGGTACTTCAAAAGTATTTGAGTATCTAGTTTCGACAAAAACATAAAGTAAGTTAATGTATATAATTTACAAGCCATATGCTTTTAGATAAGCCTTTAACAAAATAAAAGTTTAATAAACAAAATAAAGTCTTAGATAAAATATAACATCATATATCCAAAGATCCTAATCGTCCCACTCATCTAGAAACTCCTCAAAATCTGTGCCATACCCCGATGGTCATAAAAGTCATCATCTAAGTCATCAACACCTAAAAGAGAAGGAAAAAAATGTGAGTTGAAGCCCAGTACGACAGTAATACAAGCATATACATAGTGAACACACATGCCTAACCTAGTAAAATGTAATAATCCATACATTATATCTTAAATTCAATTGAAATAAACAACAATGAAGTACTTATACTCCGAACAACATGCCATGGGAATCTAAGGGTCCTGACTAGCAGCAATTACTTTGGAGATTAATATAAGCAGCCTGAATGTTTGTATCTGCTATAAGATTTCTATAACAATAATAGATTTATTTAGGGTTCATAGCTGTTACACATCTTTATTTATTTTAATCCATAATATCGTTTAGTTTAACCGGTCCCATAAATGTAAACTAAATCATATTACTTCCCTTTAAATGTATGTAAATATTACAACGATACCATTTACCCCGTTAGCTATCCACCGAGCCACCTATAAATTATTATTAACGATGATAAGGGATGACTTAAGTGCCTAACTACTGTACAAGCATCGCCTAGCAAAGTTGCCATTTCTTGGACTAGATTCAACAATAAAGCACAAACAATTTATTTATTAAGTCGTCTTTAAGTATTAGTTCTGTCATGCCCTAAAAAGTACTTTAAACGTGACAGTCTGCCATATATGGTATTAAAACTTAAGAATGACTTCCTAAAGTAACACAAAAGCTTCAACACCATATGTAAGGCATTCATCACAGTAATAGGAGACACAAGTGATAAGTATAGCTTGAGAAAGTAAATTTAGCATACCAGAATCTAAATAAACATTATCTTCAAAATCATAAAAATATAGTCTTTTACATCATCTTAGGGGTATTTCCCCTGCTAAATTTCCAATAAATGGAATATAGTCTGGATCTTACATATAATAACAATTATAACTATAAAGATTTTAAAAGAAGTCTATTTTAAGACCTTCAAAAGGATTTCCCCTAAAAGCTTCCCAAAAGCGTAAGCTTACCCAGATAAATGGAGACCTCAGGTATAAGAGATATTGATCCTGTGACCAAAAAAATCTATTGGGGTGTAAGATCAACAGCTTAGTGAGAATATTCCCGAATTAGCATATTTGTATCAATAAATTCAAATAAGTTATTAAACAGGCATATGAAATGTATCAAACATGCGAGCAAGCAATACATATGATCAGGCATAAATCATATGTTTGAATGTATTTACGTCCTCCATTTGGGGTTAAGTGTTTCAAGCTCTTTAAAACCCTACCTTATCATCCAACTTGTATTTCTTTTGAGCTCTTACCGACTCCATCCTGACATAGTTCTTTCAGACTCCTATTCGCCCATTTTGATAGTCTTGTGGTTCCTAAGGCATGGTAGCTACATGCAACGTGTAAACTGTAAACCCTTGAAATTTTGTTAAGTTTATGCTTAATCTTATAATTAAAGGTCAACTGAAAACCCTAAAAGTCAACAAAAGGCTAGAACAAACCCTAGAGTTTAGATCCGACAATCTTGTGTTCTTAAACCCTAAATAATGAAATTGAATTAATCGTGGATAATAGTTCACAATTATATAAGAAAGCTCAATAATATCAAATTCGCTAATTTTTAGTGTATTTCGAATTCGAATGGAATCAATTCTCGAAAAGCGTGTATTAGGGATCGGAATAGTAAAAATATTCCGATAACACCGTTAAATCTGAAATAATATAAGAATTTCAAAAATATCAGTTTCATAATTTTTCGGTAGCTAAAATTAACAGATATCGTATCTATCCACGTATTTTCTTTACTACCAATATATTATTAGTCTTGTTTACAATTCATTGTCCTATTCTACTATTCAATACTATTCATCTATCTCTACTTTATCTTACAACCTATTCTTACTATCTATACACCTATTTTTCTACTTTTTACATTTCCAATACAGCTTTACGTCTATCATACTTTACATCTTAATTACTTTTTATTATAAAACAACAAAAAAATAAATCACTCTCTCTCTTTCCCCCATGAAATCGATGCCATCTCCCTCTCTCTAACTCTATTTATTTTTTTAATTTATTTTATTACATCTAATTTCCTTCCACAAAACTCTATAAATACCCCTCTCCCTCTATTTCTTTCACACACTCATTTTACATAACAAAACTCTCCCAAAATTTCTCCACAACTTCTCTTTCCATAAATTTCCTCTACAAAAACTCTCTTCCATTCAATCTTTCCCAAAACTCTTCACTACACATAAACCATCTACCATTCCTTACGACTCACATAATACCACATTCATCTACCATCTTCATTCCACTAAAAAACACTCTTAGATAAACTTCTACCATTATTCATTTACCCATGTTATGTAACTTAGCATGATCATGATGTTGTTTCTTGAAACTCACATGAGTTGTAGAAGCAACAACATGTTCATGTTTTGTTCGCATATGCCAACAATTCCAATTTATTCTTTTGCTATTTTGTTGTTGTTGTTGTTGTTGTTGTTGTTATTATTATTATTATTATTATTATTATGCTCCTAATCTAACTCAATATATATATTACTAAGTGTATCTATATCTATATATTTTTAGAGCCTAAATGCTCACTAACACCCTCTAACTTGCTCTTATTATTATTGCTTTTTTTTTTTTCTTTTCTATTGAGACTAGTCTATTCTTAGTCTCGGGTTCCCTTGATAAAGTTAATGCTCCTAATACTTGACTGGGTTACCTTGATGAAGCTAAAGTTCCTAATACTTGATCTTAATATTATGCTCTTATCGATTCATACATATATCTTATCTTATTATGATATATTGTTTTATTTCCCATGACTATATATTCATGTTCATACATGAGCATATTGATATTGTCTCAACAAAAATAAAAAGGAGATTTTCTTAAATGAAGGACGATGAGAACTCCATTCAAAAATAAACTTTTGTCACTTAAGAAATGATTTTTCCATAAAAACTTGGGAATCTATCTTAACAAATCTTTTCTAAAATCTAGATAAGCTCATCATAAGTTTTTAGTAATAATAAAACATAAGAATTTCAACAAATGATACATAAAGTAAATATATCACACATATTCTTTTCAAAACAATAAAATGGAAAGTTTTTTTTTAAAACTTATGATTTCAAATTCTTAATTAGCAAAGGTTTCCTTAAACTTCCTTGTGAGAATTTCACCAATATTTTAAAATATTAAGGATTAGACAAGTTTTGTAAGATCATCAAGAAAGTTTTTTTCTAGAAATGAAATTTTCTTAGGAATAAAAATTAGTAAACAACTTAAGAAATCATTGTTATTTATTAGAATAAAATGAACTCTAGGAAAAACTAAGAATATGTAAACTTTTATTAAGCTTGATCACTATCAAGTAATGCCTAGGAATTACTCTTTCAACCCTAGAAATTATGTTATAGGAATCTTAAAGAGACAAAAAATTATTTTGGGACAAATTTAATTATTTCCAAAAGGTTAAAAATAAAATTAAAAGGAGGAGATACTCATTTAAAATGATTCAAAGAATTTTTCCAACAAGCTAAAGTGGAAGTTTCAAAGTTTTGCTTTTCCAACTTCTATAACACATTGTTTTACAACAATCATTATTGAGACAACTTCACCAAATTCATGCATATGATAGGAGTCAATATATATATATATATTCAAAAGATTTTTCCAACTATACTAATATCTATATTTTAGTACAAGTATTTTTAGATAAAAAAAAGTTTGCAAACTTCTGTTTTGAAAACTAGAATTTTTGTGATGAATTTGTAACTTATGATTTCGGAACTCAAATGACTTTTTATGGAAAAAATAGCCTTAGAAATGGATAGATCGTTTCGAATAGATAGAAAACGGTATATAATATGCGAAATTCTCAGTTAAAATGAGAAAGTTATGGTCATTTTAAGTTAGACTTTCCACATATACTAATTTTATCACAACTACATAATAGAATTAGAACTTTTGACTAGAAATTCCATGGAAATACTCATTTTAGGTATTTCCTTTGTTTAGAAAACGAGGAGGAAGACGTCTACTACCTCGAGGATTATTACAATTAAGGAAGTATCATTGAACCATGGCCGAGTGAGTCTATTTTCCTTATTTTCATACTTATGATTGTGCTTATATTATAGTAGCACTAGACTTAAGAAAGATAAAATGGAAGATGTATGTGGTTATAATATTGATGAAAGAACTTTAAGCGTGTTGATCCATGATTTGCTTATAATGAGTTGTATGATTTTACTAGCATGTTGAAGTGTTTGAATATGGATAATCACTTGCAAGAAATTGAAATTAAGATGGCTAGACTCTAAATAAAAAGTGTCACATGCATACCATTCGTGAGTCACATTACATTTACTATTATACAATTGGTGGGACAAGTGTATGATAGTAGTGGTTGGCATAATCGGTAGTATTCGTATATAGCGAATAGGAGTTGAAAAAATCTATCAATTACGGCGAGTAGGAGCCGGTAAGAACTATATGTTTTTTATGGCGATCAGTAGCCTGTAAGATCTATAAAAATGGGTTTTTCTAAAGAAATGTTGGCTTTAATTGGCTGAAATACCTAACCCTAAATGAAGGACATAAATTCATTCAAAATATGATTCTAGGAAAATAATATGTCTTGTATGCTCACTTGTTTGTTGCATTCCACTTGCTTGTCTAATAACTTGGTTGTTGTTTTGTTTTAAGTATGATTATCGAGTTTATTCTCACTAAGCTCATAAAGCTTACATCCCTACATATATTTGTATACGTAGGACCATCTGTTCTTATACTCGAGGTTTCACCATATCCGCGTAAGTTTTCTTTTGGGACCTTTGAAGGATTATAATAGAATTCCTTTAAAATCTTTTGATGAAGTGTTTAAGTTATTTGTAAAGATTAGTAACCTTTATGAGATCCTTGGAGATTTAGCGGGGGAATGCCCCTATGATTTATGTAATAGACTCTTAATTACTTTAATGAGATAACTTTATTTTTAGATTCTTATATGTTCATTATTACTTGCTTAAACCAGACTTCCCAAATGTGTCACGCCCTAAAGTGTGCCCTACACGTGACAGTCTGCCACACTCAACATTTTGTCTCAAGTAAACAATCTTAGTCTTCCCATGAGTTTAAACATCGGGTAAGGCTCGCTCTCAACATTTATAGACCATGCTTTGCTTCGCAGTAGCTTAAGGAGATATATACAGCAGCAAGAATGTAAATCATAACCGTCTTACAGAGAATTATTCTATTACATGATCTAGAGGGCATGCCCCCGATAACATTAGCTACCAATTCTCAAGCCCACAAATTTCCTTGCATTAACCTTTAAATATCGGTTCGGGAAACAGGATTAGAGTCCATTTCTAATCTTTAGGCCCCGGCCTCAACAAAAGCTCCTTAATATCTAAGAGCCGTACCTGGTGTCCACGGGTTCTCGGAGAAAGCCAAAGGTATTCATACTGCAACAGAAAACTATTAGGGTATAAGCTACACTAGCTTAGTGAGTGAACACTTTCGAATCACAATTAATACAAAACATTCAAGCAAGTAATTAATCAACCAAGTGGAATGCAACAAACGTATGAGTTCAACAAACATATGACCAACCAGAAATCATATGTGGATGGACTTGCGCCCTCCATCCCGGGTTAGCAGATTAACGAATCCTACGGTACGATGCCGTTTAAGCTCACGGTCAACTGAACAATAATTCGTTTTATGGATCACGATTAACCAACATATTCGTTTTATGGATCACGATTAACCAACAAATTCGTTTTATGGATCACGAAAAACCAACCAATGCCAATGCTCCATCCCCATCGTGATATGAATGAATCCAATTACAATTGAAGTCGAATATACATTAGTTCAATTCTTTTAGGTGACCAACAAGTATTCACAGACATTCAATATAAGATACTAGCTAATAAGTCAATAGCTTAACACCCGGTTTTGATATTTCTTAAGTTCCGTTCCACACATCAACAGCAGACAACATATATAACTCCCCTGTATCCCATCATGCATATCCATTTTTACCTTTGCCTACACCACTAGTGCCACTACATTACAATCACATTCATTAATTGAGAGTGGAAGTAAAACTCACTCGGCCATTGGACGCCGGTCTTTCTAGTAGTAGTAATCGGGCGGTAAGGTGTCGTCTTGCTCGGGATCACCTACTAAGTAAGAATAATCCTAATGAGATTCTTATCATGTAACTAATCCAAACTATGCATCTAAACTAGATGAATTCGAAATTCTCGCTATTTGCGGAAGTTCCGACTTAAAACGGCCATAACTTGGTCATTTTAACTCGAAATTTCGCAAATTTTATATCGATCTCTATCTACTTCGAAAGATCTATATATTTATAGTATTATTTTCAAGTTTTGAAAGTAGTAAGGCCACGGAACAGTGGGATCAGTTCTGTTCTGCCCCTTTCTCAATTCCGAAAAATTGTTTTGCTTTTGATGAGAAATGTTCCTAGTTGATGATTCATGGATGAATGGTATAGGAATGAATCCCTAACATGAATTCCATGTAATGAACTCAATATATGCATGGTCATGATGATTTTTGATGATAAACCCTTAGGAACTCCTAATTGTTACAAAATTCCATAAACGTTATTTCTAAAAAGCTATTCTTCCCAACTTTACATTCCTTAGGGTTTATTTGATTTTTATTCTTGAAATTCACTTGTTATCTAAATAAAAATGAGTTTTTAAAGTCTATATTAATCATGGCCTTCATTCATGCATAAAAATTCCCATTTTTCATTTGGTAAACATGTTTTTAAACAAGCCCCTTGCAAAAATCCGAATTTTTGAAATTTCATTTTCTTGCATTTTCCTTATGGGAAATCTCGTTTAATGCATTAAAATTTGAAGCTCCAATGTATATATTATCTAAGGACTTCATTTAGCTTATAAAACATCCAATTTAGACTTAGATACTAAGTGTTTTTGTAGGCATAGACCTAAATTACGAATTTGTCTATTGATCCACATATCAATATTTTTCATTCTAACTTCACCACTTGTTTCACATTCTTATCATGCTTGAACTCATCCGAGTTTATGAAAATCATTCTTTCAAGATATCTATTACACATACCCTTCATTTTTCATATGAAATATGAGTTCAAAAGTAGTTTTGGTAGCTTTTAAAGTGGGGTCCTAATTTCATCCGAATTTCCAACTATTCATATTTGACAAAGCCTTTCATTTTTCAATGTTCTTGCCTCCTATACATGAAGATCTACTAGCTAACACCACTATACATATACAAGACTACATTTTTATGATCATCAATGCATGGAAATCACAATAAACCTGTGATCATGCATGTGCATGAAGATGTGGATGTCTAAACTTTAGATCTACTAAATATAATGCATGAATCATAGATCTCATGGCATGAACATCAATATATATACAATATCTCTACTTTACATGCATGAACTAGAAGATATCTTAACATAAACTCATTTAAACACTAGATCCATGTCTTGTGATGGCTTGATATTCTTGTTCATGTGTTTTCATGTCCCTAGCATGAGCTCATTGGGATTAAATGAGAAAACACACAAGATATAGCCTTGCCATTACAAGATCTAGGAAGAACAAGGTCTAAAATCAACATACCAAAAGAGTTTTAGAGTAGAAAGGAGAAGAAAATGAGTTGAACTCGTGAGAGTGGGGGAGGGGCAAAGCTCACGGCACACTAGAGGGAAAAGAGAGGGTTTTTGCTCTTGAAAGAAATTTTGAACAAGTGAAATGGAGAGATAGAATGAATATTTAGTATATATATTAAGTGGATTAGGGTTTTAGTTAATAAAATAAATGAAGAAAAGGCACAAATGAGGGAAAAAGAGGGGGGGCGCCGGCCATCAAGAGGGGGGGGGGGGGGGGGGGGGGAGTGTGTGTGTGAAATTTGATTTTTTGTAATTTAGATAGTTAAAAGAAAATAGGATATGGGTAGTGTGTAGTGTAGGTTGTACTTGTGAATAGTAGACAAGACATTTACTTAACCGGTTGTAACGAAAACACGGGAAAAGGCTATAACTGTAATTTTTATAGCCCGGAAAATTATAAAATTGATATTTTTGGAATCCTTATAAAATTACGGTTCTAATGAATACTCTGGAACATTTTTCTGAATTCGTGGTCCGGGGCACGCTTTTTGTTAATTGAGCTCAGGAAGGGCCCGAATTGAAAAATTCCCGAATTTAAAACTTTCAAAGGTCTAAAATATACTTTAGAATGATAATGCATATTCATTTACTTTATAAAACTTCTTTTGTTATGCAATAGAAGGAAAGCCGGATCTAGGGTTTCTAAGCTCCTCTCACTAAGCTTGAGCCAGACCGATATAGGGTTTCATCCTCCAGTTTCCGAACTTTGCCCGGTCACTATCCGGTCACTAGGAGTACTAGAGTATACATTATAATAATAATAATAATAATAATAATAATAATAACAATTTAGGTAACTAATTAATATTAAATCGTACTGGAAGACTCACCAATTACCGGTAGTAACGAGATATAAATAAATTTGCAAAAATCATGAAATTCCAGCTATTGAAAACTTATAAACTAACATTTTAAAGATTATCATAAAACATGAGTCTAACGACATTAATATCATATTTTTAATATTGCGGATCTCAGGACGCGCTTTTCGAAGTCGGTACCTGACTGGATTGGAATAGATCGAAAATTCGTTAATCTCACCTTTCCGAAGCATCCTAATTTTAATACGAATCGATTACGCCCTTTCCTCTTATTCCAACTCCTTGGTTTAGAAATACGAGATTGCCGGATCTAGGTTACGGAGTTTCTTGGGAGTCTTGGGGACTCAGGTTTCCCGGTTAACCTCCCGGTTTACACCATTGCCAAAATAGAACTGATATTTTATACTTATGTGACTTATCTGATTGGTGAGATTTATTTTAAGGGCGATTTTCATAAGTATTTAATATCTCACAACTTTCTCGGAATTCTTTGGATTGAGTTTTATTCCCGAAGGTTAAACACTATTTACTTCTTAGCAATTTGCTTTATGGTTCTATTTTACCCGAATTTATAAGTTAGGGTTAAATTGGAAATTTGTCGTACATAGAGGTTTCAGAATGGAAGTATATTGGGTTGCTATTTTATTTATGAGATTTCTTATTTTTCTCACGATTCAGAAATTTCCGGATTCATTCGGAGTTTGGGACTTATCATAGTTCTGTTTTAATTCGGAGTGACTTTTAGGGTTTTATTTTCAAAGTTCATCTTTAGAATTATTTACTGAAATTTTCCAGGGCTTACAAAATGTGTCTCCTATTACCGTGTTGTATGACCTACATGTAATACCGAGACTTTCGCATGGCTAAGGTAGTTATTCTTAAGTCTTGATATTATATGTGGCGGACTGCCACACTTAGGATACCCTTCGTGGCGTGACTCACTTCATGATATTCATGAATCAATTAATATAATTCTTGACATGTGATTAAGGTTTTTTAAAGGCGATCATAGAATTTACAGGCACTCCATCATGATAGTAAAATACGAATTTAATTAACAACAATCCATGTCTCAATATGCTTAGTATGCTTTCAATCAATATTATTATGCATATTCCATTTTCATCTTTTCCTACTTCTAGTGCCTCTAACTACAAGCACGAATATTTACGTAAAAGTAGGAGATAAACTCACTTAGCTATCCTTACAAAAAAATCCTTTACTCGTAAAAGTCCTCCTGATATGGATCCTCCACTCCTAGTCACCTAAATGAAAGAAATACTCAGAATGAGTATTTCATGAAAGTTTCACTCAAACTTTCTAATTCTATTTCACTATTTTGTCAAAATTCAAGTGAATGAAAATTCCAACTTAAAATGGCCATAACTTGCTCAATTTAACTCATAATTTCACATACAAGATGTTATTTTTTACCTACTCTAAAAGACCTATCTATTCTTAAGGTTATTTTTAACATTAAAAGCCGTTTTGGTATTCAAACGGGTCGGCACTGACTACACATGAAAGTCGTAGCCCTTAAATTGTAAATTTTACAATTTTGCTTCATCTGAAAAGTCAATAACAAACACACAGATATTTATGTAGTTGAAAAATCCTTTTATTAGAGATATATAGTCATATTATATGCATGATTCTAGTGATGTTGTCTTAACAATGATTTTCATAGAACAATTTACTTTTAGAAATTTGGAAAATGAAATTCACATAATCTTTCTTTAAGTTATATGAAGAAAAATAAAAATTTTGGGATTGTTACTAATGAAGACTTACTCATTTAAAGCCATCATTTTTATATTTTCTTAACTTTATAATGATAGATTTATTCTTAAAAAACTTGGTTCTTTAAGTTGTCTAATAATTTTTATTTTCTTAAGTGAATGTTGAACTAGTATTTTGAATTTAATTTGACTCAGAAAACTTATTTTGTTCTTAGTATTTTTGGGATGTTGATGTATACCTTACAAATAAGTTTTTAAGAAAATATTATATAGCAAAGAATTATCAATATTAAAAGTTTATGATAGAATTTATTTTATTAGTTTGAAAAGTATATAGTTGAAGCATTTTCCTAGGTTGTATCAATTTTATTTTCTAAGTGGATTTCCAATCAGTGAGTTGATTTTAGACTTTAACTTGGAAAATTGTTTTACTCTTTTGTGTTTATTAAGGTTTTGGCATAAGCCATATAAAAAAGTTTTCAAGAAAATATTATACAGCAAAGAACTAACAATATTAAAAGTTTATGATAGAATTTATTTTATTAGTTTGAAAAGTATATAGTTGAAGCATTTTCCTAAGTTGTATCCATTTATTTTCTAAGTGGATTTCCAATCAATGGGTTGATTTTAGACTTTAACTTGGAAAATTGTTTTACTCTTTTGTGTTTATCAAGGTTTTGGCATAAGCCATGTAAAAAAGTTTTTAAGAAAATTTTGCATAATAAAAAATTATCAATATTAAAATTTAACAATAGAAATATTTTGAAAAAGTATAGCTGAACCATTATTACTCTAAGTCTTAGTGAAAGTTTCGCCTAAGTGTTAGAAATCACTTTTCTTTAGAGATTGGTCCTATCTTTCATATGAAAAAAAAAAAAAAATTCCTTGTCTTGAAAATTTTCATTAAGATAACAACATTACCCTAAGATCATGCATGAATTCGAACTTATTAGTTATGTTATGAAACAAATTCATGTAGAACATAAAGCAGATAGAAAATTAAATAATCATATAAGAACAAAATGTGGAAGTCTTAACTTGTAGCAAGGTTTCCCGGGACTGAATAATTTCCAATCACCATGAAATAAAAATAAAAGGAATAACATAAGAGCATAAAAGAAGAATATGGAAACCTTAAATTCTTGCCAAGGCTTTGGAGAATCGATTATTACCAATCTCATAAGTAAAGAAAAATAAGAGAAAAGGAAGATTTGGAGCCTTAGATTTGGGTTTAAGGCTCCTGAGGCTTAGAATGGACAAGTTCTCATTGTTTTGACTTGATGAAGGACACGTCTAATACTAAAAGATGACTACTCTTATTTATTGTGTATAAAAAAATTAGATATGTAAAGTGTAAAATCCAGAAATAAAGATGGAAATATAATGAATTATGAATCATGAGATGATATCGGATTTCTGCAATTTTTGACAGATTGTAAGCCGCCTCCTGGAGAATCTACGCCGCCGGCGTAGAGACGGCATAGGATGGGAACAGTAGCATTTTTCTTAACGTTGGGAGGAACGCTGTCGGTGTTCACTAGGGTTTCTCTCAACACCGGCATGGAACGCCGCCGGCGTATGGCATGGATTTGCCGACGCATGTAGTAGGATCAAAGTTCTAGGAAATCAAAGCCCCGATGAACGCTGCCAGCGCTTGTGTAAATTTTGCCCACGTAGGGTGTACGCCGACAAGATCTACACGTATGCCGCCGACGTAGGGACGACGTATGACCAAATTTCTATAAATACGAGACGCGAAAAACATTTTCGACAAATTTTCTTTTATCATTTTCTTCTTGTGTCAGAAAGGGTTTTGGAGTGTTCTTAGAGATCCAGGCTTGGAGAATAATTCGGAGGGTGTTTTTGATCCAAGTAAGTGATTTTAATCTTCTCTTATGGATTAAATATGAAATTATATAAGTTTTCTTAGGGTTTGGGTAGGATTTTGAATGAAGGTTCTTGTGAGGAAACCCTAGCACTTGTGAGATCTATGAATTGGTGAATGTAAGTCGGGTTTTAGAGATTAAAAATAGTAAATTTATCTCCTCTATGATGGATTGAAACAAAATACGGGTTAAACAATCCTCATACGTTCTTATTGTTGTGCATATTAGGGTTTTGGGTGAAGTAATTGGTGTTTGTGAAGTTTGATCGGAATAGACGGTACAGATAACGGAGATTTCTTTTCAGGTTAGGGTTTTTGAAGAATTCATATTTGTTAGGGTATTTTGATAATGCGATCATATCTGTTGATATATATATGTTGTAACAGGACATTTGGAGTTTATGGAATTGTTATTGGTGTGGATATAGGAGTTTGTGGAGTTTGGGTTATCTTTGTTGTTGTTGGTATCAGATTCTGAGGATTTGATTTATATTCCTGAAATTTAGAAAGGTACAACCAATCCTGGCTTACTGTTTTTGCCTGTAAGTTTAGTATTGATTGAATGCTTGTAGGAACAGAATTTCTTAATAAACTTAATTGTTATTCGGGTTAATAGTTGTATGATTGATTGTGCTTGGCTTTGACCAGTAAAGACTTGGCAGACAGTGATATTGGTGAGGCACCCTGATGATCTTGGTGTGAGGTTATCCCTAGTGGACTCGTGCCTTGATATGATTTCGGTAGAATTAGGTGTTCTGGATTCGCTGTGTTTGGGGAGTACCCACTCATCCATATATGTATATAATTATTATTTTCAAAAAGTTGTTTGATTTTCAATGGAGTCTGAGTAACTCCGAGTTCAGGATTAGTGTATGCTTAATACTAGACTGTGTTGTTTTGTTGGCTTAAGAAAGATAATAATATGATTGTTTGCATTAGTTTAAGTTGTATGAATTATATGCCTTTTGTATGTGCATATGCATTTGTTTTTGGATTGGAGTTTTCGTACTCGGCATCGCTGCTCATTCTTTTAAATTTCAAATACAGGTGAAGAAGATATAGTGTATGATCTATTCGGTTATGAATTATTCTTTGATAGCAGGATGGTGATAGTGAACCTGACTACCCAACCGAGAGTTGGGCTTCATATACCAAGTTTCTGAGAGAAGACATGTTTTGATCATTTGAGATTGCAATTGGATTCATAGTTGGTTTTAATTCAAAAGATTATAATGTAAACAATATTTAGTTTTTGCTGAATTTGTTGACTGTTGTAGACACCCAATTTTTGCCTAATTAAAAAATAAGCTTAAGTTTACAATAAATTAATGTCATATTGGTTCACATACTTGGGGTTACAATTCCATCAATAAATCTTCATTAATTTTTTAAAAACAAATAGATACACTCAAGAGGCATGGGATACATTAATTTTGGACCAAATTCGTGCATCAAAGTAAGCCAAAAGACACTTCAATCAAAGCTTCAAAATTGGGAAAAATATGAAAAGTTGTGAATCTTCAAATTTGATTCATGGCAAAATTGAATGAATTAATTCAATTAAACTCATCCAAACGAAGAGTCATGAAGTTTAAACACTCGAATCGTGTCTAATTCGAAGGATTAATCATGAATCAACTCCCAAATTCCCAAACGTTTTGATAAAAGAACACAACGATTCGTAATCCAATAATTGAGCATTAATGGATTCACGAAACGACAATTAATCTTAGCACTATAAATGGGGGTGATCCATAAGAAAAAGGCACAATTCAATTTCAAGAAAAACACACTGAGAGAGTGAGATCTGAAAATTCGAGAGTTTGTGCAAAATTTGCAAAATTCACAAATTCGAAGCTTGTTTGGAGTTTTTGATCCAATTAGAAGTGATAAATAGGTTTGGGGAGTTGTTTAAAGTGATCAAGTGTGCTTAGAATTGATCAATTTTCTCGAATTGAATTATGCAATTTTTTTTTGAAATTTTCCCATTGAGCCGCCGGTAGCCACCACCGTGAACCGCCACTTCCAGTGGATCTGGGCGCGATCCACCACCTCCACCAGCTGCGGCTCCCTCACAGGCGTCGGGCCGACAACCCCTCCAG
The DNA here is from genome assembly GCA_024138025.1 of Combretum micranthum. Classification (NCBI taxonomy): domain Eukaryota; kingdom Viridiplantae; phylum Streptophyta; class Magnoliopsida; order Myrtales; family Combretaceae; genus Combretum; species Combretum micranthum. The sequence goes on from JAMXBD010000163.1 coordinate 286,046, forward strand.
CCTCGAAGACCACCAGAAACAGCCGAGGAAGCGTTCAAAACCACCGACTTCATCTTCTTCGCCCGATCGGGTCAGATCCGACCCGAAATCTGACCCGAAAATCCGGAGTCCAACCCGCCCCCTGGTTAACGGTCAACGGTCAACGGTCAGCTCAGATCAGACGGCCCAGATTCAATCAACCAGATCAGACGGCCTAGATTCAATCAACCAGATCAGACGGTCCATATTCAACCAAACAGATCAACGGTCCAGATTTGATCAAGCAGATCAGACGGTCCAGATTCAATCAACCAGATCAGACGGTCCAGATTCAAGAAAGCAGATCAACGGCCCAGATTCGATCATCCAGATCAGACGACTCAGATTTGATCAAGGTGATCAACGTCCCAAATTAAGTCAACGAGATCAGACGGCTAGGATTGGTCTTCAGATCAGACGATCCAGATCGCATCCGCTCCATCCAACGGCCCAGGTCAGTCCGCATTATTTTATTATTATTTTATTAATATAATTAATTTCAAAAATAGCAAAAAATAGTAAAAAATTCAGAAAAATTCATAAAAAATTCAGAAAAATTCAGAAAAATCCAGAAAAATCAAAATAATTATTTTTCATATAAATTTATTTTTTTGATATTTTTGAATATTTTTAATATGTATTTATACATAAATTGCTTTTAGAAATGTGTATTTAATGCATGAAAAATAATTTTAATATTTTGAATATATGTGATGATTATTAAAAATAATAATAATAAAAATAAATAAAAATGACAAAATTGGATTTTCCAAAACCAAAATTTTTAATAAAAAATGATAAAAAATGATTTTTGGACTTAGAAAAATATGTTTTCATAAAATAAAAAATCAATTGATTAGATCATAGGATCATCAAAAATGATTTTCATAAAAATTCAAAATTTAATGAATTTAAAGTGAGAATAGTTCAAAAATATAAAATTGATCAACAAATTAAGTTCTTTTTTAAAAGAACTACGTTTTGTCTGATCTCGATTAGCGAGTACGTAGGCACCTGCGGGGCGACAATAAAAATAGAAAAAATGTTTTTGTTTTTAATATTGTGAATAATTATTTTGTAAATATAAGTTTTTTTTTTTAAAAAAAGGAAATATATTTGTTGATATTCATGTCCTAAAAAAATAATAAAAAAAAAATGAAGAAAAGCACATAAAAAATAAAAATGAATGATTTGACTTGTAAATATTTGTGCTATAATGTTTCACTTGAGTTTTTGAGCATGAAAAGGATAAATTATAAGTTTAAAATTCCAAAAGTGGTAACCATTTGGTTTTAATAGGTTAGCCCCCGAATCCATGATATCTGGTTTTAAAAGTTTGGTTTTTTTTTTAATCAAATTTTCGCAGACTAGTAGCTAAGTTAGGATCAACCGACCCATTGATCCTAGCTTTTTATTTTTCCCGATTTATATCGGGTGGCGACTCTAAAAATTTTTCAAAAATTAAAATTTCTTTTAACCCCTAATCGAGGATTCATGTTAAATGGGTTCGGATTTAATGTGAATCGGGTTAGGAGAAATGAACCAGATAGTAGAAAAATCCAGGCTCGACAGCATTGGCGACTCCACTGGGGAAGCCTAAATTTTTTAAAAAAAGAGAGGGCTAAGCCACTTAGGAATTTTAAATTTTAAATTTGTCCTTGCTCATTTTTTATCATATGAATATATGATTATTTGTATATTATTTTGAATATTTGTTTTGTAAATATATATTAACCTTGCAGGTATGTAAAAAAGGAAAGCAATAGTATAGTTTATTTATTTATGAATTTGCATTAGCATGATTGTTGCTAGATACGGTCGGACCACCAGGGCCGTCTTAAGAGCCTAAGCGAGGAGGACGAAGTAAGGTCCGGGGGCTGTGGCTTTCCACCCTCTAGATCAAGAAATGTCCTCCCACTCCGGTTTAGTACCACTAAATCGGGGGACCTATAGAACCCTACCAAATCATGCATTTCAACATGGATGTGACCAAATTTTTTTCAAAAAATGGAGTTGTATCATTTATTTAAAAAAAATCAATTAAATAAAACAAAAAGTTTTTACCAATACCAACAAAGTCTAAAAAAAAAAAGGTGATGTAATATTCTTTTAGTTTTAATTGGCCTTATAAGATATAAAATATAAATAATTTGATAAAGTTTTTTTAAACCATTGTTTTTAAAGACAACTCCAATAAATACTTTTCAAAATTCTATTGGTCATGATCCCCATTAGTATTTGTGTGCTAGCATATGTACATATTTGCATCTTTGCATTTGTATATATTTTCCTTAAAAAAAAAAAAGAAAAATGTGTACAGTAGACTTGTATATCCATAGAATATATATAGTTATAGGGTCTTTCCAACCAAAGTCAAACTTGTATATATCCATAGAGTATATATTGTTCACCTATAATGATAGGTTCTTTCCACCCACAGTTATTTTTGTTATAGGTATTCCACTTCGTTGTCATCAAGTCTATTGTTTTTGTAAAATATTAGCCCAATTCAAAATTTTTGAGAAAGTCATTTTTTTTTACCACTATAGAAAATAAAACTAGAATACTAAAATTTTTTCCACTTTAGGTTTTAAATAATCATTTGTAAATATTTTGAATATCCATTATTCTTTCAAACAATTAATTCTTTGATAAATTTAAATAAAAATAATAAAAAAAGTTCCAAACTTTCTAGGAGATATTTTGCTAGCAAGAACAAATTGAGACTTTGAAATTGCTTTTGACCAGGTTCAGCTAATCCCTTACACATTAAGTTAAGATGGCTAACAACAACAACACTCCCAATCAGACTACTGAACAGAGACTCAATGATATGGAACAAACCCTGTTTAGAGTTACTGAACAAATGCAGACTTTAACACAGAGTCTTGCTCAGCTTAAGACCCCTACAACATCTGAAGGATCCTTAGGGACACAGAAAGGGAAAGGAATTGAGGGGCAACACATTGATCAAGATGACATACAAAATGAGTGTAATGTAGCTGAGCTAAAGAAAGAACTAGAAGCTCAAGTTATGGAGATAGAGAAAAAATTGGTTGAAAAATTGAAGACATTTGATGGCTTTGACCAATCTGCAATCTTAAGCCTACCACAGTGTGAGGAAGGTGACTTTCCTAAAATTTAAGGCACCTGAATTTGAGAAATACAATGGAACCGGGTGTCCCAATATGCATACAAGACTGTACATACGACGTATGGGGCAATATGCCAAATTTGACAAACTGATGGTACAAACTTTTCAAGATAGTCTTACTGGTCCGGCCTTAGCCTGGTATGCCCAATTGGATCACCAAGAAATTGATACCTGGGAAAAGTTAGCTAAAGCATTTTTCAACCAATATAAGTTCAACATTGAAATGGCACCCTCAGTTTGGGACCTGAACAATATGAAGAAGAAGAAAGAAGAAACCTTTAAGGAATATGCCCAACGATGGAGAATTTTAGCTGCAAGAATCACTACCCCAATCCCTGAAAAGGATTTGACATGCAATTTCATCAATACTTTGGATGAACCTTTCTTTTCACATCTTGTGGGATATGCATCAGCAAGTTTCTCAGAAGCAGTAGTGGCAGGATGCAGAGTTGAAAATGCCCTCATTTCTGGTAAACTGCAAAACAATGAAGAACCGAAAGTAGAAGAGGACACAGCCAATGTAGTGAGTTACAACAATCCTACACAAAAATCTAGGAGGAAATTCACTCAAATCCCAGTTCCTCTATCTCAAATTTACCAGAAGCTGAAAGAGGATCAATTATTATACCCTAGTGAGCCAGTACCAGGGTATAAACCACGAAAGTACGACCCTAATGCACATTGTGAATACCATATGGATCAACAGGGGCATGCTACTGATGATTGTTGGGAACTGAAGAATAGAATTCAGGATTTGATTGACTCAGAAACGGTCCAATTGCGATTTGTTGATGAGCTAGCGGTTAACGATGAAGAACCTACAATCAACATGCTCCATGTACAAGAGTTCGGTAACACGCCAAATCAAAGAAGTGATTCACAAGAGAAAGATCAAAAAGAGTATGAAGAGCTAGAGCAAAGACTTGCAGGAATGACAGAAAGGATTGAAACCCTCGAGCGAGTTATGGGGCACGTGCTAGATAAACTCCAACATTTAGGTCTTAATGCTCACGAAGTGCCATCTTGTGAGACTCAAGAAGGATCATCAAGCTACAAACCAAAGAATATGGAGCAGGAAAGGAAGCCTTTGAATTCAAAAGCATGGGGCCAAAATAAACCAGATCATTTGACACAGCAAAGGCGTCTCACACAATTTGAGATTCCAATGATTCAAGTTCTTAACCAATTGAGAGATCAAAATCTGATAACATTTGAAATCCCAAAGGAAGGGTACAAGCCGAGGAAATATGATCCTAATGTCCAATGTGAGTACCACATGGGTCAAACGGGCCATTCTACGGAGAATTGTTGGAGATTAAAGCACAAAATCCAAGATTTGATCGATGCTAAGCTTATCCAACCCGAGCTCCTGAAATCTATGAAGCCAATTGATGATAATGATCCTATCCCAACTCCGACAGGGTTTCCAAGCGTCACTTCATCAAGAATTGAGAGTTTGTTGTTACCATCTGATAAAGTAGCCTATCATATGCAAAAGTTGAATGTGCCGGTCAACACCAATAGGGGCAGGTAGCTTAAGAAAGAAGATCGACATTGATGCCTATCTTTGTAATAAGAATGATAATGAAATCTTCTATTGATATTTGGGGCAATTTGAATGGATGTTTGTCTATGGATATTTTATTGCTTGAAAATGTTTTGACAAAAAAGAGGCAACCAAATACCAAACACTAACCACTGAACACTTGAGAGTTGAGTGATTGTGAGGAAATTTATAAGGCTCATTCCTTAAAAGAAGTCTATTTTGCACTTGATACATAGGTTAAGATGATACCAGGCATTCATTTCAATAACCAAAATATATCCCTTGTTAACCCCGTTGGGCCTAAAAAGAAGGAATTCTTAAAAATAAACCCTGTCAAGAACCACCCCGCATTGGGGCACCCCACAATGGGGCAATTTGGAGGTTAGGGTCATTAATAAGGAGAAAAGGAATAACTTATATGCACTTGACCTAGTCGCATCAATTCAAGAGTAGTCAATTGACACAAATAAATCATTTCCTATGAAAGGAAAAAGAGTCTTCATTTCAAACCATACACAGCACATACACTTTGAGCTATAAAAGAACAAATCACCTTGAATTCGTCTCCCAAAAGGGCAATGAAAAAAAAAAGAAAAAAAAAGAAAAAAAAAGAAAAAAAGAGAAAAAAAAAGAGAACAAGAAAAAGATATTAGGCAAACAAGGTGATAAAAATCAATGATTTGAAAATACATAGCTCAAGATCATTAAAATTCAAAATTCATCAAGTCCCACCCACAAATTCCACCCTTTGGAGACTCTTTGGATCAAAGGAGTTGATTTATTAATACCCTTGAAACTAGGAACAAGTGCATTATCAAGTTTTCCTTAAGGGTTCTTGACTTGTAAACCCGGGATGTATTGAAATTTTTTTCAAAAATAAAAAGCCTTTATGAAATATCCTTTTGATTAAAGCCAATGACCAAAAGCTCAAATTTTTTTACCCAAGAAAAGTCCTGATAGATTAACCAAAATGTATCATTTACAAAACGGACTGTAATTTTTGGAATTCGAGTCATGTGTGAAAATAAGCCAAAGAGTGAGGAAGTCCTCTTTAACTTAGTATTTCAAGCATAAGATAACCAATCCAAGTTCATGGGAATGACAAGAAAAAATGAGAATTAGTTTGCCCCAAAGGCAAGAAAGTCAAATTGGAGATTGTTGCCCCTTAATCAAGGAGGAGAAAAGAAGGCTACCAAGGATTGACCTTCAAAGAAAATAAGTAAGGGAGAAGTTGTCACTCATTAGCAATTTTGAAATCAATAAAATTCTTTGCTTGTTAGCAAAATTGAAAAATGATGAAATAAGTGAAAAAAAAAAAGAGAGAAGTTTTTCTCAAAAGTTTGTTTTTCAAAAAGAAAAAGAACAAGAAAGAATAAAGGAATCTCTAAATTTTTAAAGAGATATAATTTTGAAAAAAAAAGAGAGAAGAGTTTTAAACTCAAAAGTTTTGAAAAAAGGCATTTGGCCTTAACAAAAATGAAAAAGAAGAAGTCTTGACTCAAGAAAAGTTTTCAAGTTAGCACAGTTTTCAAATTATAAGATTTCAAAAAAATCAGTCGTCATTGTTCTTCTAATATCTAGGATCACCTGCTTAAAGGAGCGTCATCCTATTGTTTGAAAAATTAGGATCACTTGCTCAAAGGAGCGTCGTCCTACTATTTGAAGAATTAGGATCACCTGCTCAAAGGAGCGTCGTCCTATTGTTTGAAAAATTAGGATCACTTGCTCAAAGGAGCGTCGTCCTATTGTTTGAAAAATTAGGATCACTTGCTCAAAGGAGCGTCGTCCGATTGTTTGAAAAATTAGGATCACTTGCTCAAAGGAGCGTCGTTCTACTATTTGAAGAATTAGGATCACTTGCTCAAAGGAACGTCGTCCTATTGTTTGAAAAATTAGGATCACTTGCTCAAAGGAGCGTCGTCCTATTGTTTGAAGAATTAGGATCACTTGCTCAAAGGAGCGTCGTCCTATTGTTTGAAGAATTAGGATCATTTGCTCAAAGGAGCGTCGTCCTATTGTTTAGGGTCACTTGCTCAAAGGAGCGTCATCTTGCCTTTAAGAATTATAGTTACCTGTCCAGCCAAGAATCAGTTTAAGTAGCACCAATTCAAACCAAAAACCAAAGCCCATAACAGGCAATTGACCAAACCAAAGCCCATAGGTCCGGCAAATGACCAAATTAAAGCCCATAGGTCCGACAGATGACCTAGCAGTTTTCTAAAATCTAGACCCGACAGACGGTCTATCAGTTTTTTAGTCTAGGCCCGACAGATGGCCTATCATTTTTCTAAATCTAGGCCCGACAGATGGCCTATCATTTTTCTAAATCTAGGCCCGACAGATGGCCTATCATTTTTCTAAATCAAGGACCGACAGATGGCCTATCATTTTTCTAAATCTAGGCCAGACAGATGGTCTATCAGTTTTCTAAGCCTAGGCCCGACAGTTGACCTAGCAAATCTCAAAGTCTAAACTCGACAGATGGTTTAGCACAAGATAAAAATCTCTTTGCTGAAAATAAAATTTGGGAGGAGAAGCTAAGCAAAAATTGGTTATCTTTTTGTCTTTGTGGCAAAAGTTTTGTTCAAACTTTACCACAAAGAGGGGCAGCTGTAGACACCCAATTTTTGCCCAATTAAAAAATAGGCTTAAGTTTACAATAAATTAATGTCATATTGGTTCACATACTTGGGGTTACAATTCCATCAATAAATCTTCATTAATTTTTTAAAAAACAAATAGATACACTCAAGAGGCATGGGATACATTAATTTTGGACCAAATTCGTGCATCAAAGTAAGCCAAAAGACACTTCAATCAAAGCTTCAAAATTGGGAAAAATATGAAAAGTTGTGAATCTTCAAATTTGATTCATGGCAAAATTGAATGAATTAATTCAATTAAACTCATCCAAACGAAGAGTCATGAAGTTTAAACACTCGAATCGTGTCTAATTCGAAGGATTAATCATGAATCAACTCCCAAATTCCCAAACGTTTTGATAAAAGAACACAACGATTCGTAATCCAATAATTGAGCATTAATGGATTCACGAAACGACAATTAATCTTAGCACTATAAATGGGGTGATCCATAAGAAAAGGCACAATTCAATTTCAAGAAAAACACACTGAGAGAGTGAGATCTGAAAATTCGAGAGTTTGTGCAAAATTTGCAAAATTCACAAATTCGAAGCTTGTTTGGAGTTTTTGATCCAATTAGAAGTGATAAATAGGTTTGGGGAGTTGTTTAAAGTGATCAAGTGTGCTTAGAATTGATCAATTTTCTCGAATTGAATTATGCAAATTTTTTTTGAAATTTTCCCATTGAGCCGCCGGTAGCCACCACCGCGAACCGCCGCTTCCAGTGGATCTGGGCGCGATCCACCATCGCCACTAGCTGTGGCTCCCTCACAGGCGTCGGGCCGATAACCCCTCCAGCCTCGAAGACCACCAGAAACAGCCGAGGAAGCGTTCGAAACCACCGACTTCATCTTCTTCGCCCGATCGGGGTCAGATCCGACCCGAAATCCGACCCGAAAATCCGAAGTCCAACCCGCCCCTTGGTCAACGGTCAACGGTCAACGGTCAGCTCAGATCAGATGGCCCAGATTCAATCAACCAGATCAGACGGCCTAGATTCAATCAACCAGATCAGACGGCCTAGATTCAATCAACCAGATCAGACGGTCCAGATTCAATCAAACAGATCAACGGTCCAGATTTGATCAAGTAGATCAGACGGTCCAGATTCAATCAACCAGATCAGACGGTCCAGATTCAAGAAAGCAGATCAACGGCCCAGATTCGATCATCCAGATCAGACGACTCAGATTTGATCAAGGTGATCAACGCTCCAGATTGAGTCAACGAGATCAGACGGCTAGGATTGGTCTTCAAATCAGACGATCCAGATCGCATCCGCTCCATCCAACGGCCCAGGTCAGTCCGTATTATTTTATTGTTATTTTATTATATAATTAATTTCAGAAAATAGCAAAAAATAGTAAAAAATTCATAAAAAATTCAGAAAAATTCAGAAAAATTCAAAAAAATCCAGAAAAATCAAAATAATTATTTTTCATATAAATTTATTTTTTTGATATTTTTGAATATTTTTAATATGTATTTATACATAAATTTCTTTTAGAAATGTGTATTTAATGCATGAAAATAATTTTAATATTTTGAATATATGTGATGATTATTAAAAATAATAATAATAATAATAAAAATAAATAAAAATGACAAAATTGGATTTTCCAAAACCAAAATTTTTAATAAAAAAGATAAAAAAAATGATTTTTGGACTTAGAAAAATATGTTTTCATAAAATAAAAAATCAATTGATTAGATCATAGGATCATCAAAAATGATTTTCATAAAAATTAAAAATTTAATGAATTTAAAGTGAAAATAGTTCAAAAATATAAAATTGATCAACAAATTAAGTTCTTTTTTAAAAGAACTACGTTTTATCTGATCTCGATTAGCGAGTACGTAGGCACCTGCGGGGCGACAATAAAAATGGAAAAAATGATTTTGTTTTTAATATTGTGAATAATTATTTTGTAAATATAAGTTTTTTTTTAAAAAAAGGAAATATATTTGTTGATATTCATGTCCTAAAAAAAAATAAAAAATAAAAATGAAAAAAGCACATAAAAAATAAAAATGAATGATTTGACTTGTAAATATTTGTGCTATAATGTTTCACTTGAGTTTTTGAGCATGAAAAGGATAAATTATAAGTTTAAAATTCCAAAAGTGGTAACCATTTGGTTTTAATAGGTTAGCCCCCGAATCCATGATATCTGGTTTTAAAAGTTTGGTTTTTTTTTTAATCAAATTTTCGCAGACTAGTAGCTAAGTTAGGATCAACCGACCCATTGATCCTAGCTTTTTATTTTTCCCGATTTATATCGGGTGGCGACTCTAAAAATTTTTCAAAAATTAAAATTTCTTTTAACCCCTAGTCGATGATTCATGTTAAATGGGTTCGGATTTAATATGAATCGGGTTAGGAGAAATGAACCAGATAGTAGAAAAATCCAGGCTCGACAATTGTGAAGTCAACTTGGATTTTATGTTTGAACAAGTAGTTTATGTTTTATAAAGTATGAGTTTTTAGTTTTAACAGGTTTTGTATTTTATGAGTTACCTTATGAGTGTTTATAGGTGATGATTTTACAAATTTGTGGATAATAGAGCCTTTGCGTATCCTATATAAGAGGGGATACGTGGTGGGTTGTAATGCCTTATTTTAGGGCGTTACATAAAGCATGAAATAAAAGCAATACAAGTTAGATCAGTGAGCATTTAGACTCTAAGAAATATAGATACATATATGTACATAATAACATATAAGGAGTTAGGTTAGGAACATGAATATAATCAAAACATAAATTTAGCTTGGATTAAAACAAGACATGAATATAATGTTGTTTCTATGATTTCAATCCCTAGAATTAACTCATTGGGATGTATGAAAATTGAAACATGCATGATGTTCATGTTATGTTTTTAGGAATAAAAGAGGGGGTTTAAGAATTTTTACCTAAGGTTGTTGTAGATGGATGATATAATGGATAGTATGTTTAGTGTGTACGATGAATGTTTCATGGGAGTGGATAGGTAGAAAGTGTTTTTGTAGAAATGGTCAGAGAGAAATTTGAGGAGAGAATTTGGTAGGAAAAATGAGATGTATGAAAGAAATGGAGCGAGAGGTGGTATTTATAGAGAATTATGGAGGAATTTTAGATGTAATAAAATAAATTGAAAAAGAAAACAAATAGAGAGAGAGGAGGGAGTAGCATTGGTTTTGCATGGGAGAGGGGAGAGAGTGATAAAAAAAAATTAATTTTGATAAAGAAAAGTAATAAAATGTAAGAGAAATTTCGTAAAAAGTTGTATTGGAAATGAAAATATAAGATATAGGTGTGTAAGATGTAAAAATATATTTGTAAGAAAAAGTAAAGATAGGTGAGTAGTAATGAATAGTAGAAATAGTACCAAGAATAATATACTAGACAAATAAGATATCGATAGTAAGATAAAACACGCGTAAATGAGCTATATATGATATTTTTAGTTACTGAATAATTACTGTCATGCCCCAAAGGGTACCCTAAATATAACAGTTCGTCACATTCAATATTAAAGCTTAAGTATGACAACCTTAGTCTTTCCAAAAGCTTATATATTAAATGTAAGGCATGCTCTTGCAATTTTAATGGATCATACTTTGAAATATGAAGCTTAAGAGATACAGTAACAATTAAGAAATGGAATTCATAATATTAATTCATAAATATAAAGTCTTACAGGGATATTAGGGGCATTCCCCTAGCGAAAAGTACAATAACAAAGCTATGTTGTATACAAGATGTTTTCCCTAGAAGTCTACACCTACACTAGTGTTGGACTTCATCTAAAAGCTTCTTAACCTAAAAAGGGGTACCTGGGAACATGGCCCATGTGGAGGTAGGTATACTGCACCAAATAGCTATAAGGATATAAGCCATTAGCTTAGTGAGAATTATTTCCACAAATAAGTATACTTGAATAGCAATAATCAAACAAGTTATTTAATCAAACAAGTGAAATGCAACAACTACATGAGCATACATGACATATGATTTTCTGTTAATCATACGTTGAATGGATTTACGCCCTCCATTCAAGGTTAGGGGCGGCAATTTATATGCTTATAACCAAACGTCACAAAGCTTTAGTTAATGTGCTTCTGACCAAACGTCTCAAAGCCTTAATTAAGATCCAACGATTGTACCACTACGCCTTTCCCCCACAAGGGTAGTGATCCCATGCAATGGGTCTCACAAGTGATATGCATGATTTTAGTTTAATTAAAAGCTCATAGCATAATTATTAACAATTTAAGGTGACCATCGAATTTCAAACAAATCAAGTTCTAAACTAAATAAAACATTGATTATAATCAATTCTCATCTCGATATTCTTATCATTCATTCAAACAATATTACATGCATAAATTTCAATCTTTTCTTTAAATCTAGTGCTTTTATTCTATAAGCACAATCAAGTAAGATAAGTTATGGAAATAAAACTCACTTGGCCATGGGTTCATCAGTCTTCAGTCAAAGTACTCTTCTGGGTACGGGTGTAAACCCTTATATTTTTCGATGTTTTTTAAGTTCAAACCATAGAACCGGAAGTCAACCGGAAACCCCTAGTCAACAAAAACCTATGACAAAACCCTAAAGTTTAGATCCAACAATCCCGTGCTTTCAAACCTTAGACAATGGAATTAAGTTAATAGCATATAATAGTTCGTAATAATATATGGATGTATAAAAATATCAGATTCGTCAATTTATAGTGTCTTTCGGATCCAAATGGGATTAGTTTTCGAAAACTGTGCCCGGGAGCACCGGACGGTAAAAATATTCTGTTTATACTCTTAGACTCGTAATAATATAAGAAAGCCAAAAACATCAGTTTCGTAATTTTTTAATAGCTAAAAGTTACATATATCGCATTTATACGCGTATTTTCATCATTACCGGTAACTTGTTGTCTTATTTACTATTCATTGTACTTCTCTACTATTCATTACTATTAACCTATCTCTACTTTTTCTTAGTACCTATTCTTACTACCTATATACCTATTTTCTTACTTTTTACTTTTCCAATACATCTTATATCAAATCATATCTTACATATTAATTATTTTCTTACAAAAAAAAATACAAATTTAATCTCTCTCCTCCCCTCTCCTCACAATGGCCGGCACTACTCCCCCTCACCCATCTCTATTTATTTTTCTTTTTCAATTTATTTTATTATATCTAATTTTCACTCCAAAAATTCTATAAATGCCCCATTTCCCTCCACATCCTTCATACCTTCATTTCATATAACAAAACTCTCTCAAAATCTCTTCACAAACTCTCTCCACAAAATTCTTCACTATCAAAACTCTTTTTAACCAATTCCTCACAAAATCCCTCTCTATACACAAACCATCTACCACATATCATCAACCACATAAACCTACATTCAATACCTCATTCCTACTACAAAAACACTTTAAGTAAACTTTTTCCAACAATTTAGTTTACCCATGTCATGTAACTTAGCATGACCATGATGTTGTTTTGAAACTCACATGAGTAGTAAAAGCAATAATATGTTCATGTTTTGTTCTTGCACATAAAGTTCCAATTTTATTATCTTGTTATTATGCTTATATGTATATATTGTTATTAATCATATATTGTTGTTATTATGTTTCTAATCTAACCATATATATATATATTATCTATATATTTCTTAGAGTTTAAATACTCACTAACTTTTACTAACTTGTTTCTATGACTATAATTGCTCTTATTATTGCTTTTCTTTTTCTTTTTTTTTTTCTTTTTGGACTAAGTCCCAAGATGTATCACGCCCCAAAAGGTACCCTAAACGTAACAGTACACCATAATCAATATTAAAGTTTAAGTATGACAACCTTAGTCATTCCCATAAGCTTCGGTATTAAGTGTAAGGCGTGCTTTCATAAATTTAGAGGATCATGCTTTGGAATTATGACGCTTAAGAAGATACAATAATAAATTAAGAAAAGAGGATTCATAATCTTTATTCATTCATAATAATTGTCTTATAAGTCTTAGGGGCATTTCCCTGCCAAAATAACTATAATCTATTACAAGAATTTTCTATGAAGTCTATATCTAAACTAATGCTAAACTTGATCTAAGAATTTCTTAACCAAAATGGGAAAATACTTGGTTGTAGGGTCGACGTGGCCTCAACCACAAATGGTTAAACTGCAAAAGATATCTATAAGGGTATAAGCTAATAGGCTTAGTGAGAATTATTTCCATAAGTAAATTCTCGTGTAGGAAAATTCAAACAAGTTATTTAAGCAATAAAGTGAAATGTAACATACACGTGAGCAAACAAGGCATACAGTTTTCCGGGAACCATATGTTGAATGGATTTATGCCCTCCATTCAGGGTTTGGTGATGTATACTCTCAAAACGAGTAGTTTTAGTTAAGTTATGCTTTCAATCATTACAGCCAAGCATATAAAATCTACTCTGGTTGAGCTATGCCTCCGGATTTCCATCAAGCATTGGTTTGATTCCATGTTGCCAAGCAATTGCTTTTGATCATAACTGTCAAGTGTTGTTTTCGACCGTGCTACTATCCTTTTCACCCAATGATAATAATCCCATGCAATGTGACTCATTTCGTGGTATGCATGAATCAATTTATTTAAGATATCATAGCATCATTATCATCAAATTTATGGTGATCATAGAATTTCATACATATCAAGTGCTATACTAAAGCAAACAATTACTTATAATCAATTCCGACCTCGATATTCTTAGAATTCTTTCAACAATTTTCACATACATATCAATTTGTCTTTTCTTAATTCTAATGCGACTAAACTACAAGCACAATCAAGTAAAGCATTTTAAGAAAATAAACTCATATTGCCATGTCGACACTTCTTCTAAATGGATGAGTCAGTCAAACAATCCACTTAGTCGAAATAATCTTCGGGATACGGGTATTCTTCCTCGGAATCATCTAGTCAAGGGAAATACCCAAAATGAGTATTTCTTGATAACTTTCTTGAAAATTTTCATAAGAACGTCAAAGTTCGTGTAAAAGATTATTCGAATTAAAAATGGCCATAACTTGGTCATTTTAACTCGGAATTGCGCATATAATATACCGATTTCTATCTATTCGAAAAGATCTATCCATTTCTAAAACTATTTTCATCAAACTAAATCATTTAGGCTCCGAAAAAGTAGCGATCAGATTCACCACGAATTTTCCCATCCCAAAAGCATTTTGTTTCAAACATTAAACTATCAAAAAATTGCTTTGATAAATACTTAGTTATCTATATAATTGAAAAATTCATTTTTCATAGATATATAGCTTATATTTCATCCATGCTGAAGTGTTTGCTATCCAACCAAATTTCTTGAGTAAAATAATGTTAATTAAAAGTGTAGAAAAACCATAGTTTACAAGAAATCTATTTTGTAAATCTTTAAAATGAATATTTTGTTTCTTTTGTTTTCAAAGAATTATTTCATGTTTATCTTACTATTTTTCTTAAAGACTTTTTATTACTATTAGATTTCTCTATTTTCCTTTTGGAATTTTTCAATATCGGTGTCACTCTTTCTACAATTTTTCTTTGATCATTACTAAAAAAATATTGGTTTGAAAATTCTCATTCCCTTTTTATGGGGTTTCCTTATATTATGTTTGTATGAAAAATATTTTAGTACCAAAAGTCATCTTCTTTTGGAAAACAAGGTAATATAGAAATGATTAAAAAGCTTTTCAAAATAAGAGTAGTTTTTAAAATTATAGTGAGTTCTTCCTAAAGTCTTGAAAAGAATAAATTTACTTTTGTTAAACCATAGATTCTAAATTTCATATGAAATCATTCTTAGGTGATAAAATCTTCTTCTTGTAAAAGTATAATTGAAGCTTAAAGGTTTGGACAACAATCTTTATGGGCATGATTATAAGAAATAATAACAAGCAAAAGTGACATAAATAATAAATGAAGCCAAGTATTGGAAGCCTTAGCTTCTTCAAGGCTCTCGGGAGTAAGAAGTATACAAGTCCCAAGAAGAAAGAAAGAATAAAAAGAAAATTGTTTTGACTTGATGAGGATAAGTCTAAGACTAGAGACTAGTCTTAAAACAACATGATATAGTAAATTGCAAAGAAAGAAGTAAATAAATTGCTTTGCATGAAAGTAAATAAATTGCAATTGAGCTTATATGCTCTAAAGAATATATACATGTAAATACATAATTATACTTAGTTAGATATAATAACAATAATAATATGAGCAAGGGAAAGTAACAACATAAATATATAAATAGATATTCATGAATAAGAACAATACATGCACATAGTGTAACTTTCATAACATTTAGTTTTTGGAAACTCACACCATGGTCATGTAAAGTTACATGATATGGGAAGAAGAATATAATAAGAAAATTTTACTTAAAAGGATTTTTGCAATAATATGGGTTTTGTGGATGTAAAAGGGGTTTAAGAGATTTTGGGAGAGTATATGGGGAAAGTTTTGAGAGGAGAATTTTAGAGAGATTTGATAGTGAATTTGTGGGTAGTAAATGTGTGAATAAAGTTAATTTTGTGTGTTTTAAATAAAAAAAATTAAAAGAAATTGAGTAGGAGAGAGAAGGGGGGTGCGCCGGCCATCAAAGAGAGAGAGAGAGAGAGAGGGGGGGGGGGGGTGGTGTGGTGGGGGTGGAAGAGAGTTTTATTTTATATTTTTGTTGATTAAATGTAATAATAAGTATAGTAGATGTGAAATAAAGTTATGGGAAAGGTAAAAAGTAAAGATAATAGGTGTATAGAGTGTAAGAATATGTGTTAGAAAAAGTAGAGATAAATGAATAGTATAGAATAGTAATGAATAGTGTAATGTAAAGTAGATATGACTAATAAAGTACTAGTAGTAAGAAAATACGCATATAATTGCGGTATCCATCATTTTTACTTATTGAAAAATTATAAAATTGATATTTTTGAAAACCTTATATTTTTACGAGTCAACGGTATATTTGAAATATCTTTACTATTCCAAGCCCTGGGACATGTTTTTCAAGAATTGTATCCGTTTTGGTTCAAAACGATTTGCAGTTTTACTAATCTGATCTTTTTAAGATTCCTTATGTTATTACGAACTATTCCACATACTAATCTTTCACTTACTTTCTTAGGGTTGCGAACACGGGATTGTCGGACTTAAACTATTACGTCTAACTAGGGTTTTGCTGACTTTAGGATTTTTGGTTGACCTTCCGATTAGGGTTTAAGTTAAGCCGATCACAAAACTTTAGGGGTTTACAAGATGCCATGATGAAGTTAAGGCTCTCATTACTTGATCGAGTTGCCTTGATGAAGCTAAGGCTCTCAATGCTTAACCGAGTTACCTTGATGAAGCTAAGGTTCTTAATACTTAATATCATTATCTTGTTTATTATTAATTTGCTTCTTATATATTTTCATCATTTTTCATATTACATGTCATGTACATGCATTATCATAATGGTATTGTCTCAACAAAAATTTAAAGTAGACTTTACCTTAATAAAAGAAAATGAAATTAAACTCTTTTAATATATAACTTTATGTCTAAATAAAGATTTTGTTAGAAATCCTATAGTAAAATTATTCCACAATTTCTTTTCAAACTTACCAAGATTTTTTTTAAATAACAATAACGATGATTTCATAAAAGGAATTAACAAGCAAAATGAATATTTTCTTTGATAGTGAACCACATAAAGTTTATCAAACTTAGCATAAATGTTTTCTTGATAAACAATTTTTTCATAAAAAATTTACTTGTAAGATTTATACTAACTCCATAATAGTAACAAAAAAATAAAAAAATAAAACTAGCTTTCAAAGTTAAGATAAAATTTACCCTATAAATTGTAAACCCACATAGAAAAATAAAGGATTTCCAAGTATATAAATGATAAATTCATTTTCAAAGAAATAAAAAGAATATAAATATGATAAGTTTAAAAACAATGGATTTTATCAGCAACTTAAGAAAATAACAAAACATGATTTTCCTTCTAAATAAAATTAGTAAAAGATTTAAAAGACCAAGTTTTAAAGAAAACTTTTTTTTTTGGAATTAAGGAATGAAAATATAAGAGGAAAAAGATTTGTTTATCAAAATCATTTTCTTTTAAAAGAAGAAATATATAACTCAAGTTATTATAGGTTATCAACCACTTAATAAAAACCTTGGAAACTCCATTTTGTCACAAAATGCAAAATTCGTAGAGGATTAGAGTTAAAGGGAAACTTGATTGTTTTGGAAAAGAAATTGGTGAGAAACAACATAAGAATATACTTGTTTATAGTAACCTAAGAAATTATAAAGTTTCTCTAAAATATTTAGAAAAGGATTTGCTAAATTTAAGTTTCAACACCTTCGGATGAATTGTTTGATGAAAAATAATAGTTGAGACAACACCATTAGAATCTTGCATATAATATAAGTATATATATATACTCAAAGGATTTTTCACTCATATACATATCTATATATTTTTTTTTTGCCAAAGGATTTTTGAATAAAGTTGAGTTGGAAAATTGTTTTGCAAAAATTAGGAATTTTCGTTTTGATTATATACCGTAACTTTTAGAAGACCAAATGACCTTATATGTAGGAAATAACCTTAGAAATGAATAGATCTTTTCGACTAGGTAGAAATCGGTATATTATATGCGAAATTCGGAGTTAAAATGAGTAAGTTATGGCAATTTTAAGTTGGAATTTCCTTTTATGCTAATTTTGATGAGCTTAGTAAAATAGAATTACAAGTTTAAGTAGAACTTCCAAGAAATACTCATTTTGGGTATTTCTCTTGTTTAGGTGACGTGGAGACCAAGTTCTCCTGTCCTGAGGAATTCCTTGACTAGAAGAATCCGCACAAATGGCCAAATGAGTTTATTTCTTACATATTTGCACTTATGGTTTTGCTTGTAAAATAGTGAAACTAGAATTAAGGAAAAGATAAAATGGAACATGCATGTGCTTTACATACTTGGTTGAAATTATGATTAAGTAAATCGAGGCGAGAATTGTTTATAAAGAATGTTTGATTTAGTATATGAATGATTGTCTGCGAATTCTATGATCACCCGAAGAATATTTAATTATGCCATGAGTATTTAATTAAATTGATTCATGCATATGATTGGGTGAGTTCATTGCATTTATTACTATACCTTTGGTGAGACGAAGGCTTAGAAAGGAGATTCATAGAGTTGGTAATTTCTATAAAGCGACAAGGCATCGTCCGAATCAAATAGCGATGAGAAAACATCTGGATAAAACATACCCGGCAACTATGTAGTGGCTCGGAAATAAACTACAAATAATTTGGATTATATTACATTTTTTTAGCAAAGAAAGTTGTTAAAAACAAGAACTATCATGGAATTATGTTGTATGATAGCGGCTCATACGGTCTGAAATACCTAACCCCGAATGGAGGGGTAAAATCCATTCAATATATGATTCCTGGAAAATCATATGTATTGTATTGCCCACGTGCTTATATATATCTCATATGATTGCTTAAATAAACTTGTTTTGATTATTGGATGACGAGTGTTTATTTGTGGAAATAAATCTCACTAAGCATATAGCTTATACCCTCTTAGATATCTTTTGCAGCTCTCGTACCTTTGGTTGGAACCAAGAGGTTATTTTACCCAGATAATACCTTGAGCCGAGATCTTATGATAGAAGCACAAGATAGAAGTAGATATGGATTCTAAGAGAAGTTTCAAAAGTGCAAATTGTTTTATGTTAGACTCTTTATGAGTCTTAGTTATCTTTAGTAAGGGAAATGCCCATTAATATTATAAGGACTCCTTAATAGTTTTATGAACCTTGATTATATTGTTATAATTTGCTTTCTTAATTGCTATTGTGTATAAGCGCTTGAATGGCATGATCCAAAGTTTGGTCCACTAAGATCGTGAAGGTATGCTTACACTAGGTATTGAGACTTTCAGGATGACTAAGGTTGTCATACTTAAGCCTCAATATTGAGTATGGTGGACTGTCGCTTTTAAGGTACCATTTGGGACGTGACAATGGTAGATCCTCCTCACAATCACCTAAATAAGAAAATACCCACAATGAGTATTTCTTGATAGTTCAATTGACAAAACTATGTTGTTAAGTTCGTCAAAATTTGTATGAAAGATAATTCCAACTTAAAATAGCCATAATTTGCTCATTTTAACTTAGAATTGTGCATATTATATACTTTTTTCTACCTATTCGAAAAGATCTATCCATTTCTAAGGTTATTTCTATCAAACAAGATCTTTTAGGTTGAAAAACATGGGTGATCATATTCACCACGAAAATCTCAACCCAAAAACAATCACTTCAAACATTAAAAAATCCTTCGATAATTACTTAATTATCAATATAGATTGAAAAACCATTTTCATACATATGCAAACTCATATCTCATGCATAATTCAAGTTTTGTTGTCCAAACTGTGATTTTATTAAAAACAATGTCCTTTGAAAGTGTGAAAAATCAAAAGTTAAAAATTTTCCTTTTGTAAATCCTTGAGATAAAACCATAAATTTTTAGTTTATTTGAAATGAGTATCTTTATGTTCTTTTTCAGTAGTTTCTTGGGTGGTTCTCATAAAAATAAACTTTTTAAATTTTTCTTTAGAAAAATCTCTCACTAGTGTTGTTTGCACTATAATTTCTCAAGTATTGTTTTGATAATTATTTTGATCTTTTAACTTGACTCAAAGCTTGTTTATTTCTTTGTCAGGGAGTTTCTTTTAAATTTATTTTGTAAGAAAAATTTGTGTAACAAGGAATTATCAACATTTAAAATAAATTTAGCAAAAACAAGCCTTCTTATGGTTCTTGAAAAGACTTTTTCAAAATAGAATAGTTCTGCTAAATCATAGTAAGTTCCCTTTGATTTTTGGAAAAGTAAAGTTTGTTGAAACAAAATCCTAAGCATCATTGGAAATTCTTATAACATGAATTTATTTTGGAAAAGTTTAGTTTCTATCTTTGTGTTTTAGATAACAATCATGAATATGAGCATGAGTATGATGATATTTACAAGAAAAATAGAGATTAAAAAAAATAATAAGCAACATAATATAAGTTCAAGTATAGGGATTCTTAGCTTCATCAAGGCTCCCGGGATAAATAATAAATTCCGTCCCAAAATAAAAGAAAAGAAAGAAAGAAAGAAAAAGTTGTTTTAACTTGATGAGAACAAGTCTAAGACTAGAAAGACTAGTCTTAAAACATGAAAATAAATAAATTGCAATTACAAGTGAGCTTATATGCTCTAAAAGATATATATAGCTACATAGATATATTAGTTAGATATAAATATGGAAGCATAATAACAACAATAATATGAGCAAAATAACAACATAAAAGAATAAATATGGATTCATGAACAAGAACAAAGCATAAACATAGAGTTGCTTCCATAACATATAGTTTAGAAAATACACTTTATGGACATGTTAAGTGACATGACATGGTAGTAAAAACATGAAAAGAATTTTTACCTAAAAATAAGATGGGAGTAGTATATATGGATGGAAGTATATATGGATGGGTTTTGTGTATGAAAAAGAAGAGAACTTGGGAGTGTTTTGGGAGAGTAATGGGAAGAGTATTTAGGAGGAGTATTTGAGATAGTTTTTGGTAGTAATTTGTGGGTAGTTAATGTGTGAATGAAGTGAAAGAAGAGGAGGATATTTATAGGAAAATAAGGAGAGGATTTTTAGTGATTTAATTAAATTAAAATTTGAGAAAAATAGAGAAAGAGAGGGGGTAGGGGGCACTGGCCATGAGTGAAAAGAGAGGGAGAGATTTTACTTTTTTGTAGTTTTGTGTATAAAAAGTAATTATGTGTAAGATAGATGTGATAAAAGTATATTAGAAATGAAAAAGTAGTGGTGTAGGTATAGTAGTGTGTAAGAGTAAATAGTGAAAAAGTAGAGATAGTGTGAATAGTGTAGAATAGTGTCGATTTGTAAACCTCTAAAGTTTTGTGATCAATTAAGCTTAAACCCTAATTACAAGGTCAACCGGAAATCCTAAAGTCAACAAAACCTTAGTCAGACGTAACCGTTTAAGTCCGGCAATCTAGTATAAGCAACCCTAAGAAAGTAAGTAAGAGATTAGTATGTAGAATAGCTCGTAATAACATGAGAAAGCTTAAAAATATTAGTTTAGTTAAACTGCCATTCGTTTTGAGCACGATCAGACATAGTTTTCGAAAAGCATGTCCCGAGGCTTAAAATGGTAAAAATATTCCGAATACACCATCAGACTCGTAAAAATATAAGGTTTTCAAAAATATCAGTTTTATAATTTTTTGGTAACTAAAAATATTAGATATCGTGATTATATGCTTATTTTCTTACTACCAGTACTTTAATTGTCATGTCTACTTTACATTACACTATTTATTACTATTCTACACTATTTATCTATCTCTACTTTTTCTTACAACCTACTCTTACAACCATACCTCTATTTTCTTACAATTTTCATTTCCAATACAACTTCACATCTTTCATATCTTGCTTTTCATTAACAAAAATACAATAAAAAAAATTTTTCTCTCCCTCTTACACTCATGAATTGTACCGGCCATCACTCCCTCCCTCCTCAATTTGTTTTATTTTTTATTTATTTAATTAACACAAATTTTCCTCCATAATTTCCTATAAATACCCCCTCTTCCTTTTATTTTCTTCACACCTTCCATACACTAAAATTATTCTCTCAAAATCTCTCTATAAACTCTCTCAAGTTTTCTCTAGTTTCTACTTCTTCTATAGGTAATAATTTTAGCTTTCTATATGTTCATTTACTTAGTATGAACTTAGTGTGTGTTTTCTAAACCATGAAAGTTAAGAAAGCAACAATATATTCATACTTTATTTTTGTTCATGAATTTATTTTTTCCTTTATGTTGTTTTCATATATATTTAACTAAATATATCTATGTAGTTATATATATCTTTTAGAGCATATAAACTCCTTTGTTTTGCAATTTATTTACTTTCCTCGCAATTTATTTATTTGCCTTGCAATTTATTTACTTTCAAATTGTTTTAAGACTAGTCTTTCTAGTCTTAGACTTGTCCTCATCAAGTTAAAATAATTTTCTTTTTCTTTTGGGACTAGTCTATTCTTAGTCTCGGGATACCTTGATGAAGCTAAAGTTCTAATACTTGACATTTCTTTACTAGCTTATTTCTTTAATTTTGATGTCTTTCTTATGTTTTCATATTCATGAACATGCATAAGCATATTGATTTTTGTCTTAACAAGATAAAGGAGGAAAAGTTTTCTTAAAATCGAAGTTCTTCTCTAAAAATAAATGTTGTTATGAAGAAAGTAATTTTTCATAAAAACTTAGAAATTTATCTTAATAAACTTTTTCTAGAAATCTAGAGGAGTTCATTTTAAATTTTAAGAACATAGGAATTTTTAAACAATACATACATATACTTTACAAGGTCATAAAATGGAAAGAAATTCTTGATTAAACAAAAGTTTTACTAAACTTCACTTTTGATCAATACTAGTTTGACAAACACTAAGAAATTTCCTTTCATAAAAGTAGAATGATCTTAAGAAATAAGGAAATTATTTCTATAAATATAGAATTATTACTACTTTCAAAAAGTATTAGAAACTAAGCTTAGAAAATAAAAATCATTCTTTAAGAAATTTAAAAAGACTAAGGAAATGAAATTAAGGAAAAGAAAAAAAAACACTTATTTGAAATAACTTGAGATATTTTCTAGCAAGCTAAGAGGAAATTTTCAAAAGTTTCACTTTTCCAAAATCTTTAGAAGACTTTACTTTTACCAAAAATTTATGGTTGAGACAACTTCATTAATTTCATGCATTTGATATGAGTTAATGAATACATATATAAATACATTTCAAAGGTTTTACAAACTATTATAATATCTATCTCTTTGATATGAGTTTTTATAAAAAGAAGGAAGCAAGTTTTGTGAAATTCGTGGTGAATCTGATCACCAGTATTTTGGAGCTCAAACGACTTAGTTTGATGAAAATAGTTTTAGAAATAGATATATCTTTTTGAGTAGGTAGAAAACAGTATATAATATGTGAAATTTCGTGTTAAAATGAGCAAGTTATAGCCATTTTAAGTTGGAATTTTATTCAATTCGATTTTACCATGAATTCAAGATAGATTTAGAATCTTATAAGATAAATATTCTATGAAAGACTCATTTTGGGTATTTCATCTTGTTTATGTAAAGAGGAACCGATATCGCCTTCCCTGAAGATTACTTCGACTAGGAGCGACCGTCATGGAGTGAATTAATCCCTTACTAGTTACATTTCCTTATTAATGCTTGTAAGTAGTAGCACTAGAAAATAAGGAAAAAGATAAATGAACAATTGTTGTTGATTTGGATTCATGATTGATTGAATAAAAGCTAAAGAATATTGAAAGAGGAATTGATAAATATCTTATGTTTTCTTGTCATGATATGATGAATATTGTTTTGATTGCCTTTAACTTGAACTCGACATTAATTGAATGAACCTATATTGAAAACAATTAATGCATATCATATTTGTGAGTCACATTTATTTTTCACTATTATTCTTCGTGTGGGGAAACGAGGAGTTGTAGTGGTGGCTAGTAGGAGCCAGAAAGTCTACATGGGCAAGTAGGAACAGAAAAGTTTGCAAATATTGATGGTAGTTTATGATACCCTTCGAGGCGTGACAGTTTAAGTTGGTATCAGAGCGCAATTTTAAGATAAAGGATAGTAGAAATAGACTTTAAGATATATAATAAGAAGCTAGGACTTGAGCTTAAGATTTGATCATATTTTTGTTCTATTGGATATTTAACCATCCCCGAAGTAAAGGAAAAAGCCCGAAATTTCCTTAAGGACCCAGATGAGACTGTTGTGAACTACTGCCTTAGGTTGAGAGTCCTATGTGAAGAATTTGCGCTAGTAGGAAGACCTTGAACCGCCAGAGAGATGTTTAAGCTTTGGAGGAAGGGTTTAAAATATTCCCTATGGAGGAATCTGCTTGAAGAGTTGAGATTTGATGCCCTTAGGAGACAAAGGTGGAGTGATGTAGAGGTAATCTATGTAGTTGAGAGGATTATGGTCTTTATGTATAGGGAAACCATGCTGCAAGAAATGACCTTTATCTTAAAGAACGAAGGAACCCAAAAGATCCCAGACTTTCGAACATGGAACAAGTTAGGACCCCTCTACATTTATGCACATGACGAGTTAGCAAACTACAGTGACTGGCTGAAAGCTGATGCGGAAGAACGTTTCTACTGGTATGTTGCCTATAAACGCATCATTCCAATGCCGTCGGAATGCAGCACCCAACCAAACTCCATCAGAATGCAACTGAATATATTCCCGGATGAGGACTTCATTATGGGAGATGCCCAAGAGAATGAAGGAAATGGAGAAACCAAAGGAGATCTCGAAGAAGACCCACACAAGGACCTAGAATCTGAAGAAACTCCATCCGCATCTCTTTAGGAGGATAGTCCCTTTGTAAGCCCCGGAAAATTTCAGTAAATAATTCTACAATGAACTTCGAAAATAAACCTTAAAAATCACTCTAAATTAAAACCGAACTTTGAACGAGTCCTGACATATAAACGAAAGTAAGAATTCATTAGTCTTGAGAAAATCTAAAAATAAAATAAGGACTACAAAAGTCCTTAAGTCCAAAAACCATTACGTAAGATAAACTGCTTACCTAATCTATAATTCTTAAAAATAGGGATAAAAATAAAACACAGTGATAAATTGCTAAAAAGCAAGTTAATCCATAACATGACAATTTGAAGGATCAGGAAATCACCAAAGGCCAATTCCATAATTAGGCTTTGGCACGATTAAGAAAACTTTATCTGCCAATAATAAAATATAGACTTTAGAAATTCCCCAAACGACCAGACTAATAATCCTAAGAGATGGAAATCACAATAAAGCCCTAACGATCAAATCAAACTCCCAAGAATCATAGAACGAGTTAGAAATTGAAATCTCGTAATCTTAAGAAGGAAGAATTCAAGAAACAAAATAACAAATTAGATAATCCTTAAGTTAACCAATTAGTTCATAAACCTTAAATCGAAGCAAAAATAAATTCGAAAACAAAACTCTATGAAGATCCTCTTTCAAAGAAAATTATAAAAATCAAGATTTGCCCAAAATCATTCCAAAAATCGATATTTGACTTAAACTCAAGAAAATCATATTTGGTAACCATTACGATATAACTCCGGATATAATAATTCAATTCAGGATTTCCGAAAGCAACAAGAGATATTAAAGACTTTAAAAATAAAATTTGAAATAAATTTCTCAACTACATATGTTATATAAACGTAAATATCAGTTTCCAAATTGGCAAAGGTCTTAAACCGGAAAATCACCCGGAAACCCTAACCGGAATACAATAGCTTAAGTCCGGTAATCTAGCGCCCTTAACCCTAGAGGCCGAGGTGTAGTTTAAATAAGTGGAATAGCTCGTAGTAATATAAGTTTGTTCATAAATATCAGATTGGTAAATTTTTGACCTATCTCGAACTCGTTCGGATACAGACTTGAAAAGCGTGTCCCGGGACTCGAGATATCAAAAATATATCATTAGTACCGTTAGACTCGTAATTCCACGAGATTTCTAAATATATCAGTTATATAATTTTTCGGGTTATAAAAGTTACAATTATAACATTTTTATTGTATTTTCATTTTTACCGGTAATTGATTATTCTTTTGCACTATTCATTTTATTTCATTACACAATTTTATTATTATTATTTTTTATATACCCTGGGTTTCCTAGTAATCAAGTAAACTTTGAAAACCAGAAAATGAAACCCTAAACCGGTCTAGTTTAAGCTTTGTGAGAAAGACTTAGAAAACCCAAATTCCGGCTTTTCCACGGTTTCCAAATAAGAAACTTTTATAAGAAAAATTAATTTTAGATATAGTTCTTGATTATATTTCAAACCAAGAAAAGATCAGATTTTTGGAAAATTTCAATTCCAGGTCATCCCGAGACCCATTATAGAAAAGCGTGCCCCGGAACTAGAATTTCAAAAAATTCTTTATGAATACTCATTTGAATCGAAATAAAATAAGGATTTCAAAAATATATTTTTCATAATTTTCCGGCATACAAAAAATACAGTTATAGCCTTTTTATTCGTATTTCCTTACTACCGGAAATTAAATTGTCTTGTCAACTATTCCCTACTATTCAAAAAGTACCTCCTATACTACCTAGTCTACCTATTAGCACACTCTATATTTCAACTCTTACCATCACTCAATCAATCATCTTTCTAAATTACTTTTTGTCTCTTAAAAATCAAGACAATTATGACAAATGGTACACAATTCAAATCAAAGCCAAATCAAAAGAAGAAAATCAAACTTTCCTTTCCCTCTCCCTCATGAATAGTAACCGACGTGAATAGTTCCCTCCTCCATGATCCAATTTACAATTTTTCTTTCTCCATTTAACTTAATTCCACTTTATATATAAGCTATGTTTTCTCTCTCTTCCTTCATTCACTCATTTTACAAACTTCACAAAGTGGAAAAAGCTCTCAAAACCTCTCCTTTTCCCCTCTTTGGCCGAAAGTTTCCAAGCCCCCCCCCACACACACACAACTTCCATTTCCTCTTCACATCTTCTATTTTTATTTCAAGTAAGTAAGCTTCCACTCCTTCTACTCATAGATCTTGTTATGGCTAAGTGATTCTTGGACATTTCCAACTAAAGGACCCCATGAGCTTTTACTAGGGACAAGGAAATGTCAAAACAAGAATACTGAACCATTACGAAGTAGATCTAATCTTTAAAGGAGCTTTATACTAAAAGCTTTGTGTTTATCCATCCAAAAGTATTTTTAAACAAAAGATCTTTATAAAAATATAGTTTTTATGTTTTCAAAACTCATTTAAGCATTTGATAAAGTAGATCCATCATCTCATTACTCATATTCATGTAGGCATTTAAGATTTCATCATTATTTTGTGTTTATGTGCATAAATAGTCTTTAATGCTTTTGTCTTTGGTAAATAACCTTCCTAGTATATAGATCTATAGATAGATGAGTTAATAAAGTCAAAAAGGAAAACACTTTTCAAGAAATGAACTTGTGTAAATTCGGATGACTTTGGAAACCTAAGTTAAAAACACTTTTATCAACTTCTAAACATATATTTTACAAGAGAATGAAGCCTATAGGTGATAGATAATGTTTGGTAATATTTTTCATGAGTCTAAATGAGTTTTTATTAAAGAAAATGTTGGAAACAAGAGATGAAGTCCAATAGAAGTTTTGAGCTAAAAGTCTTGTAGGCAAAATTCGTAATAATGGATAGATGGTTAGAAAACACTATTTTTCCAACTTCAAAAATGGTATTTTCTTAAATAAATAAAGTCCTTAGGATATAGGTATAATAAACACTTAAAGTTTTAAGTATAGAATACATTTTCCTAAAGAAATCAACTTGAAAATGGACTTTACTAAATTCGGATTTTTGGAAACCCCCTAGTAAAGGACCACTTAAAAGTTTATAAATGAAGATTTTATTTAAGAGATAAAGGCCTTAGGATATAACTAATATGAGGGTCAAAATTCTTTAAGCAAAATAGAGTTTTCTTAAAAGAAAATCCTTGTAATATGTAGGTGTGACTAAGTGTAGTAAACTCACTTGTTAAACATTAATATGAAATGGTTTTCTAAGAAAAGTTTATGTAAAATCTTTAAACCTAAAGACCTATAAGAACTTAGGCTCATTAGAGTTCATATCATGACATTCATGATAGGGAAAATCATTACCATTGCATTTAGTTTCATTTTACACTTAGGAATCTCAAGTGCATTCATGAAAACCGCATTTTTGGAACATATGTCACCGCTGTACAGATCTGATCCCTCATTTCCGAGGCTTAGATATTTTCAAAACTTGATTTAAACTTCATATTTAGAAAGCTCTTCCGAAGTAGATAGAAATCGATATAAAATTTGCGAGATTCCGAGTTAAAATGACCAAGTTATGGCCGTTTTAAGTTGGAATTCCCGCTTAAAACGCGAATTACGAATTTGATAAGTTCGTATGAAGTCGTTGGATTAGTTTGAGTTGAAATACTGATTAGAGTATTTCTTCCTTTTTAGGTTATCCCGAGTTCGACGATTCCCTACCACCGGATTATTATTACTAGAAGACCGGTGATCCAATGGTCGTGTGAGTTTTTCTTCCCGATTCATTTATTGTATATGCTTGTAAAGTAGTGCACTAGAATGTAGGTCAATGGAATGGAATATGAATGATGGGATTAATGGGAAATTATATGATTGATGATGATGTGAGAACACAAATTAAGAATATCGAAACCGGGTGATAAACTTTGATTGTATAGTTAGCTATGATGGATTGTTTGATAAATTGATTGATCGCCTAAGTAAATTGGCTTAATCAACTACTTGGACTAATGCTAAATTGACATGTGCATATCACAAGGGGATGGAGCATTAGCATTTGTAGGTTAGTCGTGAACCATAAACGACATCGAATAATCGTAGGTTAGTCGTGAACCATAAACGACATCGAATAATCGTAGGTTAGTCGTGAACCATAAACGACAGTCGTGAACCATAAACGACATCGAATAATCGTAGGTTAGTCGTGAACTATAAACGACATCGAATAATCGTAGGTTAGCCGTGAACCATAAACGGGATATTGTTAGTACCGCAGTAGTCGTTAATCTACTAACCCGGGATGGAGGGCGCAATTCCATCCACATATGATTTCCGATTGGTCATATGTATGTTGAACTCATGTGTTTGATGCATACACTTGCTTGATTAATTACTTGATTGAATTGTTGTGACATGAATGTTATTGTGGAAGATTACACTCACTAAGCTAGTGTAGCTTATACCCCAATAGTTGTTTAAATGAGCAGGTTATTCCATGAATGCTAAGTGGGGACTGAGATGGTTGAAGCCGAGAATGATTTCAGGATTCCGGCAAGGCATAAGAATGCGTGAAGTTTTTGGCTAAGCTTTACGTTTTGCTTTGTAATAGTTTTATGTAGTGAAGTCTTGAGATGAATGTAGTTGAAGTTTGATGAATTGTATTTTGAAGTATAGGGTTTTGTATTTGGAGTATTGTGGATTGTATTTCCTTTACATTGTTACTCAATCGTATCAACATAAAATGTATCATTCCGATGTGTCTCCTTTATGTGTTAGACGCCTTGTACGTAGTATGGAAGCCTTCGCGTGACTGAGGTGGTCATTCTTAGGCTTTAATATTGTGTACGGCGGACTGCCACGTTTAGGGTACCCTTCGGGGCGTGACACCCTTTATTCCTAGCCCAGTACCTCCTCGAAGGTTAAGCCAAGGTGTTCCCATGGAGACAACTGTCACGCCCCGAAGGGTATCCTAAACGTGGCAGTTCGCCGTACACAATATTAACCCCTAAGAATGACCACTCAAGTCACGCGGAGGCTTCCATACTATGTACAAGGCGTCTAACACATAGAGGAGACATGTCGGAATGATACATTTTGTGTTGATACAATTGAGTAACAATGTAAAGGAAATACAAATTTACTATACTCCAGATGCAAATCACTATACTTCATATACGAATCGCTATACTTCAAAATACAAATCATTCAACTTCAATTACATTCATCCACCGACTTCCCTACATAAACTATTACAAGACAAATCATAAAACTAGCTGATAACTTCAAACATTCGTATTCTTTGCCAAAATCCCGAGTCATTCTCGGCTCCAACCAATTCGGTCCCCACTTTGCATTCTTGAGATAACCTATTCATTTAAACAACTGTTGGGGTATAAGCTATACTACCTTAGTGAGGATTCCCTCAATTCCGTACCATAACAAGCAAGTATTAATCAATCATATGCTATGCATGAACAAACACATGAGCAAACAATTATGTATGGGTATCCGGAACCCACAATAGAACGGATTTACGCCCTCCGTATCTTGGGCTAGGGATGGTATTGAAGTCTACACGACCGCTGCTAGTCCCCAAGCCTTCGGCTTATAGCACTCGCCTCGGCTAGTCTCACACATGGAATGCATCCCCGATGCTCCTTAGTTTCCTATGAATGAGCTCTCATCCCGGGTCTCATTATCCAAACGAGTCCTCGGACCATACCGATCGACCTGCGTAGGAGTAGCATGCTACCAAATGCAATATGTCCGATGCGATGCATGACCAATTTAATTTTTTTCTTAAGTAAAAAATATTTATACATTCTTTAGAGTGACCAACCAATATCACACATATAACAGAAATAATATGAACGGTGCAGTTATCCAATCAAATCGTGGTTTCGATATGCTTTAGTATTCTTTGGCATACATTCATCACAGTCTCATCACATATCTTATATATCGATTTTTATCTTGTTCCTATAATTCTAATGCAACTAGCTACGAACACAACCAAGGTAACAAAACAAGGAGAAAACCACTCGGCCATTGGATCACCGGTCTTCTAGTAATAATAATTCGGTGGCAGGGAATCGTCGATTTCGGGATCACCTAAAAAGGAAAAAAAAAATACTCTAATAAGTATTTCAACTCAAACTAATCCAACGACTTCATACGGACTATCAAATTCGTAATTCTCGTCCTAAGCGGAAATTCTAACTTAAAACAACCATAACTTGGTCATTCTAACTCGGAATCTCGCAAATTATATATCGATTTCTATCTATTTCGAAAGATCTATCTATTTCTAATATTATATTTAAGTTTGGAAAACTTTGAAGCTTCAAAAAGTTCGGATCAGATTAGGTCAGCAACAATTTCAACTTTCGAAAGGTAGTTTTGTAAATGTTTGTAATGTTCCTACTATATAAATTAGCTATACATGCAATATGAGTGATTTCCTAACATGAATGACATGAGATGAGCTTAATTTATGCATGATCTTGATGATTTTTGCTAAAGGAAAATTTTATAACTCCTTATATTACAAGACTTCAAGGATAACTACTTTTAAGAATACTAGTTTCCTAACTTTGATTATTTCTACTTGTTCTGGATTTATTACTTAAGAAAATATAATTATTTTTGTTAAAATTGAGTCTTCATGATATATATTACTTATGACCTTCATTTCTACATAAAACTTTCATTTTTCACTTTGTAAACATGTTTTTAAAATTGGTTCATTCCAAAATCCGAATTTTACAAAACTTGTTTTTGTGGTGATTCCTTTATGTAAAAATCATTGGATACTTAGAAAATTAAGGCTCAATCATGCCTCACCACTAAGGACTTCATTTAACACATAAAACTTGCAATTTGAGCTCAAATATTAAGTGATTACATATGCATCATCTCAAATTACGAATTTGACAATTTGATCACTAACTCAAAATTTTCCATTTTAATTCCATTACTTGTTTTACACATTACTCATGCCTAAACTCATTTTAACTTGTAAAAATCATTCCTTAAAGATACCTATTACCTATACCCTTCATTTTTCACATAAAACATGAGTTTTAGAGTTGATAAGTGGGCTTTAAAAATTGGTCTTGGTTGGGATCCGAATTTAGAAAATTTATTTTTAGTCATATCTTTTGATAAAATCTATCTAAGCTTATGAAAATCCATTCCTTACATATCATATCTTAAGAGCCTTTCATTTCTTAAATAAAAACTCCATTTTTAAGTTGGAAAACATGTTTTTAAAATTGGCCTTGGCCAAAATCCGAAAATAGAATTTTTATTTTGAAAATAACTTTTGAAAATGACTTTTGATTCTTGTAAAAAGAAGTCTTGATGATATACATATATTAAGCCTTCTTTTTCTTAAGTAAAAATTACATTTTGACACTTGAAAAGTGGTTTTTAGATATGGGTCTTGCTAAAATACGAATTTCACTACTTTTGTTCAAGTTCAAATCTAAGATCTACACATAATATGAACATAGATCTAAACTTTACTTATCAAAATCATTCATTTGTGTTGTCTATACCCTAAACCCTTCATTTTAAATGAAAAATACACATTTTGGAGTTGAAAAACAACTTTTCTAAATATGGTTCCATTTTCATCCGAATTTTCAAAATTGATTTTTGTTGAAAATAAAATAGGTCTTGAGTTTCCTACAACTTTCCTACCATCATCATGCTATCACAAGTTGCTCATAAACATAAAACAAAGATCTAATGCATTTATGAACTCAAAACACTAGATCTAGTCTTTTCAACTAGTTTTAAATGCATGAATCACTAAGATGGACATGTGGATGATATATCTATGCATAAATCATAAGAAATAACAAATATAACAACTTAGATAACAAGATCCATGGCATAAACGAAAATCAAAGCTACAAAAATTTAGATCTACAAAATATATCAACTTTAAACAAGAAAATAATTGAAATACAAGATAATAAAAGTAGAGAAAAGGAGTGTTTCATTATTGGCATCATCATCCTAAGCTTTTAAGCTTATGGAAGGTCATTTGATGCATGAAACCTTCATTACACTTTACCTATATCACCTATGGAGTTTTGGGAAGAAGATTTACTTAGAAATCTTTAAGAATGAAGTGTGGAAGCCATTTTTAGAAGTGGGGGCAGCTTGTTTTTCATGGAAGAACAAGAGGAAAAGAAGAAGAAAGAGAGGAAAAAAGAGAGAGAAAAGCTAAAGAATGAAAAATGGAAAATGAGTAAATAAAGGAGAGAAAGAAAATGAATGTATTAAATGAATGAAAGAGAGAAAAAAAATAAACAAGGCAGCAAATGGGAGGGGGCTGCTTGTAAGCCCCGAAAAATTTCAATAAATAATTTTAAGATGAACTTTGAAAATAAACCCTAAAAATCACTCCAAATTAAAACCAAATTTCAACTAGTCCAAAAACACGAACGAATTCATAAACTTCTTAATCTTGAGAAAATGAAAATCTTTAAAAATAAAATAAGAACACAGTGGTCTTCAAATTCAAAACCACGACGTACGAAAAATTCCATATTTAACTCCGACTTATAAAATCGGGTAATATAAAACCCAAAAACAAACTATTAAAAAGTAAATAATGATTGACCTTCGAAAATAAAACTCAATTTAAGAATTCCGAAAATATTAAGAGCTATTAAATACTTACAAAAATAAAATTAAAAAATAAATTTCTCAAATTAAATATGTTGTATAAACATAAATATCAGTTTCCAAATTGGCAAAGGTCTAAACCGGAAAATCACCCGGAAACCCTAACCGGAATACAATAGCCTAAGTCCGGCAACTTAGTGCCCCTAGCCCTAGAGGCCGAGGCGTAGCTAAATATATAGAATAACTCATAGTAATATGAGTTTGTTTAAAAATATCAAATTGGTAAATTTTTGACCTATTTCGAACCCGTTTGGATACAGACTTCGAAAAGCATGTCCCAGGGCTCGAGACATCAAAAATATACCAATAGTACCGTTAGACTCGTAATTTCATAAGATTTTTAAATATATCAGTTATATAATTTTTCAGGTTATAAAAGTTACAGTTATAACCTTTTTATCGTTTTTCCATTATTACCGGTAATTGATTAGTCTATGGCACTATTCATTTTTATTTCATTATAAAATTTAATTATTCTTATAAAGCCTTTTATTTTTAGATAAATAATTTATATATTATAGAAAATTTTGTTTTTCTAAAAATTAGTTAGTTCGGGCTTTTACGGGATCAGATTATGTTTAAGACCCGATACTAAAAATAAAATAAATTAATTTAATAATTGGAAAATATTTAAAAAATATTTTTATTCTCATAAAATATTTTTTTAGAATTTTTCGGGTTATAAAAATATTATTTATAACCCATATTCGCGTATTTTGACCGTACCGGTAACATATTTGTTAAAATACTAAAATAATTCAAATAATTATTTAATTTTAATTATGAAAAATCTGCTACAATTATTTGGAATAAATTTTCTAATTTTATTTTGTTTTATTATTAATAAAGTACTTTTACAACCCATACCTTCAAGTACACCTTACACATATCACTTCATTTTCATCTTTTTACACTTCATTATATCTATTCATGGCAGATTTTTGACTCCTTGATGGCTGCATTGTCCTTCATTTACTCCATTTTGACCAAATTAATTATTTTTCCACTTCTTCTTAAGAAAGTTACATTATACATTTATTACACAATTCAAATTCAAGTCAAATTTCATCAAACCTCTCTCTCCTCCCTCTCTTTTCACGTGCAGCAGCCCCCTCTCCCTTTGGCTGCCCTTGTTTTATTTTTTTCTCTCTTTTACACAATTAATACACTCACTTTCTCTCTCTCCTTCATTTACTCACTTTCCCTCTTTCCTTCTTTAGTCTTTCTCTCTCATTTTTCCTCTCTTCTTCATTTCCTCTTGTTCTTCTAGGAAAAACAAGCTGCCCCCACACTTCCATTAGCTTCCACACCCATTTCTTAAAGATTTCTAAGCCAAATCTTCTTCCAAAGCTCCATAGGTGATATAGGTAAAGTGTAATGAAGGTTTCATGCATCAAATGACCTTCCATAAGCTTAAAAGCTTAGGATGATGATGCCAAAAATGAAACTCTCATTTTCTCTACTTTTATTATCTTGTATTTCAATTATTTTCTTACTTAAAGTTGATATATATTGTAGATCTAACTTTTTATAGCTTTGATTTTTGTTTATGCCATAGATCTTGTATTTAAGTTGTTATTTTTATTATTCCTTATGATTTATGCATAGATCTAGCATCCACATGTCTATCTTAGTGATTCATGCATGTAAAACTAGTTTAGAAAACTAGATCTAAAGTTTTGAGTTCATAGATGCATTAGATCTTTGTTTATGTTCATGAACAACTTGCTATAGCTTGATGATGGTAGGAAAGTTGTAGGAAACCCAAGATCTATTTTGTTTTCAACAAAAATCAATTTTGAAAATTCGGATGAAAATGGAACCATAGTTAGAAAAGTGGTTTTTCAACTTCAAAATGTGTATTTTTCATTTAAATGAAGGGCTTAGGGTATAGATAACATAAATGAGTAATTTTGATGAGCAAAGTTTAGATCTATGAGTTTAAAGTTTGTTTTCATGGGTTTCATCTAGGTGTATGTTCATATTATGTGTAGATCTTAGATTTGAACTTGAACAAAATTTGTGAAATTCGTATTTTGGCAAGACCCCCATTTAAAAACCACTTTCCAAGTGTCAAAGTGTAATTTTTATTTAAGAAATGAAAGGCCCTTAGGATAGGATATGTAAGGAATAGATTTTCATAAGTTTAGATAGATTTTATCAAAAGATATGTCCAAAAATGAATTTTGTAAATTCGGATCCCAATCAAAACCAATTTTTAAAACCCATTTATCAACTTCAAAACTCATGTTTTATGTGAAAAATGAAGTATATAGGTAATAGATATCATTAAGCAATGATTTCTACAAGTTAAAATGAGTTTAGGCATGAGTAATGTGTAAAACAAGTAATGGAATTACAATGGAAAATTTTGAGTTAGTGATCAAATTGTCAAATTCGTAATTTGAGATGATGCATATGTAATCACTTAGTACTTGAGCTCAAATTGCAAGTTTTATGTGTTAAATGAAGTTCTTAGACAATAGATGTAGTGAAGCTTCAAATTTTAATGCATTAAACAAGTTTTTCCAAGGAAATCATTCAAAAAGTGGATTTTCTAAAATTCGGATTTTTGAGTAAATCATATTGGAAAATGTATTTGCAAAGTGTAAAATGCAAATTTTTGTGTAAGAATGAGTTCCTTAATAGTTATGTATGATTGAGCCTTAATTTTCTAAATATCAAATGACTTTTACTTGAAGGAATCACTCAAAAACCAATTTTTGTAAAATTCGGATTTTGGAATCAACACCACTTGAAAACATGTTTATAAAGTGCAAAATGGAAATTTTTATGTAGAAATGAAAGTCATAAGTAATAGATATAATGAAGACTCAATTTTAACAAGAATAATTATATTTTCTTAAGTAACAAATCCAAAACAAATGAAAATGATCAAAGTTAGAAAACTAGATTTTTTATAGTAGTTGATATTATGGTCTTGCAAAATAAAAAGTTATAAAATTTCTTTTTAGCAAAATCATCAAGATCATGCATACACTAAGCTCATCTCATGTCATTCATGTTAGGAAATTATTTATATTGCATGTATAGCTAATCTATAAAATAGGAACATTACAAATGTTTACAAAACTATTTTTCGGAATCGGAAACCCCTTACTGATCAGATCTGATCCCTCAGTTCTGAGACCTAAATGTTTTCAAATCTTGAAAATAATATTAAAAATAGATAGATCTTTCGAAGTAGATAGAAATTGATATATAATTTGCGAGATTCCGAGTTAAAACGACCAAGTTATGGCCGTTTTAAGTTGGAATTCCCGCTTAGGACGAGAATTACGAATTTGATAGTTTGTATGAAATTGTTTGGATTAGTTTGAGTTGAAATACTTATTAAAGTATTTCTTCCTTTTTAGGAGATCCCGAAATCGACGATTCCCTACCACCGGATTACTATTACTAGAAGACCAGTGATCCAATGGCCGAGTGAGTTTTCTCCTTGTTTTGTTACCTTGATTGTGATTGTAGATAGTTGCATTAGACTTATAGGAACAAGATAAAAATCGATATGAATGGGGATGGGATATATGATGAGACTGTGATGAATGTGTGCCAAAGAATACTAAAGCATATCGAAACCATGATTTAATTGGATAACTGTATCGTTCATATTATTTCTGTTATATGTGTGATATTGATTGGTCACTCTAAAGAATGTATAAATATTTTTTACCCAATAAAAAAAATTAAATTGGTCATGCATCGCATTGGACATATTGCATTTGGTAGCATGCTACTCCTACGCAGGTCAATCGGTATGGTCCGTGGATGACTCGTTTGGATAACGAACCCGGTGCCAGAGCTCATTTAGGGGTACTAAGGCGCATGTGGATGCATTCTTGGATGAGCCTAGCCGAGTCGAGTGCTAAGAGCCGAGGGCTTGGGGACTAGATGCGGTCGTGTAGACTCAATACCATTCCTAACCCAAGATACGGAGGGCGTAAATCCGTTCTGTGTGTGGGTTCCGGATACCCATGCATAATTGTTTGCTCATGTGTTTGTTCATGCATAGCATAACTTGATTATAACTTGTTGTTATGGTATGGAATTAAGGGAATTCTCACTAAGCTAGTGTAGCTTATACCCCAATAGTTGTTTAAATGAACAGGTTATCTCAAGAATGCAAAGTGGGACCGAATTGGTTGGAGCCGGGAATGACTCCGGGATTTTGGCAAAGAATGAATGTTGAAGTTATCAGCTAGTTTATGATTTGTCTTGTAATAGTATGTAGGGAAGTCTGTGGATGAATGTAATTGAAGTTGAATGATTTGTATTTTGAAGTAGTGATTTGTATCTGAAGTATAGTAAATTTGTATTTCCTTTACATTGTTACTCAGTATATCAACATAAAATGTATCATTCCGATGTGTCTCCTTGTGTTAGACGCCTTGTACATAGTATGGAAGCCTTCGCGTGACTAAGGTGGTCATTCTTAGGCTTTAATATTGTGTATGGCGGACTGCCACGTTTAGGGTACCCTTCGGGGCGTGACACTGCTGTCCACGTGAAAAGAGGGAGGAGAGAGAGATTTTGTTGAATTTTGACTCAAAATTGAATTGTATAATTAATGTGTAATGTAACTTCTTTAAGAAAGAGTGGAAAATAATTATTTTACTCAAATTAGGATTAAATAAAAGGACATCTGCAGCTTAACTGGTGAGAAGTGCTGCCTTTGGGGTAGGCAAAAGCCTTAGGTATGGGGTTCGAATCCTAGAGCCTGCAGACTGGGTTTAACTCTGCCTAAAGGTAACAATACCTATAGTGCCCGTGGTACCCTGTGGGGCATGCATTGGTTGGGGCCACCATGATGCAATGGTGGTGTCGGCCATTACCACTAGGGGGCCAGTGGTGGGTTTGTCTGCCCTGGCATCACGTTGCCGTCACCTACGGGGGTGGGGCATGACATAAAAAGGCTCCTTTTTATGTCGTACCTTCCCCCCACTACCAAGGTTCTGGATGTGATGCAGCTCAACTGGTAAGAGGTGCTGCCTTTGGGGCAGGCAAAAGCCTCAGGTCATGGGTTCAATCCCTAGAGGCTGCAGACTAGGGTCAATCTATCCTGAGGGTAACAATACCTATAGTGCCCGTGATACCCTGCGGGGCATGCGTTGTTTGGGATCACCATGATGCATTGGTGGTGTCGGCCATTATCACTAGGGGGCCTGTGGCGGTTGTCTGCCCTAACATCACATCTAGAACCTTGGTAGTGGGGGGTGGATGTGACAAGTTTTGTGTTAGAAAGAGGCAAATCAATATGAGACACACCATACCTTACAGGCTTTAATGATTCCAATTCATAAATTGTGTCTTGTAACTCGAGGGATATCACAAAATTTTTCTTAAATTTTCTCAATGCATCAATAGTGAGACTCAAGTGTAGTTTTCAACATGTCATCATCAATCAATTCAAACGTTGTCTATGCTAATGGGTCAGTAACATCCATAACAAAAACATAAGAAGACATCACTAGGATATTTCATGGCATCATAAATATTAAATTTAATAATTTCACCATCAAATTCCATGGTAAGTGTACCATCATGCACATAAATTATTATCTTAAATGTTTTAAGAAATGATCTCCCTAATAAAATTAATGATAAATTAAGTGAATCATCATTTTCCATGTTAAACACATAAAAATCAACAGAGAAAACCAACCCATTAACTTATACTAAGACATCCTCTCAGGATAAACATTAGATCTATCAACAAGTTGAACAATTACACCTGTTTCCTTTAATGGACCAACTTTCAAACGTTGATAAGCAAATAAAGACATGACATTAATTGAAGTTCCTAAATCACACATTGCTTTTTCAATCCTAACATTACCTATTTTACGAGGAATAGTAAACATACCTGGATCTTTGCATTTAGGAGGAAGCTTCCTTTGAAGGATAGCTGAAACATTCTCAACTACACTTATTTTCTCATTACCTTTTAGCTTTCTCTTGTTAGTGCATAATCCCTTAAGAAATTTAGCATATCGATGTACTTATTTAATTACATCAAGTAAGGGAATATTTACCTTAACCTTTGCGAAATGTCTCAAGAATGTCATTTTCTTCCTCTTCTTTTTTGGACTTTGCTAATCTAGAAGGAAAAGGAGGTGTTGTCACCATAAACCTTTGAATTTTTTGGTACTCTTAGAAAATAATCTTAAAACTAATATCAAGACCTAAACCTTAAAAATCAACCCAAGTTAAAACCAAACTCTAAACAGGATCAAATACGAAATTTCATAACCTTAAGAAATGAGCACCTTCGAAAATAAAAACAAAAATTCCAACAATCATCAGCCTAACCCTTTTGATAAGTGATTTATCTATATGATCTCTAACATGTAAATCAAGACAATATATCCAAATAATGTTTAATGACAAAATAATACAAAATAATTTTTATATATAGTGATAATTTATCAAGTCCAAATTTCTACTCGTTAAACTAAACCTCTTCTTAGTGTACAAACCAAGATAACCTTACCGTATTACAATTAAT
Organism: Combretum micranthum; assembly: GCA_024138025.1. NCBI lineage: Eukaryota > Viridiplantae > Streptophyta > Magnoliopsida > Myrtales > Combretaceae > Combretum > Combretum micranthum. The sequence goes on from JAMXBD010000163.1 coordinate 326,145, forward strand.
GGCAAAATTTTAAAACCTTAGACCCTTCGGTAAATCTTAGAGTTGAAATTTTAAAACCAAGATCAAAAGTAAAATCGAGTCAACATATAACACTATAATCCCTAGATTCAATTAGACAACTCCGAGAATCCTAAAAAATAAATAAATCATGGGAATAGAGTAAACTTAATTTTTGAACCAAAATTATAATATAACCATAAAATCCTAGATTTTATGATATTTTTTTTTTTTAAATATGGTTTCGAAAATTTGAACTCTAAAGGTCAGAATAAGTCAGCTGATAGATAAGACTGAGCAGCTTTTAGAGCCCTAAAATATGAGATGCATATTTAAAATGCGATAAACCCAAAATACAGTTCGTAAAAATAGTATAAATCTTAAAAAGATCAAATTGGTCAAAAATTCAATCGTTTCAAACCTTTATGGATCAGTTTTCATATTCGACTACCTATATGCAAAGTAACAAAAATTTTTCAAGAATCAAATTTTGCTAGAAAAAATATTAAGATGTTCATAAAATATCATAAACAAATTTTTTAGCTCATAAAAATATCTTTTATAGTGCATATACACATATTTTATTTCTACCGATAACTTATCTGATATTTTACTATTACTATTTATGACTATTTTCTTTTATTTGCAGCAAACCATAGCTGCCATATCTTCTAAAAAATCTTCATGGTTGTTCCTTATAAGTTATAGCCTATAACCTATACCTATATAATGCCATGCCTAAGTCAACTTTCTATCTTTTCATGTTCAAATTTTTGTTTCCTTCTCATGGAAGCTTCAAGAAATGGCGCCTACTGCAAGCTTCATGGCAGCCCTAATTTCCTTTTTTCATTTATTCATTTTGCATACAAAAAGCTCCTAAAGCTCCTCTATAAATACCATCGGCATGTATTCCTTCATACACTTTACAACTCCTTCAAAATTCACTCCTTTCTTTCTTTCTTTTTCTCTCCTTTCTCTTTGTGGCTGGCGTGAATATTGCTACTACCCCTCCAATTTTCCAAACTCAAACACATAATTCATTTTTTGGAGGTAAACACTTATCCCATACAATCTTAGTTGATTATAGTTAAGCTTTAATGCATTATTTCTTATTTAAACCTTTCTGTGTTGCTTAAACCAAGAGAAATAATGCTAGAATGAAATCAATATCATTTCAAGTTATCAATCTTGTTTATGTTGTTTTATTTTATCATCTAATCTAGCTATATGTATTTATAAATATAGCTATGTATATATTTATATCTAAAACAGCATAAAGCTCCCTAACCTAACATTTATTTATGTTTCTATTTGTTTTCTTGCTTTTATTATTTATGCCCAATACTTTGCTATCTCAAGTAATTAAAAAGACTAGTTCATTTCTAGTCTTGGACTTTTCCATATTCAATTCTAAAAGAGACTAGATTATTTCAAGTCTCAAGGAGCCTTGTTATAGTTTAAGGCTCCTAAATCTTTACTTTGTTGCTTTGATTATTGTTATTTTTTTATTTTGAGACTGGGAATATTCAAGTCTCGGGGAGCCTTGTTATAGTTTAAGGCTCCCGAATATTTTTTTCATTGCTTTGATTATTATTATTTTATTTTGAGACTAGAAATATTCAAGTCTTGGGAAGCCTTGTTATAGTATAAGACTCCCAACATTTGTTTTCTTATTTTGTTATTCTTGGTAGTGGAACTATTTTAAGTCTCGAGGAGCCTTGATAATAAAGTTAAGACTCCCATCTTCTTATTTTTCTTATACAACTTTAATATTTTTAATTTCTTTCATGCTCATGTTCATATTGAGTTCATATTGATGTTGCTATAATCTTTAAAAGGATGATGACTCCTTATATGGTATTTAACTTAAGATTCATTTTTGAGAACTTAGAGAAACTTACATAAAAAGAAAATTTTGAAAACTAAATTCTTACCTTATTTTCTTGTACGTGCCGAAACTTTAGAGCTAAATAGAGGAAACACAAAACTTTGATTTTCTTACAAAGGCTTACTCGATAGTGATGTTTAAAAATGATAAAAGATATGGAGCAAACTATAAGTCTTAAGATTCTAGAACCGTCAGAATAATAAGGAAGATAAAACTTGAATTTGTTTCTAAGGATCAACTTGACAACATTGTTTTCAAGTAATGGAATTTGTTAGCCAACCTTAACTCTTTTTCTTTAAGTTTTTGGGTTTCTAAAATTTAACAAAAAAGGGATCATATTGTGACCTTCAATTTCCAAACCCTTAAATTTTAAAAGAATGACAATTTGATAAAAATTTCTTCCAATCCATGTTGTCCATAATTTAAAAAAAAAATTGAAACTTATTTTCAAAGATTGAAAAAAAAAAAAACCCTTAAGAAATGAATTTTCTTATAAACTCATTTAGTTGTTATAACTCAAATTAAAACGCTAAGACAAATTTTTTTTTTTTTTTTTGTAAAATGAGACTTTAGCAACATCTCTAAGATCATGCATGAATCATGAACCATTATCTTATATTATTTTGATATAATATGTATGAGTTTAACTTTTGTTCGAGAATGTTTTCTAACACTTAAACGAGATGATTTTTATAAAAGAAAGAATTTTCAAAAGTCGAGACTAAGCCAGGACGTCTACTGTTCACTAGAATTTTGACACTTAAGTGGCTTCAAAAGTTTAAAATAACCTTAAAAATAGAAAGAGCATTCAAAGTAGATAGAAATCGCGAACTTGTTTGTGAAAATCAGGATTAAAATGAAGAAGTTATAGTCATTTTAAGTTATGATCTGTATAATCCGATTTTCTATTGAAATTAAGTTTCCAAGAGTAGAAGTTTGAGTCAAAATTGGTACGAAATACTCATGTTAGGTATCTCCTTTGGTTATGTGTTGAAGGAGAAGACTTGCCATTTCCTGAAGATTATTTTGACTGAAAAACTTCCACAATGGCTTAGTGAGTTCTACCTCTTGATTTTGTTGCCTTGCTTGTGCTGGTAGATAGTTGCACTATAGCTATAGGTACAAGATAAAGATGAATATGTATGGGGTTATGGGTTATATGTAAATGCTTCTATGTATGTGTGACAAAGGATGCTAAGCATATCGAAACCAACAAATAATTATTTAAGTATGTTATTAATATTATCTATTGTTCATACATGTATGATGCTTTGATCACCCTAAAAGGATACCTTAATTATACTTGCCCTTGATATAAATTAAATGGACATGCATTACATCTATTGCGTCACATGTTGAAGACTGCTACTCCTACGTGAAGAATCGGAAAGGTCCGTGGCCAAGAGGAGGCCCATGGCCATGCTCATTCTTAAGGAACTAAGGCGTACCAGGGATACATCTTAAAGATGAGCCACGCCGATCGATGGCTGAGGGTGGAACTGTGCCCGGAGACTAGCAGAGAAGATCATATAGACCGTCAAATACCATTCCTTAACCCTCGATATAGAGGGCGTAAATCCATTTTATGTATGGTCTTCGAATACCCATACATAATTATTTGTAAGATATGGTTGTTGCATAGCATGCATAACATATGCGTGAAAATTAATGAACTTGTTTGAAATATGGTGCAAATAAAAAGAAATATCTCACTAAGCACATTGTAAGCTTACACTTCCATAGACATTTGTTAAAATAGGTATACTTGCAGCTTTAAATGAGGATCGGGACATTAAGAAAGAGATCGGTAAATTTTTTAGCCTTTATGGAAGAAGTGAAAGTATAGGATGAATTTTCTCTTTGGGAAGTTTCTTTATGAGTAATATATGAACCGTTAACATTTTGGAAGATTACTATGATATTTATATATACATAGATTTGAAGACAATAGCAGAGGTATGCTCTTAAGTATTGTAACTGGCCTTGTATATGTTTAATAATAAATATTGCTCTTGCCATGTTACTTACTTGCTATCAATACAAATTGCACTACTTTGATGTGTCCCCTGTGATGTGTTGTACGCCTTGTGCATAATATGGAAGTCTTTTTGTGACTAAGGTAGTCATTCATAGGCTTTGATATTGTATATAGTGAATTGCCACATTTAGGATACCCCTCGGCGTGTAACAGTCACCAATCCTTGGTGGTTCAATTATAGGTCCTCCAATTTGATTATTTTGATGATATGGAGTTACTAACTCTTTTTCAGTCTCTTCCTCTAAATTGTGCCACCATGCTTTCTTGCTGGGTTCCTATAACTCCTTTCCACTTCTTAAGAGAGTTACATTAGCATTCTGCTTTGGATTAATAACAGTTTGAGAAGGCGATTTACCTTGAGATTCTAACATACTCATGGAAGATGCAAGTTGACTTACCTAATTTTCTAAATTTTGAATGCTCAAGTTTGTCTCTTCCTAAAATTGTTTTGTGTTAACAGCAAGTGATTTCACAATTTCCCCAAGAGACATACCTATATTTGAAGTAGGTTTTGGTGTTGGAGTTGGTGGCCTGGGCTAAAACTATTGAAAATTTTGTTGGCTAGCTCCATAACTAAAGTTAGGATGATCCTTCCATCCAGGGTTGAATAGGGATCATACTTCTTTTGTGGTAATCTTGGAAAGCCTCTAACTACATTAGCATGCTCATGGGAGTCCTCTTAAAGTGTAAGACACATGTTAGTAGAATGGTTAGAAGTAGCACAAATTCCACATGCTTTCACTTGTTGTGTATTTCCTGAAGCCATTTACTAGACAAGAGAGGTTAGGCTAGAAATTTGATGTTCAAGGTTAGAAATACTTACCTCATTCACTTTCCTTGAACAAGAAGGATCATGTCAAAGCCCAAATTGTTGTTAATTGGCAGCCGTAATGGAGATTAACTCCCTAGCTTGACCTGAGGTTTTATTCATTATGGCACCTCCACTAGCTGCATCCATCATCTTTCTCTCCATTTGGTAGCAATCCTTTATAAAAGTATTGAATGAGGAGTTGTTCAGAAATTCCATGTTGTGGATAACTTGCATGTAATTGCTTAAACCTTTCCCAATACTCATAAAGTCTCTCTGTGTCCCTTTGTTTAATTTCACATATCTCTCTTCTTATGCTAGCAGCTCTTGAAGCAAGGAAAATTTTATTGAGGAATAGCTTAACCATGTTTGTCCATGTGGTAATGGAACCTGCAGGCAAATAGAATAGCCAATCCTTAGCTTTACCACTTAATGAGAATGTAAAGGCACACAATTTAATTTGATCTTCAAATACTCCTTGTGGCCTCATGCTAGAATGTGCCACATGAAATTCCTTTAGATGTTTATGAGGATCTTCATTCTCAAGACCACAAAAAGTAGGCAAAATATGTATTAGACCGGATTTTAATTCAAAAGCAACACCCAATTATGGATATTGAATACAAAGTGGTTTCTAAGTTAAATTTGGTGCAGCCAATTCGCTTAATGTTGTCTCTTGATTTGCCATTACTTCTTCTTTTTTCAGAATCACTGGATGAATCAATTAAATTGAATGCTAAATTCAATCCAGGAGATGAAGATGTAGAGGCTTCTTTTTTATGTAACTTGGCTTCTTTTCGTAATTCCCTGACAGTCTTTTCAATCTTTGGATCGTGTTTGAGAATTTAAAGAAAACTATTTTCATAAAAAACAAGTAATGCAATTCAAAGAATAATTCAATGAAAATGTATTCCTATCCAAAGGTATAATTATAGTTTGGTTCACAAAATTGATCTTTGATGCAATGGTTAATTTTTATTTCTCTTGGATAAATTGGTTATGGTCATTAACAAGTTCTAACAAGCTATCTCTCCTTACTTTTTCGATAATCAAAACAAGCTCTTTGATTATTTCTCTTAGTGATTAAACAACCCTAAAAAAGTCCTTAGGATTTAATTTATCAATAGCATGGAGAATAAGAGAGATCACCAATTCTAGCAAATAAATCACAAGTTCGATCTATTTAAACTAGAATATATATCTTCATAACATAAAACAATTATCTTTCTTACAATTAATCATGTTATTGTACTACAAAGATTAGAGCAATCAAACCATTACAGATTCAATGTTCTAATTGGCAATATATCATTTTGTTAATTGAACAAAAGAGCCCTAAATTAATTTTGTATCAATCAAGCAATATAATAATACAAAACATCATGACGATATATAAATACCCAAAGATAAAGAAAAGAACGATGATAGATTAATTAGATCTTTCAATTTTTGAAGAACCAAAACTTATAATTATCCTTTGGCTAGAATAGAGAATTAGTTATTCATATCCAAAACAAATTCTTTCTCTTTGGTTGTGATCGTAGTTTCTTTGACTTGATTTCTCCTTATACCAATGAATCTCTAATAAGCCCTTGTGTTTCTCTACTCTTAAATACCTATTTTTCTCTTTAGGATTCTAGGAATATTGATATGATAAGATCTTTAAAACAATAACATAAGGTACTTTTATATGCAAAACAAGGAACTTCATCTGTTAGAACAAAGGCCAGCAGGCATGAAATTAAATTGGTCGGTATTCAATGTAGAAATTATTTCCAAAGCAAAAAGGATGGTAGTGTTGGAGGTGGCTTTCATGTAGGCTAGCCAAAGGCCGACATCCTTTATTATTTGGTCGGCGTATAGTATAAAATTGAAGGTTGGTGATGTTGTCTTGTTGTAAGCTGGTGGTGATCTTTCTTTAATGGCTGTTGTACATTGTTTTTGAAGTAGGCGATAGCTTTAATCCTCCATTAGTCGGCTTTAAATCTTATATATCTTTTTAATTGCACAAAACTCTTCTAAATTGCTTGTATTTGCATTTTAATTACTTCAAGACCTAAACGTAAACAAGTACCATTTCCTTAAGATTTCTATAAAATTTATTATAATTTAGCACATTTTGTTCATTGAAAAGTGAGTATAATATACCTTTATAACTTTTCTTTTAATAATGCTTCTTTATTAAATGCTGAAATAATAACTCCCAGTAAATAATACTTATTTTTGTTTTCTAAAAAAGAAGGCTAAATAATGATTTGAAAATTTACACTAACTTGACATTGTCATTTTTACAAAATTAACACGATATTTTTGAAATATATACTTTTCTAAAAATGCTCTCTTCTACCCACACAAAATCTATTCTTCCCAAACCTTCGCATTATAGCTTGAAAAACCCCAAGATTGTGTTTACGAGCATTACTAGTGTTTTGGAAGGGAAAAGTGAAGTAATTTTGAAAAGAATGACAGATAACTTTGTTTTACTCTGTTTTCAAGAAGTTACAGGACATATCTTCATTTTACCTTATTTTCAAAGTATCTTTGTTAAAATACACGTATGCATGTACGCATTTCATCATTTACAGTAACTATGATATTTTTAGTAGATATCATGTTTTAGAAAGCTGAAAAATGAATCTGGTTTACTAAGAGATGTTGAAACAGATAAAAACTTGCTTTTGAAAAATTTTAAGCCAAATTTAGGCCCTTTTTTCCAAAAAAAAAAGTGTCAAAACTCGTTTTTTGAGCTTATTAAGGCATGGAGTTCTAATAAGTCTATCACATGTGTTTTTAAATAAAAGTTATCCAAGTTTTCGAGCAAAGTATGATAAAACATGCAATAAAATAGAGTATCAACCTCTAAGTTCCTTTAATGATCTAGAGATATGTTTTAGATGGTAGGTTTCTTGTTGGATTAGTATATGGTTAGAAGTTGTTGTTTTAGGATGTTTTGATACTAGGATCTGATCTGGAAGAGTTAGAGGTGATATGGAGTTGTCTTGGTGTTGATCTGTATATTGTTGTTAATGCCGAGGCCTAGTTTTACCTAGAAGCTTTTCTGTTGTTGTTGTTAAGACTTAGTCTTGCCTTAGTTGTTGTTCTGAGTGTTGTTGGTGTCATGGCCTAAGTTGGCCCTCGATGTGGATCAGTGTTAGGCTTAGCAAAGTGTCGAGGGGTAAAGTTTTAATCAACAAGCATCTACCATAGCCTAAATTCGAGCCCTTCACTAGCCTATGATGGACACTAAATGTATGTTGTGCACAAAATGATTTAAGTGTTAGAGCTTAAGTACTTGTTGAGCTACCATTGAGCCCTCAACGTACCTCGCGACAGGTATTGTGACTTATTGTGGCCAAAATTTAACAAAGTGTTGAAGCTCAACTTTAGTCGAGGCCTAATGTTGAGCCCTCGATGTAAGATGTGAACATTTTTAATAGCCTTCGACCCCCAATTTGTTAAGACACGACATGGTTTTCTTATTTTAATGTATCCTACGACCTTTTCCTAAGTAACCCTCGACCCTAACTTGTGTTGTTAGCTTTTAGAACCACTTTAGTTAAGAGGTTTATAGAGTGTTTTGTTAGAGTTCTTTCTCTATTTTGGGTAACGATGTGACCATTGCCCCTTAGTTTACTTAAGTGAGAGCCTAGTTAGAGTGGTGAGGTAACCCATGACCCTTCTTTAGTGGTAAGTGATGGTGTAGAACATAAGTTAAGAAGTTTTTAATGAGAATCTAGAATGCTTAAGCTTTGTTACGAGTTCTATCTTTTCTGTTATGTGTTGTGATATGTGCTTGTTGTTCTTTAGGAGCTTTAAATCAAGACCCCGAGTTTCCCGAAGATTACCAGGATATCTAATTAGGATGCAAAGGTGAGTGACTTGAATTCTTATCACGATGATGTGCTTGTAATATAATTGCACCTGTTTATATATGAACATAACTAATTTTATATGGGGATAGAAATAATGCTTGTTGTAGCTTTAATAATAGTAGCAATAACAATCTTCCTGTTGCTGATGTGTAAGTAATTATTGTTGATTGTCTGAATACTAGGTGATCATTAATAACTTGATGTAAGACTTATCTGACCCATAATCTAAAATTGACATGCATTGCACAACAACACGCTGCATTAGCATAGTAACTGTGTCATGTAATAGCATCTCGATTATGTGGAAGTCCTAAGCTTAGTCAGTGGGTCTATTTCTCCAATTAAATAACATGGAGTTGCTTGTATCCGAAGACCTACAAAGGTACCAAAGGATATTGCCTGTATGGGTATTGGCCGAGGAGATGCTAGTACTTAGGAGGATTTTGATGGTTCTAAGGGAAGTGGTGGTTAAGATTGATATAGATATATGTACATAATATATAAATAACAAATAAATTTCAAAAGAAATGTCCTCAGATTTTACTAAGGAGAAATTTGAGGTTATGTTCAATTTGCATATATATAAATAACTATGAATTGTGAAAGTTCCACTTTACTTAATTCTCAGTCTTTTCTAGGCATGGGCTACTTAAGATTGGTCCTTTAACCCCCAAAGGAAGGCACAAGTCTTCATGGGTTTGGATTCCGGTCATCCAAACCATGCATTACATATGATTGAGTGTGGCATTGCATATGATTATAATTAAAACTTGTTTGACATTTTCTTGAAGGGTGGTTTGAATAAGGTTATCTCATTAGGCCATGGTATGCTCACACTCCTTTAGATTTTATATGCTTTCAGGATTTTTAGAGTGGATCTAAGTGTGAGGTAAAGAGATGTAGTGGACTTCAAGGGGAAAATCTAGGGCTCGAGCGAGAGTGGAGGTAACTTCTTTGTTTAGAGACATCTTATGTTTTTTTCTCTTAAGTTGTAAAGCTATGTTGAGAGTTATCCTTAGTTGTATGGATGACGTTTTGTTGTAAAGAAATTATATGTATAGCGAAATTTCTTATTTTGACAACTTTACAATTCTACTTTTAAATTGTCATGCCACATGGTATCTTGATAGTATACGATGCTTGTGGAAATGTTCTTAAAAGGCCCTGGTGGGCATCGTTACTACTAAGGTGTCCCGTGGGGGTATGACAGAGGCTTGTTTAAATGATGAGGGTAAATATTAATTTACCTGGATTAGCTTTGAAATTCTTGCATTGGTAACTGGAGTGCATGTAATAGTAGGATTGAACTGAGTAAAATACACAATGATCATCGATGATACTTAATAAATTAAGATAGATAGGTGTGACGAGTTGAAAAATGGAAAAATGTTGATTTGATGATGGGTGCCATTAAGGATTTGTTTTTCCTAATTCTTGTACTTTAATTTTTCATCTTATTTTCTTTAGCTATTTGCTTGAGCAGAAGCAAAGCTTAAGAGTGGAAAAGTTTGATAGGTCTAAATTATCCTATTCATTTAGGGATTATTTGAGTTTAGTTGGTAATTATTATGTTAATAATCCTCTAAATTTAGCCTTATTATCTTTATTTGTTGATCTTAGTTCCATAAAGTATGAAACGGAAAGAGACAGGAAAAAGATCAACAAATTGATGAAAAATGGGGGACATGTCCTTAAGCACGGGCAATGATAAGAAGACTAGCAAACAGTTGAGAACACAATAAAGAATGTGGTCGTGTTTAGTAGAGAAGATCAATTAAATTCAAAGAGCTTCAAGGCTATATATGTCATGACCCTAAAAGGGGCTTAGTAGGATTAACATGTAGTTATCACACTACGTGTGCACTAGTAATATGAGAACTGTCTTAAAAGTTAGAATTTACAAGACTTTACCTGAAAAATTAGTTTACACTTTTATAATGTATATATATACATTTGTGATAAATAAAGGAAATTCGATTTTTCCACAGTCCACTAGAACCATAGAGAATCGGTACCCCCCACAAAATAGTAAAATAGAGTAGATCATCTGCATTTTTACAGACTTTAAACTATTTTACAATTAATCTAATTCAAATTCTAAGTTTATCTTAAAAAAAAAAAAGAAAAGAAAAAAGTTTAAAGATTATATAATTGATCTAGTCCATAATGTCACACCCCGAAGGGTTCCCTAAACGTGGCAGTCCGCCACATATAATATCAAGACTTAAGAATGACCACCTTAGTCATGAGAAAGTCTCAGTATTGCATGTAAGACGTCTAACACGGTAATAGGAGACTCTATTAGGAAGTGTGGTCTAAGCAAGTAATAAAGAACATACAAGAATGAAAAAATAAAATAGATCATAATATTATCAATTAAAGGTCTATTATATGATTCTTAGGGGCATACCCCTGCTAAAATTCCAAGGACCATAGATAACTAATAGTCTTTACAATAGTTTAAATACTACATTAAAAGATTTTAAAGGAATTCTAATCTAACCCTTCAAGTAGATTTTCTTCAAAAGCTCCCAAAAGATAACTTACGCGGATAAGAGGAGACTTCAAGTAAAAAACAGGTGCTCTTGTGAATACAAATATCTATAGGGGCGTAAGCTTACAGGCTTAGTGAGTTTAATTCCAAAATTCATACTTGATACAAAATATCAACCAAGTTTATTAAACAAGCAAATGGGATACAACAAACACGTAAGCATACAAGACATATGATTTTCCAGAAATCATATGTTGAATATTTTACGCCCTTTATTCAGGATTAGGTATTTCGACCCATTACGACCACTACTTCTTTTTAAAAATAATTTTTATAGATCTTATCAGCTCCTATACGCCATAAAAAACATGTAGTTATTACCGATGCCTACTAGCACCAATTTATGTAGTTTTTACCTTCTCTTACTCGCCACATACATGATATACCGGTTATGCCTACCACCACTATCATACACTTGTCCCACCAATTGTATAATAGCGAATGCAATGTGACCCAACATATGAATTGCATGCATAAATTTTTAATTAGAGCCTAGCCATTATATTTTAATTTTTTACAAGTGATCAATCAATTTCAAACACTTCAAGGTGATAATAAGCATATAGTTTATCACAAGCAATTTATGCTTCGATATACTTAATATTCTTTCAACATGTTATCATACATCTTAAATGTTATCTTTTCTTAAGTCTAATACAACTAAATTTACAAGCACAAACATAAGCATGAAAAATAAAGGGAGTAGACTCTCTCGGCCATGATGGTCCTTCTTTCTTATTGGATGAGTCGATCGGTCAATCCACTATCAAAGTAATCCTCTGGGTATGGATACTCCTCCTCAGGATTACCTAATCAAGAAGAATACCCATAATAAGTATTTCTTGTTGATTCTATTGTTCGTATCAAATCTATATCGTAAGATCGTCAAATTCATATAGAAGACAATTCCAATTTAAAAAAGCCATAACTTGGTCATTTTAGCTTGGAATTGTGCATATAATATACAATTTTCTACCTATTCGAAAAAATCTATCCATTTCTAAAACTATTTTCACCATACTAAGTCATTTGGGCTCCGAAACAGTGGTGATCAGATTCACCACGAAATTTTCAAAACTTAATTTTGTAAACTTTTCTTTATCTTACAAATAATTGTAAAAATATAGATACTATAATGGTTGAAAAGACCTTTAAAAAGTATATATATATATATATATATTGACTCATATCAAATGCATGAATTTAATGAAGTTGTCTCAACCATGAATTTTTTTGTAAAAGCAAAGTCTTTTAAAAATTTGGAAAAGCAAAATTTTTGAAGATTTCTACTTAGTTTGTTAGAAAGTTTCTTAAGTTATTTTAAATGAGTATTTTCTTCTCCTTAATTCTATTTCCTTAGTCTTTTAAATTTCAAAAGAATGATTTTCATTTTTCTAAATTCCTTATAGCTTAGTTTAGTACTTTTTGAAAGTAGTAAAAATTTATTAATTCTATACTTTTTTAATCTTTCTGAAAAAGAAAATTTCCTAAGTTTGTTCATTAATTTTATTCCTTAATATCACTCTATTCTTATGAAAGAAATTTTCTTGGTGTTTGTCAAGCTAGTCTTACTTTATATTCCAAAGTATTGATGGAAAAACAATCAAGATTAGTAAAACTTTTGTTAAACAAGAATTTAAAATTCTAATTTTAAAGAATACTTTTCCACTTTACAACTTTGTAAGGTGTATGTGTGTATTGTCTAAGAATTCCTATATTATTCAATTTCTAAAATCTATTATGAGCTCCAATATATTTCTTAAAAAAGATTTACTAAGATAGGTTCCTAAGTTTTTATAGAAAATCATTTTTTTTCATGATAACATTCATTTTGGAAAAGAACTTCCATTTAAGAAAACCTTTTTCCTTCTTTATCTTGTTGAGACAAAATCAATATGTTCATGCATGATCATGAATATGAAATTATGAAAGCATAAGAAAGATATAATAAGTAATAAAATAAACAAGTAAAGAAATATGTCAAGTATTGAGAACCTTAGCTTCACAAGGTATCCCGGGACTAAGAATAGACTAGTCCTAAAAGAAATAAAGAAAAGAAAGAAAATATTGTTTTGACTTGATAAGGACAAGTCTAAGACTAGAGAGTAGTCTCAAAACAACATGAAATAGGTAAATAAATTGCATAACTTGGAAGTAAATAAATAACAATAAGCTTATATGCTCTAAAGATTATATATAAGTGCATATATATATATATATATAAGTACATAAGTATATCTATTAAGAGCTTAACATAATATCAACAATAATATGAGTAAAATAAAATAACAACATAAAAATATATAAATACATATTCATGAACAAAAACAATACACGAGCATAGTGTATCTTCCATAACATTAAGTTTAGGAAACTTATACCATGGTCATGCAAAGTTACATAACATGGTAAGAGAGATTTTAAGAAATTTCTCACCTAGAGTAGTGTTTATAGAAGAAGAGGGTTTTGAGGAGAAAATTTTAGCGAGTTTTGAGAGAGTGTTTGAGAGGAGATTTGGAGAGTAATTTTGTGGGTAGTAGATGTATGAATGAAGTGAAAGAGGAGAGGGTATTTATAGGAAAATGGGGAGTGAATTTTGAGTGATTTAATTAAAGAAAAAATAAACAAAATTGAGAGAGAGAGAGAATTGGGGGGAGGGGGCTGGCGTCGGCCACTTCATAGAAGAGAGAGGGAGAGGTTTAATTTTTGTAATTTATGTATTAAAAGTAATAATGTGTAAGGTAGATATGATATAAAGTTATGAGAATGGTAAAAAGTAAAGATAATAAGTGTATGGAGTTGTAAGAGTATGTGTTAGAAAAAATAAAGATAAATGAATAGTGTAATGTAAAGTAAAATAAATGTGACTAGTAAAATACTGGTAGTAAGAAAATATGCGTATAATTGCGATATCTGTTATTTTTAGTTACCGAAAAATTACGAAACTGATATTTTTGAAATTCTTATATTAAATCGGTCATAATGGTGTTATAAGAATATTTTTACTATTTCGAGCTTTCGGACACGTTTTTCAAGAACTAATCCCGTTTGGATTCGAAGAACACTCGAAATTCACAAATATGATATTTTTACGCTTCCTCATATTATTACAAGCTATTATTACTAATTATCTCACTTCGTTTTCTAAGGCTAAAGGATATAGGAATGCCAGATCTAAATTCTAGGGTTTGTACTAGACTTTTGTTAACCTTTAGGGTTTCCGATTGACTTTTTATTCTAAGATTAAAATTAACCAAAATTTCAGGGGTTTACACATAATCTAAATTTACATTTCTATCTTTCTAACTTCAAGGACTTTACCGAAGAAGACAACTCTCTTCACACTTCTTAGCCCATTCCCAACTTGTATTATTGCTGCATAAAACTATAGGGGCATGAGCTAAATCATAGGTTAGTGAATAATATGGCCAAATCACACATTACACAAATGTCAAGCAAGTATTATCAACAAACACATCAATGCAATACTCAATCATATGATATGCATAGTTTGGATGACGGGAGTCTAAACCAATGGAGATTTTTACCCTTTCTTGGGGATTAAAGGATAGTTAAAGTCATCCATGCCCAGAATAATCTTAAAACTAAAGAAGGGGGATTCCCTTTTCAAACTCCTTATTATATACATGTATATTATTAATATAATCTCAACTACACCTTAGAAAGGACTTAGGAAGGAGGATTTCCTTTTCAAACTCCTTGTTATATATATATATATATATATATTATTAACATAATCTTAACTTCACCTTATAACCTTAGAAACTCCACTAATTACTAACATTCCATGGCCAGTACCCACACAGGCAACATCCTTTAGTGCCTATTAGTTCCTGGAGTATTGATAACCTTATGTCATTCAATTGGAGAAACAGTTCCACTAACATAGCTTAGGACTATCTTAGAATCGAGGTGCTAGCACGTGACGTAAATACCATGCTAATGCGATTATGCTGTCGTGTGATGAATGTCCATGTAATTAAATGGTCAAATAATATTAATTCCATTTATTAGGGCGACCAATCAATTAATAAACACTCATCAACAACAACCATCCAGTCATTACAAATACTGTGTGATCACTTTTATGTCAGTAATTTATCAACAAGAGCAATCACCAGACAACAGCTAAATACCCAATCCCTACACATAGCCAATTATGTTTTTATTATTATAGATGCAACTACATTACAAGCACAGATAAGGTGATGTGGTCATAGTACCCACCTATCATCCAAGCTAAGTCATAGCAATTCTTGGGAAAACCAAAGATTCTTCTACTTCTCCTATGAAAAGAATAATAAACACTCAATACTTTTCTTAATATACTAATTCTATTAAATTTTAACATGTAAATCTATTTTTAATTCATTATTCTATATTTGATTGAAATATAGAGTGATACTAAAAACTTGTTTTAGCAACTACACATTTGAAACAACATATTGTCTTTATTATTTAAAAGGCTAACAAATTACAATTATATCTAAGCTATTTACAAGTTATTAAGTCTATTTCAACTAATCTAATTCAAATTGGTTAAACTTAACCTATCTAATTTGTTTTTAGTTTATCAAAGTACATTAGGACAAGCTGAGCTTAAATTTGTTAACTAACTCATTTTATATCTAAGCTTCATATTAACTTAAGTTTATGTTAACTTAATCTTAACCAAGTTGAATGCACTCAATTAATTTAATTTATTTTAGCTCATTAAAGTTCATTAAACCGAGTTGAACTTAAGTTCTTTATATAAGTTCATTTTATACTTAACATCCATATTAAATTTGTTAGGTGTTAAACTTGTTATTTCAAGTTATATTTAATATAAACATAACTTTACTTAGTCAAGTTGTATAGAATTAATCATTTAATCTAATTACTAAGCTATATTCAATTATCTCTCTAAGTCATTACCATATATTTTATAGGATTGTAATTAGTCTAGTTCATGTTAGCTTAAAGAGATTCATTAGGCTATGTTGAACTTAGGTTCATTAACTAATTTTATTTTATATCTAAGTGTTATAAACTTATGTTATAAATTCCTTAGTCAATTAGTCCTTAAGAAATTATAAAATGTTATATTCAACTACATATATTTAACTAATGAAACAAATGTTCAATAGATTTGAATATGTTTAGACTTGTTTTGTGTTGTTTTTGTTTATGCCTATGTATTGTAGCTTGAAACAAATAAAATTTAGACCTTTATACTTTTTATAATTTCCAAAAACTTAAAACATAAAATTGTAGAGCTCACTCTAAGTTGTTATGGTTAAATTACAGAAAAGCTTCAATGTAGAGGATCCCTGACCAGAGGCCAATAAGGCTATAGTCATGGCGGTGATTTTCAAAAAAAAAAAAAATAGAAAGAAAAAAAGATCAAAAGCCAATAAGGGCCGAGTCACACTCGCGATTCATGAAATTTTCACAGCCTAAGTCTACTAAGGGCATAATCATGCTCGTGATTCTTTGTGATTTCTCCTGTTATGCGCGTCTCAGTTTGTTTTACATAATTTTAGCTACTTGTTTTGTCTTTAAAACTTAATCCACAACATCTTAAGCGAATCATACAAGTTCAAAACCATAACTTACAACATTTCTAAACATAGTTTTACCATTATACATCATCAAACTCACTTCATTAACTTCTTAATTTTATACAAGCACAAACAACCTAGGTTTTAACTTTTATGTCCATATCTCCCTTGTTTATGAATTTTATCTTAAACTCTACTTATAACTAGCACTAACTTCTCATTTACATCCATTCACAACAATTCAAACGAAGGAAATAACTAACTTACTTGTTTTAGTAAAACTTCATATAACCAAAACTTCACTTTTTCTACTCCATAGTTTATAAGGCTTTTCCATGCATGTTCTTCATATTCCATCTTATTTTCTAACTTTACTTACTTCTTTATTCCTCTTTGAAATTGAGATTTTGGGTGTGATTTTTAAAGAAAGAAAAGAGAAAAGAAGAGGACAAGAAAGAAAAAGAAAGAACTAAAAATTTGAAGAGGAAAAGAAGAAGAAGGGCATAAAAAACAAAGGATAACAAAAAGGAGATATTTATAGATTTTTAGGGGCAGAATTTTGATTTAAATTTTTCAGATCACTATCTTAAGTAGCGGGAATAACTAGAAAATAATTTAAGAATCTATATAATAGAAATTGCTATTTGAATTACAAATATAGTTTTGAAGTTCAATTTGTAAGAAATCAATATTTAGTTTGAGTCTAAACATAAGATTTGATATTTTTAAACAAATAGAGAGACTCAAAATTTATGGAAATTAAGAAAAAAAGTTTAAGGCTAAAATTGATAGTTTAAGACATTTTATAAATTTAGATAAATGAACTTAAAAAATTTGGGGTCTTTGTATAATGAAAGAAAAAGGAGTTTAAGTTGATGATTGCAAAGAATCTAGTAATTCATTTCATGAAATGGACAAAAGCTTGATCCGCTAAAAATTTATAGATAAAAAAATAAGACAGAATTCTTTAGTAAGTGCAATGGGCCTTATCAAGTAATATAATGATGAGTTGAGTATCATTCCCACGAGGATCAAACAACTACTAAACTGGTATTAGTTCTACTAATATTCAAGCAATCGATTTTTGTAATGATTAACCTATTAACTACTGCAAAACCTAGATTATCACTATCTATGAGAGCAAGAAAGTGTTTTCAAGAAAGATATCAATTGAATGTGAGAAGAATAGCATCCACCCTAGTTTCACTAATCAAATTGCCATCCTACTGTAATAACAATTAGCTTTGTGGATATTCATATAAAATTATCAAAGATCTTAAATTTTAAAATCTTTTAGCACCACCAATCAATCCATTAGCTTCCGCTGTACAAATTAACAGTGAAATTGAAAATACAATTATGAATCTTTTAATTCTATAATTGTCTAATGTCCTAAACCAATTTCTTCTAATTCACTAGTGAGATACTAATTTAAAAACATTGTACTAATCTCAATAGATAATTTCTAAACCAGACTAAATCATGCTGTTTCTGCAATTGAAATTTAACCTAAATTTGAGAATTCCTATGAACTTTAACTTCCCTTCCGAGTAAACCTAGTTTAACAAGAAACACGATTTATAGCTAGAATTGTAACATGAATATTCTACAAATCTAATGGTTCTAAAACATGATTACAACAATCATCTTAGCTATATAGGGCTTCATCAATTTCCCATAATGACAATTTAGAAAATCATGGATTGAATCAAACAAACAAAAAACAAAGTAATTGCAACAAAAGAATTCATCTTAACAAAAACAAACATCAATTGAAATTGCATAAACAATAAGGATCATAAGTCACCAATTTTAATCAACAATATCCTTTTTGCAAAACTTTAAACAAATTTTCAATCTAATTTTCAAATGATTACAAGGCTTCAATTGATAACAAATTTTGTTCCAAAACAACTCTCTAAACAAATTAATCTAAGGTTTCTATTCTACTTTAAAGCTGGAGGATATTTTCTAAGAATTTCGTGTGTCTCTTAAATGAACAACCCTAGAAATTTTAAGCAAAAATCAAAGGAATTTGAGTCGTTTCATTGGTACACTGGTGGATACATATTCAATGTTGGCAGTGTACGGGTCTATGCCAGTTAAACACTGGCAGCTTTGCTTCGGCATTAATGATTTATAAATTGTGGATGGGCTATGCCACTTAAACATCGGTGGTGTAGAGTTTTGTATGTGCCGGCATAGGATGAAAAATTGAACACCAGTGAGATCTAACTATACACCGGTAGTGTAGGTTCCCGCTTTAAAAATTTGCATTCTATTCACAAGCAGCACCGGCTCAACGTCGGTAGTGTAGAAGTTGATTTTGTTGGAATATGTTCAAAAATTCCAACACTAGTGAAAATTTTCAATTTAGGCCAGTGGTGTTTGTTTCCATTTTGAAGGCCGCCTGTTTTCATAACCAAGGCCAGTGGTGTTGATTCTTATATAGCCGGTGCATGTTGATTTTGTCTTCCAAATTTGCTTCAAACTCCTCTAATTTGCATATCTTTGCAACTCTAAGTCATTCTTGACCTGAAATAACAAGTTGGGCATAATTAAGTACCATTTTTTTAGATTTCTATAAAATCAATAACAATTTATCACTATTAGTTCCATGAAAAGTGTATGAAATATGACTTATTTAAAGCTTAGGGTTTACAATATACGAAACATTTAAATTCAATTTTATAAGAGTTTAGAGGTTTGATGTTGAAAGATAAGAAATTTAGTTTGAGAATGATGAAAGATGAGAAAATTTGATTTGTTGAAAAAAATTGTTAAAGCAAATGAATAATTTGAAACGAATAGAATACAATTTTTGATGGTTGATAAAATTTAAGAAATTTGATTCATGAAAGGAATAGTTGAAGCAAATAGATAATTGGAAAGGAATCATTGAAATCACAATTCTCATTTAATCCATTTATTAATTTGATTTATATTAATCCATTTAGTTATATTGTATAATTTAATTTACTTGATTTAATTAAACTATCTAAGTGTAATCTTTGAATTACATTTCAAACAAAGTTCAAAATTAATCATCTATTATACTAGTTAATTAAACTATTTCTAACTTAGATAAACAATTGTTTTGATCATCTATTAATAATTAACATTTTATACTAAATTTAATTTTTATAATTAAAAAACTTTTGATCATTTTAAGATTTATTCTTTCATTTATATTTCCATTGTGCTGTTCTGATTATCTTAGATAAATTTTGATATTGTTTTCCACTTCCATTGCAATTTTTGAAGTATTTGATAGTCTATTATTTACTAAGTTCATATATTGTATATCTGTATTTATTATCATGTCTATTGATATTTCTTGTTGTTTTTCGTTATTATGAAGTGCATTGAAATTCAATATTATTTGCAATTATTTTCATATTTCAGGTATATTTATTACATGTATTATATGATTAGATTATTTTATTCTTTTCTTATATTAGCTTGGTGTTTCTTGTTATTTTCATTTTTATGAAACATCTTGAGATTTGAGTTATTAGATTTAGCGTCATTTCTTTATAATTATTTACTTATTGTTTATTTCTTTAATTCTCAGAAATGTTTTATTTTATAACTTTTACGAATATTATTAGTTAGTTAAAATTTAAATTAAGATATCTAGTTTTTCATTCAGTCAAGTATATATATTGAATTTTACTCTTATATTTATGGGTCTTACTACGAAGTTATGGGAAAATTGTATCTTGAAATTTGTGTTTATAACAATTCAAATTTTTAATGATAATTAAATCGTTCATATTTTTAATATTCTTAGATTGCAAAAAATCAGGAGTGATTATTATGACTTTTCTTAAAACATTTTCAAAAACTTTACATAATTTATTTAATGATTATTATATTCGAGTTATACAATTTTGGTTAATTACAGTATATACTAGCAAGGTTGGAGGTAAGTTTAGAGAAGCAAAAGTTCATAGATGAGAATATACCTTAGAACACAACTACATTTAGATTTGGGCTTTGATTAAGACAACTTTCACAGTAAAAGACGCCTTAGTGAATGTGGGGGTGTTTTTATTGAAGAGATTTGCATAATTGCGAATACATTAAGAAATACCCTTGCGATCAAAGAGAACTTATGTGTGCTATTATACACGCTTCTTGTGACGTGACTGTAGATCATATAGGTTTCAAGTGTCTAATGTATTTTATTTAATTTTAATATCTTTTTGCCACGTCAGTGTCCTTTGTACTATAAATACTCACTTTTCACGAAATCCTAGGGAAGAATACTTAGAGAATATTACTAAATTAGTGAGATTGTATAATGTGCCTAAAACCTTAGAAACAGTGATCTCTAAGAGGCACACAGTAGATCTCACAAATCGAATGATGAGACAAAATAAAAATGCTAATTTTTGTATGGTTTTTGTGTTTAGAATACAAGAAATTAAAAAAAAAAATGATCGACGTTGATAAGGATATGATGCACCAAATCAACTCAAAATACGCTAACCCTAGGTCGATATGACTCACGAAATAGGGATCATGGTTTGTTCGCCACAATTTGTAAATAGACCGATAAGAACAGGTTGTTCGCCACGATCATAAGGATCGATAAGAATGGGATCTCGCCACAATCAAATAATTGATTGATTAGAGAAAATATGGAAAAAATTCTCACTAGGGTTTTAATAACATCCAAAAACTAAAGAGTCTATTACATAAAAGGGTATTTATAGTAAAACCCTTAAACAAGGGAAAAACTATTAAAAACTAGTGAAAATAATAAAGGATAGTTCAGCCGAATACATAAGCTATTGGCCTAAAAGTTAAGATGGTGGCCTATGATTAAAGGATGGCGGCTTAAGTGGCGGCTTAAATGGCAGCCTACATGTTATGACTCTCCAATCTTCAACTGCTTGTCCTTTTGAAGCACCGACACGTGTAGTTCATTGAAGTGATGATACATGGAAGGAATATCAACCAATGAGCTTCCTTTGACTCCAATTTGTCTGATAAAACTCTTATGGTAAGATTCTGTAATTCTCGAGCTCGGCCTCTAGTGATCGGTCTTGTAACTTGATTCCATCATTATACAAAAGAGAGAATTTTAGAGACTACTTTTATTAGGTTTTTGCAGACTTTTGTAGGTTTCACAACTGCTATTGGACCTCATTGCCTTCAATTTACTACAGGATTACGGATCTCGAGAGAGGCTTTAACATGTATTTTGAGAATTCGTAGTTCAAGAAATCAATACAATACTTATTGAGATTTTCTCGAGTTACATGAATAGACTTAAGGTGAAGCATGACTTAAGTGTCTTATGAATTGGTTTATCTTAAATTTCTTGCGTGTGTTGTGAAATGTATTAGTTTAGACTTAGTTTAGTAAACTTCTGAATTTTATCGACTGGATAATAGGAAAAGAAGTGAGAGGGGTAATTGCCAACTTTCTCATGGAATATGACTTAGATCTATTTATTATGCTACATTGATAGGAGTGGTTGCCTATAGAATCACAGCTAGATAAAGATTTAGATGAGAGAGAGAGAGAGAGAGAGAGAGAGAGAGAGAGAGAGAGAGAAAGAGAGAGAGAGGAGAGAGAGGTTATGTTTTAAAACTCGGTTCACGAATTTCAACCAATTTCTATTTACTAATTTTGATAAGGAAAAATCACTTAAACCACTCCATGAACACCACAAACTCCAACATGACTGTGATTTTTTTTTAACTTTTTTAATATTTTCTATTTTTTTTCCTTTTTAATTTTGTTAGGAGGTTTTCTCAATTTTCTCTTATTTTTATATATTTTTTATTTTGCAATTTTTTGTTATGTCTTGTTAATCTGACAAAGATGAAGCAGAATGGGAGAGGAAAAAAAATGGGGATATCTATAGCTCTTATTAATGAAGAACCAATTAATGACATGAGTTAGACCTACTTCTAATAAGGCCTTATCATAGTCAATATAATTAGCTCTAAGCACTCTCTTTGCATGCTTTTGCAATGGACTATCACCTTGATCATCTCTTTAATGGCTCTTTGCAAAAAAATAAGCAACAGTTAGTGAAAAAATATGTGAAAAGGGGGTTAGGTAGTGTTGTTGGAGCAGAAATGGAAGGGAGGGGGGGGGGGGGGGGGGGGGGGGGGGGGGGGGGGGGGGGGGGGGGGGGGGGGGGGGGGGGGGAGGTTGGGGGAGGGATGGGATAGGGAGGAGAGAGTGTGGGCATGGTAGAATGGGTAATGTTAATGAGTTTCTTACATGTGCAAAGTGACACAAGGTTTCATTCAATTTGCTCAACATTTCCAATGGAAATAGATACCTCCCATCCCACAAAAGCTCAATGTCCAATGATGACCTCTGTATCTCGAAAGCAGTAGGGAGCATAACCATCTGCTCGATTGGTTCCTTGAGAGCGATGGGGATTGCCACGCCCTCCTAACCAAGACCTCCATATTCTAAGTCAATTGAATCATCCACTTGACTACCTCATCCCAAGCAGCTGACCACCTTGATTTGACTGACTATGTCCCTTAAGCCTTGCTTACCAATTGAGGAAGAATAATCACTAAGCGAATTGATGCTTGAAGCTACACTCTCCTCCCCATAAAGCCTTTTGTTAAGAGTTTAAAGTTGACTTGACTCGACTTACTCAATGTCCTTTCACTTTTGAGACCCAACACTTTCAAGGGCGGATGCCGTTTGAGAGTCTATCCTCTCCTAGCTATGGGTCCCTCAGGAACCAAATGCCTTGACTTGACCTCCTGCCTTCTAGCTGCAACCCTTCAAGTACTCTAGGAGTCCTACCTACGAACCTTAGCCTAAAAAACCTTTGGATGCTTGAACCATCTCCTTCACTTACACTACTTATATAGCAAATAAGAAAATGAGTCATTAAGGAAACTGATAGAATCGAGACGGTTAAATCAATGACCAGTGCACTCTAAGTAGCTACTCCCATTAAGCCCTCAAACCCATACACCCAGAATAAATGACACGAATGGAATGTACCTTGGGCATTCCTTTCTCTCTCTCTCTCTCTCTTCAAAGAAAGCTTAATGCAAAAAGTAAGGTTCCCACTCTAAATAGAACTACACAACCTTCTTAGCGTAAAAAATGCTAGCCTTTTATTAAACAACATTACTTCATGAATGCCTTCAACTCATCCATGGCCTCTCAGTCATTGGGGAGTAATGTTAGCTAACCTTCCATAGCTGACAGCCTCATCTAATGGGTTGTAAAGGGAACATCACGATTGAGCCCTACTGATAAGTCTATTTTACTCTATTCCATTCATAAGAATTTAGGCTTAATCGGATACATTTTTAGGAGTTTTGTACTTTTATTGTTAAAATGTTGTTTTTCAACTCCTAGGATCAAAAGAAGAAGAAGCAAAGTGGGTAGAGTGATATGTCAAGATGAAAAGGAAGAGGAACGATATCCACCTTCAATATGCCATGATGCTTAACCAACTTTGCAGATACAAAATTTCTAGTGAAACCCATAAGTGCACATAACCTACTTAATTCTCTAACAATAGATGGAACTATAAAATAGCTTAATATAGTAAAAAAAAATGACATGAAATAGACAATAGGAGAACAAACCAAATAAGAGTCAAAAAGAGCAACAATCAAAGAGAAATACAAGAAAAAAATTTAAGCAATCATTCATTCAGACACCATAATGTCTAATTTGCTAAAACAACAATTCCATGAGGAAATCTTCATATTGATTTGCAGCTTTTTGTATGTAGAACTAGACTAATTGTCTCTCATACTCAATCATGAGCACAAACATTCCACTAGCAATTGGCAACGCAAGTGTGATAGTAATTTATTTATTTATTTAATTTAAACCTTACTGTTCATAGTATTTAGTAAGAATGAATTTAGTTATAAGTTTTTCCTTTTTTCCCGTTATATATAATTTTTTCTTACTTCAGATGGTTTATTTAATTAAAAGAACTTGTTAATTAACAAGACACCATGCATCATAAAGATATGCAAGTTTACCTATATTATTAGTTTCTTGCATAGGTTTATCCATGCATGTGTTACAAGAATCATGAAAAATCTAAGATGTTTAAGAGCACCCCTAGAAAGCTTGTTTGTGCCATGTAAGAATGACCTAGAAGATATGCATAAGCATTCGTAAGTTGATATCATATAATTTCTAATAAAATGACCAAAAGCAGCAACAAAATATTACCACAACAAACAATGATCATATCATCAAACCAAGTGCCAGCTTCAAGTAGGTATCTAGGTTATATGAGGAGAAGAATTCCAAATACTAATGCCTTAGCTATCTGTCATTAGTTTATCATGGACAAGAAAATCATTGTATAGAGAAATCTAATTGTGAGAAATTATTTACAGCAAATTCTGTCCAATAGATAACAGTAAACACACAAATAAATGCCATTATAAAAACAGTTTCAATCTCTAAATATATACTTGCATACTCACGCAGCAAGTATAAGCCAATAAAGTTTCTCCTTGAATATAAAAACCTACACGAGGAGAGAGAGAGAGAGAATATGGTTATCACACACAATATTCAGTGGATCTTTTCCACTCTCAACATCCCATCTTCTAGTAGGTGGTCCCAAGATGCTGAATAAATTGCTTCTAATTCTCGCCAACCCACTGGAGATCTGCCTTGTATATGACCAACAAGAGTTGACATAGCTTCCGTCTGTTTAATAAGAATGGTTAACATTAAGGTACACGACACTTATATGTGAATATAGGTAAGCTGGGAGAAAAAAAAGAAAAGGAAAAAAAAAAGACACTGTAATTCAAATAACTTGATAAGCATATAACCCCTTACCACTTTAAACAAGTGTTGTTACGACCCCAAAGGGTACCTTAAACATGGCAGCCCGCCGTACACAATATTAAAGCCTAAGAATGACCACCTCAGTCACGCGAAGGCTTCCATACTATGTACAAGGCGTCTAACACATAAAGGAGACACATTGGAATGATACATTTATTGTTGATACAATTGAGTAACAATGTAAAGGAAATACAATTTACTATACTTTAGATACAAAACACTATACTTCAAAATACAAATCGTTCAACTCCAATTACATTCATTCACAGACTTTCCTACATAAACTATTACAAGACAAATCATAAAACTAGCTGATAACTTCAAACATTCGTATTCTTTGCCGAAATCCGGAGTCATTCCGGCTTCAACCAATCGGTCCCCACTTTGCATTCTTGAAATAACCTGTTCATTTAAAAACTATTGGGGTATAAGCTATACTAGCTTAGTGAGAATTCCCTTAGTTCCGTACCATAACAAGCAAGATAAAATCAATCATATGTTATGCATGAACAAACACGTGAGCAAGCAATTATGCATGGGCATCCGGAACCCACACACAGAACGGATTTACGCCCTCCGTATCTTGGGTTAGGAATGGTATTAAATCTACACGACCGCATCTAGTCTCCAAGCCCTCGGCTCTTAACACTCGACTCAGCTAGGCTCATCCAAGAATGCATCCACATGCGCCTTAGTACCCCTAAATGAGCTATGGCACCGGGTTCGTTATCCAAACGAGTCATCCATGGACCATACCGATCGATATGCGTAGGAGTAGCATGCTACCACATGCAATATGTCCGATGCGATGCATGATCAATTTAATTTTCGCTTAGGTCGAAATATTTATACATTCTTTAGAGTGACCAGCCAATATCATACACATAACGGAAATAATATGAACAGTGCAGTTATCCAATCAAATCGTGGTTTCGATATGCTTTAGTATCCTTTGGCATACATTCATCATAGCCTCATCGTATATCTCATCCCCATTCATATCGATTTTTATCTTGTTCCTATAATCTAATGCAACTAACTATAAGCATAATCACGGTAACAAAACAAGGAGAAAACTCACTCGGCCATTGGATCTCTAGTCTTCTAGTAATAATAATTCGATGGTAGGGAATCGTCGATCTCAGGATCTCCTAAAAAGGAAGAAATACCCTAATAATTATTTCAACTCAAACTAATCTAAACGATCTTATACGAACTATCAAATTCGTAATTCTCATCCTAAGCGGGAATTCCAACTTAAAACGGCCATAACTTAGTCATTTTAACTCGGAATCTCGCAAATTATATATCGATTTCTATCTACTTCGAAAGATCTATCTATTTATAATATTATTTTCAAGTTTTGAAAACTTTGAAGCTTCGAAAAGTTCGGATCAGACTAGGACAGCAACAATTTTCAACTTCTGAAAAGTAATTTTGTAAATATTTGTAATGTTCCTACTATATAGATTAGCTATACATGCAATATGAATGATTTCCTAACATGAATGACATGAGATGAGCTTAATGTATGCATGATCTTGATGATTTTTGCTAAAAGGAAATTTTATAACTTTTTATCTTGCAAGACTATAATAATAACTACTTATGAAAAATCTAGTTTTCCAATCTTTGATCATTTCCATTTGTTTTGGATTTATTACTTAAGAAAATATAATTATTTTTGTCAAAATTGAGTCTTCATTATATATATCACTTATGACCTTTATTTCTACATAAAAATTTCCATTTTACACTTTGTAAACATGTTTTCACATATGATTTACTCAAAAATCCGAATTTTAGAAAATTCACTTTTTGAATGATTACTTTGGGAAAAACTTGTTTAATGCATTAAAATTTAAGGTTTCACTATATCAATTACCTAAGGACTTCATTTAACACATAAAACATTCATTTTGAGCTTGAATACTAGGTATTCTTATGGCCTTCATTCAAAATTACGAATTTCATAAATTGACTACCAACTCAAAATTTTCCATCTTGCTTCTACTTCTTGTTTTACACTTTAATCTCATCAAAACTCCTTTCAACTTATAAAAATCACTACCTAATGATACCTATTACCTATATACTTCATTTTTCACATAAAACATGAGTTTTGGAGTTGATAAATGGGTTTTAAAAATTGGTCTTGGTCGTGATCTGAATTTACAAAATTCTTTTTTGGTTATATCTTTTGATAAAATCTATCTAAGCTCATGAAAATCCATTCCTTACATATCATATCTTAAGAGCCTTTCATTTCTTAAATAAAAACTTCATTTTTGAGTTGGAAAACATGTTTTTAAAATAGGCCTTGGCCAAAATCCGAAAATAGAATTTTTATTTTGAAAATAACTTTTGAAAATCACATTAGATTCTTGTAAAAAGAAGTCTTGATGATATTCATATATTAAGCCTTCATTTTCTTAAGAAAAAATTACACTTTGACACTTGGAAAGTGGTTATTAAATATTGGTCTTGCCAAAATACGAATTTAACAAATTTTGTTCAAGTTCAAATCTAAGATCTACACATAATATGAACATACACCTAGATGAAACCCTTGAAAACAAACTTTAAACTCATAGATCTAAACTTTGCTCATCAAAATTACTCATTTATTTTATCTATACCATAAGCCCTTCATTGTAAATGAAAAATAAACATTTTGAAGTTGAAAAACCACTTTTCTAACTATGGTTCCATTTTCATCCGAATTTTCAAAATTGATTTTTGTTGAAAAACAAAATAGATCTTGGGTTTCCTACAACTTTCCTACCATCATCAAGCTATAGCAAGTTGTTCATGAACATAAACAAAGATCTAATGCATCTATGAACTTAAAACTTTAGATCTAGTTTTCTAAACTAGTTTTACATGCATGAATCACTAAGATAGACATGTGGATGCTAGATCTATGCATAAATCATAAGGAATAACAAAAATAACAACTTAAATAACAAGATCTATGGCATAAACAAAAATCAAAGCCATAAAAAGTTAGATCTACAATATATATCAACTTTAAACAAGAAAATAATTGAAATACAAGATAATAAAAGTAGAGAAAAGGAGAGTTTCATTTTTGACATCATCATCCTAAGCTTTTAAGCTTATGGAAGGTCATTTGATGCATGAAACCTTCATTACACTTTACCTATATCACCTATGGAGGCTTTGAGATGAAGATTTGCTTAAAAATCTTCAAGAAATATGGGTGGAGGCTTAAGAATGAATTGGGGGCAGTTTGTTTTGTTGAAGAAATAAGAACAAGAAGAAGAAAAAAAGAGAGGAAAATGAGAGAGAAAAGGTTAAAGAATGAAAAAGGAAAATGAGTAAATGAAAGAGAGAGAGAAAATGTCACGCCCCAATGGGTACCCTAAACATGACAATCCGCCACACTCAATATTAAAGCTTAAGTATGACAACCTTAGCCATTCCCAAAAGCTTTTATATTAAGTGTAAGGCGTACTTTCACAATTTTAGAGGACCATATATGGAATTATGAAGCTTAAGGAGATATAGAAACATATTAAGAAAAGAGGATTCACAATAATTATTCATTCATGGCAAAGACTTTACAAACTTAGGGACAACTCCCTAAATTACTAATCTATTATATAAATATTTGCATGCTAATACTATGCTACGCTTTACCCAAGTTTCTAATGTTCAAGAGAGATTACCTGCCCGCATGGTCCACGTGGCCTTAACCATAAGTAAGGAAACTGCAAAAGATATCTATCGGGGTATAAGCTAATAGGCTTAGTGAGAACTATTTCCATAAATAACTTCTTGTAACAAGATTCAAACAAGTTGATTTAATCAAACAAATGTAATGCACAAGCACGTGGGCAAACAAGCATATAGTTTTCCGGGAACTATATGTTGAATGGATTTACGCCCTCCATTCGGGGTTTGGTGATACATAACCTCAATTCAAGTAGTTTTAAATAAAAAGTTTTCTTGCTCACGAGCACACATCGTCGAGCATTCCGAATCTACTTGATTGACCTTGCTTTCGGATCTACCGCCAAGCATATTCCATTAAGCCGCCAAGCAATCGCTTTCGGATCTCCCGCCAAGTGTTGCTTTCGACATGAGCTTACTATCCTTCTCACCCAAGGATAATAACCCAACCATGCAATGTGACTCACTTCGTGGTATGCATGAGTTCATTAATTTATAAAGTCATAACATAATTATTTTCAACTTTATGGCGATCAAGGAATTTCACACAAATCAATATTAAACTAAAACAATCACTTAGAACAATTCTGGCTTCGATATTCTTAGGATTCTTTCAAGGAATTATTTTACATGCATATCGGTTTATCTTTTCCTAACTCTAGTGCAACTAATTTACAGCACAACAAGTATAGCATTTAATGGAAATAAACTCACGATGCCATTGTCGTCTATTCCTCTAAGCGGATGAGTCGTTCACACACTCCACTTAATCGTAAAATTCTCGGGGTGAAGAATCCTTCCTCGGGGTCACCTAACCAAAGAAAATACCCATAATGAGTTTTCTTGATGATTTTCTTGAATTTTGACAAAACAATGTCAAAGAACGTTAAAGTTCGTATAGAAGAATGTTCCAACTTAAAATGGCCATAACTTGGTCATTTTAACTCGGAATCGCGCATATAATATACCGATTTCTACCTACTCGAAAAGATCTACCCATTTCCAAAATTATATCCAACAAACAAGGCCATATAGGCTCTGAAAAAGTAGTGACAAAATTCACCACGGATTTCCAAGTAAAAACAACTTGGTTCAAGAAATCAAAATTTGTTTGATAAATACTTAGTTATCTATATAGTTGAAAAATTCTCTTTTTATAACTATATAACTCATATTTAAGCATGCTCAAGTGTCTTGTTGTCCAATTTATTTTTCTTAGGTAAAACAATGTTGGTTTGAAGCTTTTCGGAAATTGTTTTTGCAAATTTCTTTGAAATGAATACCTTGTTTTCTTTATTTTCTAAAAACATTTTATGTTGGTTTTATTTATCTTTTTCTAAGTGACCTTTGAAAATAAAATTTTCTACTTTCTAAGTTACATTAATACTATATTTGAAGTTTTCTAGGAATATGCTATTCTTCATTTTTCTTGTGTAAATTCCTTTGTTTACTTGTTTTGCAAAAATCCTTACTGATTTTTCATTCTTTTCTCATGTCTCATATTTTTCAAAAATAATCATCCATGCATGAAAATTTGTTTTCTTCATAAAAACAATGTGGAACAATTAAGGACTTTTTGTAGAAAAACTAATTTCTATAATCTTATTAATTCTCTTGTAACTTGAAAAGAAATAACTTTATTATTTTCAAACCATAAATTTTCTTTGCCTATTTGTTTGCAAAGGTCTTTACTTAAAAATTTCCTTAGTCATCCATCTTATTTTCTTTCTTATGAAAAGAACCATTTTTGTCAACAAAATATTTTCTTTTGAAAAACAAGGTGGGATAATAAGGATTTAAGTGGCTTTTTAAAGTAAAAGTAGTTTATAAAATTATAGTGAGTTCTTTTTGTAACATGAAAAGGAATGAGTTTATTTTGTGTTGCTTTATAGATTTTATACTTTACATAAACTTATTTCTAAGTGACAAAATTCTTCTTTTTGTTTAAATAAAATTATGGACAACAATCTAAATGAACATGATTATGAGAATAATAATAACCAAAATAACATAAAGCATAATAAAGTCAAGTATTGGAGTCTTAGCTTTTTCAAGGCTCCCGGGACTAAGAAGTAAACTAGTCCCATAATAAATAAAATGAAAGAAAGAAAAGCTTGTTTTGACTTGATGAGGACAAGTCTAAGACTAGAGACTAGTCTTAAAAACAACTTGGAATAAATAAAATGCATTGAAGTAAATAAATTGCATGAAAGTAAATAAATTGCAAGATTATGAGCTTATATGCTCTAAATAGTATATATAGCTATATAGATATAGTAGATAGTTATGAACATAAAAGAAACATAAATAATCATAAGAGAAACATAAATGAATATAAAAGAAACATGAACATAAAGGAATTATGATTATGAACAAAAACAAAGTATGAACCTATTGTTGCTTTCTTAACCTTCATGGTTTTAGAAAACACACATTAAGTTCATACTAAGTAGATGAACATGGAAACTTCTTGAAGAATTTTTACCTAAAGGAGATGAGCTAAAGAGGACTTCTTGAAAGAACTTCTTGGAGAGAAATTCTTGAGAGATTTTGAGAGAGTAATTTTAGTGTAGAAGTGGTGTGAAAGAAGTGAAAGAGAAGGGGGGTATTTATAGGAAATTGAGGAGTGATTTTTGTGTGATTAAAATAAAGAAAATTAAAACAAATTGAGGCATTGAGAGAGGGGGGGGCGCCGGCCATGCATGGGGGAGGGGTATTGTTTTATTTTTTGACTTTTTGAAGAAATAAAAGATGTAATATGTAAGGTAGATGTGATATAAAGTTATGGGAAAGGTAAAAAGTTAAGATTATAGGTTTTGTAGAGTGTAAGAATAGGTGTAAGAAAAAGTAGAGATAAAGAATAGTGTAGAATAGTAATGAATAGTGTAATGTAAAGTAGATATGACAATTAAAGTACCGGTAGTAAGAAAATACGCGTATAATAGCTATATCTGTTATTTTTACTTACCGAAAAATTACGAAACTGATATTTTTGGAAAACTTATATTTTTACGAGTCTAACGGTGTATTCGGAATATTTTTACTATTCCGGGCTTCCGGACACGTTTTTCGAGAACTGTGTTCGGGTTCGAAGGACACCCGAATTTCGCGAAACTGAAATTTTTATAAAACCTATGGTTATTACGAACTATTCTGATTATCCCAACTTCGTTTTCATGGCCAAAGAAAACGGCAATGCCGGATTTAGTTTGATACAGTAAACTAGGGTTTTGTTGACTTTTAGGGTTCCGTTTAACTTCCGGTTTAGGGTTTTATGCTAAACCGATTCCGAAAATTTGGGGGTTTACAGAAAATGAGTGTATTAAATGAGAAAAAAAATAAAACAAGGCAGCCAAGAAGTGTACATGCTGCACGTGAAAGATAAGGAGGAGAGAGAGTGAATTTTGTTGAAATTTGACTCAAATTTGAATTGTATAATTAATGTGTAATGTAACTTTTTGAAGAAGGATTGAAATATAATTAGTTTTAGTCAAAATAGGAGTAAATTAAAGGAAAATGGCAGCCATGAATGAGTCAAAAATCTGCCATGAATTGTGGGGTTATGTGTAGAAAGATTGAAGTGAAAATGAAGTGATATGTGTAAGGTATACTTGAAGGTATGGGTTGTAAAAGTACTTTATTAATAAAATAAATTAAAATAAAATAAAATTAGAAAATTTATTCCAAATATTTGTAGCAGATTTTTCATAATTAAATTTAAATAATTATTTGAATTATTTTAGTATTTTAACAAATATATTACCGGTATGATCAAAATACGCGAATATGGGCTATAAATAATATTTTTATAATCCGAAAAATTCTAAAAAATTATTTTATGAAAATAAAAATATTTTAAAAATATTTTTTAATTATTAAATTAATTTATTTTATTTTTAGTATCGGGTTTTAAACAGAATCTAATCCCGTAAAGACCCGAAACGAACTAAATTTTAGAAAAACAACATTTTCTGTAACATATAAAATATTTATCTAAAAATATAAGGTTTTATAAGAATAACAAAATTTTTTAATGAAATAAAAATGAATAGTGTAAAAGAATAATCAATTATCGATAATAATGGAAATACGATAAAAGGTTATAACTGTAACTTTTATAACCCGAAAAATTTCATAATTGATATATTTGGAAATCTTATGAAATTACGAGTCTAATGGTACTATTGGTATATTTTTGATATCTCGAGCCCCGGGACATGCTTTTCGAAGTCTGTATCCGAATGAGTTCGAAATAGGTCAAAAATTTACCAATCTGATATTTTTAAACAAACTTATTTTACTATGAGATATTATACATATTTAAACTACATCTCAGCCTCTAGGGCTAGGGGCGCTAGATTGCCGGACTTAAGCTATTGTATTTCCGCTTAGGGTTTCCGGGTGATTTTCCGGTCTAGATCCTTGCCAATTTGGAAACTGATATTTTATGTTTATACAACTTATTTACTTTGAGAAATTTATTTTACATTTATTTTTGTAAGTATTTAATATCTCTTAGTGTTTTCAAAATTCTTGAATTGAGTTATATTTTCGAAAGTCAATCGTTATTTCCTTTTTAATAATTTGTTTTTGGGCTTTACATTACCCATTTTTATAAGTCAGAGTTAAATATAGAATTTTTTGTACGTAGTGGTTTTGAATTTGAAGACCACTGAGTTCTTATTTTATTTTTAAGAATTTTCATTTTCTCATGATTAAGAAATTTTTGGATTCATTCATGATTTAGGACTTCTCGAAATTTGGTTTTAATTTTGAGTGATTTTTAGGGTTTATTTTCAAAGTTCATTTTGGAATTATTTATTGAAATTTTCCGGGGCTTACAAGTGTCCCTTCTTCTTTTCTTATCTATTTTAAGGGTTCATTATATCATCGAGGTTGTAGTGACACTTAGTGATATTTGGATTATGGATGTGATAATGTCCTTGATGATGAATAATTAACAGAACATCTTTAAACATGACGCAATAGTAATTTTTTTATTCCACTATCGCATAGGTTTAATTTGATTTGTCATTTATCACATAACAATTTAATAGATATATTTCCACTTAATAGCAAAATTATAAAAATCAAGTATCGAGATCATGTCTTTTAGTCCTCATTTTATTTATCAAATATAATTCCTAGCTTTAATCTTAATATGACATAAGTTGGTATAAGTTATTTTGGGAATATGAAACAAGGTCACACGGATTATATTGTGCTTAAATCAATCAAAGACTTCATCATTCATTATTGTTAAATTATTATATTTCGTCTATCCTACAAGATAATGGTCTACAAAAGTAACATTACCTCTAAATCATTTATGCCTAGTAAGTTTACCAAATGAAGTTTTGTAATGTTGATTTATGTGAAAAATCATGTAGGAATAAATTATTGTAATATATTATGGGCAATGTAATTACTTCAATTTAAATTTTGTGTGGAAATTTACCAAATGAAAGTATAAGACATTTACGAGTTTGGCTAGCTAGAAAAGTGGAGTATATATACAAAATTAACAGAGCTATTTTAGAAAACAAGCTCTCCTAATAAAGGCTAATTGTTATTGTACACTAATAGGAAATATTCTGTATTAATTTACACATCATAATAGCTAGAAAATATTAGTCTTATATAAATCTATAAATATAAATAATGCCATTGCATTTTAAAAGGTTTTGTCTATAGGTTCTAATTATTCAAAAATATTATAGCTTACTACCGTAATAATGCCACAGAGATAGCCCATGGGTCAAACAAGAAGTAAATCGAGTTGCAATACCCCATGTTCAATAAAATGTTAATCGTACAAAAGAAAAATGTAGAACAATTGAAGTCTCTTCATTTTCTTCATCTTAATGTTACTAGCATTGAAAGATTGCCAATGGAATATGAAAGGACCAGAACCTATCCATATTATGTAATAAACAAAGCATTCTCTTCTAGACTAGTGACTCACCTTCAAACCACTAGAAATGGCAGCATTAATTATTAGGTCTGATTTTATCGCCTGGATAATTGCATATGTCACAAGAGCTATTGAAACTTTACCTATGCTATCAACAGCTAAAGCACAAGTAAGGGACTAAAGAGGCAATTTAAATTAGAAACATTCAGCCAAAAGCTAAATTAACCATTTTCATAGGTCGAAAACATAGAAATCTAACATCAGTCCTACTGACACACACCAAACATTCAACACAATCATCTAGGACTCCATCACTTAGATTCACTTGAAGAGTTTGAATTGAACATAGTTAATGAAAGCCATATCAATCTGTAAAGCCCCTAAATTTTTTAGAATGGTTTTGTAATACCAAATGGAAATCCTAAAGCTTGACCTAAGTTGAAAACGAACCTTAAATAATTTCGATCACGAGATTTCATAAGAGAAGATTCATTAATCATTTGGCACAAAATCCGAGCATGAGAAAGTCTATTTAGCCGATCCCTGAGGTAAACCCCTCAATTTCTAGGGTAAAGTTGGATTAAACCTTAACCTTAGTCAAACCGGAGTTTCAAAAGTCAACAAAGATCAAGACAATCAAACAATTTCAACTCTGGCAATCCCGCATTCTCAAACCCTAGAAAACAAATTGAGTTAATGGCTTCTAAGAGTTCGTAATAATATAAGGTAATATAAAAATATCAGATTCATGAATTTCAAGTGTCCTTCAGACTCAAACGGGATCAATTCTCGAAAAGCGTTCCCGGAGCTGGAATAATAAAAATATTCCAATAACACCAAAAGACTCGTAATTAAACAAGGATTTCAAAAAATTAGTTTCACAATTTTTCGGTAATTAAAAATAATAGATATAGCTCGTTTACGCGTATTTTTATTATCATCGGTATTTTATATGTCTAGTCTACTATTCATAGTACTATTCCTACTATTCATTACTATTTCACTAACTCTACTTTTTTTTACACCTATTTCTTACTATGTACATACCTATTTTCTTACACTTTTACATTTCCAATACATCTTATATCAATTCATATCTTACATATTAATTATTTTCTTATAAAATACAAACAAAATCAACTCACTCTCACTCTTTTCCCTCTAAGGTCGGCGCAATTTCTCTCTCTCTTCCTCTCATTTATTTTCTTTTTCAATTATTTTATTACATCAAAATTTCACTCCAAAAATTCTATAAATACCCCATTCCTCCTTCATTCTTTCATACATCTATTCTATATAACAAAACTCTACCAAAATTTCCTTTCAAAACCTCTCTCCAACTATTCTCTCTCAAAACACTCTCTACTAATTTCTACTCTTCAAGAAAAGTTACAAAAGCACACTACCCATTCATTTCTTTTCAAATCTTTCATTAAACCTTAGGTAAAAATCCTACCTATATTCTTTATCATCTTCATACAACTTAGTATAAGCTTAGTGTATGTTTCTTAGACTCATGAGAGTTAAAAAAGCAACAATATATTCATGTTTTGTTTTTGTTCATATTCCTATTTTACATTATGTTGTTATGTTGTTGTTATTATTGTTATTATTATTTTTGGTTTAATCTAACTTATATATAGTATTATGTATATTATGTATATATATTTCTTTAGAGCATATAAGCTCACTTATTATTTATTTATTTCAATGCTTTGCAATTTATTAACACTAGTCTTTCTAGTCTTAGACTAGTCCATATCAAGTCAAAACAAATTTCTTTATTTTCTTTTCTTTTCTTTTCTTTTTTGGGACTAGTCTATTCTTAGTCCCGGGTTGCCTTGATGAAGCTAAGGCTCCCAATACATGACCGGGATACCTTGATGAAGCTAAGGTTCTTAATCCTTGATTATTTTATTATGTTTATCTACTTATAAGTATTTCTTTCTATCTTATTATGTATTATCTTTACTTTTACATTGCTACATAATCATATTCATGCATGATTAGAATGTTGTTGTCTTAAATAAAAATAAAAATGGGTTCTTTATTAAATAAAGAAAAGTAAACTAGATTTCTTAACAAAAGAAATTTTCAACAAAAAGATCTAAGTTTTCTTTTAATAAACTCTTTTAAAAGGATAAGCTAATCATAAATTCTAGAAAAAGTAGTAACGTAGATTTCTTCAAAATAATAAAAGGAACTCCTTTCTTTTATAAATCAAAACTTAATACTCCATAAAGGAAGAATTTTTAGCATTGAAGGATTTTAACTCAACCATATCTTTTATAAAACTTAAATAGGTTCACCTTAGACTTCGAAAATCACATACTAAGAAAGTTTCTTCAAAACTTAATTTTTATATGTTGATATTCTCTTTTCAAAAATTAAAAATGAAATTTTTACTAAGTTCTAATGTTGACAATTCTTTATTAAAAAAGCTTTTCTTATAAATTGGTCTAACAGAATTATTCTACCACTTAACAAATATTAAGAATAAAACAAGTTTTTCAAATCAAGGTAAAATCAACTCACTATTTTGGAAACCAACTTAGAAAAATAAAATTTGCCAAGAAAGTAAAGTTTTAAAGGTACACTTTTTTCCTAAAGAAGAAAAAGGATATGAAAATAAGAGGGAAACGTACATTTAACACAACTCCAAATATTTGACCACAACAAAAACTTAAAGGATATTTTGAAAAGCTTATTTTTCAATCACTAGAAATAAAGTTGGTAGATAACTTAAAGATCCAAATTTTTGGAATGAATTTACTTTTGAAAAGTGAGAAAATGAAATTATAATAGAAAAACATTTACTCATAACAACTCAAATATATTTTAGCCTTCCTTCCAACAATTCAAAAAGAATAAATTTTCAAAAGTTTTATCTTTTAAAACCCTTAAAGACCAATTGTTTATGAAATATCAATAATTGAGACAACACTACAAAAATCATGCATACAATATGAGTGTATATGTATATTCAAAGGATTTTTCAACTATATATATATCCATATATTTTGCTTAAGGATTTTTTAGTAAAGAAAAGTTTGGAAAAATCATATTTTGTGAACTATAAATTCGTAACTATACTGTATCATAGTATTTTCTAACTAAAATGGCTTTTTATGACAAAAATAACCTTAAAAATGGATAGATCTTTTCGAATAGGTAGAAAACGGTATATTATATGCACAATTCCGAGTATAATGACCAAGTTATGGCCATTTTAAGTTGGAATTACCCTCTATACGAATTTTGACGATTTTATGACATAGTTTTTGATAAGTATCATAGAATCAACAAGAAATACTCATCATCGGTATTTTTCTTGATAGGTGATCCCAAGGAGGAGTATTTATACCTAGAGGATTATTTCAATTAGTGAAATTTTCGATCGACTCCTTCATAAAAAAGAAGTGTCCTCATAGCGAGTGAGTTTATTTCCTACCTTTTACATACTTGGTTGTGCTTGTAGCTAGAGGCACCAGAAGTAAGAAAAGATGAAAATGAATTATGTATGATAATATTGATTGAAAGAATGCTAAGCATACTGAGACATGAATCATTGATAATTAACTTGTGTTTTACTAGTATTATGTTGGAGTGTGTACAAATTTTGTCATGCCCCGAAGGGTACCCTAAACGTGGCAGTCCGCCACATATAATATCAAGGCTTAGAATAGTTACCTTAGTCATGTGAAAGCCTTAGTATTATATGTAAGGCGTCTAACACGGTAATAGGAGACGCTTTTGGGAAGCATAGTTTAAGCAAGTAAAGATAAACATACAAGGATCCAGAAATAAAGTATATCATATCATAAATAACCAAAGGTCTGTTACATAATTTCTTAGGGGCATACCCCCGCTAATTCCAAGGATCGAGATAAACTTCATAACATCCAAAATACTACCTTAAAGATTTCAAAGGAATTCTAATCTAAGTCTTCGAGTAGATTTCCTCCAAAAGCTTTAACATAAAATGTATATGGATACGGGATGGCCTCGGGCACAAAAATAGGTGTTCCTGAGAATACAAATATCTATAGGGGTGTAAGCTTATGTGCTTAGTGAGTAAATCCCAAAATTCATACTCGAAGAAAATTTATCAATCAAGTTTATTATTCAAACATATGAATGCAACAACCACGTGAGCATACAAGACATATGACTTTCCGGGAATCATATGTTGGATGAATTTATGCCCTTCATTCGGGGTTGGGGATTCAGGTCAATTACAGCCATAACTTTTGAAAACACTTTTATAGATCTTACCGGCTCCTATACGCCATAAAAAACATGTAGTTATTACAGGCTCCTACTAGCCACCACTTTTGTAGTTTTTACCGGCTCCTACTCGCCACTTACATGATATACCGGTTATGTCTACCACCACTATTATACACTTGTCCCACCAATTGTATAATAGTGAATGCAATGTGACTCAACATATGAAGTGCATGAATAATTTCTTTTAATTAAAGTCTAGTAGTTACATTTAACTTCTTTCAAGTGATCAACCAATTTCAAACAATTCAAGATATTAATATACATACAACTTTATTACAATCAAATCGGGTTTCCATATACTTAGTATCCCTTCAACATATTATCATACACTTCTTTTTTATCTTTGCTTAGATTCTAGTGCAACTAATTTTACAAGCACAATCAAGAGTATGAGAAAAATCAACGGGAAGTAACTCACTCGGCCATGATGACATCGTTCTTGAATTGGATGGGTCGTTCGGAAATTCCACTTAATCGTAGTGGTCTTCGGGATACAAACAATCCTCCTCGTGATTATCTAATCAAGAAGAATACCCAAAATGAGTATTTCATAAAATTCTATCCTTGAAGATTCTAATCTTTTCTTAAAATCGTAGTAAAATCGTATAAGGGGAAATTCCAACTTAAAATGGTCATAACTTGCTCATTTTAACTCGGAATTTCGCGTATAATATATTGTTTTCTACCTACTCGAAACGATCTACACATTTCTAAGCTTATTTCCATAAAACTAAGTCGTTTGGGTTCCGAAAAGGTAGCGATCAGATTTGCCACGATTTTGCAAACACTTGTTTTCCTTCTTGTAAACAAAGCTCATTTTGAAAAGATAACCATTTCAATTATTTTGTAAACTTTTGAAAGGTGTATATGTGTAATGACTCATAATAAATGTATGAAGTAAATGAAGTTGTCTCAACTTATAAAAAGTAAGGTTTTAAAAGATTTTGAACTTGAGATTCTATTGAATATTTATTCTACTTTTTGAAAGATCTTGAGTTATGAAGATGAATGTTCTTTTTCTAAATTTAATCTCTTGTAATTTCTTTAACTTCCTAAGGTGTGGTTTTATTTTCAAAACTTGGATTCAAAAAGTAATAAAATGACATTTTTATTTCTTGTAATGATTCCAAAAGAGTATTTCTTGATGAAAGGTGAGTTTTTATAAAACCTTTTGTTTATGTAAGAAAAATCATTTTCCAAGTATGTTCATGAGTTTTTAGGAAATTTATTTCCTATTTTCATTTAACAAGAACCCTTAGTTTTAGAAAGACACTTCCTTCTCTATTTTTGTTGAGACAAAAACATTATGTTCATGCATGAATATGAATCATAACTATAGAAATATAAAGGAACATAATAACTTTGAAAGCTTAAGTAAATAATAAAGTAAATCAAGTATTGGGACCTTAGCTTCATCAAGGTACCCTGGGACTAAGAAAAGACTAGTCCCGAAAAAGAAAAGAATTGTTTTGACTTGATGAGGACAAGTCTAAGACTAGAATGACTAGTCTTAAAATCAACTGGAAATTTAAATAACTTGAAATGAAGTAAATAAATTGCATGAAAGATAAATAAATTGTAAGACAATGAGCTTATATGCTCTAAATAATATATATAGTTATATAGATATATTAGATAGTAGTAACATAAAGGAAATATAAAGAACATAAAGGAACATAAAGAGATTGATATTATGAACAAAAATAAAGTATGAATCTAATGTTGCTTTCTTAACCTTCATGGTTTTAGAAAACACACACTAAGCTCATACTAAGTAAATGAACATGGGGACTTCTTGAAGGCATATTACCTAAAGGAAAAAGAAGAGAGGAGCTCCTTGTAGAAGACTTCTTGGAGAGAATTCTTGAAAGAATTTGGGAGAGATTTTGGTATAGTAACTTTAGAGAAGAAGTGGTGTGAAAGAAGTGAAGGTATGAGGGGGTATTTATAGGAAAATGTGGGAGATAAATTGTGTTAATTAAATAATTGGAAATTAAAACAAATTGAGGCATAGAGAGAGAGGGCCGGCGCCATTTCCATGCTTGGGGAGAGGAAAAATTAATTTTTTTGTCTTTTGATTAATTAAAAGTAAGAAATGAAAGATGTGAAATTGAATTGGAAATGAAAATGTGTAAGAAGTAGGTGTATGGTTTGTAAGAATAGGTTGTAAGAAAAAGTAGAGATAGGTGAATAGTGTAGAATAGTAGAAAATAGTGTAATGTAAAAGTAGACATGACAATTAAATACCGGTAGTAAGAAAATACGTGTATAAAAGCGATATCTGATATTTTTAGTTACCGAAAAATTACGAAATTGATATTTTTGGAAATCTCATATTTTTTACGAGTCTAACGGTATATTCGGAATATTTTTCCTATTCCGGGCTTCCGGACACGTTTTTCAAGAACTATGTCCGATCGGGTTCAAAGGACACTCGAAATTCTTCAATCTGATATTTTTATAAAACCTATACTATTACGAACTATTACAACTAATTTTTCTAACTTCGTTTTCTAGGGCTTGAGAAAACGGCAATGCCGGAGTTAAGCGATTTTAGTAAGCTAGGGTTTGGTTGACTCTGGAAATCCGGTTGACTTCCGATTAGGGTTTAAACTATAATTTGGATCCAAAAATTTCAGGGATTTACAAATTTTGTGATCATCTTAAAATTACTCTAATCATATATTATGACTTATATTAATTGATTCATTCATATCACGTAGTTAGTTTCATATCATGAGCTACTGTACTCCATGGGATAAGAGTATAGTAGCCAAGTTTATAGGAGCCATAAATCTGTAAGATGGGCGATTAGGAGCCTGAAAGAACTATTTCAAGATAGGCAAGTAGGCACCTGAAATAAACTACATAAGTTGGATTTTAAGATAGATTTTAAAGAGCCTGAAACACCCAACCTGAATGGAGGGGTAAATTCATTCAAACATATGATTTCCAATAGATCATATGTATTGCTTAATCACTTGCTTGATGCATTCATATGCTTGTTTAATAACTTTTTTGAAATTATTTATACAAGTACATTGATTCAGGAATATTCTCACTAAGCTAGTTATGCTTATACTTCGATAGACCTTTGTTGTAACAGGTCTATATCTTTTATGCCTAAAGACTTCATATGCTCAAGTGGGATTATGTTTTGGAAAAGCTTCCAGAAATCTTGTGAAGATCTTACGTTAAATATTTTTTAATATCTTTTAGTGTTAGTTTTGTCACACCCCGCCCCCTCAGGCGACGGCGATGTGATGTCAGGGCAGACAACCACTGCTGGCCCCCTAGTGGTAATGGCCGACACCACCATTGCATCATGGTGACCCCAACCAACGTATGCCCCTCAGGGTACCACGGGCACTATAGGTATTGTTACCCTTAGGATGGATTGAACCCAGTCTGCAGCCTCTAGGGATCGAACCCAAGATCTAAGGCTTTTGCATGCCCCAAAGGCAGCATCTCACACCAATTGAGCTGCAGATCAACTGGTGAGAGGTGCTGCCTTTGGGGCAGGCAAAAGCCTTAGGTCTCGGGTTCGATCCCTAGAGGCTGCAGACTGGGTTCAATCCATCCTGAGGGTAACAATACCTATAGTGCCCGTGGTACCCTGAGGAGCATGTGTTGGTTGGGGTCACCATGATGCAATGGTGGTGTCGGCCATTACCACTAGGGGGCCAGCAGTGGTTGTCTACCTTGGCATCACGTCGCCGTCGCCTGAGGGGGCGGGGTGTGCCCGTGGTACCCATTGGGGCATGCGTTGGTTGGGGTCACCATGATGCAATGGTGGTGTCGGCCATTACCACTAGAGGGCCAGTGGTGGGTTCGCCTGCCCTGGCATCGCATCGCCGTCGCCTGCGGGGGTGGGCTGTGACAAGTTTTGTTTTCTTGTGTGAAAGACTAAGACGATATTATGATTATTTGGAGATTTATAGGGGAGAAACCCCTAAAATAATGTAAGGATTATATTCTTATAATGTT
The DNA here is from genome assembly GCA_024138025.1 of Combretum micranthum. Taxonomy (NCBI): domain Eukaryota; kingdom Viridiplantae; phylum Streptophyta; class Magnoliopsida; order Myrtales; family Combretaceae; genus Combretum; species Combretum micranthum. The sequence goes on from JAMXBD010000163.1 coordinate 369,582, forward strand.
GAAATCAGGTGGTTACCTAGAATTGTTGTATGCTGTATTTACTATCTTGAACTATACATCCTACCGGTGTCTTCTGTTGTTGTGATAGATGCCTTACATATGGTTTTGAAATTTTCGTATGTCTTTGGAAAGTCATTCTTAAGTTTTAGTACCATATGTGGCATAGTGTCACGTTTAGGGTACCCTTTGGGGTGTGACACAATCAACCTTTTTTTAGGCTATTTTGTTTAATGGCTTTTAACATATAAAAAGCAACTACGGGGTGAGTGTCATTTAGCTTGTATGTGTTAATGGTAAGCAAAGGGAATGTAATATACACATATGAGAATGACAATGTATTATGATGACTAGCAAGCAATTTATCTTTTAAGAATAACTTTAAGAAATTCTCTTAATAATAATTATGGTGCTAGGTGACTTGTAACTTAGAATGATCAGAGCATCCCTTTTGTAGGTTGCACTAACCACATCAGTAACAACTCATGCACAATAATAAAGAAGACAAACACTCTTGTCAAGTCCATTCCAAACACACATAGATAGATCTCAAAGATCAAGTCACAACATACTTACAATTCACCTCTACGTATATGTTTTCCACAATTTAGGCGAAATACTTTGCAATAATTTTGACATATTTGTAATATTATACTAGAAGTCCCACCGTTGTTCCTAGAATAAGTATCTAGAAGTTCCACTGCATGTGGTATTTTGTTTGTAAATTATATCAATAGAGATGTGTATGTTTCATAAACATATGTCTATATGTGACATTTTAAAGCTCCTCACTAGGGTCCTTCGCATTGTACATGGTTTTATTCACCCTAAAATAAAGTGAGAGCCCGAACATATTATAATCCCCATATTTCCTACATAATAAGAAGGGTGAGCAAGAACAAATCACTTACGACTGAAATGCCCTTTACATGCAAAAACTGCTCCAAAGACATTTGTATAAGCTCCCCATTAACTAAAAAATCAATTGGTTCAAGCTTCCAATCTTAGTTTCATAACGATAGTTAGAATAAAAACATCAATGCCAAATTAAGTTTAAGTAGGACAAAGTAATCATGGATTGAATTCCAAACAACAAATTAAGGAAATGTTTTTAGTTTTAATCAAGTACAATAATTTCACACTTCATGGTAATAAAGAAGCAATTGTTACACTTGGAGTTCCTCTACATATTCACGTCTTGGATGTTAAAGCATAAACGCTTTTTAGATGTTTTTATTTTTGTGCTAAACAAGAAGTGTTTAGCATTTGAACAACACATTATCATCAATTGTTACATAAATAAACAAGTACAAAACTTACCAAAAAACCCACTTATTGTTCCTCTCGAAGGACACACAAATCACTATCATATATAACTAAATATGCTGCATAACATGGCAATACACAATTGGTGAGTACTACAAAGGGAAGACAGAATTAGGGTAGGAAAGTTTCATTAAACAAATATATGGATTTTTCTTTTTCATACCTATGTCATTCAATTGTTGACATATAACAATTATTTTATATTGCAATCCATTTTATACTCTTCTTTATGGTGCAACAAATGATTTGTCAAAACATGAATAAAACACCTAAATGAGAACTAAAAGGTTTTGCACCGAACAAATAGTTACTCAATCTTATGGTGCATTTCATTGCATAAATATAAAAACTATTACAAGCTAATATTCATAAATTGGTAACAAAAGTATCCAGTAATTGAAAAGGATGGTAAAATGAAGACTTTTACCTTATTACAAGCTCGAAAGAAGATTTACAAAAATTTGCAAACAAAAGAAAAAAAAAGTACAATAAATTTAACGATTTTAAGGAGTTACTAGTAGTTAAATAAGTATGGTTTGTGATTAGGGTTTCAAATCTAGGGATTGAGATTTGGGGTTTAAAAATATGAGAAAGAGAGTGGGAAAACCCTAAAATCCATAGATAGTGTTGTGTGAGTGTGAGAGTGAGAGAGAGAGAGAGAGAGAGAGAGTAAACCCCCGAAAATTTCATAATTCTTAAAAATAATCCTAGAAGTCTAATATAAAAAATTTAAATCCCAAAAATCGACTCAAGATAAAAACCAAATTCTAAACCGAGCCAAAACACCGGAAACGAAACCCTAAAAATCGAATCAAGTTAAAACTTAATTCCAAATAAGATCAAAAACGAGCTTTCTGAATCTTGAGAAAACGAGAACCCTTGAAACAAAATATAAAGTCCAACTACTGGTATAATCAACGTCCGTACGCTAATTAAGTCATCTACCAAATTCCTAAAATGCAAATGAAAACAATAGATCCAAATACCGCTTAACAACAGAATGATAAAATCTAAAATCCTTCGGTAAAATTTTAGAATCACAATCTTCAATTTTCACCAAAAGTCAAACTGAGTCAACTCATAACCCTAGACTCGGTTAAAACGATCTCGAGAACTAAAAACTATTAAATAATCACAAATAAAACATAGATGTTGAGCTAAAAATATAAAACGATCAAAACTAAAAAATTATACGATCTTATAAATATCTCGATGAAACCGGAAGTCAAACCAGAACCCTAAAATCAACAAAGCCTATAACGAACCCTAGTGTTTAAGATCCGACAATCCCGTGTTGTCAAACCCTAGAAAACAAAATTAAACTATTAGCTTAAAATAGTCCGTAATAATATAGGGTAACATAAAAATATCAGATTCGCGAATTTCGAGTGTCCTTCGAACTCAAATGGGATCAATGCTCGAAAAGCGTATCGCGGAGCTCGGAATATTAAAAATATTCTGTTTATACCAATAGACTCGTAAAAATATAAGGATTTCAAAAATATCAGTTTTAGAATTTTTCGGTAGCTAAAAATTACATATTTCGCATTATTACGCGTATTTTTATTACTACCGATACTTTAATTGTCTGGTCTACTATTCATAGTACTTTTCTACTATACATTACTATTTCACTATCTCTACTTTTTCTTACACCTATTTCTTACACCTACATACCTATGTTCTTACTTTTTATAATACAACTTTAATCACATCAAACTTTACACATTACTTCTTTTATTACAAAATAAACTAAAATAAATCAATTTCGCCCTCTACAAGGCACCAAACCGGCGCCTCCCCCTCTCACTTTCATCCATTTATTTTTCTTTTTCAATTTATTTTATTACATCCAAAATTCACTTCAAAAATTCTATAAATACCCCCTTCCTCTTTCACTCTTTTCACACAATTCATTCTACTACCAAAACTCTCTTAAATTCACTACACAAACTCTCTCCATAAACTTTTCTTCTACCAAAACTCTCTTTCACCAAATACTCACAAGAATTTCCCTTTATACAATACAACTACCATTTCTCCATAACCACATAACCATACATTCACTGCTATCTTTATACCACAAAAATACCTTAGGTAAGAATTTCTTTCAACCATTTAATCATCCATTTCATGTAACTTAGCATGACTATGGTGTTGTTTTGAAACTCATATGAGTAGTAAAAGCAACAACATGTTCATGTTTTGTTCTTGTACATAAGCTTTCTATTTTATTATGTTGTTATTATTATTGTTATTATTTGCTTCTAATCTAACTTATATATATAGTATTATGTATATTATGTATATATATAGTTATTTAGAGCATATAAGCTCATTTGTTATTTATTTACTTTCAAGTTATACAAATTATTTATTTCATGTTGTTATTAAGACTAGTCTTTTTAGTCTTAGACTTGTCCATATCAAGTCAAAACAATCTTTTGTTTAATTTCTTTAATCTTTCGGGACTAGTCCATTCTTAGTCCTGGGATGCCTTGATAAAGCTAAGGCTCCAATGCTTGACTGGAATACCTTGATGAAGCTAAGGTTTCCAATGCTTGATATTTTATTTTCTTGCTTATTATTTGTTTTAGTATTTTCTTATGTTCGTATTATTTTATATGCTTATGATACTTGCATCTACATAATGTTAATATCTCAACTAAACTAAAAAGTAGAATTTCATTTTATTAAAGGAACTCAAAACTAGATTTTCGATTATGTAATTTTTCATAAAATCATGGAGTTATTATCAACAACATAAAAATAAAGTTTTCTCAACGTTTTCATAAATAACAAAGATAGGTTGCCAAGGAAACATAAGAAATAAATATTTTCTTGTATATTATGTTAATCTAAGCTTTAGTAAAATAATTTATTAATATTAAAAGTTTTTACAAAAAGCTTAAGATTTAAACTTTTTTAAACTTCATAATAAGACTAAAAAACAAACTAGTTTTCAAAGATAAAAATCAACTCATAAAGTTATGAACCCACTTAGGAAAAATAATGATTTATAAATTTCTAAAAAGAAGGAACTCATTTTCAAAAGAATATAAATAATGGATTTTATCAATAAAGATGACTCTTTTCAAAAGAAATAAAAGAACAAGTTAGCAAAAACTTATATTTTAGAAATAAATATAAAGACAAGATTCATTTTCTAAAAATCATCCTAAATACAAAATTATAAAAATGTTTTCAACAACCTAATATACTTTTTGATAAAATTGATCTTTTGTCACTAAAAGTGAAAATTATGAAGGATTAAGGTTAAAAGAAAAATTTACTTATTTTGGGAAAAAGGAATGAAGGAAATAAAATAAGAATATAACCATTTATAATAAAAGTATAAAGTTCCTTTCAAATACTTGAAAAGGAATTTAACAAGATAAGTTTTAACACTTTAAAAAGAATTGTTTTATGGAATAAATTGTTGAAACACTATCATTAGAAATGTTGCGTATAAAATGAGCTTATCTATATACTCAAAGTATTTATCAAATACATGTTCATAATTATATATAATATATATATATTGTTACAAAAGAATTTTCTTTAAAATAAAGTTAAGTTAGAAAACGAATTTGCAAAATTTTGGTAATATTCGTTTTAAATCTATACCCAACGTTTTCAGAACCTAAATAACCTTTTATGATAAAGATAAGTTTAGAAATGGATAGATCTTTTCGAATAGGTAGAAAATGGTATATTAAATGCGAAATTCCGAGTTAAAATGAGCAAAGTTATGGCAATTTTAAGTTGGAATTTCCTCTTATACGATTTTACCACGATTTTAAGTAAAGTTTAGAATCTCCAAGGATAGGAATTCCATGAAAGAGTCATCCCTGGTATTTCTCTTGACTAGGTGACGAAGGATACGAGAATACCCTACCTGAGGATTACTACGACTAAGAAGATTACGAAATGGACGAGTGAGTTATTTCTCCTAATTTCGTTACCTTGCTTGTGCTTGTAAAGTAGCGACATTAGTATACTAAAAAAAGGTAAAAAAGGATATATATTTGGGGATTTTGGGATTATGTATATGTGATTCTATGTTTATGTATGAAATGAGAATTAAGAATATCGCAACTTCGAACTGCTTGTTAAATAATTTTGTTTACTTACTTGTATGACTGTTTATTTGTTTACTAAATTGATTGATCGCCCCTAATAAACCTTAATAAGGTTTGGCTTAAGAAAAATAAAACGCTCATGCATAGCATCCATTGAGTCACATTTTTTTTGAAAGGCTGCTACTCCTACGCGTAGAGTTGGATTGGCTGTGATCGTGCGGTGCCACCGGACATGTTCCTTCTTGGAGAATCCAAATCGCTTGGGGAAAGCGACTCTAGGTTCGGAGTGGAGCCAACCGAATGCTGTGAGTGAGGACCTGGGGACTAGCAGCAGAAGGTCGAGGACCTTCAACCCCGATTCCCTAACCTTTGATACGGAGGGGTAAATCCGTTCTATATATGGTTTCCGGATAACTATATATATTTGCGTAATCATGTGATTATTGCATTGTTTTCATAGCATATGCGTGAAAATCTAAATAAACTTGTTTGAAAATATGGTGCGAATGATAAGGAATATCTCACTAAGCTAGTTGTAGCTTATACCCCTATAGATTTTGTTGAAACAGGTATACCCATGGCTTAAATTGAGAATCATGACATTAAAGAAGTCATGAAAGGATGATTAAGCTTCTATGAAGAAAATGAAATCATAAGATGAAGTAATTTTGTAAGGTTCTTTATATGTAATGACCTATATGATTAGTGATGTATATTTATTTGAAGATAATAGAGGGATATGCCCCTAAGATTTGAAATGTAATATGTATGTTTTATGATAAGTATTCTCTTTGCCTTGTTACTTATTTATGATCAATATAAATTACGCTACTCCGATGCGTTCCTTTGGTTGTGATGTACGCCTTGTACATGATATGGAAACCTTTGCGTGACTAAGGTAGTCATTCCTAGGCTTTAGTATTGTGTACGGCGGACTGCCACGTTTAGGGTACCCTTCGGGGCATGACATAGAGAGAGAGAGAGAGTGTGTAAGCCATGGAAAATTTCAATAAATAATTCTAAAGATGAACCTTGGAAATAAAACCCTAAAAGTCACTCCGAATTAAAACTGAACTTCTATAAATCCCAAATTTCGAACGAATCCAAAAATTTCTAAATCATGAGAAAAATAAGAAGCCTCAGAAATAAAATGGCAACTTAATATACTTCCATTCTGAGAACCTCTCCGTACGACAAATTCTATATTTAACTCCAACTTATAGATTCGGATAAAATAGAGCCCTAAGACAGATTTCTAAGAAGTAAATAGTGATTAACCACAGGGAACAAAACTCAACCCAAAGAATTTCGAGAACATTGTGAGATATTAAATTCTTATAAAAATCGACCCTAAAGTAAATCTCACTAATCAGATATGTCATGAAGGTATAAAATATCCATTTCCAATCTTGCGAAGGTGTGAGCCGGAAGGTCAATCGAAAAACCTAAGTCCCTGAATCTCCAAGAAACTCTGTAGTGTGGGTCCGACAATTTCTTGTTCCTAAACCAAGGAGTCAGAATATGAGAAAAGGGTGTAATTGGTTCATATTAGGCTAGGATGCTCGAAAGGGTGAGACCAACAGGGTTTCGACCTATTCCAATCCGGCCAGGTGCCGACATCGAAAAGCGCGCCCTGGGAGTTGGGAATGTTAGTGAATATGTTATTAATGCCGTTAGATTCATATTTCTATAAGGATCTTTAAATTAAGTTCTTCAAGTTTTCAAATGGCTAGAAGTATACGAGTTTGCAAATTTAATTGTATTTCATTACTACCGAAATTTAGTGAGTTTCTACGATTTACTATTATTCATTACCCATTATTATTATTATTATATTATTATTATTATTATAATAAAAAGTATACCCTAATTCTCCCGGTAATCGGACAAACTTCGGAAACCAGAGAACGAAACCCTATATCAGTCTGGTTCCAGCTTAGTGAGAGGAGCCTAGAAACCCTAGATCCGGCTTTCCTTCGATTTCATAATAAAAAGTTTTATAAAGTAAATGAACATGAATTATTGTTCTAAAGCATATTTTAAACCTTTGAAAGTTTCAAATTCGGAATTTCTCAATTCTGGGCCTTCCCGAGCTCAATTACGGAAAAGCGTGCCCCGGGACGACAAACTCAGAAAAATGTTCCGGAATATTCATTAGAACCGTAATTTTATAAGGATTACAAAAATATCAATTTTATAATTTTCCGGGCTACAAAAATTACAGTTATAGCATTTTCTCGTGTTTTCGTTACAACCGGTAAAGTAGATGTTTTGTCTACTATTCACAAGTACAACCTACACTACACACTACCCATACCCTATTCTTACATCCTTACAACTACTCAATCATATTTTCTTTTCCAAGAAATTTTTGTCCCCTATTAAATTATCACATTTATTACACAATTTCAAATTTATCAAATTTCAACACACACACACAACCCCAAGTGGCCGCCCCACCCCCCCCCCCCCCCCCCCCCCCCCCCCCCTCAATTCCCTCTCAATTTGAATTATTTTTACTCATTTTATTCAATTAAACCCTAATCCATTCAATATATAAACTAATGTTCTCTCTCTCTCCTCATTTTTCACTTGCCAAATTTTCTTTCAAAAGAGAAAACTCTCTCTTCTTTCCCTATTGTTGCCGTGAGCATCACCCCCAACACCCCCCCACCCCCCCCCCCCCCCCCCCCCCCCCCCCCCTCACATTCACACACACAACACAAGTCCTCTTCATTTCATCTTCAAACCTTCTTTAGGTGATGATTCTAAACCTTATTCCTATCTTTTCTTGTAATGGCAAAGCTATTCATGTGTGTTTTTCACATTTAATCCCAATGAGCATATGCTAGGGACATGAAAACACTTGTACAAGAATATCAAGCCATCACAAGAAGTGGATCTAAAGTTTAAATGAGTTTTTGTTGAAGATAGTGTTGTGTTCATGCATGTAAAGTAGGGATCATGCATAGATATTCATGTTCATGCCATGAAATCCATGAATCATGCATGATATTTAGTAGATCTAGTGTTTAGACATTCACTTCTTCATCTACATTCATGTTCATGTGTTTATTTTGATTTTCATGTATTGATGATCATGAAAGTGTAGCCTTGCTTATGTATAGATATGTTAAATGATAGATCTACATGTATAGAAGACTAGAAACTTGAAAAAGAAATTATTTTGTTAGAAAAGCTTAGTTGAGAATTCGGATGACTTTGAAACCCTATTTTAAAAGCCACCAAAACCACTTCAAAACTTATATTTTTCATGAAAAATGAAGGGTATGTGTAATAGGTGTCTTGAAGGAATGATTTTCACAAGTCTAAATGAGTTTAGGCATGAGTAAAATGTAGAACAAGTAGTGGAGTTAAAATGAAAAATATTGAGATAGTGAGTTATAGTTAAATTCGTATTTTTGGATAGTGCCTACATAAACACCTAGTGTCTAAGTTTAGATGGCATGTTTTATGAGTCAAATGGAGTCCTTAGACAATGGATATGATGAAGCTTCAATTTTTGATGCATTAAACAAGTTTTCTCATAAAGTAAATGCAAGGAAATGGAATTTACAAAATTCGGATTTTTATAAAGAGCTTATTCAAAAACATATTTACTCAATGAAAAATGTGGATTTTTATGCATCAATGAAGGTCATGATTAATATGGATGATGAGAACTCATTTTTATTTAGATGATAAGTAAATTCTAAGGATAAAATCATAAAAACACTAGGAAATGTAAAGTTGGGAAGGATGTCTTTTTATAGGTGATTATCGTAGGATTCTTACTAAATAGAAGTTCATAAGAGCTCATCATCAAATATCATCAAAACCATGCATATATTGAGCTCACTACATGACATTCATGTTAGGAATTCATTCATATACCATCTATACATGAATCATCAATTAGGAACGTTTTTATCAAATGCGAAACGATTTTTTTTTTTTCGGAATTGAAAAATTGGCAGAACAGAACTGATCCCACTGTTTCGTGACATTAATGTTTTCAAAACTTGAAAATAATATTAGAAATAGATAGATCTTTCGAAGTAGATAGAGATCGATATAAAATTTGCGAAATTCCGAGTTAAAATAACCAAGTTATGGCCGTTTTAAGTTGGAACTTCCGCAAATAGCGAGAATTCCGATTTTGTGTAGTTTAGATACCTAGCCTGAATTAGTTTTGTCATGAGATTCTTATTAGGCTATTCTTATTTGGTAGGTGATCCCAAGCACGATGATACCGTATCACCCGACCACCGTTATTAAGTGACCGGCGTACCATTGCCGAGTGAGTTTCTCTTCCGATTTCAATTATTGCTTGTGATTATAATGATAGCCGCACTAGTTGCTAGGTAAACATAAAAAGAACGATTATGTACGATGGGGTTAGTTGGGAATTACGATTGTCTATTGTTGATATGCGAAATTGAACTTAAGGAATATCGGAACCGGGTGATAAGTTATTGGATGTGTAGAGATGAGTTAGAATTGATTGTCTGCGAGCATTGCTTGGCTACCTAAAAGAATTGGATTAATCTATTATTGGGCCTCAATTATAATTGAACTCATTCATATCACGATGGGGATGGAGCATTAGCATTTGTTGGTTTTTCGTGATCCATAAAACGAATATATGTTGGTTAATTGTGATCCATAAAACGAATATATGTTGGTTAATCGTGATCCATAAAACGAAATGTTGTTCAGTTGACCATGAGCTTAAACGGCATCGTACCGCAGGATTCGTAAATCTGCTAACCCGGGATGGAGGGAGCAAGTCTATCCACATATGATTTCCGGCTGGTCATATGTTTATTGAACTCACTCGTTTGATGTATTTCACTTGGTTGATTAATTACTTGCTTGAATGTTTGTATTAATTGTGATTCGGAAGTTTTCACTAAGCTAGTGTAGCTTATACCCCAATAGTCTCCTGTTGCAGTATGAATACCTTTGGTTATCTCCGAGGACCCGTGGACATCAGGTACAGCTCTTAGAGGTTGAGGAGCTCTCGTTAAGGCCGGGTCTTAAAAGTAGAAATGAACTTCTAGTCCTGTTTCCAGGAACCAGTGTCCGAAGGATAATACAAGGAATTTTGTGAGCTTGAGAATTCTTAGTATTGTATCGAAGGTATGCCCCCTAGTTCATGTAATAGAATAATTCTCTGAAGTCGTTCATGATTTACGTTCTTACTGCTATGTATGTCTCCTTAAGCTACTACGAAGCAAAGTATGGTCTATAATGTTGAGAGCGAGCCTTACACCCGATGTTCAAACTCATGGAAAGACTAAGGTTGTCTTACGTGAGTTTAAATGTTGAGTGTGGCGGACTGTCACGTGTAGGGTACACTTTGGGGCGTGACAGAGAGAGTTTACTGTAGTTACTGGAGCAAAAGTGTTTTTGGAAGAGAGGGAAAGTGATAAAGATAGAGCAAAACTTAATTTTGAAAGGGGAAAAATAAGCCAAATGATTTTTCATTATTTTTTATTTTTTTTATCTACCACATGCAATACAATCTTCTTAAATATATTTTTCATGATCGTAAAAGGGGTTTAAGAGGATCAACCTATAGTTATCATATCAAGTAAAGATCTAAGATATGAGAACTGTTTTGGAAGTCAGAGTTTTGCAAAACTCTACTTTATGTTTACTAAACAACTTTTAATTTCATAAAAACATTTTGATAGTTAAGGAAATATGGATTCTTACGGTCCTCTAGAACCGTAGAGTGTTGGTATCCCCCACCAAATAGTAAAATAGAATAGATCATATACATTTTTCCAAAATCTCAAACTATTACTCAAAAGCTCTACTTGTAAACCCTTGAAATTTTCATAATTATTGGAAAATAATCCTAGAAGTCTAATACCAAAATCGAAACCCCGAAAATCGACCCAAGTTAAAACCAAATTTTAAATAAGGTCAAACACGAGAATTCTTAAACTTGAGAAAAAGAGAACCTTCAAAACAAAATAGAAAATCTAACTATCGGTTAATTTGACATCCGTACACCAGTCAAATCATCTATTCGATTCCTAACACGCAAATCAAGACGATATATCCAAATAACACTCGATAACCAAATACTAATACCTTACATCCTTCGGTGAATTTTAGAATAAAAATTTTCAATTTTCACCAAAAGTCAGACTGAGTCAACCCATAACCCTAGATTCAGTTAAGCGATCCTAAGAATAGAAAAGTATTAAATAATCACAAATAAAATGAAATAAACCATAGACATTGAACTAAAAATATAATACGGACAAAACCCCAAAATTTTATAATAATATGAATAAAATCAATAAGCCGGAAGTCAAACCGGAACCCTAAGAGTCAATAAAGCTTACAAATAACCCTAGTGTTTAAGATCCGGCAATCCCGTGCTCTTAAACCCTAAACAATGAAATGGAAATAATTGTTGATAATAGTTCGTAATAATATAGGGAAGCTTAAAAATATCATATTTGCAAAATTTTAGTGTCTTTCAGATCCAAACGGGATCAGATTTAAAAAATCGTGCGCTGGTACTCTTGACGACAAAAATATACCATTAATACCAATAGACTCGTAAAAATATAAGGAGTCCAAAATATCAGTTTTAGAATTTTTCAATGGCTAAAAATTACAAATAACGCATTTATACGCATATTTTTATTACTACCGATATTTTATTTGACTAGTTTACTATTTATAGTACTATTATACTATTCCTCTATCTTTACTTTTTCTTACTACCTATTCTTACACCTACATACCTATTTCTTACAATTTTCTTTTTCCATAAAAATTCTACACCACATATTACTAAACTTCTCTTACACTTTTCTTCAAAAATTAAATTTTAATCAAATTTCTCTCTCCTCCCCCTTCATTGCCGTCTACCCCTCTCTCTCTTCCCTCTCCAATTATTTTCTTTTCTAATTAATTTAATTACATCTAATTTTGACTCCAAAATTCTATAAATACCTCATTCCTCCTTCGTTCTTTCACACAACTCATTTCACTAGCAAAACTCTCTTAAAATCTCTCCATAAATCCTCTCTCTAAAATTTCTCTCTACCAAAACTCTCTTAAACCAATTCTTCGCAAAAATCCTTCTTTATACACAAACTATCTACCACATATCACTGCCTACACAATACCTCATTCATCTACCATCTTCATACCACACAAACACTTTAGGAAAACTTCTTCCAACCATTTATTTACCCATGTCATGTAACTTAACATGACTATGGCGTTGTTTAAAAACTCATATGAGTAATAAAAGCAACAACATGTTCATGTTTTGTTCTTGTACATAAAATTCAAATTTTATTATGTTGTTATTATGTTCATATATATATTGATTTTATTGTTGTTATTATGCTAATTTCTTATTCATATCTAACTAAATATATTTATGTATTTATATATAATCTTTAGAGCATATAAGCTCACTTGTTATTTACTTATTTTCATGTTTTGCAATTTATTTATTTCATGCTATTTTAAGACTAGTCTTTTTAGTCTTAGACTTATGGAAATCAAGTCAAAACAACATTTTCATTCTTTTCTTTTCTTTATTATTTTTGGAACTAGTCTACTCTTAGTCCGGGGATGCCTTGATGAAGCTAAGACTCCCAATACTCAACCAGAATACCTTGATGAAGCTAAGGTTCTCAATACTTGATATTTTATTATCTTACTTATTATTATTTGTTTCTAGTATTTTCTCATATTCTTATTATTTTACATGCTCATAATACTTGCATCTACATAATGATATTGTCTCAACTAAATTTAAAAGTAGAATTTTACTTTATTAAAGGAACTTAAAACTAAATTTTCTATTGTGTAACTTGTCATTAAATAATGGAGTTGTTATCAACAATATAGAAATAAAGTAATACAAGTTTTCTCAAAGTTTTCTCAAATAACAAAGATAGCTTTACTAATGAAACATAATAAATAAATACTTTCTTTTTATAATATGATAACCTAAGTTTTAGTAAAATAATTTGTTAATTTTCAAAGTTATCATAAAAAGCTTAAGATTAAACCATTTTCAACTCCATAACAAAACCAAGAAGCAAACTAATTTTCATAGTTAAGATAAAAATCAACCTATAAAGTTATAAACCCACTTAGGAAAATAATGATTTTCAAGTTTCTAACGAACGAACTTATTTTCAAAGAATACAAATATGATAAGATAAAAAACAAAGGATTTTATCAATAAAGAGGATTCTTTTCAAATAAAATGTGTGGAGGAAATAAAAGATCAAGTTTTAGAAAATAAGAACTTATATTCTAAACAAGAAATATAAAAAGAAAAGACTAATTTTCTAAAACCATTCTAAATGCAAATTTATAAATAGGTTATTAACAACTTAATAGACTTTTGATAATTTTGATCTTTTATCATTAGAAGTAGAAATTATGAAAGACCAAAGTTAAAGGAAAATTTTCTTGTTTTGGAAAAAGGAATGAGGAAAATAAAATAAAAATATACTCATTTATAATAACCTAGGAAAATATAAAGTTACTTTAAAATACTTGAAAAGGAAATTTGTCAAGTTAAGTTTTAATACTTCAAAATTAATTGTTTTATGAAATAAATTGTTGAGACACTACCATTAGAATTTCTGCATATAAAGTGATATTATCTATATACTAAAGGGATTTATCAATCATATATATATATATATATTCATTAAAGGATTTAAATCATATATATATTTATTAAAGGATTTTTTAATGAAGGTGAGTTAGAAAATTGTTTCGCAAAATCTAGAAATATTCATTTTGAATATGTACCCTACGGTTTCGAAACCCAAACGACCTTATATGACAAAAATAGCCTTAGAAATGGTTATCTCTTTTCGAATAGGTAGAAAACGATATATTATATGCAAATTCCGAGTTAGAATGAGCAAGTTATGGTTATTTTAAATTAGAATTTCATTCTATACAATTTTGACGAACATAGTGAAATAGAATTAGAAAGTTTAAGTAGAATTTCTACGAAATACTCATCATGGGTATTTCTTTTGTTTAGGTGATGAAGGATACGAGATTACCCTTCTTGAGGATTGCTACGACTAAGAAGATGCAAAATAGACGAGTGAGTTATTCCTCTTAATTTCGTTACCTTACTTGTGCTTATAAAGTAGTGACATTAGTATACCAAGAAAAGATAAAAATGGATATGTATAGGGAATTCGGGGATATGTATATATGTGATTCTATGTTTATGTGTGAAATGAGAGTTAAGAATATCGCAACTTCGAATTGCTTGTTTAAGTGTTTTGTTTACTTATATGATTGCTTATTGTTTGCTAAATTGATTGGTTGCCCCCTAATAAACCTTACCAAGGTTTGGCTTAAGAAAAATAAAACACTCACCCATAGCATCCATCGAGTCACACTCTTTCAGAAGACTGCTACTTCTCCGTGTAGAGTTAGATTAGTTGTTATTGTGGTGGGTCATGGGCCATGTTCCTTCCTAGATAATCTAAATCGCTTGAGGACTGCGACTCTAGGTTCGGAGCCGAGCCAACCGAACGCTTTGGGTAGGGACCCGGGGACTAGTAGTAGAAGGTCGAGGATCTTCATCAACAATTCCCTAACCTTTGATACGGATGGCTAAATTCGTTCTACATATGGTTTTCGAATAACTATATATATTTGTGTAATCATGTGATTGTTGCATTGTATGCATAGCATATGTGTGAAAATTTAAATGAGCTTGTTTGAAACCATGGCGCGAATGAAAAGGAACACCTCACCAAGCTAGTTGTAAGCTTATACCCCCGTAGATTTTGTTGAAACAGGTATACCCATGGCTTTAATCGAAGATCATGACCTTAAGGAAGTCGTGGGAGGATGTTAAACTTTTACTAAGGCAATGGGAACATAAGATGAAGTTATTTTGTAAGATTCCTTATATATAATGTATGCTATGTTAGTGTTTTGGGAATTTCTAAGAAGTGTATTTATTTTGACTTGAAGACAATAGAGGGATATGCCCCTATGAATTGTAATTTACCATCTTTATGTTTTATGATAAATATTCTCCTTGCTTTGTTACTTAATTAGTATCAATATAAATTGTGCTACTCTGATGCATTCACTTGGTTGTGATGTACGTCTTGTATATGATATGGAAGCCTTTGCGTGACTGAGGTAGTCATTCTTAGGCTTTAGTATTGTGTACGGCGGACTGCCACGTTTAGGGCAACCCTCGAGGCGTGACACTACTTCTTCTTCTAAGCTTATATCATGCATTAAATAACTTAAACTTATCATTAAAAATATAAATTACTTTCTACGCTAATCGTTATTGTAAGCCCCTAGATTTTTCGATAATATAAGGAAAACCCTAGAACCGGAAGTCAAAACGAAACCCTAAAATTAACCTAGTTCTATGTTTAGTCTAGTGAATTTAGATCTGGCAATCCCCGTGTTCTTAAACCCTAGAAAAAGAAATTGATATAATTATGGAATATGGTTCGTAATAATATAAGAATGCTTAAAAATATCAGATTCGTAATTTTCTAGTGTCCTTCGGATTCGATCGGAATCAGTTTTCGAAAACCATGCCCTGGTGCACCAGATAGTGAAAATATTCCGACAACACCAATAGATTCGTAAAAATATAAGGTTTTCAAAAATATCAGTTTTATAATTTTTCGGTAACTAAAAAAATTAGATATAGCTTGTTTACGGGTATTCTACCGGTATTTTAATTATCTAGTCTACAATTCATAGTACTTCTCTACTATTCATTACTATTTATCTATTTTTACTTTTTCTTACACTCTATTCTTACACTCTATCATACCTTTACCTTACAATTTACCTTCCCCATACAACTTTAATCACATCACACCTTACACATTACTTCTTTTATTACAAAACAAACAAAACAAATCAATTTCACCCCCATTCACAAGCAAAACTGGCGCCCCTCATGTCCTCTTCCATCCAATTTTATTTCAATTTCAATTAATTTAATCACACTCATTTCCTACTAAAACTCTCCCAAAATCTCTCCACAAAATCACTTCCCCAAAATCTCTCTCAAGTTCTTTCTTTTCTTTAGAAAACCAATTCCCACATAATACTACAACCCATTTCTTTTCTTCTTCAACCAACACATAAACCTTGGGTAAAAGTTTCTTTCATATACTCATCATGTTCACATAACTTAACATGAGTTTAGTGTATGTTTCTTAGACTCATTGAGTTAAAGAAGCAATAATTATTCATGTTTTGTTTTTGTTCATGTCCTATTCATTTCTTTATTATTATGTTGTTATTGTTATTGTTATTATTATTTGTTTTAACCTAACTTATATAAAGTATTATGTATATTATGTATATATATTTATTTAGAGCATATAAGCTCATTTGTTATTTATTTACTTTCAAGTTTTGCAATTTATTTAATTCATGATGTTATTAAGACTAGTCTCTCTAGTCTTAGACTTGTCCATATCAAGTCAAAACAATTTTATTTCCTTGCTTTTCTCTTTCTTTTGAGGACTAGTCTATTCTTAGTCTCGGGATACCTTGATGAAGCTAAGGTTCCCAATACTTGACTTTACTTTTATGCTCTTATTTTATCTTGTTATATTGTTTTATTACCTTTTTCATAAAGTTAATTCATGCATGAATATGGTGATATTGTCTCAACCATAATGAAAATGAGTTTTCTTAAGTAATAAAAATAAGAACTTTCTTTAAAAATAAATTTTATCACATAAGAAATTATTTTCCATAAAGACTTAAAGTTTTATCTTAACAAATATTTTTTCTAAAGTTAGATAAGTTTAGCTCTAGTTTTAGTAATAATATGTGATTTCACCAAGAAATACATAAAGTAATGTTATCATAAACTCTCTTTTAAAACCAATAAAATAAGAAAGTTCCTTTAAACTTAATTTTAATTTAACCAAGAGTTTTCTTAAACTCCTTTATCAAAGTTTTCTACCAACACTTTAAAATACTAAAGTCTAGATAAGTTTTTCAAAAATTAATTTATAAGATCATTTCTTTTAAAGTGGATCTAACTTTAGAAAAGCTATAGAACATATAACCATGAAGTATTTAGAAAGACTATGTTTTCCAAAACATTAGAAATAAAGTAGTAGGAATTCAAAAAGATTAAAATTACTCTTGTTTAAGAAATGGAGCTAAAAGGAGGAAATGCTCACTTATAGTAAAATAAGGAATTTCCTTAACAAAACTAATTTCTTTACAAGTCTTAAGCTTATCTCACATATTGTTTTACAAGATCATTATTGAGATAACACCACTAAATTCATGCATATGGTTTGAGTATATATATATGTGTATTCAAAGGATTTTTCAACCATATAATATATCTATATTTTTTAACAATGAGTTCTTGAATGAAGAAAGTTTGAAAACTCTATTTTTTTAAATTCGTATCAAATCTGTACGTTACTATTCCGAGACTTAAATAACTTCTTTTGATAAAAATAACTTTAGAAATAGATAGATCTTTTTGAGTAGGTAGAAATCGGTATATAATATGCAAAATTCCGAGTTAAAATGAGCAAGTTATGGCCATTTTAAGTTGGAATTTTCATTTCATACGATTTTTACGAATTCTCTAAGATAAAATTATAGAATTTGAATAGATCTTGGATGAAATACTCATGTTGGGTATTTCTTTTGGTTTAGGTGTCGAGGAAGAAGATCTCCCCTTCTCCGAGGATTACTTCGACTCCTAGAAGAAAGCTATGGACGAGTGAGTTTCCTTTACGCTTATGTATTCGCGCATGTACTTGTAGAATAGAGCACTAGATGTTAGGAAAAGATGAAATTGATATGCATGTGGGATATCATAGGAATTATGTATGTGAATCGTTGTGTGTGATCAATGAACAATAAGTATATCGGAACCCGATTTGTGATTGATATAAATGTTTCCATGTATGAATTGTTGCAAATATTGTTTGATCGCTTTAAATGATTTAAGGTCATATTGAAACACCCATATAATAAATTGATCATGCATATCACTTAGAATATCATTTTCGAAGTTTGCTACTACTCCTCAGCGTGGGACCGGAAAGGTAAGCTGCCTAGCTACATCTTGAGGGTTAGGACGTTCGGAGAATACGACCTCAAGGTGTAGCCGAGCCGGATCGATCGCTTTTGGTATGGAAAGCCCGGGGACTAGTAGTACGGTTAGTTGGAACCCCAAGACGCGCGCAAATTTTAAGGAGGTCGATCGGGACCCAGTTCAAAGCATTCCCTAACCACCGATGGAGGGGTAAATCAATCACACATACGAGACCGGATAGTCGTATGTACTGTTTGATCATATGGTTGTTGCATTCATATGCTTGTTTAATAAACTTGGTTGATTGCTTGTTATGAGTACTTTTGCGTAAGGAATATCTCACTAAGCAAGTCATGCTTATACTCCTATAGACTTTTGACTTTGCAGGATTATCTTTTTGCACTCGAGACCATCATGACCACCCAGGTAGAATCTTTATTTTGAGAAGCTTTTGGAGGAATTCTATTTTGTAGTCTTAGAATAGATTTCTTCTAAAATCTTCTAGCTTTTGTTGTTTATCTTAGCAAGACCATGTTATTATGAAATTATCGGGGGAATGCCCCTTAGAAGCTGTAAGACTTTTATTTCAATGAAATATATATTAAGTGTTATTTTGCATGTTCCGCTGCCAATGTCTTAAAATGCATTACTCCACCGGTCTCCCTTTGTTGTGAATGTACGCCTTGTACCAATATGGAAGCTTTCGAGTGACTGAGGTACTCATTCTTAAGTTTCAATATTGTGTACGGCGGGCTATCACGTTTAGGGTACCCACTGGGGCGTGACAGTTATGTCTTCAAGGACTACATACTTTCTTAGCCCATCCCTGACCTGAGATATACCTACACAAAACTATGGGGGTGTAAGCTCAACCACAGCTCAATGAATAACAATGACCAAACCACTCAATAAAAAAATGCCAAACAATTGTTATTAACAAATATATGAAATGCGACACTTAACCATATGATATGCATAGTTTGGATTACTAGAATCCAAACCAATGGAGATTTATGCCCTCGCTTTGGGGTTGAAGAACTAGCACAAGTTATTTATGCCTTGGAGAACTGAGAATTAAGGTAAGGAGTACTTTCTCAACTCGTAGCTTTCTTAGCTTATTGCTTTAACAGCTCACTACTTTCACATATATATTACTAATGCAACCTCAAACTTCCCTTTAGAAATAACTAAGAAGGGAGGATTTTCTTTGTAAATCATTTTGTTGAAACATAACCTCTAACTTCTCCTTAGAAATAACTAAGGAGGGAGAATTTCCTTTGAAACTCATTTTGTTCTTGTGTGTGTATGTCACGCTCCAAGGGGTACCCTAAACGTAATAGTCCGTTACACTCAATATTAAAGCTTAAGTACGACAACCTTAGTCATTCCCAGAAACTTCGATATTAAGTGTAAGGCGTGCTCTTACAAATTTAGAGGACCATATAAGGAATTATGAAGCTTAAGAAGATATAATAATAAATTAAGAAAAGAGGATTCATAATATTTATTTGTTTATAACAATAGTCTTACAAATCTTAGGGGCATTCCCCAGCCACAAATAACTATAATCTATTACAAGGATATTTCTATGAAATCTACATCTTATCCAACACTAAACTTCATCTAGAATTTCCTTAACCAAAAAGGAAAATATCTGGCTGCATGGTCTACATGGCCTCAACTACAAATAGGTGAACTGCAAAAGATATCTATAGGGATATAAGCTAATAGGCTTAGTGAAACCTATTTCCATGAATAAACTTCTTGACAAAGAAGTTATTTAAGCAAACAAATGAAATGCAACATACACGTGGGCAAACAAGGCATATAGTTTTCCGAGAACTATATGTTGAATGGATTTACGCCCTCCATTTGGGGTTTGGTGATACGTAACCTCAAAACAAGTAGTTTTAGTTAAAAATTATGCTTTCGGTCAATACCGCCAAGCATATTAAGTCTACTTGATTTGAGCCATGCTTCCAAACTTCCGCCAAGCATTTGATTCTATGCCGCCAAGCAATCGCTTTCGATCATAACCGCCAAGTGTTGCTTTCGACTTGAGCTACCATCCTTCTCACTCAAGGATAATAACCTTGTAATATACCAAAATAAAGATGAAAATACAATAAATTATGAATCATAAGATGATATAGGATGAGTTTATGGTCAAAATAAGTAAGTTGTAAAAGTTTAAGTTTGATTAGGTAATGAATGATGAAATTCGGATTTATGCAATTTTTGACAGATGCTAGCCGCCATCTGGAGAATCTATGCCGCCGGCATAGAGATGACATATGAAGGGAATAGTAGCTTTTTTCTTAACGTTGGGTGGAACGCCGCCGGCGTATGCGAGGGTTTCTTTTAACGTTGGCTAGGAACGCCGCCGATGTAAATCATGGATTTACCGGCAAATGTTGTTAGATCGAAGTTCTGAGAATTCAAAGCCTCGATGAATGCTGCTAGTGCTCGAGTAATTTTTGCCAGAGTAAGATGTATGCCGACAAGATTTATATGTGCGCCGCCACCGTAGGGTCGGCATATGACCAAATTCTATAAATACAATACGCGAAAAATGATTTTTGACAAAAACTTTTTGCCATATTTTTCTTTCATCAAAGAGGGTTTTGGAGTGTTCTTGGAGATCTAGGGTTGGAGAATCATCCGGAGTGTGTTTTTGATCTAAAGTAAATGATCTTAACCTTCCCTTATAGATTATATACGAATTTGCATAAGTTTTCTTAGGGTTTTGATATGTTCTTGAAGGAAAAACAAGGGAAGGATTTAGATCTCCGATTTAATCTGTCTCGGTTGGATAAGGAGTGAGTTTTGTGATTAAAACAAGTAAGTATAATGTTTTCACACAAGATTTATGCGAATTTCATGTAAGTTCTAAGGATTTTGTGATTTGTTTGGCTGAAGGAAACCCTAGATTTGGTTAGAATCCGAATTTGTGGATGTGAGTCGGGTTTTGGTGATTCAAATTAGTAAGTTTTGTCTTTTCGTTGATGAATTTAAACAATGTGAGATTAGATGATCTTTATATGTTCTTATTGTCATGTAATATTAGGGTTTTGATGAATTATCGGTATTGTGGACTTATTATGAGTTGTGATCGGAGAAGACGGTGCAAAATTTTGGAGATTCATTGTCAAGTTAGAGTTTTAGGAGATCATGATATATTAGGGTTTGTTTCTTTTACCGTGTTTTATACATCTGTTTATGTATATATGCTGATGACAGGATAATTGGAGACTTTAGTATTGATTGTTGGTATTGAACGAGAAGTTGTAGATTCGTGTTAGTGTTATTGTTGTCGATATTGGGTTTGGTGAATTTAGAATTGTATTCTTGAAACTGAGAAAGGTACGACCAATCCCTGCTTGTTGTTTTTGCTTGTAAGTTTAGTATTGATTGACTGGTTGTAGGAACAAAATTTCATAATAAACCTATTTATATTCGGCTTAATAATTGTCTGTTTGGTTGTGTTTGGCTTTGACCAGTAAAGAACTGACAGACAGTGATACTGGTGAAGCACCCTGGTGATCTTGGTGTGAGGTTGTCCCTAGTAGACTCGTGCCTTTATATGATTCCAGTAGAATTAGGTGATATGGATTCGGGGTGTTTAGGGAGTACCCACTCATCCATATATGTATATGATTATTATTTTCAAAGAGTTATTTGATTTTTCAATGGGGTCTGAGTAACTCCGAGTTCAGGATTAAAGTATACCTAATACTGAACTGTGTTGTTTTGCTGGCTCAAGAAAGATAATAATATGACTGTTTACATTAGTTTAAGTTGCATGAATTATCTGCCTGTCGTATGTGCATATGCATTTGTTTTTGGATTGGAATTATCGTACTGAGCGTCGCCGTTCATTCTTTTAAATTTCAGGTACATGTGAAGAGGATATAATATATGATCTTTCGGGAAATGAATTATTCTTTGATAATGGGGATGGCAATAGTGGAACCGACTACTCAGCCGAGAGCTAGGCTTCATATATCAAATTTCTAAGAAGATGAAACATTTAGATCTTTTCAAATTGTACTTGGATTGTAAACCCCGATTTTCCTAGTAGTCAAGTAAACTTTGGAAACCGGAAAACAAAATCCTAAACCGGATTAGTTCAAGCTTAGTGAGAGAAACTGTCACGCCCCGTAGGGTATCCTAAATGTAACAGCCCACCACATACTAAGTAAGACTCTCGAGTTCTCTACCCGAGCCCTTCGGGAGTCTTAAATAGATGTAAAACATTCCTTTACGACAATAGAATACTTGGACAAATGGAGTTAAACAGTTTAGCGTGGCATCCAATAGCCATAGATAATAAATCAAAACGCATAATTATAGTTTACAAAATCTAAGGGGCATTCCCCCGCAAAATAATAACAAGTCCATTACAGTCATCCAGAGTCCTTAGTTTCCAATGGAAGTCTATACAAAAAGAAATGGATTAAACTTCTACGGGAAACTCCTATCTCCGGTACCTGTGCTGTGGCTTGCCTTGGCCTAAGCCATATAAACTCGTGCTGCAATAGATAAAAACTATGGGGGCGTAAGCTAACTAGCTTAGTGAGTAATAACTTCCATAACACAATTAAATACAAATCATTCAAGCAAGTGATTATTCAAGCAAGTGTATGCATCAAACAAATGTGATCAACAAACATATGACCAACCGGAAATCATATGTGGATGGACTTGCGCCCTCCATCCCGGGTTAGCAGATTAACGAATCCTGTGGTACGACGCCGTTTAAGCTCACGGTCAACTAACAATATTTCGTTTTATGGATCACGATTAACCAATAAATTCGTTTTATGGATCACGATTAATCAACATATTCGTTTTATGGGTCACGAAAAACCAACCAAGGCGAATGCTCTAACCCCATCGTGATATGAATGAATCCAATTTACAATTGAAGTCGAATATACATTAGCACAATTCTTTTAGGTGACCAACAAGTATTCGTAGACATTCATCATAGGATACTAGCTAATCAGTCCATAGCTTAACACCCGGTTTCGATATTCCTTAAGTTCCATTTCACATATCAACAGTAGACAACATATATAATTTCCCATATACCCCATCATGCATATACAATTTCTTTTTATCTTTGCCTATACCGCTAGTGCCACTACATTACAATCACATTCATTAATTGAGAGTGGAAGTAAAACTCACTCGGCCATTGGACGCCAGTCTTTCTAATAGTAGTAGTCGGGAGGTAGGGTGTCGTCCTGCTCGGGATCACCTACCAAGCAAGAATAATCCTAATGAGATTCTCATTATGTAACCAAATCAAACTATACATCTAAACTAGAGGAATTCGGATTTCTCGCTATTTGCGGAAGTTCCGACTTAAAACGGCCATAACTTGGTCATTTTAACTCGGAATTTCGCAAATTTTATATCGATCTCTATCTACTTCGAATGATCTATCCATTTCTAGCATTAATTCCAAGTTTTGAAAATAGTAAGGCCACGGAACAGTGGGATCAGATCTGTTCCACACTTTTTCCAATTCCGACAATTTGTTTTGCTTTTGATAAGATATGTTCCTAGTTGATGATTCATGCACAAATGGTATAGGAATGAATTACTAGCATGAATGGCGTGTAATGGACTCAATATATGCATGGTCATGATGATCTTGTGATAATAAACTCTTATGAACTCTTAAGTGTTAGAAAATTCCATAAAGGTTATTTCTAAAAAGCTATTCTCCCACCTTACACTCCTTAGGGTTTCTTTGGCTTTTAATCTTGTAATCCACTTGTTATCTAACTAAAATTAAGTTCTCAAAGTCTATATTAATCATGGCCTTCATTCATGTATAAAAATTCCCATTTTTCATTTAGTAAACATGTCTTTAAACAAGCTTTTTGTAAAAATCTGAATTTTCCAATTTCATTTTCTTGCATTTTTCTTAAGGAAAAACTTGTCTAATGCATTAAAAATTGAAGCTCCAATATATATATCTATGGACTTCATTTAGCTTATAAAACATCCAATTTAGACTTAAATATCAAGTGTTCTTGTGGGCATAAACCTAAGTTACGAATTTTAACCATTGATCAACATACCAATATTTTTCATTCTAACTCCACCACTTGTTTTACATTCCTATCATGCCTAAAATCATCTAAACTTAGGAAAATTATTCTTTCAAGATATCTACTACACATACCCTTCATTTTTCATATAAAATATGAGTTCAAAAGTGATTTTGGTGGTCTTTAAAGTAGGGTTTCCATTTCATCCGAATTTTCAACATTTCATATATGACAAGTCCTTCCTTTTTCAATGTTCTTGCTTCCTATATGTAAAGATCCACTATCTAACACCTCTATACATGATCAAGACTACATTTTTATGATCATCAATGCATGGAAATAAAAATAACTCTATGATCATACATGTACATGAAGTTGTGGATGTCTAAACCTTAGATCCACTAAATATAGTGCATGAATCATGGATCTCATGGCATGAACAACAATATATATGCAAGATCTTTACTTTACATGCATGAACAAGATGAGATCTTAACATAAACACATCTAAACATTAGATCCATGTCTTGTGAGGGCTTGATATTCTTGTTCATGTGTTTTCATATCCCTAGCAAGAGCATCATGGGGGTTAAATGAGAAAACACACAAGATATAGTCTTGCCATTACAAGATCTAGGAAGAACAAGACCTAAAATCAACATACCAAAGGAGTCTTGAGATGGAAAAGAGAAGAAAACAAGTTGAAGTTGTGAGGGAAGGGGGAGAGGGGCTCACGGCACTTAAGGAAGAAAAGGAGAGTTTTTGCTCTTTTACAAATTTGAAACAAGAAGAATGAGGAGAAGAGAGAAAAATATGTATATATATGAAGTGAATTAGGGTTTATTAATAAATGAGTAAAAATAATTAATGTGAGGGAAACAAAGGGGGGGGGGGGGGGGGGGGGGGTGGGGGGGGCGCCGGCCACACTTCTTTGTGTGTGTGTTTTTAAAATTTGATATTTGTAATTTAGTAAATTAAATGTAATAAATGTGATAATTATTTAAGAGACAAAATTTCTTGGAAAAGAAAATTGAAATGAGTAGTTGTAAGGATGTAAGAATAGGGTATGGGTAGTGTGTAGTGTAGGTTGTACTTGTGAATAGTAGACAAGACATCTACTTTACCGGTTGTTCCGAAAACACGGGAAAAGCTATAACTGTAATTTTTATAGCTCGAAAATTATAAAATTGATATTTTTGGAATCCTTATAAAATTACGGTTCTAATGAATATTCCGGAACATTTTTCTGAATCCGTGGTCCGGGCACGCTTTTCCGTAATTGAGCTCGGGAAGGCTCGGAATTGAAAAATTCCCGAATTTAAAACTTTCAAAGGTTTAGAATGTACTTTAAACAATAATTCAATTCATTTACTTTATAAATTTTTTTATTATAAAACCGAAGGAAAGCCGGATTTAGGGTTCCTAGGCTTTCTCACTAGACTCAACCTGGATCGGATTAGGGTTTCGCTTCCAACTCCCGGGGTTTCCTAGCTACTGAGAATACCGGGGTTTACAACCTCCCCACCTTAAATAAAGTTTTGTCCTCAAAACGGAACTGACGTACCTTGTCTTTCAAATATCTCGGGGTACTTCCTGGATTTCCTCTTCAGCTTCCCAGGTTGCTTCCTCAAAGGCATGATTCCTCCATAACACTTTAACGTAGTGATGTCTTTGTTTCGTAGCCTTTGAGTTTTCTTATCCAATATCTTCACTGGGTGTTCTCATATGTCAGGTTTTCCTTCAACTGAATTGGTTCCAATTCCAGAATCCTTTCGGGTCGGCAACGTATCTCTCAAACTGACACATGGAATACATTGTGGATCCCGGACAAATTTGGTGGCAGGGCTAGCCGATATGCTAGATCTCCGACTCTTTCCAAGATTTCAAAAGGTCCAATGTATCTCGGGCTTAACTTCCCTTGTGTACGCATCCTCTTAATACTTTTAATCGGGTTTATCTTTAGGTACACGTGATCACCCACCTTAAACTCAAGTTCTCTTCTTTTCAAATCTGCCCAGCTCTTTTGCCGGTCCTGAGCTTCTTTCATTTTCCGCTGAATCAACCTCACTTTATCGCGGCTTCTTGTACCAATTCCGGCCCAATTGCTACCTTTTCCACTTCATCCCAAAACAAAGGGGATCTACAACGCCGTCCATACAAAGCTTCATACGGTGGCATCTGGATGGTGGAGTGATAGCTGTTATTGTAGGCAAACTCGATTAGGTGTACATGACTATCCCAATTCCCTTTGAATTCCAAGGCACACGCTCTCAGCATGTCTTCTAGGGTTTGGATATCCGCTCAGACTGTCCATCGGTCTGAGGGTGATAAGCCGTGCTAAATGCAATTTGGTGCCAAGCTCTTTTGCAAGCTTGTCCAAAACTTGGACACGAATCTCGGGTCTCTATCGGAGATAATCCCTGCAGGTATGCCATGTAATCTTACGATCTCTCTGATATAGATCTTGGCTAATCTTTCCATTGAGTAGGTCATATTTATGGGTAAGAAATGCGCCGACTTAGTCAATCGGTCCACTATACCCATATTGCATCACAACCAGATGGAGTCTTGGGAAAACCACACACAAAATCCATGGATATCTGATCCCACTTCCATTCGGGAATGGGTAAGGGCTTTAGCAATCCGCCCGGTCTCTGGTGCTCTACTTTCACCTGTTGGCATACTGGACACTTCATCACATAATCTGCCACATCTCGCTTCATGCCATTCCACCAATAGCGGCTTCAAATCTTGATACATTTTGGTGCCTCCCGGATGCATGGTATATCCGGAGTTATGTGCTTCACTCATTATTTTTCCTCAACTCCTCGTCCTCTGGTACACACAGCCTTCCTTCATTTGATCACATCTTCATCATCTACGGCAAAGTCAAGGTACTTTCCTGCTTGGGTTTCCCTTTTTATCTTTTGTATCACCTCGTCATACCTTTGGGCTTCTTTGATTCTCTCTATGAGGGTCGGTTCAGTGCCAAGTTGGATATCTCAAGCTCAGCGCTTTGATCTATGAACTCGATCCTTAGCTTCTCAAACTCCTTAATCAAATCTTTGACTTGTGATCAAGGCGGCTACTTCTTGTGATTTTCCGACTTAGGGCATCCGCGACTGCATTCACTTTCCCTGGACAGTAATTTATTCCCAGATCATAATCCTTTATTAATTCTAGCCACCTCCTTTGTCTCATGTTTAGCTCTTCTGTGAACAGGTATTTAAGACTCTTATGATCTGTATATATCTCACACCTTTGTCCATAGATAATGTCTCCATAACTTCAAAGCGAAGACAACGGCAGCTAGCTCCAAATCATGCGTAGGTAATTCTGTTCATGCGGTCTCAATTGCCGAGAAGCATATGCAATAACCTTCCCTCTTGCATCAGGACGCATCCAAGGCCATTCCTTGAGGCGTCACTATGTACCGTGTAGGGCTTTTCTGGGTCTGGTAAAACTAGAATCGGTGCCGAAACCAATCGTCGCTTCAATTCCTGAAAGTTCTGTTCCCTCTTGTCCGTCCAAACGAATTTCTCATTCTTTTGAGTTAACTGAGTCAGTGGCTTGGCTATCTTAGAGAAATCCTTCACAAACTTGCGATAGTAGCCAGCTAATCCCAAGAAACTCCTTACTTCGGTAACCGTTTGCGGTGGTTTCCAATCCACTACAGCCTTGATCTTTTCGGGGTCAACTGATATCCCATCACCGGTTACTACGTGTCCAAGAAATGATATCCTGTCTAACCAAAAGTCACACTTGGACAGCTTGGCGTACAGCTTATTATCCCGTAAGGTTTGCAATGCTAAACGAAGATGTTCCTCGTGTTGTTCCCTGGTCTTCGAATATATGAGTATGTCGTCTATGAAGACTATCACACATTTATCCAAAAGTGGCTTATAGACTCTGTTCATCAGATCCATAAATGCAGCTGGTGCATTAGTCAGTCCAAATGACATTACCAGGAACTCGTAGTGCCCATAACGGTACGAAAAGCCGTCTTGGGTACATCCTCAGGCTTAATCCTCAATTGATGATATCCCGAACGCAAATCAATGCGTGAGAACACACAAGCCCCTTGCATTGATCAAACAAATCATCAATTCTTGGCAAGGGATACCGATTCTTGACAGTCACTTTATTAACTCCGATATCGATACATAATCTCATCGATCCATCTTTCTTCTTTACAAACAAAACGGGTGCCCCATGGTGATACACTCGGTCTTATAAAATTTTGATCCAGAAGTTCTTGCAACTGTGTCTTTAGCTCCTTCAACTCGGCCGGTGCCATCCGGTATGGTGCTTTGGATATCGATTTGGTATTTGGAGCCAAAACGATCTCAAAATCAATTTCTCTTTTTGGTGGTAATCCCGGTAGGATCATAGGAAACACGTCCAAATACTCATTCACTACTGGTATATCCTTTTTCTCACGGGTTCCCTCTTCATCTAAGACACCTTCAATCGGTATTATTTCTTCATCCTCCATCATTAGCTCAAACGAGTTCACACCAAACCTTCTCGGAACTAGGGTTTCTCCCACAAATTCTACTTTTTCTCCCAATTGATCATAGAAACTCACTGTTTTCTTTTGGCAATCCACCATTGCTTTTACCTTGCTTAGCCAACTCATTCCGAGGATAACTTCGTATTTATTCATCTCCAACATTATTAAATCACTTTTGGAGTTGTGTCCATGAACTTCCAACGGACAATCCTTCACCATCTGTCGGGTTGATACAACACTTCCTGTGGGGGTCTTAATCCGTAGACTAACTGTAGTTGTGGCTATAGGCAATCTCAATTGGTAAGCCAAACTATTGGTGATGAACGAATGAGTCGCTCCCGTGTCAAATAAAACGTAAGCTTCCACGCCATTCACCCGTATGTGTCCTGAGGTCAACAAATATCCATCACAATTGAACTCTACAACACTCTTAAGGTTATCTACACAGGGTTCCTACTTCCAGCTTTCTCATATCATATTCAATTTAATTCAGGCAACAATTCAAATTGATAACTTAAATTTTTGCTAAGGGGGTTTCTGTTACTAACCTGTCACCAGGCCGCTATCAGCGCCTTCGCTTTGATCCAAAGCTGCCAATTCTACATCCTCCTCCTCATCTTCCTCGACCATCCACTGGCCTTCGAAGTTATACAATCTCATCCCATGCATTGCTGAGGCTGCTCGGCTCCCACTTTTGTTACCCGACCTCATAGGGTTGGTATTACTTGGAGTTCCATAAGGTCGAGCGGCCACGCTTTTCGCTGGGAACATTCAGAGGCTAGATGCCCTTCTCCTTGCAAATAAAGCAAGTCACAGCCAGCTTCTTTGGGCACGTGTAGACCATGTGGCCAGCGTCGCCACAGAAATAGCATTTGTTTTTCAACAACTGGCACTGCCTAGGAGCGTGTGCTCCCTTACACTTCCAACATGTGACGTTGGCCTTGAACTGGGTCGGTTTGCCACTAGACTCTTCTTTGAATCCTTGGTACGATCTGTACCTCTTTCCTTTGAATCCTGAACTCGAGGCGTTGAATGGTCTCCTTCCAAATACCCTCTTTTCTAGCTCTTGGTATTTTCTTTTTCTGGCCCCTTCAATTACCCAGGCCTTCTCTACCGTCTCAAGGTAGGTCCTTACTCCAAACTCTTCCAACTTGATCCGCAGATCTTCGTCTAAGCCTCCCAGAAATACCTGCTTCTTTAATTCTTCACTATCCTTGAAAGACTTAGGGGCATACTGTAGCAAGTGGACGAACTCAGTTTCATACTGCTCTACTGTCCTCCCTTTTGTTTTACATGGAGGAAATCAGCACTATATTTCACCCTCAAGCTGGAGGGAAAATAATTGTTCAGAAATTCCCGGCGAAAGGTTTCCCAAGTGGCTGGGGCAGTCAGGTTTCTTCTTTTAGAGTCCCACCAGACCCGCGCATTGTACCTCAGCATATACGTTCCATATTCTAACTGCAGGTAAGGTGGAATCTCGTATGCAGCAAAAGAACGCTCAACTTGAGCCAACCAATCCTCCGCTTCATCCGGCTTGCCGAATGCCCCATCAAAATACCGGTTACTCTTAATAAAATCCGGTAAGGAGCTTCGGTGGGGTCTCCTGTATAGTGGGGGTGGCGGCAACTGCACATTATAGGAATGCTCCTCTTGTGGAGCAGGTGCCTCTGCAGTCATTTCCTGATGATCTGCGGGTGGGGGATGTGGGGCCGAATCCCGAGCACTCTGACCTGGGTGTGGGTTCTGAACTGGATTTTGATTCTGGATGAAAGTGTTCAGAAGATTGGCCAATTGTCCAATCGCATTTAGCACATCACCCTGTTGGTTTTGGGGTGCAGCTCCTTGGGGGTTAGGTTGTGGCATAGCCGGTTGATCGGCTTCGTTCGAATTAGACCCTTGTTTCCGATTTCGAATTCGTCGGTTTCGTCTGTTTATACAATGTTTAATGAATTTTTAGTATCTTTAGTAAGTTTTAAATTTCGAAGGAACAAGATTATTAACAAATTCAAAAGTTGCGAAAATCTGGAAATCAAACTGGGAAAGAAATGGAATTCATAAATCCATAAAATCATTAGGAAGATAAAGTAAAATAAAATAAAAAAAAATTTCACACATAGAGTAACAAGTCGAAACTTCATAACGATAATGCGAATGAATGAATGTTCATGGGATCTATATGCGTTCGATGTTCTTTATGCCTCATGACTAGTATGCATGCTTTTCACAACTCCTTTTCTTTAAAACAAACTTGACCTTTTCATTACTTTAGTAAGCCATACAACAATATTACATCAAGATTTGGTCCCCAAAATTTGGCTAACTAAGTTCCTATTCCGATTCTGACAATTTTCCTATTTCTGACAACATGACACAATACAGGGAAAAGAAACAAATAAAGTAATAACTATCCTGAAATCCTAAGGCAATTTGGCATCCCGCATTGCCTACTACAAAACAAGAAAATCAGGACTCCTCTTGGACTTCATGGGTTAGCTAACATCCTGGTCTCTACTCATCACTAGAGTCATCGGGGGTCGGGCTAGGAGGTCGTCTCCTGCTGGTAGAACCACCGTCGTCCCATCGGATGAACAAACTAAGGTATTCCCTCGTAGTCATCCTCCGTATCCTAGCAGGTCGGACTAAGGGTTCCGGGTCTTCACTTTCTTCCTCTTCCTCAGTACCTTGCCCTTCCCTCGGGCTTACATCATTCTCCTCCCCTCTAGCTTCAGGCTCACTTACTTGAGTCTCTACTACTTCATTCCCTCTTACCGGCTCTCCACCCATGCCTTCTACTTCCATAGGCTCGGGGGCTACAGGTTCAGCTACCACTATATCAAGTACTAGGGGATTCTCTCCTTCCACATAAACATCTCTCCACATCAAGGGATCAAACTCGGGCTCTATCCTACCACTATCAGGTATCTCCAGCTCCCGATTAAAATCCCATACAATCGGGTTGGGTTCCGGATTCACTTCAGCTTCCGGCTCGGCTGGTGGGGTAGGGGTTCTAGGAACTACATTTTCTTCCCAGTTAGGATCCTCCTCAGGGTCCTCTTCCTCTTCTTCTTCATCCTCTCCAATCACAGGTGCCCCATTCAATTGCATGCCTATATCAATAGCTGGAGGTGGAGCTATCACTCGGGGTGGGAGAATATCTAAGTAGATCGCATGCCAGGTGATATGATTCCATGCATCTGCTAAATTCCAGTCAAGGTGATCATACAAATTATCATGGGCATACACATATAAAGGCCTTATGGGAATCCATACTCTAAAATCTGGAGGGGTTCGGTTTCTTCCACCCTTCAAAATAAAGTAGCTTCTCTAGTCATGGGCTCATGCCCATAATCAACCATGATCCTCTCTAGAGTATAAATTGTCTCCAATTTTGTCCAGCTCCTTTTCCATGGGATCATACCTCAATCGATCCACTACTGAAGCCCATCTGGTATATCTCAATCCATCCTTCCATAACTTGTACATTTCCCCTATAGTCCGGGGATGTCTGGCTAAGGCAAAATCTTCACACAGTTCTCTTAGCCTCAACCTATATTCTACCATCGTCTCATCATTTCTCTTCGTGAAATTCCTGGCCCTCTCCCTGGTCTCACCCAGGGAGACCTACATCAAAACAATACTCCTAATCAGACTTAGCAAGAAAACGTTTTTAACTCCATTTAACCTATTAATTAGGTTTCTAAGTCCGGTTTCTTTTAATCCTATTGTCTTGCTTTATAACCTAGAGCTCTGATACCAACTTAAACTGTCACGCCCCGTAGGGTATCCTAAACGTAACAGCCCGCCACATACTAAGTAAGACTCTCGAGTTCTCTACCCGAGCCCTTCGGGAGTCTTAAATAGATGTAAAGCGTTCCTTTACGACAATGTAATACTTGGACAAATGGAGTTAAACAGTTTAGCGTGGCATTCAATAGCCATAGATAATAAATCAAAACGCATAATTATAGTTTACAAAATCTAAGGGGCATTCCCCCGCAAAATAATAACAAGTCCATTACAGTCATCCAGAGTCCTTAGTTTCCAATGGAAGTCTATACAAAAAGAAATGGATTAAACTTCTACGGGAAACTCCTATCTCTGGTACCTGTGTTGTGGCTTGCCTCGGCCTAAGCCATATAAACTCGTGCTGCAATAGATAAAAACTATGGGGGCGTAAGCTAATTAGCTTAGTGAGTAATAACTTCCATAACACAATTAAATACAAATCATTCAAGCAAGTGATTATTCAAGCAAGTGTATGCATCAAACAAATGTGATCAACAAACATATGACCAACCGGAAATCATATGTG
The DNA here is from genome assembly GCA_024138025.1 of Combretum micranthum. NCBI lineage: Eukaryota > Viridiplantae > Streptophyta > Magnoliopsida > Myrtales > Combretaceae > Combretum > Combretum micranthum. The sequence continues at coordinate 402,970 of JAMXBD010000163.1, forward strand.
GATGGACTTGCGCCCTCCATCCCGGGTTAGCAGATTAACGAATCCTGTGGTACGACGCCGTTTAAGCTCACGGTCAACTAACAATATTTCGTTTTATGGATCACGATTAACCAGCAAATTCGTTTTATGGATCACGATTAATCAACATATTCGTTTTATGGGTCACGAAAAACCAACCAAGGCGAATGCTCCAACCCCATCGTGATATGAATGAATCCAATTTACAATTGAAGTCAAATATACATTAGCTCAATTCTTTTAGGTGACCAACAAGTATTCGTAGACATTCATCATAGGATACTAGCTAATCAGTCCATAGCTTAACACCCGGTTTCGATATTCCTTAAGTTCCATTTCACATATCAACAGTAGACAACATATATAATTTCCCATATACCCCATCATGCATAGAAGTTCCGACTTAAAACGGCCATAACTTGGTCATTTTAACTCGGAATTTCGCAAATTTTATATCGTCTCTATCTACTTCGAATGATCTATCCATTTCTAGCATTAATTCCAAGTTTTGAAAATAGTAAGGCCACGGAAAAGTGGGATAAGATCTGTTCCACACTTTTTCCAATTCCGACAATTTGTTTTGCTTTTGATAAGATATGTTCCTAGTTGATGATTCATGCACAAATGGTATAGGAATGAATTACTAACATGAATGGCGTGTAATGGACTCAATATATGCATGGTCATGATGATCTTGTGATAATAAACTTTTATGAACTCCTAAGTGTTAGAAAATTCCATAAAGGTTATTTCTAAAAAGCTATTCTCCCACCTTACACTCCTTAGGGTTTCTTTGGCTTTTAATATTGTAATCCACTTGTTATCTAACTAAAATTAAGTTCTCAAAGTCTATATTAATCATGGCCTTCATTCATGTATAAAAATTCCCATTTTTCATTTAGTAAACATGTCTTTAAACAAGCTTTTTGTAAAAATCCGAATTTTCCAATTTCATTTTCTTGCATTTTTCTTAAGGAAAAACTTGTCTAATGCATTAAAAATTGAAGCTCCAATATATATATTATCTATGGACTTCATTTAGCTTATAAAACATCCAATTTAGACTTAAATATCAAGTGTTCTTGTAGGCATGAACCTAAGTTACGAATTTTAACCATTGATCAGCATACCAATATTTTTCATTCTAACTCCACCACTTGTTTTACATTCCTATCATGCCTAAACTCATCTAAACTTAGGAAAATTATTCTTTCAAGATACCTACTACACATACCCTTCATTTTTCATATAATATGAGTTCAAAAGTGATTTTGGTGTTCTTTAAAGTAGGGTTTCCATTTCATCCGAATTTTCAACATTTCATATGTGACAAAGTCCTTCCTTTTTCAATGTTCTTGCTTCCTATATGTAAAGATCCACTATCTAACACCTCTATACATGATCAAGACTACATTTTTATGATCATCAATGCATGGAAATAAAAATAACTCTATGATCATACATGTAAATGAAGTTGTGGATGTCTAAACCTTAGATCCACTAAATATAGTGCATGAATCATGGATATCATGGCATGAACAACAATATATATGCAAGATCTTTACTTTACATGCATGAGCAAGATGAGATCTTAACATAAACACATCTAAACATTAGATCCATGTCTTGTGATGGCTTGATATTCTTGTTCATGTGTTTTCATGTCCCTAGCAAGAGCATCATGGGGGTTAAATGAGAAAACACACAAGATATAGTCTTGCCATTACAAGATCCAGGAAGAACATGACCTAAAATCAACATACCAAAGGAGTCTTGGGATGGAAAAGCGAAGAAAACAAGTTGAAGTTATGAGGGAAAGGGGGAGAGGGGCTCACGGCACTTAAGGAAGAAAAGGGAGAGTTTTTGCTCTTTTACAAAATTTGAAACAAGAAGAATGAGGAGAGAGAGAGAGAAAAATATGTATATATATGAAGTGAATTAGGGTTTAATTAATTAAATTGGAGTAAAAATAATTGAATTGTGAGGGAAACAAAGGGGGGGGGGGGGGCGCGCCGGCCACACTTCTTGTGTGTGTGTGTGCGCTTTTTAAAAATTTGATATTTGTAATTTAGTAAATTAAATGTAATAAATGTGATAATTATTTAAGAGACAAAATTTCTTGGAAAAGAAAATTGAAATGAGTAGCTGTAAGGATGTAAGAATAGGGCATGGGTAGTGTGTAGTGTAGGTTGTACTTGTGAATAGTAGACAAGACATCTACTTTACCGGTTGTTTCGAAAACATGGGAAAAGCTATAACTGTAATTTTTATAGCTCGGAAAATTATAAAATTGATATTTTTGGAATTCTTATAAAATTACGGTTCTAATGAATATGCTGGAACATTTTTCTGAATCCGTGGTCCGGGGCACGCTTTTCCGTAATTGAGCTCGGGAAGGCTCAGAATTGAAAAATTCCCGAATTTAAAACTTTCAAAGGTTTAGAATGTACTTTTAAACAATAATTTAATTTCATTTACTTCATAATATTTATTTTATTATAAAACCGAAGGAAAGCTGGATTTAGGGTTCCTAGGCTTCACTCACTAGACTCAACCTGGATCGGATTAGGGTTTCGCTTCCAACTCCCAGGTTTTCCTAGCTATTGAGAATACCGGGGTTTACAGAAACCTAGAAACTCTAGATCCGGCTTTCTTCGGTTTCATATCAAAAGAACTTTTATGAAATAATTTAATGTGAAATATTGTTTTAAAGTATATTTCAAACCATAGAAAGTTTTTATTTCGGAAAATTTTCTATTCCGAGCCTTCCCAAGCTCCATTACGGAAAAGCGAGCCCCGGAATTAGAAACGCAGAAAAATATTCCAGAATACTCTTTAGAACCGAAATTTTATAAGGATTCCAAAATTATAAGTTTTATAATTTTTCGGGTTATAAAAATTACAGTTATACCCTTTTTCCCGTATTTTCTTTACTACCGGTAAAGTAGATGTCTTGTCTACTATTTATCGCTATTCACAAGTGTAACCTACAACACACACAACCCATACCCTAGTCTTACATCATTACAATTACTCATTATATTTTCTTTTTCAAGAAATTTTTATCTCTTAAATAAATTATTACATTTAATACATTTTATTACATAAATTACAATTTAAAAAAATTCAAATCTCTCTCTCTCCCCCTCACATTGTTATGCCCCGAAGGGTATCTTAAACGTGGTATTCCGCTGTACATAATATTAAAGCCTAAGAATGACCACCTTAGTCACGCGAAGGCTTCCATACTATGTACAAGGCGTCTAACACATAAAGGAGACACATTGGAATGATACATTTTATGTTGATACAATTGAGTAACAATGTAAAGGAAATGCAATCCACTATACTCCATAAACAAATCACTATACTTCATATACGAATCTCTATACTTCAAAATACAAATCATTCAACTTCAATTACATTCATCCATAGACTTCCCTACATAAACTATTACAAGACAAATCATAAAACTAGTTGATAACTTCAAACATTCGTATTCTTTGCCAAAATCCCGGAGTCATTCCCGCCTCCAACCAATTTGGTCCCCACTTTGCATTCTTGAAATAACCTATTCATTTAAACAACTATTGGGGTATAAGCCACACTGGCTTAGTGAGAATTCCCTTAATTCCGTACCATAACAAGCAAGTTATAATCAGTCATATGCTATGCATGAACAAACACGTGAGCAAGCAATTATGCATGGGTATCCGGAACCCACACATAGAACGGATTTACGCCCTCCGTATCTTGGGTTAGGAATGTTATTGTGTCTACACGACCGCATCTAGTCCCCAAGCCCTCGGCTCTTAGCACTCGACTCGGCTAGGCTCATCCAAGAATGCATCCACATGCGCCTTAGTACCCCTGAATAAGCTCTGGCACCAGGTTCGTTATCTAAACGAGTCATCAACGGACCATACCGATCGACCTGCATAGGAGTAGCATGCTACCAAATGCAATATGTCCGATGCGATGCATGATCAATTTAATTTTTGCTTAGGTCAAAATATTTATACGTTCTTTAGAGTGACCAGCCAAGATCATATACATAACATAAATAATATGAACAGTGCAGTTATCCAATCAAATCGTGGTTTCGATATGCTTTAGTATTCTTTGGCATACATTCATCACAGTCTCATCATATATCCCATCCCCATTCATATTGATTTTTATCTTGTTCCTATAATTCTAATGCAACTAACTACAAGCACAATCAAGGTAACAAAACAAGGAGAAAACTCACTCGGCCATTGGATCACCGGTCTTCTAGTAATAATAATTCGGTGGCAGGGAATCGTCGAATTCGGGATCACCTAAAAAGGAAGAAATACTCTAATAATTATTTCAACTCAAACTAATCCAAACGATTTTATACGAACTATTAAATTCGTAATTCACATCCTAAGCGAGAATTCCAACTTAAAACGGCCATAACTTGGTCATTTTAACTTGGAATCTCGCAAATTATATATCAATTTCTATCTACTTCGAAAGATCTATATAATTCCAATATTATATTCAAGTTTAAAAAAAAGTTAGGTATCAGAACAGAGGGATCAGATCTGATCAGTAACGGTTTCCGATTCCGAAAAATAGTTTTGTAAATGTTTGTAATGTTCCTACTATATAAATTAGCTATACATGCAATATGAGTGATTTCCTAACACGAATGACATGATACGAGTTTAATGCATGCATGATCTTGATGATTTTTGCTAAAAGAAAATTTCATTACTTTTTATTTTTGCAAGACCATAACAATAACTACTTATGAAAGGTCTAGTTTTTTAACTTTGATCATTTCCATTTGTCTTGAATTTATTACTTAAGAAAATATAATTATTTTTTGTTAAAATTGATTCTTCATTATATATATTACTTATGACCTTCATTTCTACATAAAATTTTCATTTTACACTTTGTAAATATGTTTTCAAGTAGGGTTGATTCCAAAATCCGAATTTGGTAAAAATTGGTTTTTGAGTGATTCCTTTAAGTAAAAATCATTTGATATTTAGAAAATTAGGGCTCAATCATACATAACCACTAAGGGCTTCATTCTTACACAAAAATTTGCATTTTACACTTTGCAAAATGTTTTTAAACAAGCTTTTCACAAAAATCCGAATTTTGGAAAATTTCATTTCTTGCATATTTCTTATGAGAAAACTTGTTTAATGCATCAAATTTAAAGCTTTACTATATCTATTGTCTAAGGAATTCATTTAACACATAAAACTTGCAATTTGAGCTCAAATACTAAGTGATTACATATGCATCATCTCAAATTACGAATTTGACAATTTGATCACTAACTCAAAATTTTCCATTTTCCATTACTTGTTTTACACATCACTCATGCCTAAACTCATTTTAACTTGTAAAAATCATTCCTTAAAGATACCTATTACTTATATCCTTCATTTTTCACATAAAACATGAGTTTTGGAGTTGATAAATGGGTTTTAAAAATTGGTCTTGGTTGGAATCCGAATTTACAAAATTTATTTTTGGTCATATCTTTTGATAAAATCTATCCAAGCTTATGAAAATCTATTCTTTACATATCATATCTTAAGAGCCTTTCATTTCCTAAATAAAAACTCCATTTTTGAGTTGGAAAACATGTTTTTAAAATATGCCTTGGCCAAAATCCGAAAATAGAATTTTTATTTTGAAAATAACTTTTGAAAATCACCTTTGATTCTTGTAGAAAGAAGTCTTGATGATATACATGTATTAAGCCTTCATTTTCTTATGTAAAAATTACATTTTGATACTTGGAAAGTGGTTTTCAAATAGGGGTTTTGCCAAAATACGGATTTCACAATTTTTGTCTGAGTTCAAATCTAAGATCTACACATAATATGAACATACACCTAAATGAAATCCATGAAAATAAACTTTAAACTCATAGATCTAAACTTTGCTCATCAAAATCTTTCATTTATGTTATCTATACCCTAAGCCCTTCATTTTAAATGAAAAATACATATTTTGAAGTTGAAAAACAACTTTTCTAAATATGATTCCATTTTCATCCGAATTTTCAAAAATGATTTTTGATGAAAATAAAATAGATCTTAAGTTTTCTAAAACATCCCTACTATCATCATGCTACTACAAGTCATCCATGAACATAAAACAAAGTCTAATGCATGTATGAACCTAAAACAACTAGATCTAGTCTTCTAAACTAGTTTTGAATACATGAACACATGTGAATAAAAAATATATGTATAAATCATAAGTAATAACAAGAATAATAACTTAAATAGCAAGATCTATGGCATAAACAAAAATCAAAGCTACAAAAAGTTAGATCTACAATATATATCAACTTTAAACAAGAAAATAATTGTAATACAAGATAATAAAAGTGGAGAAGAGGAGTGTTTCATTTTTGACATCATTATCCTAAGCTTTTAAGCTTATGGAAGGTCATTTGATGCATGAAACCTTCATTACACTTTACCTATATCACCTATGGAGGCTTTGAGATGAAGATTTGCTTAGAAATCTTCAAGAAATATGGGTGGAAGCTAATGGAAGAGATAGGGGCAGCTTGTGTTCTTGAGGAAACAAGGACAATATGAAGAAGAAAAGAGAGGAAAATGAGAGAGAAAAAGCTAAAGAATGAAAGAGGGAAAGTGAGTAAATGAAAAAGAGAGAGAAAATGAGTGTTTTAATTGAATAAATGAGAGAAAAAAATAAAACAAGGGCAGCCAAAGAAGCCCCATGCTGCACGTGAAAGATAAGGAGGAGAGAGAGTGAATTTTGTTGAAATTTGACTCAAAATTGAATTGTGTAATAAATGTGTAATGTAACTTCTTTAAGAAGGAGTGGAAAATAATTAATTTAGTCAAAATGGAGTAAATAAAGGACAATGGCAACCATAAAGAGGGTCAAAATCTGCCATGAAGTGTGGAATAATGTGTAGAAAGATTGAAGTGAAAAGAAAGTGATATGTGTAAGGTGTACTTGAAGGTATGAGTTGTAAAAGTACTTTTTTTTAATAAAATAAATTAAAATTAGAAAATTTATTCCAAATATTTGTAGTAGATTTTTCATAATTAAAATTAAATAATTATTTGAATTATTTTAGTATTTTAACAAATATGTTACCGGTATGATCAAAATACGCGAATAGGGGCTATAAATGATATTTTTATAACCCAAAAAATTCAAAAAAATTATTTTATGAAAATAAAAATATTTTTAACATATTTTTAAATTATTAAATTAATTTATTTTATTTTTAGTATCGGGTCTTAAATAGAATCTGATCCCGTAAAAGCACGAACTAACTAAATTTAAAAAAAATTCTATAATATATAAAATATTTATCTAATAATATAAGGCTTTATAAGAATAATAAAATTTTGTCATGAAATAAAATGAATAGTACCAAAGACCAATCAATTACCAGTAATAATGGAAATACGATAAAAAGGTTATAACTGTAACTTTTATAACCCGAAAAATTATATAATTGATATATTTGGAAATCTTATGAAATTATGAGTCTAACGGTACTATATGTATATTTTTGATATCTCAAGCCCCGGGACACGCTTTTCGAAGTCTGTATTCGAATGGGTTCGAAATAGGTCAAAAATTTACCAATATGATATTTTTAAGAAAACTTATATTACTACAAGCTATCTTACATATTTAAACTACATCTCGGCCTTTAGGGTTAGGAGCGCTAGATTGCCGGACTTAAGCTATTGTACTCCGGTTAGGGTTTCCGGGTGATTTTTCCGGTTTAGATCCTTGCCAATTTGGAAACTGATATTTTATGTTTATGTAACATATTTAATTTGAGAAATTTATTTTAAATTTTATTTTTGTAAGTATTTAATATCTCTTAATGTTTTCGGAATTCTTGAATTGAGTTATATTTTTGAAAGTTATTCGTTATTTGCTTTTTAATAATTTATTTTTGGGCTTTATATTACCCATTTTTATAAGTCAGAGTTAAATATGGAATTTTTCGTACGTAGTGGTTTTGAATTTGAAGAACACTGAGTTCTTATTCTATTTTTGAGGATTTTTATTTTCTTATGATTAAGAAATTTTTGGATTCATTCATGGTTTAGGAATTGTCGAAATTCGGTTTTAATTTGGAGTGATTTTCAGGGTTTATTTTCGAAGTTCATCTTGAAATTATTTACTGAAATTTTCCGGGGCTTACACACATGGCTGGCGCGATTTCCCCCCTATTTCCCTCTATATGTTTTATTTTTTTCTTCTTTTATTATTCAAACAAACCCTAATTACACTTAATATATATAGTCCTTTAATTCTCTCTCTCTTCCATATTAATCTCATTTGTTCAAAAAATTACAAAACCTTCTCCTCTCTCTCTCTAGTTGCCGTGACCACCACCACCATCACACACATACACACATCAAGCTTCATTTCTTCTTCATTTCTTCACCAAATCCATCTTTAGGTGATGATTCTTAAGCTTTCTTACTACTTAATCTTGTAATGGCAAGATTATTCATGTATATTTTCACCTTAAATCCCCATGAGCATTTGTTAGGGATAAGAAAATGCTAATACATGAATATCAAGCCATCACAAGAGTAGATCTTATGTTTGATGAGCCTTTGTTGAGATATTATCATGTTCATGCATATAAAAGTAGAGATCTTGCATGAAAATATATGTTCATACTCTTACACTCCTTTTCATGCATTATAAGTAGTAGATCTAGCACTTAGACACTCATATTATACTTAACATTCATGTTCATATAGATGTTTTGTGTTTTCATGTATTAATGCTCATAATGATTTAGTCTTGTGTATATAAATGTGATAGTTGATAGATCTTTATGTAGATAAGACAAAGAACTTAACAAGGAAAAGTTTTTGTTAGAAATGTTCAAGGAAAAATTCGTATGATTTCAAAACTCTATTTTAAAAACCCTTGTATCAACTTTAAAACTCATGTTTTATGTGAAAAATGAAGGGTATAGGTAATAGATATCATTAAGTAGTGATTTTTATAAGTTGAAATGGGTTTTGATGAGATTAATGTGTAAAATGAGAAGTAGAATCAAGATAGAAAATTTTGAGTTAGTAGTCAATTTGTAAAATTCGTAACTTTGGATGATGCCTATGGAAACACCTATTATTCAAGCTCAAAATGAATGTTTTATGTATTAAATGAAGTCTTTAGGTAGTAGGTGTAGTAAAGTCTTAAATTTTAATGCATTACACAAGTTTTTCCAAAGGAATCATTCAAGAAGTGGATTTCTAAAAATTCGGATTTTTGAGTAAATCCTATTTGAAAACATACTTGCAAAGTATAAAATGCAAATTTTTATGTAGAAATGAAGGTCTTAGGTAGTATATGTTATGAAGACCCAATTTTAATTAAGAAAACTAGAAATTCGTGAGAATGAAATCCGAAAGACTAGTGTGATGTCAAAGTTAGAAAATTAGATTTTCAAGAGGTAGTTGAAGTCTTGCAAAATTTAGGAGTTCTAAAATTTTCTTTTAGCAAAAATCATCAAGATCATGTATACATTGAACTCATCACATGTCATTCATGTTGGGAAATCATTTATACTTCATATATACTTGAATTATCAAATAGATACATTTCAAACAAGTACAAAACTCTTTTTCGGAAATGGAAATAGTTACTGATCAGATCTGATCCCTCTGTTACGTGACCCAAATGTTTTCAAAACTTGGAATAATACTAGAATTAGATAGATCTTTCAAAGTAGATAGAAATCGATATAAAATTTGTGAAATTCTGAGTTAAAATGACCAAGTTATGACTGTTTTAAGTCGGAACTTCCGCAAATAGCGAGAATTACGATTTTGATTAGTTTTGATTTATAGTTGGATTAGTTAAGTGATGAAATACTTATTAGGGTATTTCTTCCTTGTTAGGTGATCCCGAAACCGATGAATCATTGCCACCCGATTACTATTACTAAAAGACCGGCGAACCATGGCCGAGTGAGTATCAATTCCGATTTCAATTATTGTTGTGATTGTAATGATAGTTGCACTAGTTACTTAGCAAAGATAAAATGAATATGCATGATGGGGTTGAATGGGAATTATATATGTTGTTATTGTTATGTGAAGTGGAAATTAAAGAATATCGAAGCCGGGTGATTAATCATTGCTTGTATAGATGAGCTAAGATTAACTGTCTGTGAATATTGATTGGTCACCTAAAAGAATTGGTATAATTGATTATTCGGAATTCAAGATGAAATTGAACTCATTCATAACACGATGGGGATGGAGCATTAGCAATTGGTGGTTTTCCGTGAGCCTAAACGATGTAAATGTTAGTTAATCATGATCCATAAAACGAATTATTGAGTTAGTTAATCATGATCCTTAAAACGAATTATAAGTTGGTTGATCGTGAGCCTAAATGGCATCGTACCATAGAATTCATTAATCTACTAACCCGAGATGGAGGGCGCAAGTCCATCCACATATGATTTTCGGCTGGTCATATGTTTGATGAATTCACGTGTTTGATGCATATCATATGTCTACTTAATTACTTGTCTGATTGATATGTTATAATTGTGATCATGGAAGTTTTCACTCACTAAGCCAGTTTAGCTTACGCCCCTATAGTTTCTATTTGTTGCAGCACAAGTTTATTTGGCTTAGACCGAGACAGGCGACAGCTCAGGTACAGGAGCTAGGCATTTCCTATAGAAGTTGTTTTCAAATTGTTTAGACTTCCACAGGAAACCAAAAGACTCTAGATGACTATAATGGACCTTTAAATATTCTTTTGTGGGGGAATGCCCCTTAGACTTTGTAATCTATTGCATATGCATTTTGATTTATTATCTAATGCTATCGAATGTCGGGTTAAACTACTTAACTCCATTAAATAAAGTATTCTATTATCGTAAAGAGATGCCTTACATCTATACAAGACTCCCGAAAGACTTGGATAGTGATTCGAGAGTCTTATATGGTATGTGGCGGATTGTTACTTTTAGGATACCCCTATGAGGCATGACAGTTTAAGTTCGTATCAGAGCCCTAGGTTATAAAGCAAGACAACAGAACTAAAAGAAATCAAACCTAGAAGTTAACTAATAGGTTAAAATGGAGTTAAAAACATCTCTTTCTGTTAGTCTAATTAAGAGTCTTCTCTTGTTGTAGGTCTCCTTAGGTGAGACCCATGAACGAGCTAGAAACTTTACCAAAAGAAATGATGAAACCTTAGTGGAATACCGACTGAGACTAATAGAATTATGCGAAGAATTTGCTTTAGCAAGGAGCCCTCGGATCATAGGGGAAATGTTTAGATTGTGGAAGGAAGGATTGAGATACACGAGATGGGCAGCGGTGATTGATCAATTGAGATATGATCCAATGAGAAGGAGGAGCTGGACTAAATTGGAGATGACATATACTCTAGAGAGAGTCATGGTAGAATATGGGCTTGAGCCCATGACTAGGGAGGCTACCTTTATTCTGAAGAACGAAGGGAACTCGACCCCTCTAGACTTTAGGGTGTGGATCACTATAAGTACATTGTATGCTTATGCTCATGATAATCTTTCTGACTACCATGATTGGAACATAGCAGATGCATGGAATCATATTGTATGTGTAAACCCCAGATTTTCTAGTAACTATGATAACTTGAGAACCGGAAACCAAAACCCTAAACCGAAATAGCTTAAGACTGGAGTGAGAACTAGGAACCCTAAATCCGGCTTTTCCTCGATTTCCAATTAAGAAACTTTTATAAGAAAATTTAATTTTGAATATAGTTCTTGAACATATTTCAAACCAAGAAAAGATCAGATTTTGAGAAAATTTTAATTCCGGGTCTTTCCGAGACCCATTACAGAAAAGCATGCCCCGGAACTTGAATTTCAAAAATTTACTCATGAATACTCATTTGAATCGAAATTAAATGAGGATTTCAAAAATATAAATTTCATAATTTTTCGGTTTATGAAAAATACAGTTATAGCCTTTTTATTCGTATTTTCTTACTATCGGTAATTAAGTTGTCTTAATTACTATTCATTAATATTCACAAGTATAACCTATTACTACTGACAAGTACACCCTACTCTTACATCCTTACAACCACTCAATTTCATTTTCTTTTCTAAGGATTATTTGTCTCTTAATAATTACTACAATTTATGACATTTAATGTAGAAATCTATCAAAACAAATCAAACACAAATCAATCCCCTCCCCTCTCAATAGTGGCCAGCGTGATCTCCCAATTCTCCCCCCCATTTGTACAATTTTTTTTATTTATTTTATCACATTTAACCTAATTACACTTTATATATAAACCATATTTTCTCTCTCTCACTTCATTCTTCTCATTTCAAAATTTTACAAGAGGTAAAAAGCTCTCAAATTCTCTCCCTCTTCCCCCCTATTGCTGTGATCTTCATGGCCTCTTACACACACCCACACAACTTTCTTTTTCTTCATTTGTCTTCCATTTTTACTTTAAGTTATGCCTTGGTCTAGATTCGAAAATAGGATTTTTGTTTTAAAAAATAATATTTGAAAATCACCTTTGAATCATATAAAATGAAGTCTTGATGATATATACCCACTAAGCCTTCATTATTTCAAGTAAAACTTCCATTTTGACACTTGGAAAGAGGTTTTTAAATATGGGTCTTGCCTAAATACGAATTTCACCATTTTTGTTTGAGTTCAAAACCAAGATCTACACCTATTATGAACATAAATATAAGAGAAATCCATGTTAGTAAACTATAAACTTATAGATCTAAACATAAACATAATCAAAGTTACATAAAAGTTAGATCTATAAAAATATAACCATTTCTAGCAAGAAAATAATAAGATCACAAGAGAATAATCATAAGTAGGATGAGTGTTTCATTTTGGCATCATCATCCTTAGCTTTTAAGCTTATGAAAGGTCCTTTGATGCATGAAACTCTCACTATACTATACCTACATCAACTATGGAAGCTAGGAATAAGAGCTTTATCTAAATATCTTCAAGAAATATATGTGGGAACTTACTTAAAGAATAGGCATAGCAAGTTTCTCTTGTAAGAACAAGAGTAAATAAAGAGAGAAAGAGAGGAAATAAAGAGGAAAAATGCAAGGAATGGTAAAGGGTTAAAGGTGTGAATGAGAGATGGCATATGTAGAGAGATATGAGGAGCTAAAGACACTCAAAATGAAAAAAAAAAAAAAGAAATGGCAGCTTGTACATTACTATAGCAGGCGTTATTTATGGAAGAGAGAGGGAGGGAAATTTAGTTGGTTTTTGACTTGAAACTGTAATGTGTAACCAAGTGCATGTGTTACTTATTAAAGAAAGATTGGAATAGGTTTATTTTAATCAAATTGGGAGTGTTTCAAAGGACAAAAGGCAGCAAAAAGAGGTCAAAATTTCTACATGAAGTGATGAGTGAAGTGTAGAAAGATTGAAATGAAAAAGAGTTGATGTGTGAAAAGTGTACTATAGGTATAGGTTTGTAAGAGTACTTTCTTTATAAATAAAATAAAAATAAAAAAATAGAAAATGCATTCCAAATTTTTGTAGCAGAATTTTCATAATTAAAATAATATAATTTATTTATTTATTTTAGTAAATTATCAAATAAGTTACCGGTATGATCAAAATACGTAAATATGAGTTATAATTGATATTTTTATGACCCGAAAAATTCTAAAAGGTTATTTTATGAAAATAAAAATATTTTTCAATTATTAAATTAATTTATTTTATTTTTAGTATCGGGTCTTAAACAGAAACTAATCCCGTAAAAACAAAAAACGAACTAAATTTTAGAAAAATAGAATTTTCTATGATATGTAAAATATTTATCTAAAAATATAAGGGTTTACCATAATAGTAAAATTGTGTAATGAATAGTAGTGAATAGTGCAAAAGACTAGTTAATTATTGATAGTAAATAAATACGAATATAATCGCAAAATAAGATATTTCTAGTTATAAAAAAAATTGTAAAATTGATATTTTTGAAATCCTTATGAAAATACAAGTCTAACGGTATTAATTGTATATTTTTGATATCTCGAACCCCGAGACATGCTTTTCAAAGTTTGTATCCGAACGGGTTCTAAATAGGTCAAAAATTTACCAATCTGATAACCTCGACCTCTAGGGCTAAGAGCGCAAGATTGTCGAACTTAAACTACTATATTCCACTAAGGGTTCCCGGGTGACTTTTTCGGTTTAGATCTGTAATATATAGAAAAATATTTTATAATGAAGGGCAAATGTGTCATTTGTTATAAAATAAAAGGGTTCTATGGTCAACCCTAATAAACGAGATATTATTATCAACCATCACATTAATGATGGTCAACAAATCCATAAAAATAGTAAATCTTTAATAAATTATGATAAAGAGCAAAAGTTGTCATATGTTGAAAAATAAGAGGGTTTTATGGTCCACCTTAGTATTAAGTTGAGGGTTTTATCTATGATCCAGAGATGTTTGAAGAATAGTTTTTGACAAAGAAAAAAATTAGTCTTTAGGTCGCCTCTTGGAGAATCTACGCCGTCGGCGTATAGACGGCGTAGGATAGGAACAGTAGTGTTTTTCTTAACGCTGGGAGAAAAGTTGCTAGCATTCACTAGGGTTTCTTCCCAACACCGGCATGAAAACCGCTGACGTAGGACAAAGATTTACAAGCGTGTGAGGAAAGATTCCGAATTCTGGAAATCAAAGCCCCGACGAACGCTGCCGGAGTTCGTGTAAGTTTGCCAGCGTATGGTGTAAGCTTGCCAGATCTGCAGGTACGCCGCCGGCGTATGACCAAATTTCTATAAATACGAGACGCGAAAATCATTTTCGACAGATTTTGCTTTATATCATTTCCCCTTCGTATAAGAGAGTTTTGAAGCGTTCTTGGAGATCTAGGCCTGGAGAATTATTCAGAGGGTATTATTAATTAAAAGTAAGTGATCTTAACCTTCTCATTTGGATTATATACAAATTTGTATAAGTTCCTTAGGGTTTGGTTGAATATTTCATGAAGGATCTTAGTGTGAAGTTGTCCCGAGTGGACTCGTGCTAAGAAATGATTCCGGTAGAATTTAGGTGTTCAGGAATTGAGATGTTTGGGGAGTACCCACTCATCCATATATATGTATATGATTACTTATTTTCAAATCAGTTGGTTATTTTTTTTTAAAGTAGAGTCTGAGTTACTCTAAATTCAGGATTTATGTATACTGGATTCTGAACTGTGTTGTTTTGCTGGACTAAAATAGATAATAAACTATTGTATGCATTTAGTTTAGTTGCATTTATTTATACATGCTATATGTGCATAACCTTGCTTGAACTAGATTGGATGTTATCGTACTGGGCTTCGCCGCTCATTCTGTTATATTTCAGGTGCAGGTAATGATAGTGTGATATATGATCTATTGGGTTTTGATATCGTCTATGAGGATGGGGATGGCGTTAGTGGTCCTGACTACCCTGCTGATGACTAGTTGTATAGTCATAGATGACATATGATAGATCAAGGAAGACTTTTTATGTTTTGTTGTTATTCAGTGTTAGACTCATGTTTATGTCCATTGGATTTTCAGCTGTATTTGGAGTTCTATATGTGGTATTAGTTTTTAGGGTATGGTTTGACTTGTTAACCTGCAGTCATGTCAACAATGTCTAGTTTTCTGATTATGGAGATTTTATATTTATCAGAATGTTTATTTATGAGAACCATATGATTTCTTCTATACCTTGTGAGTTATACAAGTGATATTCATGTTGTATTGTGGAAATTTGAGCCTTAGAGTGTCCTATTCAAGAGAGGACACGTAGCGGGTTGTAATGCCAACAGGTTAGGGCGTTACAAGATCTTTGCCAAATTTGGAAACTGAGGGTTTATGTTTATACAATACATTTAGTTTGAGAAATTTATGTTTTTTAAATTTTTATTTTTTGTAAGTATTTGATATCTCTTAACGTTTTCGGAATTCTTGAATTGGATTTTATTTCCAAAGGTCTATCATTATTTACTTTTTAATGATTTATTTTTGGGTTCTATATTACCCGATTTTACAAGTCAGAGTTAAGTATAGAATTTTTCATACGTAGTGATTTTAGATTTAAAGACTGTTGAGTTCTTATTTTATTTTTAAGGATTCTCATTTTCTCAAGATTAAGAAAATTCTAGATTCATTCGTGATTTAGGACTAGTCAAAGTTCGATTTTAATTTGGAGTCATTTTTAAAGTTTATCTTCGATGTTTATTTTGGAATTATTTACTAAAATTTTTCGGGGCTTACACCTCCCTCATATACACACAATTTGGTTTATTTTTCATTCATTTAATTAACACAAATTACCCTCCACTTTTTCCTATAAATACCACATCTTCTTTCCATTTCATTCACACCTTTTATACACTACAATTACTCTCCCAAAATCTCTCCAAAAACTCTCTCAAATTTTCTCTAGTTTCTACTTCTTCTATAGGTAATAGTTTAAGCTTTCTATATGTTCATTTACTTAGTATGAGCATAGTGTGTGTTTTTTAAACCCATGGAGGTTAAGAAAGCAACAATATGTTCATACTTTGTTCTTGTTCATGAATCTATTTTCTTCTATGTTGTTCTTATGTTTATCTAACTAAATATATCTATGTAATTATATATATCTTTTAGAGCATATAAGCTCATTTGTTATTGTAATTTATTTACTTTTCTTGCAATTTATTTATTTACCTTACAATTTATTTACTTTCAAGTTATTTTAAGACCAGTCTTTCTAGTCTTAGACTTGTCTTCATCAAGTCAAAATATTTTTTTTTTCTTTTGGGACTAATCTATTCTTAGTCCGGAGAAGCTTCGAAGAAGCTAAGGCTCCAGATACTTGACAATTATTATTATCTTTATTTATTTCTTATGTTATTTATTATTATCTTATCTTGTGATATTTTTATCTTTTATAAACTACATGATCATATTCATGCATGGTTAATAACTTGTTGTCTAAATAAAAATGAATCTTTTTAATGAAAGAATAAAATTTGATCAAAGTCTTTCCAAAGACTTTGAAATATATTTTCAAATAAATCTCTTTTAAAAGTTTATATAAACTCATCATGAAATTTCAAACTATTAAATGAAGTTTTTTTAAAAGTCTAAAGGTATTTCCTTATCAACTAACAAAAGAAGTCTTGATATGTAGATAATAACTTGGTACTATTTTGACCAACTTTCTAAAACAATAGCTAAATAGGTTTTCAAGAAAAATCAACTTACAAGGAAAATGAAAATAAATTTTCAAAGAATAAACTCATCAAGTACTACTAAAGAAAATTTTTAGAAACTCTATTTTTCAATTCTTAGAAATAAATTTTGTAGATAACTTCAAAAGACCAAACTTTACTTTCAACTCACTTTTGATAAACTAAAGAATAAAAATATAGTATATTGGATTTTGATCATCTAAGAATTTATAAATTACTTCACTCACATAAAGTAAAGTTTTACAAATCCAAATTTTCCAAAACACTAGAAAAGATTGTTTTAAGGAAATAAATTAAATAAGACAATACCTATAGCTTCATGCATAAATTATGAGTCTATTTATATACATAAGAAATTCTTTTCAAATATATACATATTTGAGTTTTACTTAAACAAGCTTTAGTAAAGGAAGGATTAGAAATTTTTACTTTTCAATTAAAGGAATTTTCGTATTAAATCTGTACCCTGCTAATCCGAGACCCAAATGACCTTTTATAGTAAAAGTAACCTTAGAAATGAATAGATCTTTTTGAGTAGGTAGAAAACGACATATAATATGCAAAATTTCGAGTTAAAATGAGCAAGCTATGGTCATTTTAAGTTGGAACTTCCTTCCAATCCGATTTTACTGCAAATTAAAGATAAATTTAGAATCTTCAAAAAAAATTTCTATGAAAGACTTATTTTGGGTATTTAATCTTGTTTAGATGAAGAAGAAGCCGATATCGCCTTCCCGAAGGATTATTTCGACTAGGAACAATCATCATGGAGTGAGTTAATCCCTTACTAATTACATTTCCTTGATTGTGCTTGTAAGTAGTAACACTAGAGAGTAAGGAAAAAAAATAAATGAATAAATGTTGTGTGATTTGGATTCATGATTGAATGATGTGGTTGTTGAATAAAAGCTAAGTATATCGAAAGAGGAATTGATGAATAACTTATGATTTCTTACAATGGTATGATGAATATTGTTCTAGTCACCTTTAACTTGAACATGACAATGATTGAATAAACCAATATTAAAAATGATTCATGCATAACATATTGTGAGTCACATTTATTTTTCACTACTATTCTTCGTGTGAGGAAATGAGGAGTCGTAGTGGTGGTTAGTAGGAGCCGAAAAGTCTACATGGGCTAGTAGGAGCCGGAAAGTCTATAAGGCAAGTAGGAGCTGGTAAGTCTGCAATCATTGATGGTCGTATGGGCCGGTAACCACCCAACCCCAATATGGAGGGCGTAAAATCCATGCTATACATGGTTTTCCAGTTAATCGTGTATATTTTTGTTTGCTCATGTGATTGATGCATTCCCATATGATTGTTTAAAATACTTATATGTTTTATGGAAATATTTGAAGATGGGAGTTACCTTACTAAGCTAGTTTTGCTTATACCCCTATAGCTTTTTTCTACAGTTTGATTACTTATGGTTGGCATCAAGGAGCCCCTTTTGTTAAGTATGAGCCAAAGCTACTAGGAGTTTTTGGAAGAAGTTTATATATTTAGTTTTGGATGTAGACTTTTAAGAAAAATCTCTATAGTAGGCTTATGTTATATTCATGTATGTTTTGAAGTTGACTTAGTTTAAGCAAGACTTTAAGTACGGGGGAATGCCCCTGAGAAGTTGTAAGAAACTTTCATCTTAATGATTATTACATGTTTACTTTTATAAGTTCTTGCATGTTTTTATTATCTACTTAAACGTAATACCCCTTTGAGTCTCCTACTATCTTGGAAGCATGCCTTACATGTGATATCGAAGCTCCTGCATGACTAAGGTTGTCATTCATTAGCTTTAATATTATGTGCAGCGGATTGCCACGTTTAGGGTACCTTTCGGGGCGTAACAAAGTGGGCGTTGTAGCTTCATACGAGGCCCCATGGTAAGGAGGCATGGTGAATTCTGTTCCTCATCTTGGTCTGGCATACCCCTTGATATGGGGCATGGTGACTTGTTTTGCCTCTTTAGCTCATACGCCCCCCACTATAGGGCGTAGCAGGGGGCGTGGTGAGCTTTGCTTCTTGTTCTTTCTTATTTTCCTCGTCACTTCAACTTGTTTTCTTCACCATTGGGTTTGTAAGACCTGAAAGTAACATTTTAATCAATTAAGAAACGATTCTAGATAATTTTCAATCAAATTATAACTAAGAGACTCCACAAAACATCCTAGAATTAAGAGTGTTATGACAATTATTAAGCTATTTGGTGCTTGAACTTGATTGTTTAACATACATATCAGTTCCTTGTGCTCCTATTTAGAATGATGTTAATCTAATTTTGGTATATGTTTGAATTTAGATGGTGATTAAACATGTGGCTAAAAAGAAAACTAAAAGGCCAAGATCATATGGTTGCTCTAGCTTACGAGCAGTTCAACCCCATAATCATTTAAATGAACATCAAAGAAAGAAATTTATTGAATTGGCGAAGCAACCTATGCTTCCTGATATGTACATGGATTGGGTTTCACTTTATTAGTATGGGGTAACTCAAAGAGTTAGAGATCAATTTCTACAAGATCTTGAGAAAGGCTTTTTGGTATATAAGGAATGGCATACAAGGGTTTAACTCTAGAAGTTAGGTTTTACTTTAAAGTTTAGGAACCTTGACCCTATTCATGGACTGAATAATACCATAGAATTTATGGCTTTTGGTCAGCTTCAAAGCATTTCAATGATCAATTTTTAGGTAGCTTGTTGCTTGTATACTGATGATGAAGTAGAAATAGAGGAATTCAAGCAGCTATGCCAAAATGTGCTCCATGGAACAAAAAATTTGGGTTTATGGAGAGAGTGGTCTACTGATTCCAAACCATATTGTGCCTCAATATTAGTGGGATCTATTTTAAAACACTATAAATGGAGGATAGTACATTGAGTTCTATCCCTTTCATTGATAGGTAGAGGACAGAGTACGAGGGTTGTAAATGCAAAAGATATAATCTACCAGTACAATATGATCAGGAAGTTTCCACTAAATATAGGAGTCCAACTAATTTTCTATATTAGGCGCCAAGCAAAAAATAGAAGATGTGGAACTATTTCAGGTGGCGCTTTCATTACATGTCTAATAAAGAATTTGAGATTGTTTCCTAATCCATCACCTAATGATGAAGTGCTATTTCCAATTCCTATTACGACCAGTGCTTTTAAAAACTGGAATTTAATAGTTGAAGGCTAAGGAACTGATCAGGGTACAGATCATCTACCAAATGTATACCAAACCACTACTAGTTCCTTTCAACTGACAGACCCTAATACAATACCTTTGTACATTCATATTCAAATGTTGAGAGACCATCATATTGTCACGCCTCAAGGGATACCATAAACGTAACAGTCCGCCACACTCAATATTAAAGCTTAAGTATGACAACCTTAGTCATTCCCAGAAACTTCGATATTAAGTATAAGGCGTGCTCTCACAAATTTAGAGGATCATACAATGAATTATGAAGCTTAAGAAGATATAATAACAAATTAAGAAAAGAGGATTCATAATATCCATTTGTTCAAAACAATAGTCTTACAAATCTTAGGGGAATTCTTGTAAACTCCTAAAATTTTTAGTTAATTTTAAGTTTGATCTTTGTCACACCCCAGAGGGTACCATAAACGTGGCAGTCCGCCGCATATAATATTAAAGCTAATGAATGATAACTTTAGTCATGTAGAAGCTTTGATATCACATGCAAGGTGTGCTTCCAAGATAGTAGGAGACTCACAGGGGTATTACATTTAAGTAGATAATAAAAGCAATTAAGAACTTATATAAATAAACATGAAATCTTCATTTAAATAACAAACTCTTACATCATCTTAGGGGCATTCCTCCGTCTTAAAATGGTCCATTAACAAAGTAAACATAACTATAATATAAGCCTACTAGAGAGATTTTCTTAGAAGTCTATATTCAAAACTAAATACATATAACTTCTCCCAAAAACTCCTAGTGGCTTTGGCTCATACCTGGCATATGGGACTCCTCGGTGCCAACCAAAGATAATCATGTTGTAACAAAAAGCTATGGGGTATAAGCAAATCTAGTTTAGTGAGATAATTCCCATCTATAAGACATTTCCTTAAATCAAACAAGTATTTAAACAATCATATGAAAATGCACCAAACACATGAGCAAACAAAATACACAAGATTAACCGGAAATCATGTGTAGCATGGATTTTACGCCCTCCATGTTGAGGGTTGGGAGGTTACAAGCCCATACGACCATCAATACTTGCAGATTTGCTGGCTCCTACTTGCCCTGTAGATTTTCCGGCTCCTATTGGCCCATGTAGACTTTCTGGCTCCTACTAGCCACCACTACTGCTTCCTCGTTTCCCCACACGAAGAATAGTAGTGAAACAAATGTGACTTACAAATATGATATGCATGAATTATTTTCAATATAAGTTTAACCAGATAATGTTGAGTTCAAGTTAAAGGCGATCAAAAACGATATTCACCATATCAATGCAAGAATCACAATTTAATTATCAAATCCTCTTTCGATATTCTTAACTTAGATTCAACCAATCATAAATTCAAATCACACAATAATTTTATCTTTTCCTTATTTTCTAGTGCTACTACCTACAAGCACAAACAAGGAAATGTAACCTAGTAAAGGATTAACTCACTCTATGTCGGTAGCTTCCTAATTGAAGTAGTCTTTCGGGAAAGTGATCTCGGTTCCTCCTTCACCTAAACAAGATGAAATACCCACAATGATTCTTTCATAGAATTTCTATTCTTGAAAACTCCAATTCTATCTTAAAATCGCGGTAAAATTGGATTGGAAGAAATTCCAACTTATAACGATCATAACTTGCTCATTTTAACTCGGAATTTTGCATATTATATACCGTTTTCTACCTACTCGAAAAGATCTATCTATTTATAAAACTATTTTTATCAAACTAAGTCATTTGGGTTCCGAAAAAGTGGTGACCAGATTCACCACGAATTTTCACAAACTTGAATTCCCTCTTTTAACAAAAGCTCATTTTTAAGAGATATGTATTATAATAGTTTGTAAAGCCTTTGAAATGCATATATATATATATATAATATTTATTGACTCATATCAAATGCATGAAGTTAATGAAGTTGTCTCAAACCATGAATTTTTGTAAAAGTAAAGTCTTCTAACAAAAAGTAGAACTTTTGAAAATTCTTCTTATTTTTGTTAGAGAATATGTCAAGTTATGAGAAAATTCCTTTTCCTCTAAATTTTCAAAGAATGATTTTATTTCCTTTGTTTCTAATACTAACAATTATATCTTCATAGAAATAATTTCCTTATTTCTTAAAATTATTTTACTTTCATGAAAGGAATTTCTTGTACTTGATGAAAAGTGAAGTTTTAGCAAAACTTTTGTTTACTCCAAAAAGTCCTTTTTATGTTATAAAAATTCCTATGAACTCCTCTAAGTTTGTTAAGATGACTTCTTAATTTTAGAAAAATTACTTCCTACTTTTATTTCTAGAAAAAGAATATTTATTTTAAGAAAACCTTTCCTCATTTATTTTTGTTGAGACAAGAATCATTATGTTCATGCATGAATATGAATCATAGAGTTATGAAAACATAAGGAAACATAATAACTTAAAATAATAAGCTAGTAAAAAACTAAATCAAGTATTGGAACCTTAACTTCATCAAGGTATCCCGGGACTAAGAATAGACTAGTCTTATAAAGAAAAAGAAAATGTTTTGACTTGATGAGGACAAGTCTAAGACTAGAAAGACTAGTCTTAAAGATAACATGAAAATAAATAAATTGCAAGGTACTAAATAAATTGCAAGGAAAGTGAATAAATTGAAAAACAAATGAGCTTATATGCTCTAAAAGATATATATATATATATATATATATATGGCTACATAGATATATTTAGTAACATATATATAGAAGCAACAAAAAGAAATTAGATCATGAAAAAAAAACAAAGTATGAATCTATTATTGCTTTCTTTAACTTTCATGGTTTAGAAAACACACACAAAGCTTATACTAAGTAAATGAACATAAAGAAGACTTGAAGAATTTTTACCTAAGAGAACTAAACTTGAGAGAGGTTTGGGAGAGAACTCTTGTAGAGAATTTTAGAGAGTAACTTTGTGTATGGAAGGTGTGAAAGAAGTGGAAGGAAGATGGGGTATTTATAGGAAAATATGGGAGGCTAATTGTGTTAATTAAATAAATGAAAATAAAACAAATTGGAGCGGAAGAGAGAGGGGGCCGGCGTGACTTGACTGTGTGTGAGAAAGTGAATTTTGTTTTATTTTTATTTTGTATGTTTGTAAATGAAAAGTAAGATATGAAAGATGTGAAGTTGTATTGGAAATGAAAATTTGTAAGAAATAGAGGTATGGGTTGTAAGAGTGGGTTGTAAGAAAAAGTAGAGATAGATGAATAGTGTAGAATAGTAAAAAATAGTGTAATGTAAAGTAGACATGACAATTTAAGTATCGGTAGTAAGAAAATTCGCGTATAATTACGATATATGATATTTTTATTTACCAAAAAATTAGGAAATTGATATTTTTGGAAAATCTTATATTTTTATGATTTTAATGGTATACTCGGAATATTTTTACTAATCCGAGCTCTACGACACGGTTTTCGAGAACGGTGTCCGGTTGTGCTCAAAACGAATTGCGATTTGACTAATCTGATATTTTTGAGCTTTCTTAGGTTATTGCGAACTATTCTATACACTAAACTCTTACTAACTTTCCTAGGGTTGCTTAAACGGGAAAGCTGGACTTAAACGGTTGCAAAAGACTAAGGTTTTGTTGACTTTGGGATTCTGGTTGACTTTCTAATTAGGTTTAAGCTTAAATTGATCACAAAATTTTACGGGTTTACAATCTTAGAATAAAAAGTCAACCGAAACCCTAAAGGTCAACAAAAGTCTAGTACAAACCTTATATTTTAGATCCGGTATTCCCATTTTCTTTCGCCCTAGAAAATGAAGTTGGAATAATTAGTGATAATAGTTCGTAATAGCTTTAGGTTATATAAAAATATCATATTTGCGAAATCCGAGTGTCCTTCGGACTCAAACGAGATCAGTTCTCAAAAATTATGTCCCGGAGCCAGTAATAATAAAAATATTCCGATAACACCGATAGGACCAATTTAATATAAGGATTTTAAAAATATCAGTTTCGTAATTTTTCGGTAATTAAAAATATCAAATATCGCAATTATACGTGTATTTTCTTACTGCCGGTACTTAAATTATTATGTCTACTTTACATTTTACTATTTAATACTATTCTACATTATTTATCTATCTTTACTTTTTCTTACAACCTATTCTTACAAACCATACCTCTATTTTCTTACAATTTTCATTTCCAATACAACTTCACATCTTTTATATCTTACTTTTCATTAACAAAACTACAAAAAAATAAATTGCATTCCCTCTCTATACTCAATTTGCACTAGCCATAGCTCCTCCCCTCTTCAATTTATTTCAATTTTCATTATTTAATTAACACAAATTTCCACCCACATTTCCCAATAAATACCCCCTCTTCATTCTACTTCTTTCACACCTTCCACACACTAAAATTACTCTCTCAAAATTCTACAAGAATTCTCTCTCAAAGTTCTTTCAAGTTTAGTTTTCATAGGTAATGTTTCTTCAAGTTTTCTTTATGTTGATTTACTTAGTATGAGTTTAGTGTGTGTTTCCTAAACCATGAAGGTTAAAGAAAGTAACAATAAGTTTATACTTTATTTTTATTCATGAATCTAATTTCTTTTATGTTGCTTTCATACATAAAACAAAATATATCTATGTAGCTATATATATCTTTTAGAGCATATAAGCTCCTTTATTTTGCAATTTATTTACTTTCCTTGCAATTTTATTTATTACCTTGTAATTTATTTACTTTCATGTTGTTTTAAGACTAGTCTTTCTAGTCTTAGACTTGTCCTCATCAAGTCAAAACGATTTCTTTGTTTTTTTTTCTTGGACTAGTCCATTCTTAGTCCCGGGATACCTTGATGAAGCTAAGGTTCTCAATACTTGATATATTTCTTTACTTGTTTATTTTATCACCATTTTGTTTTTTCTATGTTTTCATAATTTTATTTCATGGTCATGCATGAATATAGTGATTTTGTCTCAAAAAGATTTTTTAAAAAAAATTCTTAAAATAGAAGTTCTTCTCCAAAAATAAATGTTGTCATGAAAGAAACAATTTTTCTATGAAAAAGGAACCAACTTAGTATATCTTTTCTAAGAAATTAGTGGAGCTCATAATAGAAGTAAGAAACTAAAGAAAAAAGGAATTCTTAGAAAATACACATTTATTGGAAAAAGTATTCTTTAAAGATTAAGAAATTTCAAATTCTTGTTTTACTAAAACTTCACTTTTCATCATTAAAAAAGACTAGTTTGACAAACACTAAGAAATTTCCTTTTATAAAAATAAAATTAATGAACAACACAGTAAATCACCTCTTCAAAATATAGAATTATTACTTTCAAAAGAATTAGAAACTAAGCGATAAGGAATTTAGAAAATGGAAGTCATTCTTTCGAAATTTAAGGAAATAGAATTAAGAAAATATCCTTTGCAAAACAACTTAACAAAGTTCTAGCAAACTAAAAGGAAAATTTTCAAAAGTTTTAGAAGATTTACTTTTACCAAAAATTTATAGTTGAGACAACTTCATGATTTCATGCATTTAACATGAGTAAACAAATATGCAAATTTTTAAAAGGTCTTACAAATATTATAATATCTATTTCTTTGATTCAAGTTTTTATAAAAAGAAGAAAGTAAGTTTTGTAAAATTCGTGATGAATATGATCACCACTGTTTCGGAGTTCAAATGAATTAGTTTGATGAAAACAATTTTAGAATTGGATAGATCTTTTCGAATAGGTAGAAAATCGTATATTATATGCGCAATTTTAAGTTAAAATGACCAAGTTATGTCCATTTTAGTATAGAATTTCTCTCTATACGAATTTTAAAGATCTTACAACACAGTTCCTTATTAGTATCATAGAATAAAAAAGAAATATTCCTTTTGGGTATTCTTCTTGATTAGGTAATCTGAGGAGGATTGTTCATATCCCAAAGGTTATTACGATTAGTGGAAATCCTGAACGACTCATCCATTACAAGAAAGGTATCATCATGGCTGAGTGAGTTTACTCTTCGTTATTTTTCATACTTATGATTATGCTTGTAAATTTAGTTGCATTAGAATTTAGGCAAAAATCAAATGAAAGTTGTATGATATTATGTTGAAAGAATATTAAGTATATTGAAACATGATTTGTTTGTAATAAAGTTGCATGTACATTAATATCTTGAAGTGTTTGAAATTGGTTGCTTACTTAAAAGAAGTTAAATATAACTACTAGACTTTAATTAAGAAATTATGCATGCACTTCATATGTTAAGTCACATTTCATTCACTACTATACAATTGGTGGGACAAGTGTATAATAGTGGTGTTAGGCATAACCGGTATATCATGTAAGTGGCGAGTAGGAGCCTATAATAACTACAAGTTTTTGATAACGTATAGAAGCCGGTAAGATCTATAAAAGTGTTTTAAAAGTTGTGGCTGTAATTGGCCTGAATACCTAACCCCGAATGAGAGCGTAATTCATTCAACATATGATTCCTGGAAAGTCATATGTATTGTATGCTCATGTGGTTGTTGCATTCCATTTGCTTGACTAATAAACTTGGTTAATATTTTACTTTGAGTATGAATTTTTGGGATTTACTTACTAAGCCTGTAAGCTTACGCCCCTATAGGTATATGCATGCTCAGGAACACCTATTTTTGTACCCAAAGTCTCCTCATATCCGCATAAGTGTTCTTTTGAAGCTTTTGGAGGAAATCTACTTAAAGATTTAGATTAGAATTCCTTTGAAATCTTTAATGTAGTATTTAAATACTGTAAAGACTATTTTGATCTTTGGGATTTAGAAAGGCTATGCCCTTATGAAATCATGTAATAGACCTTTGGTTATTAATGCTATAATATATTTTATTTCTGGATTCTTATATGTTCATTTTTACTTGCTTAGACAATGCTTCCCAAAAGCATCTCCTATTACCATGCTAGATGCCTTGCATGTAATACAAAGGCTTTCGCGTGACTAAGGCAGTCATTCTTGAGTCTTGATATTATATGTGGCGGGCTGCCACATTTAGGATACCTTTTGGGGCGTAACAGTTTAGGTTGGTATCAAGCAACAAGTTTAAAGGAATAAAGGTAATTGGAATGAATCTAGAAAAGAAAAATATAGATATGTTAAAAAAAATTATGAAAAGGCTTAGATAAGTTAGATAAGCATAGAAATTCTCAAAAAGGAAAATTAATGACCTCCCTTGTCTTTTATAGCTTACTCTTGAGAAGTTAGAGGTAAGGCTCAACGCTTGAACTTAAGAAGTAAAGAAACCCTTGTGGACTACCGGTTGAAAGTAAGGAGCCTATGTGAGGAGTTTGCCCTAGTTGGACAGCCTAGGTCCACTCGAGAGATGTATAACATGTGGAGAAGAGGACTCCGTGACTCTATATGGGACCATGTGATAGATATGTTAAGGTATGATGCCATAAGACATACAAATTGGAGTGACTCGGAAGTTATTTATGGTATGGAACGGCTCATGTGCTACTACAACCACACCTCTATGGTCCAAGAAGCTACATTCATTTTCCGATACGACGGACGTCCAGTTTTCCCTGATTTTCGAACGTGGAATCCCATATGCCTGTTATATGTCTATGCGCACGATGAGCTAGCATATCACACCAATTGGGGATGAGCAGACGAAGAATCCTACTTCTTTTGGTATGGAGTTTATCGAAATTTGTGGCCACACCTTGATGAACCACCTCCACCATCATCACTGGAAGGAGAAATGCATGAACAAGTCAATTAGGGGGAAGATATGAATCATGGAATAGAGAACGAAGAGCCACCAGTAAATCGTGGATGGGACGAGGATGTTTCCAACCATTAGGATGTCAGTCAAGATTTCGAATGGCCTGTTGAACCAACCCCACATGGGAACATCCCGAATCAAAGTCGATCCCACACTCCCCTAATAAGAGACCTGACTGAGGATGAAGTGATGGAAGTATCCGATGGAGAGCCGACATCACAGATGGAGTATGATCAAGGGGAGCCAAGCACGTCTAGGAATCAACCCTCCCGCAAAGGTAAAAGAATGACGGTCCGAAGCTACTTAAAGCTATTCGTAGCTAAGAGGCCAAGGACGACTTCTAGCCCCAACCACCATGATGTGACCCCCTCACCATGAAGAAAGACCGAAGAAGGAAGGAAGGAAGGATCCACCTGAGCAATCCCATGTGTCCAACAAGAATTTTGTAACCAAATCAACCTAGGATATAGGATTGATTAGTAGTTTAATTTATGTTTTCGGAAAGGTGTTTTTGTATTTTGAATTTCTTTTACAAACTTTCATTTCTTTATGTACGGAATTTCATGCCCTTGGATGCTTTTTAATTAATGAAGTATTTTGGTTTAAACAAATTTCATCTCTTGATTTAATTGCTTAAACTTCTTCTTTATGATATTTCTCTTTACATGTTTATTTCTTTGAAAACTCCTGCAATCTCCATAACTTAATATGTAAAAGACTTAATAATCTAGTATTTATGTAAACAATTAAAACAACTGACCTAGAAGAGGACGACCAAGGGTAATACAGGCATCAAACAATCCACCTGAAGAAGTTAACCAACCAGAAGTGCCCCCTGTGGCTCCTCCCCCGAATCCACAAGGCAATCTCCAACCCAATCTTGGTCAATTAACACAGCTTCTTAATGTGTTAGTTCAACAACAACAAATGAACATGCCACCATAGGCACCAGCTCAAGCACCACCTCAATAGGCACCTCAAGCATCTGTACACGGACCAGCAGCACCTGATGCTCAATTACATAAGGCCCCTTTGCCACCTCCTCCACCACCCCGAACATACAGAACTTCACTCCTAGACTTCATCAAAAGTACCCGTTACTTTGACGAAGCTTTTGGGAAATCAGATGAAGCTGAGGATTGGCTCGCACAGATAGAACGATCTTTTGCTACTTATGAAGTTTCTCATCATCTTCGAATAAGCTATGGTACCTATATGTTAAGGTTTAATGCTCAAGTCTAGTGGGAGTCCAAGAGTAGGGAATTGCCACCACCCATCACATGGGATATGTTTCGGAATGAGTTTCTGGAAAACTATTTTCCTGGAAGTTTAAGAGTGAGATATAGTGCAGATTTCTTACACATGTCTCAGAAAGGAAGATCTATAGAACAATACAAGACGGAGTTCAGCCGACTCCTACAGTATGCTCCTAATTCCTATAAGTATATTGAAGAGATGAAATGACAAGTGTTCCTGAATGGGTTAGATGAGGGCTTGAGGATGCGGTTATAAGAGTTTGACATCCACACCTTCAGAGAACTAGTTGAAAGAGTAAGAATTGTTGAAGGTGCCAAGAAAAGGAAAGCTGGGACTTCTGAGAAGAAAGTGCATGTGTTTGGAAGAAAATTTCAACCAGGAACAAACTCCAATTTCCCTTCTAAGAGGTTTAAAATAATTAGCCACTTTAAGGGAAATTTCAGTAGACAAAAGGATATTTCCAAGGTAGCAGTAAGATGTTGGAAATGCAAAGGAGCACACTACCCGAAGAGATGCCCCATTCTCCAAAACAAATGTTATTTCTGTGGCGACCTGAGCCATAAGATTCCAGATTGCCTAAAGAAAGCTTCTACGACTTGTTTTGTATGCAAGCAAACGGGACATTTTTTCAACGAGTGTCCCCAAAGGAAATCCACAACGAATCAACCTGATGGATCTTCAAGAGGACTTGCCCCGACAAGGAGTAGGAATGGAATTGGAAGTCGCTCGGCATCATCTATGCATGCACTGAGAATTTATAACCTTGAAGGGCAATGGGTTTGTGAAGAAGATGCTGAAGAAGGAGTAGAGTTGGCTGCCCTGGACCATGGAGAGAAGTATGACTATAGCTTGGTTACAGGTTAGCCTCAACCTATAAATATCTGCTTGTTTTGATATCTGTTGAGTATAAAGATATGGTGTGTGTTGAAAATGATAGATGTCTAGGAAAACTTATAAAGACAATAAGAATAGTAACACACGCGTCTTAAACGCAGGAACCATACAAATAGGAAACCTGACCCCTTATACCCTCTTCGACACCGATGCAACACATTTCTTCATCACCGCTAGTATAGCCTTGAAGACCGGTTTACCTATCACAACAACCACAACAAGTTTTTGTATAAAACCCCTACCGGTAGTGTGGTGACTACTAAAGAAGTAATAAGGAATTGCCCCATGAAGATACAAGGCCATGAGGCAACTACTGATCTTATAGTAGTAGAAATCAGCAAGTACGAAGTGATTCTCAGAATGAGTTGGTTGTCCGTGGTAGAAGCAAAGGTAGATTGTAAAAATAAGAAGGTAGAATTCATGGGACAAGACGGGAAGAAAGCTACATTTTTAGGAGAATCACTACTAGAAAACTAGCCTTTAGAGACAGAAAATTTGCGACGGAAAATTTCTGTCTCTAAAAAAATGAATTAAAGACAGATTTGCGACGGATTTATGATGACATGAATTATGAATAATCTTCTAATTTTTATATGCTTTTGCGACGGAATTTGCGACGGATTACACATTGATTTGCGACGAAAATTTTTCCGTTGCAAATTTGTCTCTGATTTTAGAGGGAAATAAATTATTTTAGCGCCAATTTCTATTTTTTTAAATTCTGTTGCAAATTTGTCTCTAAAATAAATTATTACATATATGTATATATAAATAATTATGTTTAAAATTTATTTTAAATTTTACATATCTAATATAATATATATAAATGTGCATTATATAATAAGGACATATATTATATTTTTAAATTAATTTTATTATATAATAACTATAATATGTATAATCATTTGTTATTTACAACTAATTATATATATATTTTATTTATAATATATTTAACATTACGATACATATTTATATATAATAAAGTATAAATTAAAAATAGTACTTAAAACATAAATATTATATTTATATCTTATTATAAATTCTTTTACATAATAAATTTAAAAACTCAAATTATACAACTTAATAAAATAGTGTATAATAAATATAATATGTTATATGCAAGTAATATCATAAAATACTAATTAAAAGTAAAGTATATTTCAATAATAATATATGTAAAATAAAATAATTAATATAAAATGTAAACTTAGTATATTTAAACATATACAAATATATAAATAATATATTATATTTTAATAATATATTAATAAAAAAATATATATTCATATTATTTATTTATATTTATTATGACTATTCATATATTTTTTAATATAAAAAATTTATTATATATATCTTACATAATTTATATTTACATACTATATTTTATTTAAAATATAATAACATATTTGGGGAAAAAATAATATACTATGTAAAAATATAGTATATTTAAGTAATAAAATATGTAATATATAATAATTAGTTAAATATATTTAAATTGGTATTATATATTATTTTATTAATATAATAATGAAAAATATATTTTTATATTGTTTACATTATATTATAATTTATTAAGTGCAAAAAAAAATAAAATAAAAAAATAAACACATTAATTAAAAATATACAATTTATTAATTTAATATAAAATATTAAATAACTAATGTAAAAAGTATAATTATATTATATATCATTAAATATATATATATATAAATTTATATGTATAACATTATTTATATTTACATAATATATAATATTTTTTAATAATAATATCATATTTGGAAAAAAAATTATAATATACTACTGAAAATATTATATATTTATAATAAATATATAATTTAAAATAATTATTATAAAATGCAAACATTGTATATATTAATATTATATATTATTTTAATAAAATATTAATGAAAAATCCTTAATAAAAATGTAAAGTGAAATTATAAAAAAAAAATAAACTATAAAAGATATAAAATGTTTTATAGTTATAATATTGTAAATTGTGGTATCTCTTAAATAAACAGTAGTGGAACTTTACTCATGAAGATACGAATTGGTTTATCGGTTTAGTGCTTGTGAAAACTTCAATGTTAAGTGTGCTTAGTATGTAGCATTCTATGATGGGTGACCTCCTGGGAAGGATAAACAAGAGGCAAATGTGTATTTTTTTAATAATTTGTCTTAGAATCAGAGACAAATTTGCGACGGAATAATTTTATTTAATATTTACTAATTGGATATTTAAAAATAACTAATTATAAAACAGAGACAAATTTGCGACAGAAATTCCGTAGCAAATTTGCAACGGAAAATAAATCTGTCTCTAAAAGAATTAGCGACGATGATTTTTGAAACAGAAATTTGCGACGGAAATTCTGTCTCTGAAAGTCTTTAGAGACAGATTTTTCACTTTCAGAGACAGAATTTTTTGTCTCTAAAGCCAAAATTTCTTGTAGTGAATCCACAGCTTCTAAAAGATTGAAGTTAAGTTCGTTTGAGCTAATTGAAGAAGTTGAGGAAGGAGTTGAAAGTTATGTGGGAAGTACAGAAGAAGATAAGGAAAGGCCCAACATTGAGGACATCTTCATCGTTAATGAGTTCTCCGATGTTTTCCTGGAAGAATTGCCTAGGTTACCCCCAAAACAAGAGATAGATTTCAAGATCGATTTGATGCCAAAGATGGAACCCATATCTAAGACACCATACCGAATGGCACCCGTTGAGCTCAAAGAACTTAAAAAGCAATTACAAGAATTACTTCACCAAGGATTCATTAGACTAAGTGTCTCGCCTTGGGGAGCTCCAGTATTATTCGTAAAGAAGAAGGATGAATTGATGAGGTTGTGTATTGATTACCGAGAACTCAATAAGGTTACTATAAATAATAAGTATCCATTGCCAAGGATTGACGATCTCTTTGACCAACTACAAGGAGCAAGTGTGTTCTCATGCGTTGACTTGCGATCATGATACTACCAGCTAAGGATTAAACCAGAGGATGTGTCAAAAACCACTTTCAGAACTTAGTATGGACACTATGAGTTCATGGTTATGCCATTTGGATTGACTAATGCACCAGCTGCATTTATGGACTTGATGAATCGGGTGTATAAGCTACTATTGGATAAATGCGTGATTGTCTTCATTGATGATTTTTTATCTATTCTAAAACACGGGAGCAACACAAAGAACATCTAAGAATGGCATTATAGACCTTAAAGGAGCACAACTTATATGCCAAATTATCCAAGTGTGACTTTTGGTTGAACCAAATATCTTTTCTAGGACATGTTATCTCAGGGAAAGGAGTATCAGTAGACCCTGAGAAGATTAAGGCTGTAATGGAATGGAAACAACCAAGGACGGTGACTGAGATTAGAAGTTTCCTTGGATTAGCTGGCTATTACAGAAAGTTCGTACAAGATTTCTCAAAAATAGCCAAGCCACTAACTAAGACCCAGAAGAATGAAAAGTTTATTTGGAATGAGAAGAGAGAACAAAGTTTCCAAGAGTTAAAGAAACGGTTGGTATCTACTCCAATTTTAACCTTACTAGATCCGGAAAAGCCATATAACATCCATAGTGATGCATCAAGAATGGCTTGGGATGCGTACTTATGTAAGAAGGGAAGGTAATTGCTTATGCTTCATGACAGTTGAGGCCGCATGAACAAAATTACCCAACACATGATCTTGAGTTAGCCGCAGTTGTCTTCGCTCTCAAGCTTTGGAGGCACTACCTATATGGATAGAGATCCGAGATTTATACAGACCATAAGAGCCTCAAGTATTTATTTACACAAAAGGAATTGAATATGAGGCAAAGAAGAGGGTTGGAGTTGATCAAATATTATGATCTCGGGATAAATTCTTGCCCTGGAAGAGTGAATGCGGTAGCAGATGCTTTGAGTCGAAAGAACCATGGAGAAGTTGCAGCCATGCTCACAACCCAAAAAGAACTTATAAAGGAATTCGAGAGATTGAGCATAGAATTTGTGGGACAAAGTGTGGAAGTAGAAATTTCTCATTTGGTAATGGAGCCAACTCTGATAGATAGAATCAAGGAATCTCAACGATATGATGAAGTTATACGCAAATTGAAACGTGAGATACAAGGAGGCAAGTATGGTGATTTTGAGATAGATGAGGAGGATGTGGTAAGAATGAAGGGAAGATTATGTGTACTAGATGATGAGGAGATGAAAAAGGAAATTATGAATGAGGCACATAACTCAGGATATACCATGCATCCTGGTGGTACCAAGATGTACCAAGCCATTAAAAGTCGCTTTTGGTGGAATGGTATGAAAAGGGATGTAGCTGAATTCATAATGAAGTATCCCATATGCCAACAAGTAAAGATTGAATGCCAAAGGCCAGGAGGACTTTTAAAACCATTGATCATACCAGAATGGAAATGGGATCAAATTACGATGGGTTTCATGTGTGGTTTGCCCTGAACATCAGCTGGATATGATGCCATATGGGTAATTGTGGATCGGCTTAGTAAGTCAGCACACTTCATCCCCATCAACATGACCTACTCGATGGAGAAGTTGGCTCGGCTATATGTAAAGGAGATTGTGAGACTACATGGAGTTCTAGCAGGAATTGTATCGGATCGAGATCTCCGATTCCTGTCAAAATTCTGGAAGAGTCTTTAGAAGTGTATGGGAATTAAGTTACATTTTAGTATAGCTTATCATCCACAAACTGATGGACAATCAGAGTGAACTATCTAGACGTTGGAAGACATGTTGAGAGCATATGTTATGGAATTCAAGGGAAGTTAGGAAGCGTTTTTACCTCTGGTAGAATTTGCTTACAACAATAGTTATCATTCAACAATTAAAATGCCACCATATGAAACTTTGTATGGAAGAAGGTGAAGATCACCTCTATTTTGGGATGATGTGGAAAAGTTAACAATTGGACCAAATCTCATCCAAGATGCCTCATATAAAGTCAGGATTATTCAACAAAGGATGAAAGAGGCCCAGGATAGATAGAAAAGTTGGGCAAATAAAAAATGTCGAATCCTTGAGTTTGACGTTGGCGAACATGTGTATCTAAAAGTGAATCTGATAAAGAGTATTCATCGTGTACATGCTCGAGGAAAGCTAAGCCCAAGATATATCGGACCTTGCGAGATCCTTGAACGAATAGGAGATCTGGCTTATCGCTTGGCATTACCGCCAAACCTATCGGGAATACACAATGTCTTCCATGTCTCAGTATTAAGAAAGCATATGCCCGACCCTAATCGGATTGTAGAGCTTGAACCAGTAAGGCTGAAGGAGAACTTGACTTAAGAGGAACACCTAGTTCAAATTCTGGATCAAAAGGTTCAAAAGCTGAGAAACAAGGAAATCCGATATGTCAAGGTATCACGGAGGAATCATTTGCAAGAAGAGGCTACTTGGGAAGCTGAGGATGAGATCCGAAAGAAATATCCAAATCTCTTTGAAGGTTCAGGTATGAATTTAAAGTTCTGAGGACAAAACTTTCTTTAAGGGGGGTAGGTTGTAATCCCCTAAAATTTTCGGTTAATTTTACGTTTGATCTTAGAATGAAAAGTCAACCGAAACCCTAAAGGTCAACAAAAGTCTAGTACAAACCCTAGATTTTAGATTCGGCATTCGCGTTTTCTTTCGCCCTAGAAAACGAAGTAGGAATAATTAGTGATAATAGTTCGTAATAGCTTTAGGTTATATAAAAATATCATATTTGCAAAATCCGAGTGTCCTTCGGACTCAAACGAGATCAGTTCTCGAAAATCGTGTCATGGAGCCCGGAATAATAAAAATATTTCGATAACACCGATAGGACCGATTTAATATAAGGATTTCAAAAATATCAGTTTCGTAATTTTTCGGTAATTAAAAATATCAGGTATCGCAATTATACACATATTTTCTTGCTACTAGTACTTAAATTGTCATGTCTACTTTACATTACACTATTTACTACTATTCTACGCTATTTATATATCTCTACTTTTTCTTACAACCTACTCTTACAAACCATACCTCTATTTTCTTACAATTTTCATTTCCAATACAATTTCACATCTTTCATATCTTACTTTTTATTAACAAAAATATAAAAAAATAAATTTCTCTCCCTCTCTACACTCAATTTGTGTCGGCCATGCCTCCTTTCCTCTTCAATTTGTTTCAATTTTCATTTATTTAATTAACACAAATTTCCTCCCACATTTTCCTATAAGTACCCTCTCTTCCTTCTACTTTTTTCACACCTTCCATACACTGAAATTACTCTCTCAAAATTCTATAAGAATTCTCTCTCAAAGTTCTCTCAAGGTTAGTTTTCATAGGTAATATTTCATCAAGTTTCCTTCATGTTCATTTACTTAGTATGAGCTTAGTGTGTGTTTTCTAAACCATGAAGGTTAAAAAAAGTAACAATAAGTTCATACTTTGTTTTTGTTCATGAATCTAATTTCTTTTATGTTGCTTTCATATATATATATATATATTTAACTAAATATATCTGTGTAGCTATATATATCTTTTAGAGCATACAAGCTCCTTTGTTTTGCAATTTATTTACTTTTCTTGCAATTTATTTATTACCTTGTAATTTATTTACTTTCATGTTGTTTTAAGATTAGTCTTTCTAGTCTTAGACTTGTCCTAATCAAGTCAAAACGATTTCTTTGTTTTTCTTTTGGGACTAGTCCATTCTTAGTCCTTTGATACCTTGATGAAGCTAAGGTTCCCAATACTTGATATATTTCTTTACTTGTTTATTTTATTACCATTATGTTTTTCCTATGTTTTCATAATTTGTTTTCATGATCATGCATGAACATAGTGATTTTGTGTCAAAAAGATAAAAAAAAAAATTTCTTAAAATAAAAGTTCTTCTCCAAAAATATATGTTGTCATGAAAGAAACAATTTTTCTATGAAAAAGGAACCAACTTATATATCTTTTTTAAGAAATTAGTGGAGCTCATAATAGAAGTAAGAAACTAAAGAAAAGAGGAATTTTTAGAAAATACACATTTATTGGAAAAAATATTCATTGAAGATTAAGAAATTTCAAATTCTTTTTTTACTAAAACTTCACTTTTCATCATTCAAAAAGACTAGCTTGACAAACACCAAGAAATTTCCTTTCATAAAAATAGAATTAATGAACAAGATAGTAAATCACCTATTCAAAATATAGAATTATTACTTTCAAAAGAATTAGAAACTAAGTGATAAGGAATTTAGAAAGTGGAAGTCATTCTTTCAAAATAAGGAAATAGAATTAAGAAAATACCCCTTTCAAAATGACTTGAGAAAGTTCTAGCAAACTAAAAGGAAAATTTTCAAAAGTTTTAGAAGATTTACTTTTATAAAAAATTTATAGTTGAGACAACTTCATTGATTTCATGCATTTAGCATCAGTAAACAAATATGTAAATTTTTCAAAGGTCTTCAAATATTATAATATCTGTCTCTTTGATTCAAGTTTTTATAAAAAGAAGAAAGTAAGTTTTGGAAAATTCGTGGTAAATATGATCACCACTATTTCAGAGTTCAAACAACTTAGTTTAATGAAAATAATTTTAGAATTAGATAGATCTTTTCGAATAGGTAGAAAACTATCTATTATATGCGCAATTCCATGTTAAAATAACCAAGTTATGGCCATTTTAAGATAGAATTTCTCTCTATACGAATTTTAACGATCTTATAATATAGTTCCTTATTAGTACCATAGAATAAAAAAGAAATACTCATTTTGGGTATTCTTCTTGATTAGGTAATCTCGAGGAGGATTGTTCATATCCCGAAGATTACTACGATTAGTGGAAATCTCGAAAGACTCATCCATTACAAGGAAGGTATCATCATGGCTGAGTGAGTTTACTTCCTGTTATTTTTCATACTTATGATTGTGCTTGTAAATTTAGTTGCATTAGGATTTCATCAAAAATCAAATGAAAGTTGTATGATTTTATGTTGAAAGAGTATTAAGTATATCGAAACATGATTTGTTTGTAATAAATTTGCATGTACATTAATATCTTGAAGTGTTTAAAATTGGTTGCTCACTTGAAAGAAGTTAAATATAACTACTAGACTTTAATTAAGAAATTATGCATGCACTTCATATGTTAAGTCACATTTCATTCACTACTATACAATTAGTGGGACAAGTGTATAATAGTGGTGGTAGGCATAACCGGTATATCATGTAAGTGGCGAGTAGGAGCCGGTAAGAACTATATAAATTGGTGGCTAGTCGGAGCCTGTAATAACTACAAGTTTTTTATGGCATATAGGAGCTAGTAACATCTATAAAAGTATTATAAAAGTCGTGGCTATAATTGGCCTGAATACCTAACCCCGAATGAAGAGCGTAATTCATTCAACATATGATTCTTGGAAAGTCATATGTCTTGTATACTCATGTGGTTGTTGCATTCCATTTGCTTGACTAATCAATTTGGTTGATATTTTACTTTGAGTATGAATTTTTGGGATTTACTCACTAAGCCCGTAAGCTTACGCCCCTATAGGTATTTGCATTCTCAGGAACACCTATTTTTGTATCCGAGGTCTCCTCATATCCGCGTAAGTGTTCTTTTGAAGCTTTTGGAGGAAATCTACTTGAAGATTTAGATTAGAATTCTTTTGAAATCTTTAATGTAGTATTTAAATATTGTAAACACTATTTCGATCTTTGGGATTTAGTAGGGGTATGCTCATAAGAAATCATGTAATAGACCTTTAGTTATTAATGCTATAATATATTTTATTTCCGGATTCTTGTATGTTCATTTTTACTTGCATGGACTATGCTTCCAAAAAGCATCTCCTATTACCGTGCTAGATGCCTTTCATGTAATACTAAGGCTTTTGCATGACTAAGGTAGTCATTCTTGAGTCTTGATATTATATGCGGTGGGCTGCTACGTTTAGGGCACCCTTCGAGGCGTGACAATTCCCTAGCCACAATTAACTATAATCTATTACAAGAATATTTCTATGAAATCTACATCTTATCCAACACTGAACTTCATCTAGAAATTCCTTAACCATGAAGGAAAATACCCGGCTGCAAGGTCTACGTGGCCTCAACCACAAATAGGTGAACTGCAAAAGATATCTATAGGGATATGAGCTAATAGGCTTAGTGGGAACTATTTCCATAAATAACTTCTTGTGTAATGAAATTTAAACAAGTTATTTAAGCAAACAAATGAAATGCAACATACACATGGGCAAAACAAAGTATATAGTTTTCCGGGAACTATATGTTGAATAGATTTACACCCTCCATTCGGGGTTTGGTGATATGTAACCTCAAAACAAGTAGTTTTAGTTAAAAAATTATGCTTTCGATTAATACCGCCAAGCATATTAAGTCTACTTGATTTGATCCATGCTTCTAGACTTCCACTAAGCATTTAATTTTATGTCGCCAAGCAATCGCTTTCGATCATAACCGCCAAGTGTTACTTTCGACCTGAGCTACCATCCTTCTCACCCAAGGATAATAACCCAATACAATGTCACTCACTTCATGGTATGCATGAATCAATTTATTTATGATATCATAGCATCATTATTATCAAATTTAAGGTGATCATAGAATTTCATACAAATCAAGTGTTATACTAAAACAAACATTTAATCAATTTTGGCCTCGATATTCTTAGGATCCTTTCAATAATTTTTTCACATACATATCAATTTGTCTTTTCTTAATTCTAATGCGACTAAACTACAAGCACAATCAAGTAAAGCACTTTAAGGAAATAAACTCACGATGCCATGTCGACACTTCTCTAAATGGATGAGTCGTTCACACAATCCACTTAGTTGAAATAATCCTCGGGGTATAGGTATCCTTCATCGGAATCACCTAGTCAAGGAAAATACCCAAAATGAGTATTTTTTGATGACTTTCTTGAATTTTGACAAAACAATGTCATAAGAACGTCAAAGTTTTTATAAAGGAAGACTCTAGTTTGAAATGGTCATAACTTAGTTATTTTAACTCGGAATTGCGCATATAATATACCGATTTCTACCTACTTGAAAAGATCTATCCATTTCTAAAACTATTTTATCAAACTAGATCATTTAGGCTTCGAAACAATGGTGATCAGATTCACCTCGAGTTTTCCCTAACCCAAAAGCAATTTGTTTCAAACATTAAAACCATTTAAAAATTGCTTTGACAAATACTTAGTTATCTATATAGTTTGAAAAATTCCTTTTTCATAGATACTTAGCTCATATTTTATCCATGCTCAAGTGTTTGTTGTCCAACCATGTTTCTTGGGTAAAACAATGTTAATTAAGAGTTTAGAAAACTATAGTTTATAAGAAATCCATTTTGTAAATCCTTTTAAAATGAATATTTCAATTCCTTTGTTTTCAAAGAATTACTTTATGTTTATCTTACTATTTTTCTAAATGACTTTTTGATAAAAATAAATTTCTTCTTTTCTAAATTTTCAACATTAGCATTACTTTTCATATTTGTTTTCTTTGACTATTTATTTGAAAAATCTTGGTTTCGGAAACTCTCATTTTCGTTTTAAGGGGTTTCCTTATATTATGTTTTTATGAAAATATTTTAGTACCAAAGTCATTTTAAAAAAAACAAAGTAATATAAAATTGATTCAAAAAGCTTTTTCAAGACAAAAAAAAAAAATTTAAAATTGTAGTGAGTTCTTCTTAAAACTTGGAAAAGAATAACTTTACTTTTATTAAACCATAGAATTTATATTTTATATGAAACCATTCTTAGGTGATAAAATCTCCTTTTTGTCAAGTATTATTGAAGCTTTAAAGATTTGAGCATCAATTTTAATGGGCATGATTATGAGAAATAATAACAAGCAAAAATAACATAATAATAAATAAAGTCAAGTATTGGGAGTCGTAGCTTCTTCAAGGCTCCCGGGACTAAGAAGTAGACTAGTCCCAAAAGAAAGAAAAAAAAATTGTTTTGACTTGATGAGGACAAGTTTAAGATTAGAGACTAGTCTTAAAACAATAAGAAATAAATAAATTACAATGAAAGAAATAAATAAATTACTTTGCATGAAACTAAATGAATTGCAAGTGAGCTTATATGCTCTAAAGAATATATATATGTAGATATATAATAATACTTAGTTGGATATAATAACAATAATAATATAAACAATGTAAAATAACAACATAAACATAAATAGATATTCATCAACAAGAACAATACATAAATATAGTGTAGCTTTCATAACATTTAGTTTTTAGAAACTCACACCATGGTCATGTAAAGTTACATGACATGAGAAGAAAGAACTTGTAAAGAAAAGTTTAACTAAAGAGGGTTTTTGAAGTATTATGTGGTAATAGGTTTTATGTATGTAGAAGGTGGTTTGAGATTATTTTAAGAGAGTTTTGAGAAAGTATTTGGAGAGAGTGTTGAGAGGAAAATTTGAGAGAGATTTGGTAGTAAATTTGTGGATAGTAATTGTGTGAAAGTAGTGAAAGAGGAAGGGGGTATTTATACGAAATGAATAGCGAATTTTTGTGTGATTTAAATCAAGAAAAAATAAAACAAAATGAGAGAGAGAGGGGAACAAGGGGCATCGGCCACTAATGGAAGAGGGGAGAGAGAGATTTAATTTTTGTATTTTTATTGATTAAATAAAGTAATAAGTAAGGTAGATGTGAAATAAAGTTATGAGAAAGGTAAAAAGTAAAGATAATAGGTTATAGTGTTGTAAGAGTAGGTGTTAGAAAAAGTAGAGATAAAAAAATAGTGTAGAATAGTAATGATAGTGTAATGTAAAGTAGATATGACTAATAAAGTACCGGTAGTAAGAAAATACATGTATAATTGCAATATCTAATATTTTTATTTAACGAAAAATTATAAAACTGATATTTTTAAAAACCTTATATTTTTACGAGTCTAACGGTATATTCAGAATATTTTTACTATTTCAAGCCCCAGGACACATTTTTCAAGAACTGTATCCGTTCGAATTCAAAACGATTCGCGGTTTTACTAATCTGATCTTTTTAAACTTCCTTATGTAATTACGAACTATTCTACATACTAATCTCTTACTTACTTTTTCAGGGTTGCTTATACGGGATTGTCAGAATTAAACCATAACTTCTAACTAGGGTTTTGTTGACTTTAGGGTTTTTGGTTGACTTTCCAATTAGGGTTTAAGCTAAATCGGTCACAAAACTTTGAGGGTTTACACATATAGTGTGCTTTAATGCTTTGGTGGTGTACAACATCGTTGAAATGCTAGCCCATCCGAAGTTGGCATATTATTGGCCACCCTAAAATGCTCCAATAGGTTAAACACATCCCCTTACTTAAAGTGCTCCATCTGAAGAAGCTCCAGGTCTAGGTGGACTAAATGAAGATAAGTTTGATAGAGTTGTTGATAGAGTTCTTAAGGATTTAAGTAGAGAAGTTGAGGAGGGAAATGATGATGATGTAAAAGGATTTGAGAGTAATGATTAGAGAATTTCTATTTTTTGCTTAAGAACTGTTATTTCTTATTTTTTTTTTCATATTATAGACTCTTATATGTAACTAATTGTACGATAATTATCTCTTTTTGTTTTTGAATTTTTACTAACTTTTTTTTCTTTCTTTTTTTGTGTTAGTTTATATCTTTTTGGTTCATCTTAGGTCTGCTGTTAAGTGACAAGTCGATACTTAGAGAATGATTGAGTTAGCAAGCTTCAAAATTTTCTGTCAATTATCTTTCAGCTTTATTGTAAAGACTCGACCCTCTAAATCCCGAGACTTAGAGTATCGAGTCCCCAACCACATATAATGTTTTCACATTATATGTAAGGTTGTCCTAAAACTAACAGTTTATGAAAATTGTTTGATCAAAACCACTATACTTTGTAAAGAACTTTTAAACAAAACAGGATTGCTAACAAAAGCAATCTATCCATACATTTACATCATATAAACATTGTTTAGTGCCAATACAAGACACTACAAAAATTACATGTTTTCTTAAAACATAAGAATCCTAAAGGATCTTAAGGTCATTACAAAAATTAGCTTAACTAACAAGCCTTCTATACATAACTTTTCCCTTAGCAAAAATTCCTTCCAAAGGTCCAGGGTGATCGGATCCTATTCGTCCCACTCATCCAGAAATCTCTCGAAATCGGACCCATAGCCCAAATCATCATAAAACTCGTCTCCAATACCTGCAAAGCAGCAAAAGTAAACCAGAGGCCCAGTACACAATATCCAATGCAAAAACAAATCATCAAGTTAATGTAATGCATCATTAGACGGTGATTATCTTTATTACACTTTTTTCACAAATCAACATGAGGGTATTCAAACCCCGGTCACGCTTCGGGAATTCAGGGATCCCGAATAACAGCAGCTGCTCAGGGGGTTGATATAAGCAGTCTGAATACTTATATCTCCTATATCTATTTCATGAAAATAATAGCTTCATTTAGGGTTTAAAAGTCGTTGCCTGACTCTACTTAAACTCAGTCCATAACATGAGCCTAGTTCACCAGTTCCCATAAACTTTGAAATAAATCATGGTATTTCCCCCTAAGTTTAAGCAAACGTTACTCAGATACTATTCCCCCCTATCGGCTACCCACTTAACCAAAAGAATCGCTATTGCATCATAGCGTACTATTGCATCATGGTAAAGTCATTGCATCATGACTTGGTTAAGCACCTAACTAACATGTCATTGCATCATGACAGGTTTGCTGCTCCTCGGACCAGATTAAACAATGTAAT
This sequence comes from Combretum micranthum, assembly GCA_024138025.1. Taxonomy (NCBI): domain Eukaryota; kingdom Viridiplantae; phylum Streptophyta; class Magnoliopsida; order Myrtales; family Combretaceae; genus Combretum; species Combretum micranthum. The sequence continues at coordinate 447,143 of JAMXBD010000163.1, forward strand.
AAACATCCAATTCATTCAAATGTTAAGTTAAATCGATTTAAATCAGATTAGGAATGTCTATCCCTAGCAATCATCATACAAGTTATTGCGTAGCTGAACCCGTTAGTATATAACTAGGATCTCTCGGTGATGAACTAACCGAAGAATCCTTAACTAAAATAGAAATTTCACAATAATCAATAAATCAATAATTATAGATTTCATTCTCACAATTATACCCATATTATCTTTATATATTACAAATAAATCCAAGAAATTCAAATAATTGAATACAAGGTCATAAATAAGCATTTAAACATCCCATTGTATCATAGATCGCCTAACAAATACTTAATTGCTCAAATAACAAACTTCGGAAAATTTTAAAAAAGTTTTTTTAAATTTAAAAGCATAGGGGATATGCCGGCAGCTAAAGCCGACGGCTTTGAGCCGGTGTTTGATGCTCTGAAAATCAACACTGCCAACGCTGGCAGTGTTCAAGGGTACGCCGTTTGCCTACATTCTACGCCGGCAGCCTTGAGCCAGCGTAGAATCCAAAACCCAAAATTTTCCAAAATGTCCAGAGAGGTCTAAGCCATCCGCTTACCTAGATACGTGGGAAGCTTTGACACATACACCGGCGGCCTTGATTCCCAGTGGCCAGCGTACAACATGAATGAAAGAACGCCGGCTGACTTTCCTAGCGAAAGCCGGCGGCGTAGAAACTCAAATTGCCGGCGTACGTTCTGAAGAACAAACGCTGGCAATTCTTATTGTAAAAGCCGGCGGTGTTGCAAAGCGGTGTTAAGAGATTTGAATCCAACGCTGCCTCTACGCCGGCGGCGTTGAATTCCTAGGTGTCGGCGTACGTTTTAAAAACAGGCTTAAACGAAAAATACAAATCCCCTGTTTTTCAACTTTGAAAAATTCAATCCTAAAACACTTTAAAACCTTCCTCAACTACATTTTCAACCTCATATACTAACCTCTACCTACACTACTCAATCTTAGCAACTCAACACAAGAAATCAACACAATTAAACACTTCAAATTCCACTTCAATCCATTCTAAATTTTCCTATACAAATCCTCTTCACATCGTCCCAACACTTCATATCACTTCAACAATAAATGCACAACTTCACATACTCATAAAACACATTCTTAGCTCATCCCAAGCATGAACAAACAATTTAGATAACATTTAGCTCATTCCAATGAAGAATTCATACAATCACTTCAAGAAAGAAAAACAAAACAAAACAATAATCATAACTAAATCAATTCAAATATATATATATATGCCTTGTCTTGAGGAAAACTTTGATTTTGAAAACTTGATATTGATCTTGACTTGAACTTGGAAATGGAATTGAAAGAGGAAGAAGAAAAGAATGAAAGAAAAGAGAAAATTCGGGTAAAAGAGAGTTGCCCCCCAAAAGTAGGTGAATTAAGCAAAATTTGACTTTAAACACATTCCAAATTTGCCCTTTAAGGCATATATAAATTTAGGATGCATTTAGGGTGTATTTAGGTCTCATTTAGGGCTTCATTTGAGGCATAAATGCTAACTTAATTAAAGAAAACTCTATCAACTAATCTTATGGAAAACCAAGATTAATTTTATAAATCTAACTTAACTTAACGTCTTAATGTATAAGAGACATAATTAATAATTTTACTACACATACACATTAATACATATAAAACAAAGATATTAATTTCAATATATACATGCAAAATAATACATTTTAGACCACTAGCAACATAACCATTATACTCATCATGCTCATTCAATTCAATACCTAAGATAAATAAATAAACACATGGAATTTAAATAGAATTGAAATCTAGGTCATTTCATTCTTCCCTTCTTCAAGAAGTTTCGTCCCTGAAACTTAACTCACCTTCTTACTCAAAAAGTTCCGGATATTTCTGTCTCATTATGTTCTCCACTTCCCAAACCGCTTCTCTTTCAGATTGGTTACTCCATTGGACCTTTACCATCGGTATGACTTTATTCCTCAATTCTTTGTCCATTTTTCCCAAAATTCTAATTGGCTTTTCCTCAGTTGTCAAATCTGGTAGCATCTCTGGTTGATTTGTATCCAATATTGCATCGGAATCAGATATGCATTTTCTAAGCTGAGACACATGAAAAACGTTATGAACACCTGATAAACTTGGTGGTAGCGCCAATCTATAAGCTAATGGCCCTATCCGTTCCAATATTTCATATGGCCCAATGTATCTTGGATTCAATTTGCTCCTCACACCAAATCGGAAAACTCCTTTAGTCGAGGATATCTTGAGAAACACATGATCTCCAAGTTCAAACTCCAAAGGTCTTCTTCTCAAATCGACATAACTTTTATATCGGTCTTGAGCAGCTTTCAATCTCTGTTTGATCATTTGTATCTTATCAACAGCTTGTTGTACCAAGTCAGGTCCAATCAACACTCTCTCGCCCACTTCATCCCAATGCGAAGGAGATCTACACTTTCTCCCATATAACGCTTGATACGGAGCCATTTGAATCGATGCCTGATAACTATTATTGTAAGCAAATTCAACCAGTGGTAAGTGTTCATCCCAATTCCTTCCAAAATCCAATGCACAAGCTCTAAGCATATCCTCAAGAATTTGAATCGTCCTTTCTGATTGCCCGTCAGTTTGTGGATGAAAAGCTATACTAAATTGTAACTTTGTTCCAAGAGCTTCATGAAGACTTTTCCAAAATCGACTGACAAATCTAGTATCTCTATCAGAAATGATGGTCATTGGTATACCATGTAATCTCACTATCTCTCGAATGTAAATCTAAGCCAATCTTTCAAGTGAATACCCGACTCTCAGTGGAATGAAATGTGATGATTTCGTGAGTCGATCCATGATCCAAATCATTTCATTCTTGGCTACTGTCTTTGGCAAAGCTCACAAAATCCATAGTTATCTCATCCCACTTCCATTCAGGAATCTTCAATGGTTGCAATTCTCCTCCAGGCCGTTGATGCTCGATCTTCACTTGTTGACATACCAAACACTTAGAGACAAATCTTGCAATGTCCTTCTTCATTCCTTCCCACCAAAAATGTCGCTTCAAGTCTCGATACATCTTCGTGTTTCCCGATGAATTGAATATGAGGAGGAATGTGCTTCCTTCATAATTTGGTGTCTCAAATCATAGATCTCGGGTACATAAATTCTATCCTTAAACCTGATAATACCCTTATCATCAATCCTCATCTCTTTTCTCCTCTTTTTACCTATCATACTTTTCAATTTCTGGCTTCCAGGTTCTTCAAGTTGTCCTTGCTTGATTTGATCCAGAATCGTCGGTTGCAATGATAAACTCGCTAGCATAATGTCAACATTTTCCATAGCTATCTCAATATTCATCCTTTGAAGATCTTCTTGTAATTCCCGTTGAGTAGTAACCAAGATTCCACATTCATCGGTTTCTTTCTACTGAGCGCATCGGCTACCACATTAGCTTTTCCCGGGTGATACAAAATTTCAACATTGTAATCTTTGATTAACTCCAACCACCTTCGTTGTCGCATGTTCAATTCCTTTTGAGTGAAAATGTATTTCAAACTCTTGTGATCCGTGAATATCTTACACTTTTCACCAAATAAATAATGTCTCCAAAGCTTCAATGCTAATACCACCGCGGCTAGCTCGAGATCATGAATTGGGTAATTCCTCTCATGGGGCTTCAATTGTCTTGAGGCATAAGCTATACTCGATTATCTTGCATCAAAACACATCCGAGTCCTTGAAGTGAAGCATCACTATAAATCACGAACTCTTCTCCCTAACTGGTAATGCCAAAATCGGTGCAGAAACCAATCGTTCCTTCAGCTCAAGAAAACTCCATTACAATCTTCATCCCAATCAAACTTCACATATTTTCTCGTCAACTTAGTTAATGGTGAAGCGATTTTGGAAAAACCTTGTACAAATCTTCTATAATAGCTTGCTAACCCAGAAAACTTCGTACTTCCGTGACACTTGTCGGTGGTGGCCAGTCCAATACCGCTCTAATCTTCTCCGGATCAACAGATATTCCTTCCTTTGTAATGATATGTCCCAAGAATGCAACTTCTCTCAACCAAAACTTGCACTTGCTAAATTTAGCATAAAGCTTCCTCTCTCTCAATCTTTGCAAACAAGTCTCAAATGTTTCTCATGTTCTTCCACATTCTTTGAATACACCAATATATCATCAATGAAGACTATTACAAATTGATCCAGATAATCCTTAAATACCCTATTCATCAAATCCATAAAAGCAGGGGCATTTGTTAAACCGAAAGGCATAACCATAAACTCAAAATGTCCATATCTTGTTCTGAAAGCAGTCTTGGATATATCTTGTTGCTTAATCTTGAGTTGATGATATCCGGATCTCAAATCTATCTTGGAAAACAATGCAGCATCTCTCAGTTGATCAAATAAATCATCAATTCGAGGAAGTGGATACTTGTTCTTGATTGTCACTTGATTTAATTCTCTATAGTCTATACACATTCTTAGACTTCCATCTTTCTTCTTAACAAATAATACCGGAGCACCCCAAGGAGAAATACTTGGACGAATAAACCCAGGTGTTGTAATTCCTCCAACTGACTTTTCAATTCTTTCAACTCGCCGGAGCCATACGGTATGGAGCTTTAGAAATGGTGTAGTCCCTGGTATCAAATCAATCCCAAAATCAATCTCCCTATCCGGTGGCAAACCGGGTAATTCATCAGGAAAAACATCAACAAATTCCCTTACTACTGGCACCATATCAACTCGGAGTTCTTCACTACCCATTGTAGTTCTCATATCCTTCTCCCACAATTCCATAGAATACATACTCCTCGGTCTCCTTCTTTCCAACACATGAAGTAGTCTTCTACCTTCCAACTCAAAACTCACTTCCGCTTTACTACAATCTATTGTAGCTTTGTAAAGATTTAACCAATTCATTCCAAGAATAACATCAAAATCGATTAAAGGCAAACTAACATATCTATTGGCATGCTTTCATCAGAAATCACAACATCAACATTCCTACATACACATGGCTCTTTGGATTGCACACCAAAAGGAGTATTTACACTCATCACTCTATCATACAACACTTCAGAAGACAAACCACACTCATTCACAAAGCTTTCAGCAATACATGCATGAGTAGCACCAGTGTCAATTAAAGTATATGCAGGATGATTTGCAATCTGTATTATACCTGCCAGTGTATCAACCGAAGGAGCTTTCTCACATTGTTGTAAAGCAAATACTCTAGCAGCTGTCATTCCCTTTCCAAAGTTCGGTCCTTCATTCCTAGGCTTTTCTTTACAATTTGCCACATGATGACCTCTTTGTTGACAATGAGCACAAAAGATGGGCTTCAATTTAGGTTCAGGACAGTCAGAAGCTTTATGACCTACTTTCCCACATGCAAAGCAAGCTCCAGGAGTCCATTTACATTGAAACGATTCATGAGGCCCAAAACATATAGGGCATCGCCTATCAAATGGAATGGATGGCATAGAAGTCTTCACCATTGTCCCGAGCTTGGTTTCTTACCCAAATATGGTCGCTTGCCTTTGTTAACATTACCAAACCTTGAATAAGGAGTGTAGATGTCACCGATCTCTTGCCCATAAATGTAGCACGTCTATCCCTCTGAGCTTTATTTTCATTATTAATTTGTTCCACTAACTTTGCCTTGATTACTGTTTCAGACAGTGTTGACAATTGAAACTTCTTACCTCACTCTTAATCTCCATGTTCAAGCCATCTTGAAACTTTTGAACCTTCATGCTCTCATCATTGTAATTGTACCGCAAATCTAAGCAATCTGCAATATTCTGCATGATATTCTTCAACAGTTTTATTTCCTTGCCTTAGACTCAACCAACTCGATATCATTTGTTCCCGCACTGTGGATGGAATGTATTGCAAGAAAAAGGCTTCCTTAAATCTGTTCCATGGTATCGGTCTTACATATCCTTCACTATTCAATCTCCACCAATTATATGCATCTCCCTTCAACATATATATAGCCAAATCAACTTTCCTATGCTCAGGTACTTCACAAGCTGCAAACGCTTTCTCGAGCTCCACTATCCAACCTTCCGTTCGAGTCGGATCCAAACAGTTCCATCAAAATCAGGTACCAGTCTGACAAAATCATGTAACTTGACTTGTCATTTCGGTCTCCCATTGGTACTTTGGTTCTTCTCTCACAGTTGATGGATGATATTGCTGCATAAATGTTGTTGTTGTTGATACATCATTTGTTGGTACTGTTGAACTATTGCAAACATATCTCGAAACATAGTGAACACATTATTCGGATCTCCGGTAGGCATCTGAGGCATAGCTGGATATGCTGGCATTTGAGGAGGCTGTGGATTTGGTGCAGTAGAAGCCGAAGCCGGTGATGGAGTCGAAGTAGAAGCTGGAATACTAGCTGATGCAGAAGCTGAAATAGTAGACTGAGAAGGAGGTGGCATACTTTCTCTTTCCGAAGATTGTCGGGTTACTCTTCGTGACCTATCCATCTTTTAAACAAACATGCAACATATGTATGACATAAATAATTTTACAAGGTCAAATCAATATCAAAACAATTAATAAACCAATTAGACATTCAAACATAAAACTTAATATAAACAAGTCCTATATATGTCTAACTAAACTCACCGCATCTAAGGTCAAGTCACCACTATTTAATCAAACAATTTCATAAACATAGCTCTGATACCATCTGTAAAGACCCGACCTCTAAATCCCGAGACTTAGAGTACCGAATCCCCAACCACATATAATTTTCACATTATATGTAAGGTTGTCCTAAAACTAACAGTTTATGAAAATTGTTTGATCAAAACACTATACTTTGTAAAGAACTTTTAAACAAAACAAGATTGCTAACAAAAGCAATCTATACATACATTTACATCATATAAACATGTTTAGTGCCAATACAACACTACAAAAATTACATGTTTTCTTAAAACATAAGAATCCTAAAGGATCTTAAGGTCATTACAAAAATTGGCTTAACTAACAAGCCTTCTATACATAACTTTTCCTTAGCAAAATTCTTCCAAAGTCCAGGGTGATCGGATCCTATTCGTCCCACTCATCCAGAAATCTCTCGAAATCGGACCCATAGCCCAAATCATCATAAAACTCGTCTCCAATACCTGCAAAGCAGCAAAAGTGAGCCAGAGGCCCAGTACACAATAACCAATGCAAAAACAATCATCAAGTCAATGTAATGCATCATTAGACGTGATTATCTTTATTACATTTCTTTCACAAATCAACAAGGGTATTCAAACCCCGGTCACGCTTCGGGAATTCAGGGATCCTGAGTAACAGCAGCTGCTCAGGGGGTTGATATAAGCAGTCCGAATACTTATATCTCCTATATCTATTTCATGAAGATAATAGCTTCATTTAGGGTTTAAAAGCCGTTGCCCGACTCTACTTAAACTCAGTCCATAACATGAGCCTAGTTCACAAGTTCCCATAAACTTTGAACTAAATCATGGTATTTCCCCTAAGTTTAAGCAAACGTTACTCAGATACTATTCCCCCTATCGGCTACCCACTTAACCAAAAGAATCGCTATTGCATCATAGCGTACCATTGCATCATGGTAAAGTCATTGCATCATGACTTGGTTAAGCGCCTAACTAACATGTCATTGCATCATGACAGGTTTGCTGCTCCTCGGACCAGATTAAACAGCGTAATAGACATCCAATTCATTCAAATGTTAAGTCAAATCGATTTAAATCAATTAGGAATGCCTATTCCTAGCAATCATCAACAAGTTATTGCGTACCTGAACCCGTTAGTATATAACTAGGATCTCTCGGTGATGAACTAACCGAAGAATCCTTAACTGAAATAGAAATCACAATAATCAATAAATCAATAATTAGATTTCATTCACAATTATACCATATTATCTATATATCACAAATAAATCAAAGAAATTCAAATAATTGAATACAAGGTCATAAATAAGCATTTAAACATCTATTTATCATAATCGCTTAATAAATACTTAATTGCTCAAATAACAAACTTCGGAAAATTTTTAAAAAAGTTTTTAAATTCAAAAGCATAGGGGATACGCCGGTAGCCAAAGCCGACGGCTTTGAGCTGGTGTTTGATGCTCTGAAAATCAACACTGCCAACGCCGGCAGTGTTCAAGGGTACGCCGTCTGCCTACATTCTACGCCGGCGGCCTTGAGCCGGTGTAGAATCCAAAACCCAAAATTTTCCAAAATGTCCAAAGAGGTCTAAGCCGTCCACTTACCCAGATACGCGGGCAGTTTTGACACATACGCCGGCGGCCTTGATTCCCAGTGGCCAGCGTACAACATGAATGAAAGAACGCCGGCTGACTTTCCTAGCGAAAGCCGGCGGCGTAAAAACTCAAATTGCCGGCGTACGTTCTGAAGAACAAACGCTGGCAATTCTTATTGTAAAAGCCGGCGGTGTTGCAAAGCGGAGTTAAGAGATTTGAATCCAACGCTGCCTCTACGCCGGCGGCGTTGAATTCCCAGGTGCCGGCGTACGTTTTAAAAATAGGCTTAAACGAAAAATACAAATCTCCTGTTTTTCAACTTTGAAAAATTCAATCCTAAAACACTTTAAAACCTTCCTCAACTACATTTTCAACCTCATATACTAACCTCTACCTACACTACTCAATCTTAGCAACTCAACACAAGAAATCAACACAATTAAACACTTCAAATTCCACTTCAATCCATTCTAAATTTTCCTACACAAATCCTCTTCACATCCTCCCAACACTTCATATCACTTCAACAATACATGCACAACCTCACATACTCATAAAACACATTCTTAGCTCATCCCAAGCATGAACAAACAATTTAGATAACATTTAGTTCATTCCAATGAAGAATTCATACAATCACTTCAAGAAAGAAAACCAAAACAAAACAATAATCATAACTAAATCAATTCATATATATATATATATATATATATATATATACCTTGTCTTGAGGAAAACTTTGATTTTGAAAACTTGATATTGATCTTGACTTGAACTTGGAAATGGAATTGAAAGAGGAAGAAGAAAAGAATGAAAGAAAAGAGAAAATTCGGGTAAAAGAGAGTTGCCCCCAAAAAGTAGGTTAATTAAGCAAAATTTGACTTTAAACACATTCCAAATTTGCCCTTTAAGGCATATATAAATTTAGGATGCATTTGGGGTGTATTTAGGTCTCATTTAGGGCTTCATTTGAGGCATAAATGCTATCTTAATTAAAGAAAACTCTATCAACTAATCTTATGGAAAATCAAGATTAATTTTATAAATCTAACTTAACTTAACATCTTAATGTACAAGAGACATAATTAATAATTTTACTACACACACATATTAATACATATAAAACAAAGATATTAATTTCAATATATACATGCAAAATAATACATTTTAGACCATTAGCAACACAACCATTATACTCATCATGCTCATTCAATTCAATACTTAAGATAAATAAATAAACACATGGAATTTAAATAGAATTGAAATCTAGGTCTTTCATTTATTTTTTGGGGAAGTTATGGTCTTTACATTTCTTCACTTTGTGTCACTTTGTTTCATTTTGTTGTTTTATTTTCTTTATACTTAATTTAAGATATTAAGGATAGTTTCTTGATTAACTGTGAGGGCAAATATTTAAGTTATGCAAAGTTAGGATTCAAATTCCTATATATTGTTTAAGTTTTTGCATGTCCTTTAGTATATCCTAAGTTTCAAATTTTGTAAAGGTTATTTTATTGAACAATTATATCATTAAGGAACTAATTGGTTATATCACTTTAATTTTGAAATAAAAAATTGACCAATTTATTTGATTTTTTATTTTTGAAAAATAAATATAGTAAAATTAAAATCAATTTCATGTTTAATATAATTATTTATTTTAATTATTGATTCTACTAGATTGTAACTTTTTATAATTGGATAATCTTTGAAAATTTTTATTCCTCTATATTTTGTATTAACTATACCATGCTAAAGCTAACTAATAGAAGCTAAGTGAATCTAGAATTTTTAATTATTTGAACTTTAATATTAAGGTTAGAATTAGATCATGATTATTGAATTAGAAAGTTAATCAACTATGTTTTAAGTCTATTCTTTTGTATGTGTTTTCTCTTATGAAGTTCTATAGATCTCATGATTTTGACTGTAAGTTCAAATGAAATTTTCCCTCTAAAGGAAAAATAAAAATAAAATAAAAGTGAAAGTTGATTGGTATGAGCGGGCCTTAGTCCTAAGAAAAGTGAGAGTTTGACTCCTCTGCCAATTATTTTGAGCTAAATTATAAGTTGATTGATATGAAGTAGGCATTGATCAATCAAATGAGTGATGATTCATTCTCCTTTATCAATTATACTTAAAAAAATGAAAAAAAAAAGAGATTAAGTATAAAAGACAAAGAACATCCAAGTGTTATATAGATGAGATATGCTTTTAGTTTTGAATATGCTATCTTGAGAATTAATAAGGAAGATATATACACTGTAATAGACGCACAAGATATGGTTGAAACTTGTTTTGTTTGGTATATCTAGCATTTGATTTTTGCTTTGAGATTCTAGTTTTAAATGATGATTTAATTTTGATTTACTATGATTCATTAGTAAACTTTAGTATATTGGTATTCTTAAGGCAATGAATAGATAGGGTTAAGTAGGAAAATTCGAGAAATTTTAATTATGTGATTAGATTGAAAGTGGAATAAATTATTACATTATGTAACGTACATAAATTATTAAATTGCATTGAATTTTGGTGGTACAATCAGAAATTAGTTTTCTAAAGTGATATTAGCTGATCGGTAGAAAAAGGTATTTTTATTTTTGAGTTTTATAAATCGCTTGAGGACAACCAATTGCTTAAGTGTGGGGGAATTTGATATATGTGTTTTAGTGTATATATTAATAGGGTAAATTATGTTATGTTATATAAATTATTGTAAGATTTGGTACTTAACTTGGTTGATTTTATGGTTTTACAAGAATAATGAAGATAAAAGAGCTTTGGAGTGAAATTAAACAAGTTATATCAGATTTGGAATTAAAGTGAAGAAAATGTCAAGGAATTATGAAGAAGATGGGGAGATGCAGTTTGTCATGTTTCATCCATGTCATGATAGGATGAATCAATTTCTTAAGAATCAAAGTCTAGAGAGAAGCATAGTCTATTATAATCCAACGTATTCTACCTGTGTTCCTGCTAAGTAGAAGAAATGGAGAGAAAGACGATATTATATATCACCGTGTTTTACATCGAGGATATCATTGAGCCCTAGAGAAAGTAATCAGTGAGAAATATGAGGAATTACATTGACTCGTGTTTATGCCATGTTTCTTGGAAAAGCATATAAATTAAAGAAGAACATACCATTTTTCGATTGTGCTATTGATTAATAAAGTCATTAAGAAACATGAGCAATTTCTTTATATCGTGTTTATACCATGTTCAAGATGAAAAATGAGAAGAATGAGTTCCAAGTTTCACCGTGTTTCTTTTATACAATTGAAGAGTGAAGGAGAAGAAAGAAGTACGATCTGATACAAAAGCTCATCTTCTATCTTTGTGTCATGCCCCAAGGGTATCCTAATAATAGTAATCAAGAAACACTTGATTTCCATTACTAGTTTATCTTCCAGGAATGACATGATTTCAATAAACAAGATCTTTTAGTTGCTTGGATAGGATGAATAAACATATATAAGACATAAATCAGTAAACAACTATCATGAAATAAGATATTACAGACTATATGCTTTATAAATCCTTACAATTCTTAGCTAATGATTCTAATGCACATTACCTGCATCAAAAGATTAATAGAGATATAGATATTCTATTCCTATACTAGTCTTTAAGCTTTTGGCTTCTAATCTCTTACCGGGACCATGCTCCTGCTAGTAATGAGCCAGGGTCGTAGAGTAAACCTGAAAGGACTATTGGAGTGTGAGCTAAAACACAAGCTCAGTGAATAACTAGAACTTACCACATATTACATACAAGTTATTTATCAATCATATGAAATGCTCCAATCAAACATGTGAACATTACAAGCTTGGATAACCCGGAATCCAAACAGGATGAAGATTTATGCCCTCTCATCGGGGTTGAAGGATCACAATCTATGGTCCACCTACCTAGGAGAGACTAAGCTTTCAGGAAATAATAATGTTCAATTTAGTTATCTCTTTAAACTTATCATGTTTTATCATCTATTTCCTTTTTTGGCTTTAGAAACTCCTCTAAGTGTTAGCTATTTCCATGTAATATCATAAGCGGCGTCCTTCATTTACCATTTAGTTCATATGGTATTAACATAACAAAGGTAATCTTGCCATTAACTAATAGCTCTCTTGCCTAGATAATTCAAGCATTACCAGAGATTCGAAAAACTAACACGTAGTAGGCTACCACTTATTCAAATGCTATTTATGTAAAATATGTAATGCATGACAAATTTTCTTTATGGTACCAGTAGTTTTTAATCAATTTGGAGGTGATCAAGCATTACAGACACTCAATCATATTATATAGGCAATACAAACATATACAACTCTGTTATCACTTATAATAGAGTGACTTGGCAATCAATATAATACCATACACAGTTTTCACAAACCAAACAGTACACCAAATTTATTATTTTTTATTTAAGATTCACTAACTTTACAAGCACAACCAATGTAATAAGACTGAGTTACTTACATGCCCATGCTATTCAGTCGTAGTAATCGTCAGGAAAGTCCTCATCAGTACCCGAGTTACCTATTGAGATGAGTAATATAGTTATTAATTATATAAGACTATATGACCTAGCTCCTATGAATATTTAAGTGTCCTAATGGGTTGCTGGGCTTTTTACCATCAACTAATTCTTTGAGAATAACCTTAAGTACTAAATCATTGTTATCTCAAGTTACTTAATTTGATTTTGGTTTGATACTTAAATTTATTGATTGGGTACTCGGGAAGTTTAATAATTTAGCTAACTCACTTTCATTGTCTAGAACTATTAGTTTTCTTTTTATTTACTTAAGAAATTTTTATTGTAAAATATAGATATCTCTATATTCACAAATTTGGATTATTTAAATTTCCATTGTTATCTAATTATTTATTATTATTTATTTAAATACATATTTAGTATTCACTAGGCTCATAAAATTTTTCCTATAAACTAATTAAATACAGTTTTAATGAAAATAGATTTATTAATATAAGGATTTATTAACTCAATTACAATTATTTTCAAAAAACATTTTCTTACCGTAAATAGTAAAAATATTAGTAATTATTAACAATAACAATAATAATAATAATAATAATAATAATAATAATAATAATAATAATATAATAATAATAATAATAATATTAATGATAATAATAATAATAATAATAACAATAGTAATTTCGACAAAGACAATAAAATAAAATAAAATAAAATAAAATGATTACTTTTCATAATATTAGTATTTGTATTAATTGTCTTATACATTAATTCATACTAACTGCAAGTTCTTATTAAATAATAATACTAGAACAACTTTAATCTTAAATTCATATATAATATTATTTCAGAATTGATATTTTCTAAAATTCTAAAAATTCTCTTAATAATATTAAGAATATTAACAATTATAATTAGAAAACTTATTATATCTAAATTAAATAATAAGGGTGATTTATATTTCTAAAAATTCTTTTCTGATTAATGCTAATAAGTTAAACATTTAAATATTATGTATTTAATAATACAAGAAATATATTTTATTTTTAAATTTAAATATTAAAAAAATTTGAGGTTATATTACTAAGTATTAATATTATTTATAATCTTTCCAGAAAAATAAATAAATACAAGAATAATAATATTAATTCAAAAATTACTTATATTATTAATTATTCTATAATTAAATTTAAATAACTTCGTTTTTTTTTTTAATTTTTCCGAGAGGTACACGGGTGGATCACGTCCCGTGTTCCTCCTCGTGCTCATCGGGGAAGCACTATTCATCGTCTTCCCCGATGAACACGATCGATTCCGATGTTAGAACATCGGGTTTTCGGTTCCTTTGAGCTCCTCTAACATCATACTACTTGAATATCTCCATAAAACAGCAAAACAATAACATATTACAAGCTTTTTTGAATCATCAAGATGGGTTAGGGTTTTCGAAAATCACCTTCATCGTGGCTCCTCGATGAAATCCGAAGCTTCTAATGGACTTGGTTAGGTTCCTAAGATGTTCACAAGTCAATCACAATCCTTAGATTCGAAAGAAAACACACGGAATTAGATCAACTTACCTTGAGCTCTTTTTAAGCCTTTTTTTCCCAGTTTTTGTTCTTAATTTCGAACTGGGTTGGTTGATGCGTTTAAAATCCGATTCTCAGGCTGATTCGACTACTAATATTGAGTGGTTTGATTTTGGAAAGTTTGAAGGAAGGTGGTGTTCGTTTGCTTCTCCTTTTAATGTTCTTGGTATATGTATATATAGAGGCAAAATGTAAACGTTTGGCTGTGTTTCCTCCTTCATAATTGATCCGAATTTCCTATAAATGTTGCTCTTTCATCAGCTTGTTTTGTTGTCATTAATGCGAGGATGATTTGGCAAGTTTAGATTGGGTTAGAGGTAGATTTGTATTGACTTTGGTTTGAATTATTGAGGAAGTTTTCGGCTCACATTATTCTAGAAGATCAAAGCCCTTAAAAACAATTGAAGAACGTCTCCTGCAAGTTGATTATATGTATATATTATTTAGATATTAATTAGATATTATTTAGTTAAATTTTTGGGTAATTTATTACACTAATAGGGTATAATTTAGCTTATATATGTAAGTTTATATACAAAAATATTTTTAATGGATCCTACAAGAAGTTTAGTTAATCAAACAGTACAAATTTAAGTTTTAATTTTACGTGATCATTTGTTTAAGAAAGATTTATCTCCCGCGATTTAGGTTTTCTAAGCTTGTTGGGTCAATTTTCGTTTCAGGCTCCAAGGGCTTAAGAAAACCTTAATTTGAATACTGGTATGATTCAAATCTTTGTTTGAAGTCTAGATCTTGAGTTATATATCAGTTTATATTTTTATTGTGTAAATTTAAATTCCTAACAGTTTATCTTAAAGTTGCCATTTCCTAACTATAAACATGTTGGGTCGTTTACTTAATATTACTGCTAATATATAAGCTAAATTAGTTACATATATTAGATTTGGATACCCACTATGAAATCTTATCAATATAGTTTATTACTAACTAGGAATCTCGAATTTTAAGGTTCAAATCCAAGTGTAGGTTTATTACTATTCCTTGTTTTAATCTCAGGTCTTTGTTGAATACAAAAGTGGTCACTTAATTTCTATATTTAGGTTTTCCTATTTAATTTGTCTGTTTGACAAGGATTCGGGTTTGGGATTTGAAGTTTCCTTTAATCATATCTTGAATTATCAATTTAGGATACGAAATCTCATTTTTGGTATCAGTTGGGGTCAAAGAAATTCTTTATTTAACGTGGAGATCCCATAGTACTTTACAAAGTATAGTGATTTGATCAAACAATTTTCATAAACTGTTAGTTTTAGGACAACCTTACATATAATGTGAAAACGTTATATGTGGTTGGGGATTCGGTACTCTAAGTCTCGGGATTTAGAGGATCGGGTCTTTACAGATGGTATCAGAGCCTTGTTTATGAAATTGTTTGATTAAATAGTGGTGACTTGACCTTAGATGCGGTAAGTTAGTTAGACATATATAGGACTTGTTTATATTAAGTTTTATGTTTAATTGTCTAATTAGTTTATTAATTGTTTTGATATTGATTTGACCTTGTAAAGTTATTATATGTCATATATGCTGCATGTTTGTTTAAAAGATGGATAGGTCACGAAGGGTAACCCGACAATCTTCGGAAAGAGAAAGTATGCCACCTCCTTCTCAGTCTACTATTTCAGCTTCTGCATCAGCTAGTATTCCAGCTTCTACTTCGACTCCATCACCGGCTTCGGCTTCTACTGCACCGAATCCACAGCCTCCTCAAATGCCAGCATATCCAGCTATGCCTCAAATGCCTACCGGAGATCCGAATAATGTGCTCACTATGTTTCGGGATATGTTTGCAATAGTTCAGCAGTACCAACAAATGATGTATCAACAACAACAACAATTTATGCAGCAATATCATCCTCCAACTGTGAGAGAAGAGCCACAAGTACCAATGGGAGACCGGAACGAACAAGTCAAGTTACATGATTTTGTTAGACTGGTACCTGATTTTGATGGAACAGTTTTGGATCCGACTCGAATGGAAGGTTGGATAGTGGAGCTAGAAAAAGCGTTTGCAGCTTGTGAGGTGCCTGAGCATAGAAAAGTTGATTTGGCTATATATATGTTGAAGGGAGATGCATATAATTGGTGGAGATTGAATAGTGAAGGATATGTGAGACCGATACCATGGAACAGATTCAAAGAAGCCTTTTTCTTGCAATACATTCCATCCACAGTGCGGGAACAAATGATATCGAGTTGGTTGAGTCTAAGGCAGGGAAATAAAACTGTTGAAGAATATCATGCAGAATATTGTAGATTGCTTCGATTTGCGGGTACAAGTTACAATGATGAGAGCATGAAGGTTCAAAAGTTCCAAGATGGCTTGAACATGGAGATTAAGAGTGAGGTTAAGAAGTTTCAATTATCAACACTGTCCGAAACAGTAATCAAGGCAAAGTTAGTGGAACAAATTAATAATGAAAATAAAGCTCAGAGGGATAGACGTGCGACATTTATGGGCAAGAGATCGGTGACATCCTATACTCCTTATTCAAGGTTCGGAAATGTTAACAAAGGCAAGCGACCATTTGGGTAAGAAACCAAGCTCGGGACAAGTGGTGAAGACTCCTATGCCATCCATTCCATTTGATAGGCGATGCCCTATATGTTTTGGGCCTCATGAATCGTTTCAATGTAAATGGACTCCTGGAGCTTGTTTTGCATGTGGGAAAGTTGGTCATAAAGCTTCTGATTGTCCTGATCCTAAATTGAAGCCCATCTTTTGTGCTCATTGTCAACAAAGGGTCATCATGTGGCAAATTGTAAAGAAAAGCCGAGGAATGAAGGACCGAACTTTGGAAAGGGAATGACAGCTGCTAGGGTGTTTGCTTTGCAACAATGTGAGAAAGCTCCTTCGGTTGATACACTGGCAGGTATAATACAGATTGCAAGACATCCTGCATATACTTTAATTGATACTGGTGCTACTCATGCATGTATTGCTGAAAGCTTTGAATGAGTGTGGTTTGTCTTCTGAAGTGTTGTATGATAGAGTGATGAGTGTGAATACTCCTTTTGGTGTGCAATCCAAAGAGCCATGTGTATGTAAGAATGTTGATGTTGTGATTTCTGATGAAAGCATGCCAATAGATATGTTAGTTCTACCTTTAATTGATTTTGATGTTATTCTTGGAATGAATTGGTTGAATCTTTACAAAGCTACAATAGATTGTAGTAAAGGGAAGTGAGTTTTGAGTTGGAAGGTAGAAGACTATTTCATGTGTTGGAAAGAAGGAGACCCGGAAGTATGTATTCTATGGAATTGTGGGAGAAGGATATGGAACTACAATGGGTAGTGAAGAACTCCGAGTTGATATGGTGCCAGTAGTAAGGGAATTTGTTGATGTTTTTCCTGATGAATTACCGGTTTGCCACCGGATAGGGAGATTGATTTTGGGATTGATTTGATACCTGGAAACTACACCTATTTCTAAAGCTCCGTATCGTATGGCTCCGGCTGAGTTGAAAGAATTGAAAAGTCAGTTAGAAGAATTGCAACACCTGGGTTTATCCGTCCAAGTATTTCTCCTTGGGGTGCTCCGGTATTGTTTGTTAAGAAGAAAGACGGAAGTCTAAGGATGTGTATAGACTATAGAGAATTGAATCAAGTGACAATCAAGAACAAGTATCCACTTCCTCGAATTGATGATTTATTTGATCAATTGAGAGATGCGGCATTGTTTTCCAAGATAGATTTGAGATCCGGATATCATCAACTCAAGATTAAGCAACAAGATATATCCAAGACGGCTTTCAGAACAAGATATGGACATTTTGAGTTTATGGTTATGCCTTTCGGTTTAACAAATGCCCCTGCTGCTTTTATGGATTTGATGAATAGGGTATTTAAGGATTATTTGGATCAATTTGTGATAGTCTTCATTGATGATATATTGGTGTATTCAAAGAATGTGGAAGACCATGAAAAACATTTGAGACTTGTATTGCAAAGATTGAGAGAGAGGAAGCTTTATGCTAAATTTAGCAAGTGCAAGTTTTGGTTGAGAGAAGTTGCATTCTTGGGACATATCATTACAAAGGAAGGAATATCTGTTGATCCGGAGAAGATTAGAGCGGTATTGGATGGCCCACCACGACAAGTGTCACGGAAGTGCGAAGTTTTCTGGGGTTGGCAAGTTATTATAGAAGATTTGTACAAGGTTTTTCCAAAATCGCTTCACCATTAACTAAGTTGACGAGGAAATATGTGAAGTTTGATTGGGATGAAGATTGTGATCGGAGTTTTCTTGAGCTGAAGGAACGATTGATTTCTGCACCGATTTTGGCATTACCATTAGTGGAGAAGAGTTTGTAATTTATAGTGATGCTTCACTTCAAGGACTCGGATGTGTGTTGATGCAAGATAATCGAGTCATAGCTTATGCCTCAAGACAATTGAAGTCCCATGAGAGGAATTACCCATTCATGATCTCGAGCTAGCCGCAGTGGTATTAGCATTGAAGCTTTGGAGACATTATTGTTTGGTGAAAAGTGTAAGATATTCACGATCATAAGAGTTTGAAATACATTTTCACTCAAAAGGAATTAAACATGCGCGACAACGAAGGTGGTTGGAATTAATTAAAGATTACGATGTTGAAATTTTGTATCACCCGGGAAAAGCTAATGTGGTAGCCGATGCGCTCAGTAGAAAGAAATCGATGAATGTGGAATCTCTGGTTACTAATCAATGGGAGTTACAAGAAGATCTTCAAAGGATGAATATTGAGATAGCTATAGAAAATGTTGACTTATGCTAGCGAGTTTATCATGCAACCGACGATTCTAGATCAAATCAAGCAAGGACAACTTGAAGAACCCGGTAGCCAAAAGTTGAGAAATGAGATAAATCAAAAGAGGAGAAAAGAGATGAGAATAGATGATAAAGAAATTATCAGATTCAAAGATAGAGTTTATGTACCTGAGATCCATGATTTGAGACATCAAATTAGAAGGAAGCACATTCCTCCTCATATTCAATTCATCCGGGAAACACGAAGATGTATCGAGACTTGAACGACATTTTTGGTGGGAAGGAATGAAGAAGGACATTGCAAGATTTGTTTCTAAGTGTTTGGTATGTCAACAAGTGAAGATCGAACATCAACGGCCTGGAGGAGAATTGCAACCATTAAAGATTCCGGAATGGAAATGGGATGAGATAACTATGGATTTTGTGACGGCTTTACCAAAGACAGTAGCCAAGAATGAAATGATTTGGATCATCGTGGATCGACTCACGAAATCGTCACATTTCATTCCACTGAGAGTCGGGTATTCACTTGAAAAATTGGCTCAGATTTACATCTGAGAGATAGTGAGATTACATGGTATACCAATGACCATTACTTCGGATAGAGATACAAGATTTGTCAGTCGATTCTGGAAAAGTCTTCATGAAGCTCTTGGAACAAAGTTACAATTTAGTACAGCTTTTCACCCACAAACTGACGGGCAATCGGAAAGAACAATTCAAATTCTTGAAGATATGCTTAGAGTTTATGCATTGGATTTTGGAAAGAATTGGGATGAACACTTACCTTTAGTTGAATTCGCTTACAATAATAGTTATCAAGCATCGATTCAGATGGCTCCGTATGAAGCGTTATATGGAAGGAAATGTAGATCTCCTTTGCATTGGGATGAAGTGGGCGAAAGAGTATTGATTGGACCCGATTTGGTACAACAAGCGGTTGATAAGATTCAAATGATCAAACAGAGATTGAAAGCTGCTCAAAACCGATATAAAAGTTATGCTGATTTGAGAAGAAGACCTTTGGAATTTGAACTTGGAGATCATGTATTCCTCAAGATATCCCCGACTAAAGGAGTTTTCAGATTTGGTGTGAGGAGTAAATTGAATCCAAGATACATTGGGCCCTATGAAATATTGGAAAGGATCGGACCATTAGCTTATAGATTGGCGTTACCACCAAGTTTATCAGGCGTTCATAACGTTTTTCATGTATCTCAACTTAGAAAATGCATATCCGATTCCGATGCAATATTGGATACCAATCAACCAGAGATACTACCAGACTTGACTACTGAAGAAAAGCCAATTAGAATCTTGGGAAAAATGGACAAAGAATTGAGGAATAAAGTCATACCCATGGTAAAGGTCCAATGGAGTAACCAATCCGAGAGAGAGGCGGTTTGGGAAGTAGCGAGTGCAATGGAACAGAAATATCCGGAACTTTTTGAGTAAGAAGGTGAGTTAAGTTTCGGGGACGAAACTTCTTGAAGAAGGGAAGAATGAAATGATCTAGATTTTAATTCTATTCAAATTCCATGAGTTTAAGTAGTTATTTTAAAATGTTGAATTTAAGGAGCATGGATATGTTGTTAGTAGTCTAAGATATATGATTTTGTATATGTATATGTTGATATTAATATTTTGTTTTATATGCATTAATGTGTGAGTAATGAAATTATTAATGTTGTCTTGTGCACATTTAAGATGTTAAGTTAAGTTAGATTAATAATCAACTATAATTTCACTTAAGTTAGTTGATTGAGTTTCTTGTAATTAAGTAGCATTTAAGCCCTAAATGTAAGCCAAATGGGACTCAAATTAACTGCAAATGCAACCTAAGTTAATATATGCACTAAGGGGTAAATTTGGAATGTGTTTAAAGTCAAAATTTGCTTAATTACTCTACTTTTTGAAGGCAGCCAAATTTTATCCGAATTTTCCTTTTCTTCTTCCTTTTCTTTTCTTTTCCATTTCCTCTCCATTTCCAAGCTCAAGTTAGGGTTTATATCAAGTTTGAAAACCAAAGTTTTCTCAAGACAAGGTATATACATATGTATTTGAATTGATTTAGTTTAGGTTGTTGTGTTGTTTTATTTTCTTTTCTTGAAATAGATGTATGGATTATTGGATGGATTGAGTTTAATGTTGATCAAATGGTTTGTTCATGCATGGGATGAGTTGAGAAAGTGTTATATGAGTGTGTGAGGTTGTGCATGCATTGTTGTATGTTTATGAAGTGTTGGGAAGTTGTTAAGAGGATTTGTGTAGGAGAATTTAGAATTGATGGAAGTAGATTTTTGGAGTGTTTAATGATGTTGAATTCATGCTTTGAATTGTTAGAATTGAGTAATGTAGATATGAGTAAGGATATGATGTTAGAAACGTGGTATATGAAG
Source organism: Combretum micranthum (assembly GCA_024138025.1). Taxonomy (NCBI): domain Eukaryota; kingdom Viridiplantae; phylum Streptophyta; class Magnoliopsida; order Myrtales; family Combretaceae; genus Combretum; species Combretum micranthum. The sequence goes on from JAMXBD010000163.1 coordinate 468,714, forward strand.
GATTAAAGTGTATTAAGATATAATTTTGTAAAGTTGAAAAACAGGGGATTTAAGTTTCTCACGTTTAACCTTGTTTTCAAAACATACGCCGGCATCTGGGGATTCTACACCGCCGGCATCTGGGGATTCTACGCCGCCGGCGTAGAGGCAGTGTAGAAAGCCCATAGAATTGTTTTTCCTAACGCCGTTTGCAACGCCGCTAGCTTATATGCTGAAGATTTGCCAGCGTTTGTTCTTCAGAACGTACGCCGGCAATTTGAGTCTCTACGCCGCCGGCGTAGAGGCAGTGTTGAAAGTTCACAGAACCAAATTTCTTAAAGCCGACTGAACGCCGCCGGCTTTCGCTAGGAAGTCATCCGGCGTTCTTTCTTCCTTTATGTACGCTGGCTGCTGGGAATCAATGCCGCTGGCGTAGGGTACAAAGGCTGACGGCGTACACCTTTGAACGCTGCCAGCGTTGGCAGTGTACATTTTCAGAACATTGAACACCGGCTCAACGCCGCCGGCGTTGAGTGCCGGCGTATCCCCTGAGTTTTTGAATTTTGAGAGCTTTTTCTAGAAATTTCCCAAAGTTGTTATTTGAGCAATTAAGTGTTTATTAAACGATTTGAGATATAACAGGACGTTTAAATGCTTATTCGTGACTTTGTAATTAATGAATTGGATGTCTTTGATTAATTGTGAAATATGGATATAATATGTATATATTTGTGAGAATGAAATCTATAATTGTGATTTATTAATTATTGTGACATTTCTATTACAGTTAAGGATTCTTCAGTTAGTTCATCACCGAGAGATCCTAGTTCTATACTAACGGGTTCAGGTACGCAATAACTTGTCTGATGTTTGCTAGGACCAGACATTTCTAATTTGACCTAAATTGATTCGATTTAACATTTGGATGAATTGGATGTCTATTACGCTGTTTAATCTGGTCCGAGAGCAGCAGCAAACCTGTCATGATGCAATGACATGTTAGCTAGGCGCTTAACCAAGTCATGATGCAATGACTTTACCATGATGCAATGGTACGCTATGATGCAATAGCGATTCTTTTGGTTAAGTGGGTAGCCGATAGGGGGAATTGTATCTGTGTAACGTTTGCTTAAACTTAGGGGGAAATACCATGATTTAGTTCAAGGTTTATGGGAACTTGTGAACTAGGCTCATGTTATGGACTGAGTTTAAGTAGAGTCGGGCAACGGCTTTTAAACCCTAGATGAAGCTATTATCTTCATGAAATAGATATAGGAGATATAAGTATTCAGACTGCTTATATCAACCCCCTGAGCAGCTGCTGTTACTCAGGATCCCTGGATTCCCGAAGTGTGACTGGAGTTTGAATACCCTCTTGTTGATTTGTGAATCAAAATGTAATAAAGATAACCACTTGTTCTATGAGGCATTACATGAATTGGATGACTTGTTATGCATTGGTTATTGTGTACTGGGCCTCTGGCTCACTTTTGCTGCTTTGCAGGTTTTGGAGACGAGTATTACGATGACTTGGGCTATGGGTCCGATTTCGAAAGATTTTTGGATGAGTGGGACGAATAGGATTCGATCACCCTGGACTTTTGGAAGACTTTTTGCTATGGAGAAGTTATGTATAGATGGCTTAATAGTTAAGCCAATTTCCTTTTGTAATGACCTAAGATCCCTTAGGATTCTTATGTTTTGAGAAAACATGTAATTTTTGTAGTGTCATGTAATGACACAAGGCAATGTCTATTTGATGTAAATATATGTATAGATTGCTTTTGTTAGCAATCTTATTTTATTTAAAAAAGTTCTTTACAAAGTATAGTGATTTGATCAAACAATTTTCATAAACTGTTAGTTTTAGGACAACCTTACATATAATGTGAAAACGTTATATGTGGTTGGGGATTCGGTACTCTAAGTCTCGGGATTTAGAGGATCGGGTCTTTACACATTTATTTAATTAACACAAATTATCTCCCACATTTTCCTATAAATACCCCCTCATACCTTCACTTCTTTCACACCACTTCTTCACTAAAGTTACTCTCTCAAAATCTCTCAAGAATTCTCTCTAAGAAGTCTCTTACAAAAAGTTCCTCTCTTCTTCTTTCTTTTAGGTAATATGCCTTCAAGAAATTCTTATGTTCATCTACTTAGTATGAACTTAGTGTGTGTTTTCTAAAACCATGAAGGTTAAGAAAGCAACAATAGGTTCATACTTTGGTTTTGTTCATAATCACAATTCCTTTATGTTCCTTTATGTTCATAACTATCTAAATATCTATATAGCTATGTATATTATTTAGAGCATATAAGCTCATTGTCTTGAAATTTATTTATCTTTCATGCAATTTATTTACTTCATTGCAATTTATTTATTTCAAGTTGTTTTTAAGATTAGTCATTCTAGTCTTAGACTTGTCCTCATCAAGTCAAAACTTTTTCTTTTCTTTTCTGGACTAGTCTTTTCTTAGTCCTGAGGTACCTTGATGAAGCTAAGGTCCCAATACTTGATTTACTTTCTTATTTACTTAATCTTTCAAGTTTTTATGTTCCTTCATATAGTTTATGATTCATATTCATGCATGAACATAATGTTTTTGTCTCAACAAAAAAATGAGGAAGTGTAAACTAAAGGTTCTTTTTAAATAAATATGGAAAATGGATTTCTTAAAAACTCATAAACATGCTTGGAAATGATTTTTCTTAAATAAACAAAAGGTTTTATGAAAACTTATCTTTCATCAAGAATTAGAAATTCTTTTGGAATCATTACAAGAAACAAAAATATCATTTATTACTTTTAAAAAAGTTGTTGGAATCTAAGTTTAGAAAATAAAACCACTCCTTAGGAGTTTAAAAGCAATTACAAGAGATTAAATTTAGAAAAAGGGATATCCATAACTCAAGATCTTTTCAAAAGAAAAATGAATATTCCAATGAAATCTCAAGTTCAAAGTCTTCTAAAAACTTTACTTTTTCATAAATTGAGACAACTCCATTTACTTCATACATTGGTTATGATTCATTACATATATGTATATACCTTTCAAAAAGTTTACAAAATACTTGAAATATTCATCTTTTCAAATGAGCTTTGTTTACAAGAAGGAAAACAAGTTTTTGCAAATTCATGGCAAATCTAGTTGCTATCTTTTCGGAACCCAAACAACGTAGTTTTATGAAAACAAGCTTAGAAATGCATAGATCTTTTCGAGTAGGTAGAAAACGGTATATTATACTCGAAATTCCGAGTTAAAATAAGAAAGTTATGGCCATTTTAAGTTGGAATTTCCCCTCATACGATTTTACCGGGATTTTAAAAAAAGTTTAGAATATTCAAGAATAGAAGTTTTATGAAAGACTCATTTTGGGTATTTCATCTTGTTTAGGTGACGAGGGACCCGAGATCGTCTATCCAGAGGACTATTTTGATTAGATCTACCAATATGGAGTGAGTTATTCCTCTCATCAGGTTACATTTCCTTGTTTTGTGCTTGTAAATAGAAGCATTAGAAATTAAGAGAAAGATAAAATGAACAATTGTCATGTGACTTGTGATTATGATTGCTTGAATATAAACTAAGAATATTGGAATTTGGTTTGATAAATAATTTGTCATTCTTGTATTAATATGATGAGAATTGTGTTGATCACCTCTAACTTGAACTAAATATTTTTGGTTAAATTTATATTGGAATTAATTCATGCATATCATATACATGGGACACATTTGTTTCACTACTTTTCTTCGTGTGGGGAAACGAGGAAATGGTAGTGGTGGCTGATAGGAGCCGGAAAGTCTACATGGTGGCTAGTAGGAGCCGAAAGTCTACATGGCAAGCAGGAGCCGGTAAATCTGCAGATATTGATGGTCGTATGGGCCTGTAACCTCCCAACCCTTGTCATGGAGGGCGTTAAATTCATGCTACACTTGATTTCCGGTTAATCATGTGTATCTTGCTTGTTCATATGATTTGTGCATTTTCATATGTTTTGATTAAATATTTGTTTGAATTATGGAAATGTGTTATAGATGGAATTATCTTACTAAGCTAGTCATGCTTATACCCTTATAGTTTTCTAGTACAGTATGATTATCTATGGTTGGCCCCAAGAAGCCCCGTATGCCAGGTACGAGTGTAAGCTACTAGGAGCTTTTGGAAGAAGTTTATGTATTTTTAGTTTTGAACATGGACTTCTAGGAAAAATCTCTATAGTAGGCTTGTGTGGTAGTTATATTTATTTTGATATTAGTATAGTTGTACAAAGACTTTAAGGCGGGGGAATGCCCCTAAGATGATGTACTAAATTGTTATTAAATAAAGATCTTATGTTTATCTATTTAAGTTCATGCTTGTTTTTGCTATCTATTTAAATGTAATACTCCTGGGAGTCTCCTACTATCTTGGAAGCACGCTTTGCATATGATATCGAAGCTCCTGCGTAACTAAGCATTGTCATTCATTAGCTTTAATATTACATGCGGCGCATTGTCACGTTTAGGGTACCCTCTGTGGCCTGACATCTGGTACCTGGAAGACATCAAGAGATTGTTCAATTTGAGCTAGCCAATCCTCAGCTTCTTCTGGCTTTCCAAGTAATCCTTCAAAGTACCTATTACATTTGATAAATTCCGGCAATAAGTTTCTTTGAGGACGTAATGGTGGTGGTGGTGGTAATTCTTGTTCATGTCGTATTGGTCCCTGTACTTCAGCAGCCGATTCATTTGGATTTATAGGTCCATTTTCTTGAAATTAGGCAGGTGTAGTATACCTTTCACTTCTTCCAGTGTTTATAGGAGGAGCTTCTGGTACTCCAGCTGGGGGCACAACATGTGTTGTTGGCATATTTTGTAGAGCTTGCAAAATTAGTACATTTTGTTGTTGAAGGTTTTTCAACACATCCTCTAGTTGATTCTAAGGTGGTGCAGGAGTATTTGTTGGTGGATTTTCAGATATTCGGGCATTTCTACTTCTACCTCTTCCTCTTGGCATTCTATTATCATAGAACATATTATCCAAATTAGTTCAAAATTCCTACTTAATGAAAGACTACAAATAATCATACATATATCACCCATATATTTCATAATCAAAACACACATAATATTATATAGTTAGTGCTTTATATACATTCCAAAATTTGCACTAACACTAGTTCTATTTCCTCTATGATCACATCAAGGATCATCATTCTTCACACTACATACCATATTCTACACATATAGCAGGAAGTCCATCAAAACATTACATTAGTTATATTATCTATCAAAACATATCATAATCTAAGATTAAGTCTAACCCTATAGGCTAGGGTACAAAGGTCCCTTGCCCTTTTCCCGAGGGCCTAACTGTGAATAGTAATCCTCTTCCTCAGAGCTACTGTCATCACTCTCAATTTTCCCCTTACACCCTGGTGGTGCTAAAGTTAGGTTGGTATCCATCATCCGGATACCCTTAAGAACAGGTTTTTCCATGATACAAGGCGATGGTACATCTTTCTCAATCCATCCACCATGAGTAGTCCCAATCCAATGGCCATAATTATAATTGGAGACAAATTTTTCAGCTTCCCTCCTCCTCTTTTTGCCTTCTTTTTCATCTATTATATCTATAGTCACACTTTGCATAACAACTGTGGCTTGCATAGCTGTTTGTCTTCTTTTACCAGGTGGTCTCATGATAGGCTGAGTCTCACTTTCTTCCTCTAGAATAATAGGAAGCCTGTTTGTCAAGACACTTCTAGGAAAACGGCTTCTAATCACATGTGTCGGCATCCAATCATCATCAGGAGCAGCATCTTTCCGAACTAAAGCATGATCATATCTAATGTCATGTGCATATACCCAATCACCTCCAATAGGAATCCAAATCCTAAAGTCTGGAAGATCGGGTCTCACTGATCGGGCTGATACAATGAAGGCTATATTATCAATTTCTATGCCTCCACCCTTCTGGTTGATTAATTTGTCAAACCTGTATATGGTTTTTACTGCTGTGCCATTATTTGGAAAAGCTCTTTCCACCAAGAACAGCCAAGTTTTCAGCAGTGGTTGTAAACCTTTCTTCTAGGTGTTGAAAATTTCATCCAGGGTCTTTGTAATGCCTAACAATGCCAAATCTTCTACTAAGACTTGTAGTCAGCGTCTATAATCAGTAAGGGTTTCTTCCTCCATCATACTAAAAATTTGAAATTTAATATGGCAAACAGCGGGATTGGTCTGCACACAATAAAATTTGTATGATTAGTAATCACATAGATTTTATCCATAATTGTGCATCTAGTACTACTAATAACTACCCCACTAACTTAAATGGTTCTATTTGGATCTAAACTGACGTTTTTAATTTCACATTTGCTAATTTACTTCCTTTCATATATTTGTCATTCCTATACCAGCAACCATGCTCTGATACCAACTTAAATATGTCACGCCCCGACGGTATCCTAATAATAGTAATCAAGAAACACTTGATTTCCATTACTAGTTTACCTTTCAGGAATGACATGATTTCAATAAACAAGATCTTTTAGCTGCTTGGATAGGATGAACAAACATATATAAGGCATAAATTAGTGAACAACTATCACGAAATAAGATATTACGGACCATATGCTTTATAAATCCTTACAATCCTTAGCTAATGATTCTAATGCACATTACTTGCATCAAAAGATTAATAGAGATATAGATATTCTAATCCTATACTAGTCTTTAAGCTTCTAGCTTCTAATCTCTTACCGGGACCATACTCCTGCTAGTAATGAGCCAGGGTCGTAGAGTAAACCTGAAAGGACCGTTGGAGTGTGAGCCAAAACACAAGCTCAGTGAATAACTAGAACTTACCACATATTACATACAAGTTATTTATCAATCATATGAAATGCTCCAATCAAACATATGAACATTACAAGCTTGGATAACCCGGAATCCAAACAGGATGAAGATTTATGCCCTCTCATCGGGGTTGAAGGATCACAATCTATGGTCCACCTACCTAGGAGAGACTAAGCTTTCAGGAAATAATAATGTTCAATTTAGTTATCTCTTTAAACTTATCATGTTTTATCATCTATTTCCTGTTTTAGCTTTAGAAACTCCTCTAAGTGTTAGCTATTTCCATGTAATACCATAAGCGGCGTCCTTCATTTACCATTTAGTTCCTATGGTATTAACATAACAAAGGTAATCTTGCAATTAACTAATAGCTCTCTTGCCTAGATAATTCAAGCATTACCAGAGATCCGAAAAGCTAACACGTAGTAGGCTACCACTTACTCAAATGCTATTTATGTAAAATATGTAATGCATGACAAATTTTCTTTATGGTACCAGTAGTTTTTAATCAATTTAGAGGTGATCAAGCATTACAGACACTCAATCATATTATATAGGCAATACAGACATATACAACTCTGTTATCACTTATAATAGAGTGACTTGGCAATCAATATAATACCATACACAGTTTTCACAAACCAAACAGTACACCAAATTTTTTATCTTTTATTTAAGATTCACTAACTTTACAAGCACAACCAATGTAATAAGACTGAGTTACTCACCTGCTCATGCTATTCAGTCATAGTAATTGTCAGGAAAGTCCTCACCAATACCCGAGTTACCTATTGAGATGAGTAATATAGTTATTAATTATACAAGACTATATGACCTAACTCCTATGAATATTTAAGTATCCTAATGGGTTGCTGGGCTTTTTACCATCAACTAATTCTTTGAGAATAACCTTAAGTACTAAATCATTGTTATCTCAAGTTACTTAATTTGATTTTGGTTTGATACTTAAATTTATTGATTGGGTACTCGGGAAGTTTAATAATTTAGCTAACTCATTTTCATTGTCTAGAACTATTAGTTTTCTTTTTATTTACTTAAGAAATTTTTCTTGTAAAATATAGATATCTCTATATTCACAAATTTGGATTATTTAAATTTCCATTGTTATCTAATTATTTACTATTATTTATTTAAATACATATTTAGTATTCACTAGGCTCGTAAAATTTTTCCTATAAACTAATTAAATACAATCTTAATGAAAATAGATTATTAATATAAGGATTTATTAACTCAATTACAATTATTTTAAAAAAAAAATTTCTTACCGTAAATAGTAAAAATATTAGTAATTATTAACAACAACAACAACAACAACAACAACAACAACAACAACAATAATAATAATAATAATAATAATAATAATAATAATAATAATAATGATGATAATAATAATAATAACAATAGTAATTCTGACAAAGACAATAAAATAAAATAAAATAAAGTAAAATGATTATTTTTCGTAATATTACTATTTGTATTAATTGTCTTATACATTAATTCATACTAATTGCAAGTTCTTATTAAATAATAATACTAGAACAACTTTAATCTTAAATTCATATATAATATTATTTCAGGATTGATATTTTAAAAAATTCTAAAAATTCTCTTAATAATATTAAGAATATTGACAATTATAATTAGAAAACTTATTATATCTAAATTAATTAATAAGGGTGATTTATATTTCTAAAAATTCTTTTCTGATTAATGCTAATAAGTTAAATATTTAAATATCATGTATTTAATAATGCAAGAAAAATATTTTATTTTTAAATTTAAATATTAAAAAAATTTGAGGTTATATTACTAAGTATTAATATTATTTATAATCTTTCTAGAAAAATAAATAAATACAGGAATAATAATAATAATTCTAAAATTATTTATATTATTAATTATTCTATAATTAAATTTAAATAACTTCGTTTTTTTTTTTTAATTTTTTCCGAGAGGTACACGGGTGGAACACGTCCTGTGTTCCTCCCCGTGCTCATCGGGGAAGCATTGTTCATCGTCTTCCCCGATGAACACGATCGATTCTGACGTTAGAACGTCGGGTTTTCGGTTCCTTTGAGCTCCTCTAACATCATACTACTTGAATATCTCCATAAAACAGCCAAACAATAACATGTTACATGCTTTTTCGAATCATCAAGATGGGTTAGGGTTTTCGAAAATCACCTTCGTCGTGGCTACTCGATCAAATCCGAAGCTTTTAATGGACTTGGTTAGGTTCCTAAGATGTTCAAAGTCAATCCCAATCCTTAGATTCGAAAGAAAACACACGGAATTAGATCAACTTACCTTGAGCTCTTTTTAAGCATTTGTTCCCCAGTTTTTGTTCTTAATTTCGAACTGGGTTGGTTGATGCGTTTAAAATCTGATTCTCAGGCTGATTCAACTACTAATATTGAGTGGTTTGATTCTAGAAAGTTTGAAGGAAGGTGGTGTTTGTTTGCTTCTCCTTTTAATGTTCTTGGTATATGTATATATAGAGGCAAAATGTAAACGTTTGGCCGTGTTTCCTCCTCCATAATTGATCCGAATTGCCTATAATTGTTGCTGTTTCATCAGCTTGTTTTGTTGTCATTAATGCAAGGATGATTTGGCAAGTTTAGATTGGGTTAGAGGTAGATTTGTATTGACTTTGGTTTGAATTATTGAGGAAGTTTTCGGCTCACATTATTCTAGAAGATCAAAGCCCTTAAAAACAATTGAAGAACGTCTCCTGCAAGTTGATTATATGTATATATTATTTAGATATTATTTAGTTAAATTTTTGAGTAATTTATTACACTAACGTGATCATTTGTTTAAGAAAGATTTATCTCCCGCGATTTAGGTTTTCTAAGCTTGTTGGGTCAATTTTCGTTTCAGGCTCCAAGGGCTTAAGAAAACCCTAATTTGAATATTGGTATGATTTAAATCTTTGTTTGAAGTCTAGATCTTGAGTTATATATCAGTTTATATTTTTATTGTGTAAATTTGTAATCCTAACAGTTTATCTTAAAGTTGCCATTTCCTAACTATAAACATATTGGGTCGTTTACTTAATATTACTGCTAATATATAAGCTAAATTAGTTACATATATTAGATTTGGATACCCACTATGAAATCTTATCAATATAGTTTATTATTAACTAGGAATCTCGAATTTTAGGTTCAAGTCCAAGTATAGGTTTATTTATTCCTTGTTTTAATCTCAGGTCTTTGTTGAATACAAAAGTGGTCACTTAATTTCTATATTTAGGTTTTCCTATTTAATCTGTCTGTTTGACAAGGATTTGGGTTTGGGATTTGAAGTTTCCTTTAATCATATCTTGAATTATCAATTCAGGATACGAAATCTCGTTTTTGGTATCAGTTGGGGTCAAAGAAGTTCTTTATTTAATTTATGGATCCTAATCCAGCCAAATTTAACTTATGTATCTAATCTTGGGTTTTTGTTGACTTCTAGGTTTACTAGTTAGTTCATAACTTCTAATCTAGAGTCATCTCATACTGTGGAAATTTCCGGGGTTTACACGTGCAATTCTATGATCAAGAGCGTTGAAAGAACAATGATATACACAATGCATTGCAAGTACTTGTATCTATGCCGTGCTATTGTGTGATAGAAGGATATTGAGGATACAGAGAGAAGCATGATTAGATATATTGGGTTGTGTTCTTGCTCAGTTATAAAGAGTTGATAGTTATAACTAATTTAAAGGATGCACGACTTGATGATGATGGTCATGGATATGTCTTGTACCTGCTAAAGACTTGGTCACACATTTAACAATATCCTAGGAATTTATGTCACGTTTAGTATGCATAAATCATTCAGAATGGTATGGATTGGAATGAGAGGAATGGAATGGAATTGATATGTTATTTTTCAAAAATATCCTTAATAATTAATGTGAATAATAAATAAGAAAGAGGACAAAAAGGTAAATTTAATATTAATATTTTATGAGAAAGGAGTCGAATCGCGATTCTAGCTTCTCAAGAGCAGAATCAAATTCCTAAGAATCGAGGATTTTAGCTTTTAAAAATGCAAACAATCATAGGAATGGGAATGGAACCTAGAATCGCGATTCCATTACGAGTTCATTCTTGCATATCAAACATGACATTATGTCTATCCGAATTTTATGGATATTTTAGGTATTTGACTAGTATAAATAAGTGAGTATGGTTTAGAAACAAAACACTAACTTCATAACATATCATTACAAAATTCCTTACATTAGAAAATTAATTTGAGTCTTCAAGACATGGTATTCAAGAGAAGTAAGAATCAATCAAGAAGATCATCAAGATTATTCATCAAAGGTATATTTCTTCCATTTGAGTGCTTATTTGTAATAGTTGTTCATTGTTTTGTATAGTCTAGTAATGGAAGAGTAAAAACGTAGCATCTAAACAACAAAAGAACCTAATATATTACTATACGTTGTGCTTAATTGCATTTCAATGAAAGTTTATGTTCTTTTAAGTTTGATATATGTTTTGTAATGTTTCATAGAATGATATGTTCGAAATATTGGTTATATGATCTGATTCCATAATTTTAATTGAGAAATTGCTTATTTGAATAGATCTTGAATTATTAAAAAGGCTTGTTTGGATTACTAGATATAGAATTACAAAAGTCTTCCATATTTTTATAAAGACTCATTGATCATTAATACAATCCTTGGAATGATACTAATTTGAAGACATTCTAATAGGTAGATTTGAGAGATTAGTGATTAATAATCTTGAAAGGGATATTAATCTAGTTTAGGAATCTTATGGATTAATTAGACATTAATGGTCATTGATATTATTATTAGAATTTGGTTATGGTAATATTCTTGTGGAGAAATTGTTGTTTGGATGAGTTGAATAATGTTGAATTCCTATAATCTATTATTGATTTGCTATAAAGATATATAAAAATAAAAGTTAATCTTAGTTTTAATAGTAGTAATTAGAAAAAATGATATTTTGAAGTAGATGATAGAAGCTTAATTCAATGAGATGACACCTATTCATATTGTCTATACTATGAATGATAGGTATATTTGTGTAATAATTGATTGAAAAAAAAGAAGATTAAGAATCGTTTATAAAGATTAACTACCATGATGAGAACAATTATAAGCTAACTTAGCTTAAGGCAAATAAAGGATCCATGTCGATGGATTATCTAAAACAAAGCATTTAAGATATTGTTGAGCACTTTATTTAACACTTCCATCTGACTGTCTATTTGAGGATGACATGCACTAATCACATTTAAGTTTAGTGCTACTTAAACGAAAAATCTCCCTCCAAAATTTGTTCATGAACTCCGAATCCCTATTAGAAACAATTATTCTTAGAAAGACATGTAACTTTACAACATTATTCAAGAACAATTGAGCTACCTTCTAAGCTGTGAAATGTGTCTCCAATGGCCTCAGATGACAATATTTGGTAACCCTATCTACAACCACAAAAATAATAGTATACCCTTGAGATTTAGGAAGACAAATAATAAAGCCCATACTGTCACGCCCCAAAAGGTACCTTAAATGTAACAGTCCGCTGCATGCTAAACGAGACTTAAGAATCACTACCACAGTTACTCAAAAGTCTTGTATTAGATGCAAGGAATTCCCTTACGACAATAGAATACACATGCAGTTGGAGATAGACAGTTTAACTTAATAGAATAAGCCTAAAAATATAAACCACAAATATCTCAATATCATTTATTGAATATCAAGGGCCATTTCCCCCATAAAAATAATAAATAGTCCTAGTATTAGTTTTTAATAACAATCAAAGCATTTAAGGTTTCTTATGAAAGTTTATACAAAGCTAATCATAAACTTCTAAGGGAAACTCCTAAATTCGTATTTCCTGAGATGGCTAAGTTCGGAGACGCAACCATAGGTACGGGAACTGCATCAAAAAGAAGCTATAGGGGTATAAGCTATGCTAGCTTAGTGAGGAAACACTCCCAGAATACACATATCCCACAATAACATACATATATACAAGCAAGTTGACTTAATCATCCATATGAAATGCAACAACCACATAGGCAAACAAGACATATGATCAATCGGAAATTATATGTTGAATGGATTTAAGCTCTTCATTTGGGGTTAACAGATTAACAAATCTTGCAGTATTATTTTGAATTATTGGTCTATTTTATGGCTCACGAGCAACCCATCAACTGTACCGTTTTATGGCTCATAGAAAACCCATCTCATTCATACCGTTTATGGATCACGGACAACCTATCTCATTCATACCGTTTATGGATCACGGACAACCTATCTCATTCATACCATTTATGGATTACGGACAACCCATCTCATTCATACCGTTTATGGATTATGGACAACTCATCTCATTCATACTGTTTATGGATCACGGAGAACCAACCATAATTAAATGCACCATCCCCATCGTGAAGTGATTATGTCTATATTACTTGTTAATCCGAATGATCATTAATTCAATTTCATTGGTGACCAATCAATAGATAGACACTCATAATCATGGCATATAAACATACATCGATTAATCACCCAGTTTTTATATTCTTAGCACATTTTTCTCAACACATCAAGATAGCATGCATAATCCCATATTTACCCATCATGCATTTCCAATTTTTATCTTTGCCTATCATTCTAGTGCAACTATAATTTATAAGCATAATATAGAATAGTAAATAAGAAGTACGACTCACTAGCCATGGACACCGATCTCTACTCGTAGTAATCTGGGGGCGAGAATTCCTCCAATTTAAAGTCACCTAAATGAAAGAAATACCCCAATGAGTATTTTAAACCATAACTAATTCTAACTTATTAAACAAAAGCTTAATGGAAATTCCAACTTAAAACGGCTATAACTTATTCATTTTAACTCAAAATTTCACAAATAATCTATCAATTTCTATCTAATTCGAAAGATCTATCTATTTATAATGTTATTCCTACAGTTTGAAAACTTTTAAGTCTTGAAATGCTTAGATCAGATCTGATCAATAGGTAAAAATCACATTTCCGAAATTGTTTTGTGAAATTTGCATTGTTTCTACCAAGTATATTATATGTGCATGCAATATCTACAAGTTATTATCATGAATGACACGATATGAGCTATCTATATGTATATCCTTAATGATATTGGTTAAAAAGAATTTTTGGAAAACTTTTACTTTGCAACAACTTCAAGAACACTTGGTTGAGAAAAACTAGCTTTATCTCTTTGAAAATCATCCATATTTTTACTAAGATAAAGTTTTGATGACCTATATGCATAATACCTTCATTATCTTAATAAAATTCTTTATTTAGGGGTTAGAACATAGATGTTTAAATGAGGGTTTTGCTTAGTTACGAATTTTACAAAATTTTAAGGAATGAGAATATTGTTTGATCCATGTTTTGAAACCTTTCCTTTGTTTTAGGATTATACTTTGACAAAATCCATTTATTCTTGTCAAAATTAAGTCTTTATTACATCTATTCCCTAAGGCTTCTATTTTTCTATTAAAATCCTCATTTTGGCATTTGGAAATAGGTGTTTAAATGGGATAATTTCTAGATCTAAATTTTGTAATTTGTGTTTGAGATTATTTCTTGTGTAAAACTCATTTAATCTTTCTAAAATCAAGTCCTAACCAAACCTACTCCTCAAAGCTTCCATTTATTTAATAAAACTCTTGTTTTAGGGTTGGAAAATAGGTGTTTATCTAGTATTTCACCCTAGTTACGAATTTCATGTTCTTGTTGGAGTTGAAACAAGTTCTAATTTAACTTTTATAACCTTTTCTTATTTTGAAAATTTCTCTTAGTAAAACTAAGCTCAACTTATCAAAATCATTTCTTTATGATACCTATTCCATAAGCCCTTCATTCTTAAAGTAAAATCTTTATTTTGGAATTGGAAAATAGGTTTTCTACATAGGTTTCTTTTTTCATCCGAATTTCCAAAGATCATTTTTGTTGAAACTAAAATAGACCTTGAACTTTTTAACATATTCTTATTATTATCATGCTACTATAAGTCTTTTATGTACATAAGACAAAAACCTATGGCATTTATGTACTCAAACCAGATAGATCTACTATATTATTCATGTCATGAATGCAAATGTAATATGAACATTATGTAGATGAGGTCAAAGAAAGAATATATGCACAAAATATCATTAAGAACAACATAAGACAATAGCAAAATAATGGAAAAACAACTTAAATATAGAGATCCACAACATTGTGATAGCAATAATATCATGCTTAAGTATTTCCACATCCCTAGCATAAAGCTCATGGGGATTTTAGTGGAGCCACACATGTATGATCTTGTCATTACATGTTTCATTGTGGTAGGGTCAAGATCTATTACCTATTAAAGGTTTGGAACTAGAGAACTTGAAGGAAAAAGTGTGTGTGTATGTGTATGTGTAGAAGAGGGAGGGGGTCATGACACTAGAGAGGGAGAGAAAAAAAAATTGCAAGAGTTTCACTTAAGAGAAAAGAGAGAAAAATGAAAAGGTGAAAGTATAAATGTGTTTATATAGGAAAAGAAATTAGGGATTTGTGTGATTAAATAAATGAAGAAAAATCAAACAAATGAGAGAGGACAAGAGGGGGAAGGTGCCAGTTTGCAAATGGGGGAGAGAGAGATGTGAGCTTGATTATTTTGTGTTACAAAATTCAAATTTAAAAGTGTAAACCCCTGTTTTCTAAGCCTTAACCTTAAGCCGGAAAGTCAATCGAAGACCTTAAGTCAACGGATCTTGAGTAAAATCCTACAGTTTAGATCCTGCAAACCCAAGTGCGTAAATCGAGGAGTCGAAAAATAATTAAAGTGTTTAGAATAGTCCGTAATAATATTTGATTATTAAAAATATCAGATTGGTTTATTTTCGGCTTATTTCGTACCCGTTTGGATACTGCTTTGGAAAGCGTGTCCCGGGGGCTCGGAAAATTAAAAAATATATCTTTAATATTTTTAGACTTGTATTTTTACAAGGATTTCAAAAATATCAAGTTTATAATTTTTCGGATTTTAAAAATATCAGTTATAGCTCATATAAGCTTATTTTACTGTTACCGATAACTTAATTGTTAAATTTCTAAAAATAATTTAATTGATTATTTTATTTAAATCATAAAAATTCTGCCACTTAAATAAAAATATTTTTCTTAATTTATTTTATATATTTTCTTATTCAAAAAGCCACTTTATCAACCCATATCTCAAGTACATATCCATTATCATTACTACACATTATTATGTCTTCTTTTGCTTTTTCTTACACTCCCATTTCCCAAAAATTGCAGCTGACCATTCCCCATAAATTAGCCACTTTTCATTATTTTTTATGATTTATTTGATATTTTAAAGTCTATTTTAGTTAGATATGGAAGCAATTTGTTATACTTTCAAAAATGCAAGTTAAACTCAAACTACACACACTCCTACACCACATGCAATTCACGCCAGCCCCCTCCTCCTTGCAGCTGTTGGTTTTATTTTTTTTTTTATCAATTATTTAACACACTTTCCATTCTATTTAAACATATCATTCCTTCTCTCTTTCATCTTTACAAACCCTACATTTTTCCTCTCTCTTTTTCCCTTTCTTTTCTCTTCTTCCTTGCCTTGTCTTCTTAAAAACAAGCTGCCACCATTTTTATTTCTTGCTTCCACACATATTTCTTGCAAATATTGGAGGTAATCTTTCTCTTTTAGCCCTCATAAGATGTTATAGGATGATATTGTGGATGTTTCATGCATCAAAGGATATTCCACAAGCTTAAAATGCTATGGATGATGATGCCAAGAGTTGAAAAACTCCTCTAGATGATGATCTCTTTTGTTCTTAGTATTCTTGTTATATTGAAGGCTTGTTTATCTTCTTGTTTTTGTGATAGCTTGTGGATCTACAATTTTACCAAGCTTTAGTTATGTTTATGTGTAGATCTAGAAGTTTAAGGCTTACTACCAAGTTTTTCTTATGTTCTCATGGTTGAATGTTGAGTAGACCTTAGATTTGAGTTTGAATGAAAAAGCAAAATTCATAACTTGTGGAGGCACCCTTTTAAAAACCCTCTTTCAATTCTTGAAATGGAAGTTTTTGTTAAGAAAATGAAGGTTTGATGGGTGTATATCATCAAGGCTTCATCTTACAAGAATCAAAGTTGATTTTCAAAGTTTATTTTCAAAAACAAAAATTGTATTTACGGATCAAGACAAAGACCTAAAATAAAAACATGTTTTCCAACTCAAAAATGAGGATTTTGTTCAAGAAATGAAGGGTTCTTAAGATATAATATGTAATGGGTTGTTTTTCATGAGTTTTGATGAATTTTCTCAAGAGATATGTTCAAAATAAATTTATGAAAATTCGGATCTAGACCAAGACCCATTTTTGGAACCCATCATCCAACTTTAAAATGAAGATTTAGACAAAAATATAAAGGGATCTTGGTATAGATATCTTAAGGAATGAATTTTCATAAGTTTAAATGAGTTTTCCTAAAAGGTATTGCTTAGATCAAGTGTTTTGTAAAAGACAAAATTTAGGTCTTGTCTTCATTGTAAACTTCAAAGGGGAAATTCGTAACTAAGGGGAGACCAATTTTTAAAACCTTCTTTTAGATCTCAAAACAAGTATTTTATATGGAAAATGGAATGCTTTTATGATATATAATATAGGAAAATTATTTTCATTGAACTAAGTAAGTTTTAGCAAAGGAATTACTCAAACAAAACAATGAGTTTCAACTTGTAAATTTCGGTTTTATGAGAATGAATTCTTAGAAGTTTCATTTGAACTTTATGTTTGGGATTAGATAAGTGTGTAATCTCTTAATTTTGTTTTGAGAATCTCCTTGCAAGTTTAGGACTAAAATGAGTTGGTCTAAGTAGTTAAATAGAGTAGATATAGCAAATTTTTCACAAAGGCTCAAATCTTGGATTTTCGCAACCCTACTATACAGTATGTTTCCGACCCCTAAATGATCTTAAATGTTTGAATTAACTTTAGAAATAGATAGCTCGTTCGAAGTAGGTATAAATCAGTATATTATAAGCTAAATTCCGAATTAAAATGAGTTAGATATGACCTTTTTAAGTTAAAGATTCAACCTAGGCGGAAATTGACGAACTTAGTAAATAAAATTGTTAAGTTTAATAGAACTTCATAAGAGATACTCATTGAGGGTATTCTTTGTATTTAAGGTGAATTGGAGGACGGGTTACCACTTCCCGAGGACTATTACGACTAGTGGATTTTCACTACATGGACAAGTGAGTTCATTTCTCAATTAATTATGCTCTTGGATGTGCTTGTAGTAGTAGTGACATTAGACTTAGGAAAATATAAAATTGTGATTGAATGGTGATCTAAACTTGCATGAATAAACGATAAGTATATCGAGGTAAGCTTTGTTGCAATAATCTTGTATGAGCTAGTATAGATTTGGAATGTCTGAAATTTGTATGGTCACTTTTAAATTATCTAATTAATATACCATGATTATATAAATAAATTGTACATGCATATCACGTAGTGAGTCACATATCATTGTCGAGTATGCCTTTGGTGGGACAAAGGTGTATTTGGGAGGCAGCAGGTCTTTAATGAAGGGGACTAGGGTTGCATGACTTATGGACCACCCCATTCAAATAATGAAACTATGGTTGCATGACTTATGGACCAACGTTAAAAATTGTGGTTGCATGTCTTATGGACCACCCCACTTAAGATTGGGACTATGGTTGCATGTCTTATGGACCAACTTTGGAACTGTAGTTGCATGACTTATGAGCTACCCCAAACCCCGAATGGAGGGCGTAAATTCATTCACTTATGACTATCGGAAAGTCATATGCTTGCTTGCTCATTTGCTTGTGCATTCATATGGTTGCTTAATTATAACTTGCTTGTATAGATATTTTAGCTTGATCGAATATGTTACTTGGAAAATGAATCTCACTAAGCAATTAGCTTATATCCCAATAGTTTTTGTTGCAGTGTTCCTATTTTTAGATGTTCCGAGAGGACACTTTGTGCAGGTTTACTACATTGGATTAAAGAGCTTTTGAGGAAGTCGGGACCTAGTATAGGTGTGGACTTCTAGGAAAAATCTCTTAAATGTAAATTCAGATATGTGTAATTGGAGCTAAACGATGTAGACTCCTATTATTTTGGCGAGGGTATGCCCCCTTGGTTTTTGTAATGTCTAACTATTTATCTTGTTGTGATTTATATTCTTAATGCTATGTATGCTTTCTTAAGACTACTCGAATCAAAGTGTGATCCTAAAAGTTGTGAAAGTACACCTTACACTCGATATGTAAACTTATGGGATGACTAAGGTGGTCATACTTAAGTTTAAGTATCGCGTGCGGTGGACTGTCGCGTTTAGGGTACCCTTTGGGGCGTGACAAAAAGTAATTTAAGTAATAAAACATATTGAAAAAGTAAATGTAAGGAGGTAAGGATTGATTGTAAGGATGTAAGAATATGCATGGTTGGTTATAGTTGTGAATAGTATGTTTAGAAATCAAAAAGTAGATTAGACAATTAAATTACCGATGGTAATGAAAATACAATAAAAAGGCTATAACTATAATTTTTATAAATCGAAAAATTTTTATAATTATATTTTTGAATTCCTTATTAAATTTCGGTTCTAAAGAGTCCTATATAATATATTTTTATTTTCGAGTCCTGAGGACCCGTTTTTGAGAATAGATCTCAATCGGGTTCGAAACGAATGAATATCTCTGAAATCTGATCTTTTATGTTTTTATATATTATTTAGGACTATATTCCAGAGTTAACTCATTTTTATTGTTCTGAGGCTTCGTTCTTGGTATTGCCAGACTTAGGTTTCCTAAGTCTAAACTAACCCTAGGGTATTCTTTTAGGGCTTCGGTTTCCGGTTCCGATTTCTAAAACCGAGTTCGGATTGTACGAAAATGAGGGCTTACACATACTTATGTCTTCCTAAATTTATTTTAGAATGGATAGGGTGATAAAAAACTAGTTGGTGATTGAGTTGAATGCTTGACGAACTGATAAATAGTACACTCCCTCCCAAAATCATCCACTGACTTACGCATGCTACCCAATAAAAATTGGAGGCCAACTTTCTAAAAGTTTTCTGCTAACCAAAATGCCCAACTATTGTGGTGGTGTTATACTCCAATAGAAGATTAGGCATTAATTTTGATTGAGGAATGAGAAATATCCTTGAATTATAATGCAATAAGTCGTTCTTCCAACTATAGTCACTGTTGCTCATTTTCCCTAAAGTAATTCCCTAAATTAGCGGCTAGTAATTAAGAAAATCCTGATATTCTACTTTAACTTCTCTAATATAGAACAAACATGCAATGAAAGTGCTAACATAACACTAGCATCATATTGTTTAGAAGATGAGTTAGCCACTTGATTCTCAACTTTAGCTTTATATATAATTGAGTAGCTATATACAATCAATTTAGCTAAGAATTTTTGCTATTCTGGTGTTTGAATCATCTGATTCAATATTTCCTTTAGACTACTATGATATTTTTGTATCAAAAAATGAAACCCCAACAAGTATTTTCTCCATTTCTTAACTGCCTCAACAATGGCATACAACTATCTAACATAAATGGATGCCTTCAACATGTGATGGGAAAATCTCTCACTACAATAAGCAATCGGATATTAGGATTGAAAAAAAATAGCTCCTATACCTGATCTTGATGCATTTGTATTTACTACAAAATCCTTTGAAATTTGGTAGTGCTAAAAAAGGAGAATTTACCAATGCCTCGTTGGGTTTCTCAAATGCTTTAATTACACTTTCACTCCAAGTAAAAGTATCCTTTTGTAAACGATTAGTTAAAGGGTTGGCAATATATGCATAAACTCTTATAAACCTCCTATAGTGTCCCAAAAGTCCCAAGAATGCCCTTAGTCCTTTAATATTATGAGGCAGATGCCATTCCTTCACTACCATCACCTTTAAAGGATCACAAGCTACTCCTTTACTTGAAGCAATATCACCCAGGTAATTGGTAGTATCCACTCCAAATGAGCATTTATTTTATTTTAAATAGAAGGTGTGATATGCCAAAATCCGTAACACTAAGGAAATATGCTCATATGATTAGTCATTGATTAACTATAAACTAGGATATCATAAAAAAAAAAAAAAATACTACGTTGAATTTTTCAAATATGGTAAAAAAATAGAGTTCGTAGTCCCTTGAAAGGTTACCGGTGTCACGCCCCAAAGGGTACTCTAAACGCGACAGTCCACCTCACTCAATATTTAAACTCAAGTATGACAACCTTAGTCTGTAAGCCCCAGAAAATTTCAATAAATAATTCCAAAATGAACTTCGAAAATAAACCTTAAAAATCACTCCAAATTAAAACCAAACTTCAACTAGTCCTAAATCACGAATGAATCCAAAAATTTTCGAATCTTGAGAAAAATAAGAATCCTTAAAAACAAAATAAGAACTCAACATATTTCAATTCCAAAACCACTACGTACAACAAATTCTATATTTAACTCCGCCTTATAAAATCGGGTAATATAAAGCTCAAAAACAAATTATGAAAAAGTAAATAACGATTAACTTTCGGAAATGAAACCCAATTCAAGAATTCCAAAAACGTTAAAAGATATTAAATACTTACAAAAATAAAATTTAAGATAAATTTCTCAAATCAAATATGTTGTATAACCATAAAATATCAATTTCCAAATTGGCAAGGATTTAACCCAGAAAAATCACCCGGAAACCCTAACCGGAATACACTAGCTTAAGTCCGGCAATCTAGCGCCCTTAACCCTAGAGGCCGAGATGTAGTTTAAATACGTAGGATAGCTCGTAGTAATATAAGTTTGCTTAAAAATATCATATTGGTAAATTTTTGACCTATTTCAAATCCGTTCGAATACAGACTTCAAAAAGCATTCCTGAGGCTCGAGATATAAAAAATATACCACTAGTACCATTAGACTCGTAATTTCATAAGATTTCCAATTATATCAGTTATATAATTTTTCGGGTTATAAAAGTTACAGTGATAACCTTTTTTATCGTATTTCCATTACTACCGGTAATTAATTAGCCTTTTGCACTATTCACTTTTATTTCATTACGCAATTTTATTATTCTTATAAAGCCTTATATTTTTAGATAAATATTTTATATATTATAGAAAATTTTGTTTTTCTAAAATATAGTTATTCGGGCATTTACGGGATCAGATACTGTTTAAGACCCGATACTAAAAATAAAATAAATTAATTTAATAATTTGAAAATATTTTTAAAATATTTTTATTTTCATAAAATAATTTCTTAGAATTTTTCGGGTTATAAAAATATCATTTATAGCCCATATTTGCGTATTTTGATCATACCGGTAACATATTTATTAAAATACTAAAATAATTCAAATAATTATTTAATTTTAATTATAAAAAATCTGCCACAAATATTCTGAATAAATTTTCTAATTTTATTTTATTTTATTAAGAAAGTACTTTTACAACCTATACTTTCAAGTACACCTTACACATATCACTTCCTTTTCACTTCAATCTTTCTACACTTTGTCCTAGACTTCATGGCAGATTTTTCTTTCCTTTATGGTTGCCATTTTCCTTTAATTTACTCCATTTTGAATAAATTAATTATATTCCACTCCTTCTTAAAGAAGCTACATTATGCATTTATTACACAATTCAATTTCAAGTCAAAATTCAACAAAATTCTCTCTCTTTCCTCTCCCAATATTCATGTGCAACATGCTCCATTGTGGCTGCCCTTGTTTTATTTTTTTCCTTTTTCTTACAATTAATACACTCATTTTCTCTCTTTCTTTCATTTACTCATTTTTCCTTTTTCATTCCTTAGCTTTTTCTCTCTCCTTTTCCTCTCTTTTCTTCTTCTTCTTGCTCTTGTTCTTACAAGAACCAATCTGCCCCCACTTCTTTTGTTAGCTCCCACTCATATTTCTTGAAGATTTTTAAGCAAATCTTCCTCTCAAAACTTCCATAGATGATATAGGTAAAGTGTAATGAAATTTTCATGCATCACATGACCTTCCATAAGCTTAAAAGCTTAGGATGATGATGCCAAAAATAAAACACTCCTTTTCTCTATGATTAATCTCTTGTATCATTATTATTTTCTTGTTTAAAGTAGTTATATTTTATAGATCTAACTTTTTGTAGCTTTGATTTTCGTTTATGCCATAGATCTTGTTATTTGAGTTGTTATTTTTGTTATTTCTTATGATTTATACATAGATCCATCACCCACATGTCTATCTTAGTGATTCATGCATTTAAAACTAGTGTAGTAAACTAGATCTAGTGTTTTGAGTTCATACACGCATTAGACTTTATTTTATATTCATGGATAACTTGTAGTAGTATGATGATAGTATAAATGTTTTAGAAAACTCAAGATCTATTTTATTTTCAACAAAAATCATTTTTGAAAATTCGGATGAAAATGGAACCATGTTTGGAAAAGTTGTTTTTCAACTTCAAAATGTGTATTTTTCATTTAAAATGAAGGGCTTAGGGTATAGATAACATAAATGAAAGATTTTGATGAGTAAAATTTAGATCTATGAGTTTATTGTGCACTACCATGGGTTTCATTTAGATGTATGTTCATATTATGTGTAGATCTTAGATTTGAACTTAAACAAAAATTGTGAAATTCGTATTTTGGCAAGACCCATATTTAAAAACCACTTTTCAAGTGTCAAAATGTAATTTTTACTTAAGATAATGAAGGCTTAATATATGTATATCATCAAGACTTCTTTTTACAAGAATCAAAAGTGATTTTCAAAATAAAAATCTCATTTTCGGATTTTAGTCAAGACATATTTTAAAAACATGTTTTCCAACTCAAAAATGAAGTTTTTATTCAAGATATGAAGGGCTCTTAAGATATGATATGTAAGGAATGGATTTTCATAAGTTTAGATAGATTTTATCAAAAGATATGTCCAAAAATAAATTTTGTAAATTCGGATCCCAACCAAGATCAATTTTAAAAACCTATTTTTCAACTTCAAAACAAGACTTTTATTACAGAAATGGAAGCCTTAAGGTATATGTTTGATTAGAAAATGGTTTTTGAAAGATTAAATGAGTTTTACAAAGAAAATAAGCTCAAATGAATTTCTCAAAATTTGGATTTGAAAATAGCCACAATTCAAACACTTATTTCCAAATGCCAAAATGATAATTTTGATAGGAAAATGGAAGTCCTAGGGTATATATATAATAAAGACCAAGTTTTGATAAGGATAAAAGAAGTTTATCAGAGTATAATCTTATAATAACAAATGATTTCCAAGAATAGGATAAACAATGTTTTCATTCTTCAAAAAATTTGTAAAATTCGTACTTAGATAAACCACCTATTTAAATAACTACTTTCTAACCCCAAAATGAAGGTTTTTATTGAAATAATGAAGGTGATGGTTATATAGACCATCAAGGTTGAGTTTTGATAAAAGAAAGTATAATTTTACAAGAAGAAAAACTATTTTTCTTAAGTCTAGTATAATTCAAAGTTTTGCAAAGTAAAAGTTTTCAAAAAAGAATTATTGGTATTATATGTACACATATAGGTAGATCATCTCATAACCGTCATAACAATAGCTTGTAGGTAATACATATATGCATGATGCATTGTAGAAATAAAGTATAAAAATTGAGTTTATCCAAAATTTGTAAATTCGGATGATTTCAAAACCATGCCTTAAAAACCCATTTACCAACTCCAAAACTTGTGTTTTATATGAAAAATGAGGAGCTTAAGTCATAGGTATCATCAAGTAATGATTTTGATAGATTAAGATGGGATTTGCTAAGAAAAATATATAGAATAATGAGTGGAAATGAAGTAGGAAAAATTTGAGTTGTTGTCATTTCAGGAAATTCGTAACAATGGAATAATGGCATGAAAACTCATATTTTCTAAACTCAAATTATAAGTTTTATCAAAGAAATGAAGACCTTAGTGGCTAGGCATGGTTGAGCTTTAATTTTCAAAGTATCAAATGATTTTTACTTAAAGGAATCACCACAAAAACAATTTTTACAAAATTTGGATTTTGGAATTAACCCTAATTGAAAACATGTTTACAAAGTGTAAAATGGAAATTTTTATATAGAAATGAAGGTCATAAGTTATATATATAATGAAGACTCCATTTTAACAAAAATAATTATATTTTCTTAAGTAATAAATCCAAAACAAATGGAAATGATCAAAGTTAGGAAACTAGTATTCTTGAAAGTAGTTATCCTTGAAGTCTTGCAATATAAAGAGTTATAAAATTTCCTTTTAGCAAAAATCATCAAGATCATGTATACATTAAGCTCATCTCATGTCATTCATTTTAGGAAATCATTCATATTGCATGTATAGCTAATCTATATACTAGGAACATTACAAACAATTACAAAACAAATTTTTCTGAAATGGAGATCGTCACCAATCAGATCTGACCCCTCTGTTTCATGACCTAAATATTTTCAAAACTTTAAAATAATATTAGAATTAGATAGATCTTTCGAAGTAGATAGAAATCAATATATAATTTGCGAGATTCAGAGTCAAAATGGGCAAGTTATGGCCGTTTTAAGTTGGAATTCCCGCTTAGGACGAGAATTACGAATTTGATAGTTTGTATAAGATCGTTTGGATTAGTTTGAGTTGAAATACTTATTAGAGTATTTCTTCCTTTTTAGGCAAACCCAAAATCGACGATTCCCTACCATCGGAGTACTTTTACTAAAAGACCGGTGATCCAATGGCCGAGTGAGTTTTCTCCTTATTTTGTTACCTTATTTGTGCTTGTAGCTAGTTGTATTAGAATTATAGGAACAAGATAAAAATCGATATGAATGGGGATGGGATATATGATGAGACTGTGATGAATGTATGCCAAAGAATACTAAAGCATATCGAAACCACGATTTGATTGGATAACTGTATTGTTTATATTATTTCTGTTATATGTATGGTATTGGTTGGTCACTCTAAAGAATGTATGAATATTTTGACCTAAGAAAAAATTAAATTGGTCATGCATCGCATTAGACATATTGCATCTGGTAACATGCTACTCCTACGCAGGTCGATCGATATGGTCCGTTGATGACTCGTTTAGATAACGAGACCGGTGGCAGAGCTCATTCATGGGAACTAAGGCACATCGGGGATGCATTCCATGTGTGAGCCTAGCTGAGTTGAGTGCTATGAGCCGATGGCTTGGGGACTAGCAGTGGTCATGTAGACTTCAATATCATCCCTAACCCAAGATACGGAGGGCGTAAATCCATTCTGTGTGTGGGTTCCGGACACCCATACATAATTATTTGCTCATGTGTTTGTTCATGTATAGCATATGGTTGATTATAACTTGTTTTGTTGTGGTATGGAATTAAGGGAATTCTCACTAAGCTAGTGTAGCTTATACCCCAATAGATGTTTGAATGAATAGGTTATTTCAAGAATGCCAAGTGGGGACCGAGATGGTTGAAGCCGAGAATGACTTCGGGATTTCGGCAAAGAATAGGAATGCTTGAAGTTATTGGCTAGATTTTATGATTTGCCTTATAATAGTTTATATAGGGAAGTCTGTGGATGAATGTAATTGAAGTTTAATGATTTATATTTTGAAGTATAGTGATTTGTATCTGAAGTATAGTAAATTGTATTTCCTTTACATTGTTACTCAAGTGTATCAATATAAAGTGTATCTCTCCAATGTGTCTCCTCTATGTGTTAGACGCCTTGTACATAGTATAGAAGCCTTTGCATGACTGAAGTGGTCATTCCTAGGCTTTAATATTGTGTACGGCGGACTGCCATATTTAGGATACCCTTCGGGGCGTGACATAGTCACTCCATGAGTTTAAACACCGGGTGTAAGGTTCACAATCGATAGATAGGGAACTATACTCTGATTTGAAATAGCTTAAGGAGACATACATAGCAATAAGAAAGTAAATCATAACAGTTATAGCTAGATTAGGCTATTACATGATCTAAGGGGCATACCCTCGTCAAAATATTAAGAGTCCTTAAGTTCTCAAAAGTCTCTTATAACAACCATCATATATATATATATATATATTTATATATATATCAATTTAGGAGATTTAACTAGAAGTCTACACCTATATCTAGGTCCCGACTTCTTCAAAAAACTCCTTAGAGTCCAAAAGCTGTACATGAGGAAAGTGGCTTCTCGGAGATAGCCATAAATATTCATACTGCAACAAGAAACTATTAGGATATAAGCTTACGAGCTTAGTAAGTTTCACTTCCCAAAATTAAATACTCAATAACAGTATATAAAAGACAAGTTATTAACAACCATATGAAATGCACAAATACGTAAGCATACAATACATAAAACCATATGGAAATCTTATGTTGAATCGATTTACGCTCTCCATTCGAGGTTAGGTGTTTCAAACCCATACGACCAACATTTAAATTTCTCACTCTATATTGTGGTTGATACAAGTGCCCACCCACACACATTTTTTAATTTATACTGTGGTTGATACAGGTGCCCACCCATACACATTTTTAATTCCGGCCCATACGCCAACATTTAAATTTCCGGCCATTACGCCAATATTCGAGTTTACAGGCCCCTCGTTACCCAGCTATTATACCTTTTTCTCACAAAGGTATAATAACCTATGCAATGTGACTCACATATAGTATGCATGTTAATTTCCCATTCCACAATTCAACTTCTAACCTCAAAACAAACATCATACTAAAGTTTTGATAGATACTTAGCTATCATTATATCTTGTAAGACTCTATATACATATATAACTCACTATCATGCGTGATTTATGGGTGTTGGAAATTTCTAATTTCTCATCTACTTAGATAATGTCAACAAGAAGTATGTGGCATTACTTTTTTAACTTTGTTTTTACAAATGCATTATGTATATATGAAATACCTACAAGCTATTGTCATGAAGATTATGAGATGGTCTATCTATATGTATACATATAATACCAATAATTCTTTTTGAAAAACTTTTACTTTGCAAAACTTTTGAAATTTACTAGACTTAAGAAAAAATAGTTTTTCTTCTTGTAAAATCATCCTTGCTTTTATCAAAACTCAACCTTGATGACCTACATAGCCATCACCTTCATTATTTAAATAAAAACCTTCATTTTAGGGTTAGAAAATAGATGTTTAATTAGGTAGTTTACTTAATTACGAATTTTACAAAATTTTTGAAAATGAAAACATGGTTTAATCTATTCTTGGAAACCATTCATTGTTTTAGGATTATACTTGGATAAACCTCTCTTATCTTTGTCAAAATTAGGTCTTTATTGTATGTATCCCTTAAGACTTCCTTTTTTTTTTTTTATAAAAATCATTATTTTGGCTTTTGGAAATAGGTGTTTAAATAGGGGTCATTTTCAAATCCAAATTTTAAAAAATTTATTTGAGTTTGTTTTCTTTGTAAAACTCACTTAGTCTTTTAAGAACCATTTCCTAATCAAACCTATCCCTTAAGGCTTCCATTAAATCTTGTTTTGAAGTTAAAAAATGGATGCTTACATTTCAAACTTCTTTTATTACGAATTTAAAACTTGTTTTTGAGATTGAAACATAACTTTTGTAAACTTGCCCTTGTTTTAAAAATATTTCTTAGTAGATCTAAGCTCTTCTCATCAATATCACTCATTTATGATATATATTCCCTAAGCCCCTCATTTTTAATGCAAAATATATATTTTGAAGTTGAAAAATAGGTTTTCTAAATATGGTTCCATTTTTATCCGAATTTTCAAAAGTTATTTTTGTTGAATCTAAAGTAGATCTTGAGCTTTCTAATACTTTTTTACTATCATCAAGCTATTACAAGTTATTTATGAATATAAAACAAAAGTCTAATGCATTTATGGACTTAAAACAACTAGATCTAGTTTATTATACTAGTCATAAAAGCATGAACACTATGATGTTTATGTGAATATGAATAGATGATGAATATATGCGCAAATCATTCATAATAATAACATAACTTGATAATAAAACAAGATAATGGAAAAACAACTCAAATAACAAGATCTATAACATTGTGATGGCAAGGATCTCATGTTCAAGTGTTTCCACATCCCTAGCTTGAAGCTCATGGGGATTTTGTGTGGAATCACACATAAATGAACTTACCATTACATGTTGTAAGGTAATAAAGTATAGATCTATTACCTATTGGATGATTGGAACAAGAAACTTGAAGAAAATATGTGGGTGTGTGTGTATGTGCATGTCACGGTTTTGGAGAGAAAAAGGAGAGAGTTTTCGCAAAAATTTTCTAAAGTGAAAAGGAAGAAAAGAAGAAAGTGAAATGAAGTGGGCATAAGGAGGTATATATAGAGGAATGGATTAGGGTTTACTTTGTTAAACAAAAGAAAAATAAAACAAATTGGAGAAAAGGAGAGAGGGAGAGGGGGCGCCGGTCATAGAGGGGTAAGAGAGAGAAAAGTGTGTTGTGTAAGTTTTGAAATTAAATAAGTATTTTAAGTAGTAAAAGTTATATTGAAAAAGTAAATTGTAAGGGACGATTGGTTTCGGCACCGATTCTAGTTTTACCAGACCCAGAAAAGCCCTATACGGTACATAGTGACGCCTCAAGGAATGGCCTTAGATGCGTTCTGATGCAGGTGGGGAAGGTCATTGCATATGCCTCGCGGCAATTAAGACCGCATGAACAAAATTATCCTACGCATGATTTGGAGCTAGCTGCCGTTGTCTTTGCCTTGAAGTTATGGAGACATTATCTGTACGAACAGAGGTGTGAGATATATACAGATCATAAGAGTCTTAAATACCTGTTCACACAAAAGGAGCTAAACATGAGACAAAGGAGATGGCTCGAATTAATAAAGGATTATGATCTGGGAATAAATTACTGTCCGAGGAAGGTAAATGCGGTTGCGGATGCCCTAAGTCGGAAGAATCACGGGGAAGTAGCCGCCTTAATCACGAGTCAAAGAGAATTGATTAAAGAGTTTGAAAAGCTAAGAATCGAGTTCATGGGTCAAAACGCTGAGCTTGAGATATCCAACTTGGCACTAGAACCAACCCTCATAGAGAGAATCAAAGAAGCCCAAAGATACGACGAGGTAATACAAAGGATAAAAAGGGAAACCTAAGCGGGAAAGTACCTTGACTTTGCCGTGGATGATGAAGATGTGATCCGAATGAAAGGAAGGCTATGTGTGCCAGAGGACGAGGAGTTGAGAAAGGAAATAATGAGTGAAGCATATAACTCGGGATATACCATGCATCCAGGAGGCACTAAAATGTATCAGCATTTGAAGAGCTGCTACTGGTAGAATGGTATGAAACGAAATGTAGCGGATTATGTGATGAAGTGCCCAGTATGCCAACAGGTGAAAGTAGAGCACCAAAGACCGGGCGGATTGCTGAAGCCCTTACCCATTCCTGAATGGAAGTGGGATCAGATATCCATGGATTTTGTGTGTGGTTTTCCTAAGACTCCATTGGGTTGTGATGCAATATGGGTGATAGTGGATCGGTTAACTAAGTCGGTACATTTCCTACCCATAAATATGACCTACTCAATGGAAAGGTTAGCCGAGATCTATATCAGAGAGATCGTAAGATTACATGGCATACCTGCAGGGATTATCTCAGATAGAGACCCGAGATTTGTGTCCAAGTTTTGGACAAGCTTGCAGAAGAGCCTGGGCACTAAATTGCATTTCAGTACGGCTTATCATCCTCAGACCGATGGACAGTCTGAGCGGACGATCCAAACCCTAGAAGACATGCTGAGGGCGTGTGCCTTGGAATTCAAAGGAAATTGGGATAGTCATGTACACCTAATCGAGTTTTCCTACAATAACAGCTATCACTCCACCATCCAGATGCCACCGTATGAAGCTCTGTATGGACGACGTTGTAGGTCCCCTTTGTTTTGGGATGAAGTGGAAAAGGTAGCAATTGGGCCGGAAATGGTACAAGAAGCCGCGGATAAAGTGAGGTTGATTCAGCTGAAAATGAAAGAAGCTCAGGACCGACAAAAGAGCTGGGCAGACTTGAAAAGAAGAGAGCTTGAATTTAAAGTGGGTGATCATGTGTACCTGAAGATAAATCCGATTAAAAGTATTAAGAGGATGCGTACACAAGGGAAGTTAAGCCCGAGATACATTGGACCCTTCGAAATCCTAGAAAGAGTCGGAGATCTAGCATATCGGCTAGCCCAGCCACCAAATTTGTCCGGGATCCACAATGTATTCCATGTGTCAGTTTTGAGAAGATATGTTGCCGACCCAGAAAGAATTTTGGAATTGGAACCAATCCAGTTGAAGGAAAACCTGACATATGAGGAGCACCCAGTGAAAATATTGGATAAGAAAACTCAAAGGCTACGAAACAAATACATCCACTACGTGAAAGTGTTATGGAGGAATCATGCCTTTGAAGAAGCAACCTGGGAAGCGGAAGATGAAATCCGGAGAAAGTACCCCGAGATATTTGAAGGACAAGGTACGTCAGTTCCGTTTTGAGGACAAAACTTTATTTAAGGTGGGGAGGTTGTAAACCCCGGTATTCTCAGTAGCTAGGAAACCCCGGGAGTTGGAATCGAAACCCTAATCCGATCAAGTTGAGTCTTGTGAGTGAAGCCTAGGAACCCTAAATCCGGCTTTCCTTCGGTTTCATAGTAAAATAAATATTATAAGGTAAGTGAATTTAAATTATTGTTCCAAAGTACATTTCAAACCTTTGAAAGTTTTAAGTTCGGGAATTTTTCAATTCCGAGCCTTCTCGAGCCCAATTACTGAAAAGCGTGCCCAGGGCCACGGATTCAGAAAAATATTCCGGAATATTCATTTGAACCGTAATTTTATAAGGATTCCAAAAATATAAATTTTATAATTTTCCGAGCTATAAAAATTACAGTTATAGCTTTTCCCATGTTTTCGGAACAACCGGTAAAGTAGATGTCTTGTCTACTATTCACAAGTACAACCTACACTACACACTACCCATACCCTATTCTTACATCCTTACAACTACTCATTTCAATTTTCTTTTCCAAGAAATTTTGTCTCTTAAATAATTATCACATTTATTATATTTAATTTACTAAATTACAAATTTCAATTTTTCAAAACACACACACACACACACACACATAGTTGGCCGGCGCCCCTCCCTCTATTTTCCCTCTCAATTAAATTATTTTTACTCTATTTTGTAAAGCTAAACCCTAATTTACTTCATATATATACATATTATTTTCTCTCTCTCTCATTTCTTCTTGTTTCAAATTGGAAAAAGAGCAAAACCTCTCTTCTCTCCCTCCTTGCCGAGCACCCTCTCCCTCCCCATTCCCTCACTTTCCAACTTTGTTTCTTCTTCTTTCCATCTCAAGACTCCTTTGGTATGTTGATTTAGGTCTTGTTCTTCCTAGATCTTGTAATGGCAAGATATATCTTGTGTGTTTTCTCATTTAATCCCAATGAGCTCATGCTAGGGACATGAAAACATGAACAAGAATATCAAGCCATCACAAGACATGGATCTAATGTTTAGATGTGTTTTTGTAAGATCTCATCTTGTTCATGCATGTAAAGTAGTGATCTTGCATATAATTGTTGTTCATGCCATGAGATCCATGATTTATGCATCATACTTAGTAGATCTAAAGTTTAGATACCCACATTGTCATTTACATGTATGATCATAGAGTATTTTTTTCATGCATTGATGATCACAAAAATGTAGTCTTGATATGTATAGAGATGTAGATAGTGGATAATCACAATAGAAGGCAAGAACATTGAAAAAGGAAGGACTTTGTCAAATATGAAAGTTGAAAATTCGGATGAAATGGAAACCCTACCTTGAAAACCACAAAATCATTTTTAAACTCATATTTCATAAGAAAAATGAAGGGTATGTGTAATAGACATGTTGAAGAATTATTTTCATGAGTTTAGATGAGTTTAGGCATAATAAAAATAAGAAAACAAGAAGTGAAGTTAGAAGGAAAAATATTGACTTTGGATGTGTAGTCAAATTCGTAATTTTGGGTAATGCCTATAAACACTTAGTATTTAAGTCTAAATTGGATGTTTTATAAGCTAAATGAAGTCCTTAGATAATATACACATTGGAGCTTCAATTTTTAATGCATTAGAAAGTTTTCCCTTAAGAAAAATGCAAGAAAATGAAATTTAGAAAATTCGGATTTTTACAAAAAGCTAGTTCAAAGACATGTTATCAAATGAAAAATGGGAATTTTTATGCATGAATGGAGGCCATGATTAATATAGACTTTGAGAACTATTTTTAGTTAAATAATAAGTGGATTACAAGATTAAAAGCCAAAGAAACCCTAAGGAGTAATGTGGAAAAATAGCTTCCTAGAATTAGTCTTTATGAGAATTTCCAACACTTAAGAGTTCATATGAGTTATTATCACAAAAGTTATTATGACCATGTATATATTAAGTCATCACATGGCATTTATATTAGAATTCATTCCCATATCATTCATGCATGAATCATCATCTAGGAACACTTTTTATCAAAAGCAAAGCAAATTTTCGAGATTGGATCAATTGCGGAACAGATCTGATCCCACTGTTCCGTGACCTTATTATTTTCAAAACTTGGATTTAATATTAGAAATAGATAGATCTTTCGAAGTAGATAGAGATCGATATAAAATTTGCGAAATTCCGAGTTAAAATGACCAAGTTATGGCCGTTTTAAGTCGGAACTTCCGCAAATAGCGAGAAATCCGAATCCACATGATTTAGATGTATAGCTTGATTTAGTTACATGATGAGAATCTCATTAGGATTATTCTTGCTTGGTAGGTGACCCGAGCAGGACGACACTCTACCTCCCGACTACTACTATTAGGAAGTTGGCGTCCAATGGCCGAGTGAGTTTTACTTCCAATCTCAATTAATGAATGTGATTGTAATGTAGTGGCACTAGTGGGTAGGCAAAGATAAAAGAAATTGTATATGCATGATGGGGTATATGGGAGTTATATATGTTGTCTACTGTTGATATGTGAAATGGAGCTTAAGGAATATCGAAACCGGGTGTTAAGCTATTGACTGATTAGCTAGTACCTTATGATGAATGTCTGTGAATACTTGTTGGTCACTTGAAAGAATTGAATTAATGAATATTCGGTTTCAAACGTAAATTGAATCCATTCATATCACGATGGGGTTGGAGCATTTGCATTGGTTGGTTTTTCGTGATCCATAAAACGAATATGTTGGTTAATCGTGATCCATAAAACGAAATATCATTAGTTGACCGTGAGCTTAAACGGCGTCGTACCGCAGGATTCGTTAATCTGCTAACCCGGGATGGAGGGCGCAAGTCCATCCACATATGATTTCCGGTGGTCATATGTTTGTTGATCACATTTGTTTGATGCATACACTTGCTTGAATAATCACTTGCTTGAATGAATTATATTAATTGTGTTATGGAAGTTATTACTCACTAAGCTAGTTAGCTTACGCCCCCATAGTTTCTATCTTTTGCAGCATGATTTTATATGGCTTAGGCCGAGACAAGCCACAGCGCAGGTACCGGAGATAGGAGTTTCCCATAGAAGTTTAATCCATTCCTTTTTGTATAGACTTCCATTGGAAACTAAAGACTCTGGATGACTGTAATAGACTGTTATTCTTTTGCGGGGGAATGCCCCTTAGATTTTGTAAACTTAATTATGCGTTTTGATTTATTATCTATGGCTAATGAATGCCTCGTTAAACTGTTTAACTCCATTTGTTGAAGTATTCTATTGTCGTAAAGGAACGCTTTACATCTACTTAAGACTCCCGAAGGCGGGTAGGGAACTCGAGAGTCTTACTTAGTATGTGGCGGGCTGTTACGTTTAGGATACCCTACGGGGCGTGACAGTTTAAGTTGGTATCAGAGGTTATAAAACAAGACAATAGAATTAAAAGAAACCGGACCTAGAAATCTAACTAATAGGTTAAATGGAGTTAAAAACGTTTTCTTGCTGAGTCTGATTAGTAGTATTGTTTTGATGTAGGTCTCCCTGGGTGAGACCAGGGAGAGGGCCAGGAATTTTACAAAGAGAAATGACGAAGATGGTAGAATATAGGTTGAGGCTAAGAGAACTGTGTGAAGATTTTGCCTTAGCCAGACATCCCCGGACTATAGGGGAAATGTACAAGTTATGGAAGGATGGCTGAGATATACCAGATGGGCTTCAGTAGTGGATCGATTGAGGTATGATCCTATGGGAAGAAGGAGCTGGACAAAGTTAGAGACAATCTATACTCTAGAGAGGATCATGGTTGATTATGGGCGTGAGCCCATGACTAGAGAAGCTACATTTATCCTGAAGGGTGGAGGAACCCGAACCCCTCCAGATTTTAGAGTGTGGATTCCCATAGGGCCTTTATATGTGTATGCCCATGATAATTTGTATGATCACCCTGACTGGAATTTAGCATGCATGGAATCACATCACCTGGCATGCGATCTACTTAGATATCCTCCCACCCCGAGTGATAGCTCCACCTCCAGCCATTGATATAGGCATGCAGCTGAATGGAGCGCCTGTGATTGGAGAGGATGAAGAGGAAGAAGAGGAGGAGGATCCCGAGGAGGATCCTAACTGGGAGAATGTAGTTCCTAGAACCCCTACCCCACCTGTTGAGCCGGAGGCTGAAGTGAATCCGGAACCCAACCCGATGGTTTGGGATTTTGATAGGGAGCTGGAGATACCTGATAGTGGTAGGGTAGAACCCGAGTTTGATCCCATGTTGTGGAGAGATGTGTATGTGGAAGGAGAAAATCCCCCGTACTCGATGTAGTGGTAGCTGAGCCTGTAGCCCCCGAGCCTATGGAGATAGAAGGCGCGGGTGGAGAACCGGTAAGAGAAATGAGATAGTAGAGGCTCAGGGGTGAGCCGGAGGTTAGAGGTGAGGAAAATGATGTAAGCCCGAGGAAGGGCAAGGTACCGAGGAAGATGAAGAAAGTGAAGACCCGGAACCCTTAGTCCGACCTGCTAGGAAACGGAGGATGACTAGAGGGAATACCTTAGTTTGTTCATCCGACGGGACGATGGTGGTTCTACGCAGGAGACGACCTCCTAGCCCGACCCCTGATGACTCTAGTGATGAGTAGAGACCGGGATGATAGCTAGCCCATGAAGTCCAAGCGGAGTCCTGATTTTCTTATTTTTGTAGTAGGCAATGCGGGATGCCAATTTGCCTTAGGATTTCAGGATAGTTAGTATTTTATTTGTTTTTTTCCTGTATTTTGTCATGATTTCGGAATAGGGAAATTGTTTAGAATAGGAAGGAACTTAGTTAGCCAAATTTTGGGGACCAAATCTTGATATAATATGTTGTATGGCTCACTAAAGTAATGAAAAGGTCAAGTTCGTTTTAAGGAAAGGGAGTTGTGAAAAGCATGCATACTAGTCATGAGACATAAAGAACATCAACCGCATATAGATCACATGAACATTCATTCATTCGCATTATTGTTATGAAGTTTCGACTTGTTGCTCTATGTGTGAAATTATTTCATTTTATTTTATTTAGTTATTTCCTTATAATTTTATGGATTTATGAATTCCAATTCTTTCCGAGTTGATTTCCGGATTCTTGCAATTTTTGAATTTGTTAATAATCTTGTTCCTTCGAAATTTAAAACTTACTAAAGATACTAAAAATTCACTAAACATTGTATAAACAGACGAAATTGGCGAATTCGGAATCGGGAACAAGGATCTAATTCAAACGAAGCCGATCAACCGGCTATGCCACAACCTAACCCCCAAGGAGCTGCACCCCAAAACCAACAGGGTGATGTGTTAAATGCGATTGGACAATTGGCCAATCTTCTGAATACATTCATTCAGAATCAGAATCCGGTTCAGAATCAGCACCCAGGGCAAAGTGCCCGGGATTCGGCACCACATCCACCGCCCAGATCGTCGGGAAATGACTGCAGAG
The DNA here is from genome assembly GCA_024138025.1 of Combretum micranthum. NCBI lineage: Eukaryota > Viridiplantae > Streptophyta > Magnoliopsida > Myrtales > Combretaceae > Combretum > Combretum micranthum. The sequence goes on from JAMXBD010000163.1 coordinate 505,678, forward strand.
GCACCTGCTCCACAAGAGGAGCATTCCTATAATGTGCAGTTGCCGCCACCCCCGCCATACAGGAGACCCCACCGAAGCTCCTTACCGGACTTTATTAAGAGCAACCGGTATTTTGATGGAGCGTTCGGTAAACCGGATGAAGCCGAGGACTGGTTGGCTCAAGTTGAGCGTTCTTTTGCTGCATACGAGATCCCACCTTATCTGCAGTTGGAATATGGGACATATATGCTGAGGTATAATGCACGAGTCTGGTGGGACTCCAAGAGAAGAAATTTGACTGCCCCGGCCACTTGGGAAACCTTTCGCCGGGAATTTCTGAACAATTATTTTCCCTCCAGCTTGAGGGTGAAATATAGTGCTGATTTCCTCCATGTTAAGCAGAAGGGGAGATCGGTAGAACAGTACGAGACTGAGTTCGTTCACTTGCTGCAGTATGCACCTGAGTCTTTCAGGGATAGCGAAGAGTTGAAGAAGCAAGTGTTCCTGGGAGGCTTAGATGAAGAGTTGCGGATTAAGTTGGAGGAGTTTGGAGTAAGGACCTACCCTGAAATGGTAGAGAAGGCCCGGGTAATTGAAGGGGCTAGAAAAAGGAAATACCAGGAGCCTGAAAAGAGGGTATTTGGAAGGAGGCCGTTTGATGCCTCAAGCTCAGGGTTCAAAGGAAAAAGGTACAGGCCGTACCAAGGGTTTAAAGAGGAGTCCAGCAGCAAGCCGACCCAGTTCAAGACTAATGTCACATGCTGGAAGTGTAAGGGGACGCATGCGCCTAGGCAATGCCCGCAGTTGAGGAACAAATGTTACTTTTGTGGTGATGCTGGCCACATGGTTTATACGTGCCCGAAGAAGCTGGCGGTGACTTGTTTTATTTGCAAGGAGAAAGGGCACTTAGCTTCCGAATGTTCTCAGCGGAAAAGCGTGGCCACCCGACCCTTCGGAACCACGAGTAATACCAACCCCATGAGGTCTGGTAATAAGAGCGGAAGTCGGGCAGCTTCAGCGATGCATGGTATGAGGCTGTACAATTTGGAAGGCCAATGGATGGTGGAAGAAGACGAAGATGAGGAAGTGGAGTTGGCAGCTTTGGATCAAGGCGAGAACGCTGATGGCGGCCTGATGACAGGTTAGTAGCGGAAACCCCTCCTGATTGAAATTTAAAGTTGTTTAATTTGAATTATTGTTTAAACGAAATTGAATATGTTATGGAAAGCTGGAAATAGAGACCCTATGTGGATAGCCTTAAGAGTATTTTAAGGACCATATGTGATGGGTGTTTATTGACCTCAGGACACATACGAGTGAATAGCGTGGAGGCCTATGTTTTATTTGACACGGGAGCAACCCACTCATTCATCACCTATAGTTTGGCCAACCGACTTGGATTGCCTATAGCCACAACCACGGTTAACTTGAGGATTAAGACCCCCACGGGAGTGTTGTCAACCCGAGAACTGATAAAAGATTGTCCATTGAAATCCACGGTCACCACTCCAATAGTGATTTAATAATGTTGGAAATGAACAAATACGAAATCATCCTCGGAATGAGTTGGTTAAGTAAAGTGAAAGCAATAGTGGATTGCCAAAGGAGGACAGTATGTTTTTATGATCAATCGGGAGAAAAAGTAGAATTCGTGGGAGGAACCTTAGTCCCAAGAAGGGGTGAGTTGAGCTCGTTTGAGTTGATGATGGAGGATGAGGAGATTATACCGATTGAGGGTGTCTTGGATGAAGGGGAAACCCGTGAGGAAAGGGATATTCCAGTGGTGAATGAATACTTGGATGTGTTCCCAGAAATTTTGCCGGGATTACCGCCAAAAAGAGAAATTGACTTTGAGATTGTTTTGGCTCCGAATACCGAACCGATATCTAAGGCGCCATACCGGATGGCACCGGCTGAGTTGAAGGAGCTAAAGACACAGTTGCAAGAACTTCTGGATCAGAAATTTATAAGACCGAGTGTGTCGCCATGGGGCGCACCCGTTTTGTTTGTGAAGAAGAAGGACGGATCGATGAGATTGTGTATTGACTACCGGGAGTTGAATAAAGTGACTGTCAAAAATCGGTATCCCTTGCCAAGAATTGACGATTTGTTTGACCAACTGCAAGGGGCTTGTGTGTTCTCACGCATTGATTTGCGTTCGGGGTATCATCAGTTGAGGATTAAGCCTGAGGATGTACCTAAGACGGCTTTTCGTACTCGTTATGGACACTACGAGTTCTTGGTAATGTCATTTGGACTGACTAATGCACCAGCTGCATTTATGGACCTATGAATAGAGTCTATAAGCCACTTTGGATAAATGTGTGATAGTCTTCATAGACGACATCCTCATATATTCAAAGACCAAAGAGCAACACGAGGAGCATCTTCGATTGGCGTTGCAAACTTACGAGATAATGAGTTGTATGCCAAGTTGTCCAAATGTGATTTTTGGTTGGAAGATATCATTCCTTGGACATGTGTAACGGTGATGGGATATCAGTTGACCCCGAAAAGATCAAGGCTGTAGTGGATTGGAAGCCACCACAGACAGTTACTGAAGTAAGGAGTTTCTTGGGATTAGCTGGCTACTACGCAAGTTCGTGAAGGATTTCTCTAAGATAGCCAAGCCACTGACTCAACTAACTCAAAAGAATGAGAAATTCGTTTGGACGGACAAGGGAACAGAGCTTTCAGGAATTGAAGCGACGATTGGTTTCGGCACCGATTCTAGTTTTACCAGACCCAGAAAAGCCCTACACGGTACATAGTGACGCCTCAAGGAATGGCCTTGGATGCGTTCTGATGCAAGAGGGGAAGGTCATTGCATATGCCTCGCGGCAATTAAGACCGCATGAACAAATTATCCTACGCATGATTTGGAGCTAGCTGCTCGTTGTCTTTGCCTTGAAGTTATGGAGACATTATCTGTACGGACAGAGGTGTGAGATATATACAGATCATAAGAGTCTTAAATACCTGTTCACACAAAAGGAGCTAAACATGAGACAAAGGAGGTGGCTCGAATTAATAAAGGATTATGATCTGGGAATAAATTACTGTCCGGGAAGGTAAATGCGGTTGCGGATGCCCTAAGTCGGAAGAATCACGGGAAGTAGCCGCCTTGATCACGAGTCAAAGAGAATTGATTAAAGAGTTTGAGAAGCTAAGATCGAGTTCATAGGTCAAAGCGCTGAGCTTGAGATATCCAACTTGGCACTGGAACCGACCCTCATAGAGAGAATCAAAGAAGCCCAAAGATACGACGAGGTAATACAAAGGATAAAAAGGGAAACCCAAGCAGGAAAGTACCTTGACTTTGCCGGATGATGAAGATGTGATCCGAATGAAAGGAAGGCTGTGTGTGCCAGAGGACGAGGAGTTGAGAAAGGAAATAATGAGTGAAGCACATAACTCGGATATACCATGCATCCGGAGGCACCAAAATGTATCAGGATTTGAAGAGCCGCTACTGGTGGAATGGTATGAAGCGAGATGTGCGATTATGTGATGAAGTGTCCAGTATGCCAACAGGTGAAAGTAGAGCACCAAAGACCGGGCGGATTGCTAAGCCCTTACCCATTCCTGAATGGAAGTGGGATCAGATATCCATGGATTTTGTGTGTGGTTTTCCTAAGACTCCATCGGTTGTGATGCAATATGGGTGATAGTGGATTGTTAACTAAGTCGGCACATTTCTACCCATAAATATGACCTACTCAATGGAAAGGTTAGCCAAGATCTATATCAGAGAGATCGTAAGATTACATGGCATACCTGCAGGGATTATCTCAGATAGAGACCCGAGATTTGTGTCCAAGTTTTGGACAAGCTTGCAAAGAGCTGGGCACTAAATTGCATTTCAGTACGGCTTATCATCCTCAGACCGACGGACAGTCTGAGCGGACGATCCAAACCCTAGAAGACATGCTGAGGGCGTGTGCCTTGGAATTCAAAGGAAATTGGGATAGTCATGTACACCTAATCGAGTTTGCCTACAATAACAGCTATCACTCCACCATCCAGATGCCACCGTATGAAGCTTTGTATGGACGACGTTGTAGGTCCCCTTTGTTTTGGGATGAAGTGGAAAAGGTAGCAATTGGGCCGGAAATGGTACAAGAAGCCGCGGATAAAGTGAGGTTGATTCAGCGAAAATGAAAGAAGCTCAGGACCGACAAAAGAGCTGGGCAGACTTGAAAAGAAGAGAGCTTGAATTTAAAGTGGGTGATCATGTGTACCTGAAGATAAATCCGATTAAAAGTATCAAGAGGATGCGTACACAAGGGAAGTTAAGCCCGAGATACATTGGACCCTTCGAAATCCTGGAAAGAGTCGGAGATCTAGCATATCGGCTAGCCCTGCCACCAAATTTGTCCGGGATCCACAATGTATTCCATGTGTCAGTTTTGAGAAGATATGTTGCCGACCCAGAAAGGATTTGGAATTGGAACCAATCCAGTTGAAGGAAAACCTGACATATGAGGAGCACCCAGTGAAATATTGGATAAGAAAACTCAAAGGCTACGAAACAAAGACATCACTACGTGAAAGTGTTATGGAGGAATCATGCCTTTGAAGAAGCAACCTGGGAAGCGAAGATGAAATCCGGAGAAGTACCCCGAGATATTTGAAGGACAAGGTACGTCAGTTCCGTTTTGAGGACAAAACTTTATTTAAGGTGGGGAGGTTGTAAACCCCGGTATTCTCAGTAGCTAGGAAACCCCGGGAGTTGGAATCGAAACCCTAATCCGATCAGTTGAGTCTTGAGTGAAGCCTAGGAACCCTAAATCCGGCTTTCCTTCGGTTTCATAGTAAAATAAATATTATAAAGTAAGAATTTGAATTATTGTTCCAAAGTACATTTCAAACCTTTGAAAGTTTTAAATTCGGGAATTTTTCAATTCCGGGCCTTCGAGCCAATTACGGAAAAGCGTGCCCCGGGCCACGGATTCAGAAAAATATTCCGGAATATTCATTAGAACCGTAATTTTATAAGGATTCCAAAAATATCAATTTTATAATTTTCCGAGCTATAAAAATTACAGTTATAGCTTTTCCCATGTTTTCGGAACAACCGGTAAAGTAGATGTCTTGTCTACTATTCACAAGTACAACCTACACTACACACTACCCATACCCTATTCTTACATCCTTACAACTACTCATTTCAATTTTCTTTTCCAAGAAATTTTGTCTCTTAAATAATTATCACATTTATTATATTTAATTTACTAAATTACAAATTTCAATTTTTCAAAACACACACACACACACACACATAGTTGGCCGGCGCCCCTCCCTCTATTTTCCCTCTCAATTAAATTATTTTTACTCTATTTTGTAAAGCTAAACCCTAATTTACTTCATATATATACATATTATTTTCTCTCTCTCCTCATTTCTTCTTGTTTCAATATTGGAAAAAGAGCAAAACCTCTCTTCTCTCCCCTCCCATTGCCGTGAGCCCCTCTCCCCCATTCCCTCACTTTCCAACTTTGTTTCTTCTTCATTTCCATCTCAAGACTCCTTTGGTATGTTGATTTAGGTCTTGTTCTTCCTAGATTTTAATGGCAAGATTATATCTTGTGTGTTTTCTCATTTAATCCCAATGAGCTCATGCTAGGGACATGAAAACATATGAACAAGAATATCAAGCCATCACAAGACATGGATCTAATGTTTAGATGTGTTTTTGTAAAGATCTCATCTTGTTCATGCATGTAAAGTAGTGATCTTGCATATAAATTGTTGTTCATGCCATGAGATCCATGATTTATGCATCATACTTAGTAGATCTAAAGTTTAGATACCCGCATTGTCATTTACATGTATGATCATAGAGATATTTTTGCTTCCATGCATTGATGATCATAAAAATGTAGTCTTGTATATGTATAGAGATGCTAGATAGTGGATAATCACACATAGAAGGCAAGAACATTGAAAAAGGAAGGACTTTGTCAAATATGAAAGGTTGAAAATTCGGACGAAATGGAAACCCTACCTTGAAAACCATCAAAATCATTTTTAAACTTATATTTCATAAGAAAAATGAAGGGTATGTGTAATAGACATGTTGAAAGAATTATTTTCATGAGTTTAGATGAGTTTAGGCATAACAAAAATAAGAAAACAAGAACTGAAGTTAGAAGGAAAAATATTGACTTTGGATGTGTAGTCAAAATTCGTAATTTTGGGTAATGCCCATATAAACACTTAGTATTTAAGTCTAAATTGGATGTTTTATAAGCTAAATGAAGTCCTTAGATAATATACACATTGGAGCTTCAATTTTTAATGCATTAGATAAGTTTTCCCTTAAGAAAAATACAAGAAAATGAAATTTAGAAAAATTCGTATGTTTACAAAAAGCTAGTTCAAAGACATGTCTATCAAATGAAAAATGGAAATTTTTATGCATGAATGGAGGCCATGATTAATATAGACTTTGAGAACCTATTTTTAGTTAAATAATAAGTGGATTACAAGATTAAAAGCCAAAGAAACCCTAAGGAGTGTAATGTGGAAAAATAGCTTCCTAGAATTAGTCTTTATGAGAATTTCCCCAACACTTAAGAGTTCATATGAGTTATTATCACAAAAGTTATTATGACCATGTATATATTAAGTCCATCACATGGCATTTATATTAGAAATTCATCCCCATATCATTCATGCATGAATCATCATCTAGGAACACTTTTTATCAAAAGCAAAGCAAAATTTTCGAGATTGGATCAATTGCGGAACAGATCTGATCCCACTGTTCCGTGACCTTATTATTTTCAAAACTTGGATTTAATATTAGAAATAGATAGATCTTTCGAAGTAGATAGAGATCAATATAAAATTTGCGAAATTCCGAGTTAAAATGACCAAGTTATGGCCGTTTTAAGTCGGAACTTCCGCAAATAGCGAGAAATCCGAATCCACATGATTTAGATGTATAGCTTGATTTAGTTACATGATGAGAATCTCATTAGGATTATTCTTGCTTGGTAGGTGACCCCGAGCAGGACGACACTCTACCTCCCGACTACTACTATTAGGAAGTTGGCGTCTAATGGCCGAGTGAGTTTTACTTCCAATCTCAATTAATGAATGTGATTGTAATGTAGTGGCACTAGTGAGGTAGGCAAAGATAAAAGAAATTGTATATGCATGATGGGGTATATGGGAGTTATATATGTTGTCTACTGTTGATATGTGAAATGGAGCTTAAGGAATATCGAAACCGGGTGTTAAACTATTGACTGATTAGCTAGTACCTTATGAAATGTCTGTGAATACTTGTTGGTCACTTGAAAGAATTGAATTAATGAATATTCGGTTTCAAACGTAAATTGAATCCATTCATATCACGATGGGGTTAGAGCATTTGCATTGGTTGGTTTTTCGTGATCCATAAAACGAATATGTTGGTTAATCGTGATCCATAAAATGACTTTGTTGGTTAATCGTGATCCATAAAACGACTTTGTTGGTTAATCGTGATCCATAAAACGAAATATCATTAGTTGACCGTGAGCTTAAACGGCATCGTACCGTAGGATTTGTTAATCTGCTAACCCGGGATGGAGGGCGTAAGTCCATCCACATATGATTTCCGGATGGTCATATGTTTGATGATTACATTTGTTTGATGCATACACTTGCTTGAATAATCACTTGCTTGAGTGAATTATAATTAATTGTGTTACGGTAGTTATTACTCACTAAGTTAGTTAACTTACGCCCCCATAGTTTCTATCTTTTGCAGCATGATTTTATATGGCTTAGGCCGAGACAAGCCACAGCGCAGGTACCGGAGATACGAGTTTCCCATAGAAGTTTAATCCATTCCTTTTTGTATAGACTTCCATTGGAAACTAAAGACTCTGGATGACTGTAATAGACTGTTATTCTTTTGCGGGGGAATGCCCCTTAGATCTTGTAAACTTTAAATTATGCGTTTTGATTTATTATCTATGGCTAATGAATGCCTCGTTAAACTGTTTAACTCCATTTGTTGAAGTATTCTATTGTCGTAAAGGAACTCTTTACATCTACTTAAGACTCTCGAAGGTCCCGGGTAGGGAACTCGAGAGTCTTACTTAGTATGTGGCGGGCTGTTACGTTTAGGATACCCTACGGGGCGTGACAATTACGAACCAAACTACACCCTTCACTCATATTTTGACTCCTTGGTTTAGGAACACGGGATTGCCAGATTCTAAACTACTAGGGTTTCCTGGGAATTTGTTGACTTAAGGTCTACAATTGACTTTCTAGTTTAGGATTTGAACTTGATATTATCCTAAAAATTAAGGGCTTACAGCCGGTGCATACGATAAACCAAATGATATTACCAAAAATTGATAGTGACCATCATGGGTCTAGAAAGTGGTTTTGATAATTCTATTTTACTTTATTCTATTAATAGGAATTTAAGCTTAATATGATACATTTCTAGATAAATTCCTATGAATCTTGTGCTTTTATTGTTTTAATTTTTTTTTTCAGCTCGTATAACCAAAAGAAGAAGAAACAAAGTGTTTTTATCAAATTTGGAGCAAAACAACAACAACAACTATGCATAGAAGAACCTGACCGAACCTTGTAAAAGACCCATCGAGGGCAAAATAGCAAGGAAAAAAAAAAGGCAAAATGGTCCATCGTACCATACATCGAGCCCTTGACATGACCCTCGACTTTCGTATTGAGATGATCGAGCCCTGGACTTCATGATGCAGTTTCTATCATGCCATAATATCGAACCTAGATTCACCTCGCGATCGAAGCTGGACAGAAATGACATCTTTTGGATAGAAAAGCACAACTTAGGTCGAGCTTAACACTTAGGCCCTCGATAAACTCAATTTAACCCTCAGTTAGGGATGTAACCGGATGAGGGATGTAACTGAATGAGCCATAATAAGATTTCTGACCTATTCAACCCGTTAAAAACCTTATAGGGTTAAACTCTATAGGGTTTTAGGGTAGCATTTTGATATATAGTAAAAACCCTATAGGATTGGGTTTGGATCATGTAACAAACCCAATGAATACCTAACAACTCGATATGGTACTTTAAAAAGTAAAAAAAAATAAATAAATAAAAACATTACTAAAAGGGTAAGGAGAGGAAATGAAATATAGAGGAACTACCATTTTTTCTACTTCCTAAAAATATTTTTTCTTTATATTGACTATATTAGTTAAGGATTTTAGAACCTTCCATTAAAATTTGTTCAAATCATGTTTACTTTAATATTGTTTGATTTGTTATATTTTAGCCTTAATAGGAGATTTAATTTAACCATGTTCTTCTCTAAGTCTTTTAGATGAGAAATAATAACAAAGGCAATATATTTATATGTTTAAATATTGAATCATAAATGTGGTTTGCCACATATTCTATCCATTCCACATGTATCTTTTTCACTTTTGAATGTATAGAAAACGTATGTTAAAAGCACCGAATTTTCTTAAATTTATTATTAAAATTTGAAAATAAGTTGGAAAAAAATTTAAGGTTATAGGGTCGGGTGGGTTCTAAATCAAATCCTATGAGACAGATTTGGATATAGCATGAAAGCCTAGTAGGGTTATAGGTTCAGGTTTGGTAGACCCTGTAGGATAGCGAGTCGAGTCTCAGGTTTATGATCCACCCAAAACTCGATCCGATTACATCCCTACCTTCGGTTGAATCTAGACAAAAACTTAAGCTTCTCAGCAGAAGACCATATGTCATGCCCTAAAAGGTACCCTAAACGTGGCCGTCTACCGTACATAATATTAAAGCCTAGAAATGACCACCTTAACCATGCGAAGGCTTCCATACTATGTACAAGGCGTCTAACACATGGAGGAGACACATCGGAGTAATACATTTTATATTGGTACAACTTTAGTAACAATGTAAAGGAACTACACTTCACTATACTTCAAATACAAATCATTATACTTCAATTACAATTCATCAAAAGATTTCACTACATAAAACTATTACAAAGCAAATCATAAAACCTAGCTAATAACTTCAAGTATTCTTATATCTTTTCGGAATCCCGAAGTCACTCCCGGCTCCAACCATCATGGTCTCCACTTAGCATTCTTGAGATAACATATTCATTCAAACATTTATTGGGGTATAAGCTACACTAGCTTAGTGAGAACTCCCTTAATTCCGTACCATAACAAGCAAGTTATAATCATCCATATGCTATGCATGAGCAAACAATTATGTATGGGCATCCGGACCCCACACACAGAACGGATTTACGCCATTCGTATCTTGGGTTAGGGATGGTATTGAAAATCTACACAACCACTGCTAGTCCCTAAGCCCTCTGTTTATAGCACTCAACTCGGCTAGGCTCACCCATGGAATGCATCCCCAATGCACCTTAGTTCCCTATGAATGAGCTGGCACCGGTCTTGTTATCCAAACGAGTCATCGGACCATACCGATCGACCTGCGTAGGAGTAGCACGCTATCAATTGCAATATGTCCGATGCGATGCATGACCAATTTAATTTTTTTGCTTAGGTCAAAATATTCATACATTCTTTAGAGTGACCAACCAATATCATACACATGACAGAAATAATATGAACAATGCAGTTATCCAATCGAATCATGGTTTCGATATGCTTTAGTATTCTTTGGCATACATTCATCACAGTCTCATCATATATCCCATCCCCATTCATATCGATTTTTATCTTGTTCCTATAATTCTAATGCAACTAGCTACAAGCACAAACAAGGTAACAAAATAAGAAGAAAACTCACTCGGCCAATGGATCACCAGTCTCTTAGTAAAAGTAATATGGTGGTAGGGAATCATCGATTTCGGGTTCACCTAAAAAGGAAGAAATACTCTAATAAGTATTTCAACTCAAACTAATCCAAACGATCTTATACAAACTATCAAATTCGTAATTCTAGTCCTAAGCGGGAATTCCAACTTAAAACGACTATAACTGGGTCATTTTAACTCGGAATTTCGCAAATTATATATCGATTTCTATCTAATTCGAAAGATCTATCTAATTCTAATATTGTTTTAAAGTTTTGAAAATATTTAGTTCATGAAACAGAGGGATCATATCTGATCAGTAACGATTTTTTATTCTAAAAAATAGTTTTGTAAATGCTTGGAATGTTTCTACTTGACATATCAATTATATATGCAATATGAATGATTTCCTAACATGAATGGCATGTGATGAGTTTAATGTATGCATGATCATGATGATTTTTGCTAAAAGAAAATTTTATAACCTTTTTATTTTGCAAGACCACAATAACAACTACTTATGAAAAATCTAGTTTTTTAGCTTTGACATCATACTAGTGTTTTGAAATTCATTCTTAGGAATTTCTAGTTATCTTAGTTAAAATTGAGTCTTCATAACATATAATATCTAATGCCTTCAGTTTTACATAAAAACTTGCATTTTGCACTTTGCAAATATGTTTTCAAATAGGATTTACTCAAAAATCCGAATTTTTAGAAATCCACTTTTTTAATGATTCCTTTGGGAAAAACTTGTGTAATGCATTAAAATCTAAGACTTTATGATACCTATTACTTAAGGACTCCATTCATTACATAAAGCTTTTATTTTGAGCTTGGATAATAGGTGTTTTTATGGGCATCATCCAAAGTTACGAATTTTACAAGTTGACAACTAACTCAAATTTTTTCCATCTTGATTCTACTTCTTGTTTTACACATTAATCTCATCAAAACTCAATCCAACTTGTAAAAATCACTACTTAATGATACCTATTACCTATACCCTTCATTTTTCACACAAAACATGAGTTTTGGAGTTGATAAATGGGTTTTCAAAATTGGTCTTGGTTGAGATCCGAATTTACCAAATTTATTTTTGGACATATCTTTTGATAAAATCTATCCAAACTTATGAAAATCCATTCCTTACATATCATAACTTAAGAGCCTTTCATATCTTGAGTAAAAACTTCATTTTTAAGTTGGAAAACATGTTTTTAAAATATGCCTTGGCCCAAATCCGAAAATGAGATTTTTATTTTGAAAATAACTTTTGAAAATCACCTTTGATTCTTGTAAAAAAAAGTCTTGATGATATACATACATTAAGCCTTCATTATCTCAAGTAAAAATTTATTTTGACACTTGGAAAGTGGTTTTTAAATATAAGTTTTGCCAACATACGAATTTCATTATTTTTATTCAAGTTCAAAACCAAGATCTACACTTTCTATTATCATGAATATAAAAAAAATTCATGGTAGTGAACTATAAACTCATAGATCTAAACTTTACTCCTCAAAATCATTTATTTATGATATCTATTCCTTAAGCCCTTCATTTTAAATGAAAAATACACATTTTGAAGTTAAAAGATAGGTTTTCAAATTAGGGTTCTCTTTTTATCCGCATTTTCAAAAGTTATTTTTGTTGAAACTAATATGGATTTTGAGCTTCCTAACACTTTTCTACTATCATTAAACTACTATAAGTTATCTAAGAGCATAAAACAAAAGTCTAATGCATGTATGAACTTAAAACAACTAGATCTAGTCTTCTAAACTAGTTATGAATGCATGAACATTATGATGGTTATGTGAATCATGAATAGATGATGAATATATGCACAAATCACTAGTAATAGCAACATAACTTAATAATAAAACAAGATAATAGCATAATAACTCAAATAACAAGATCTAAAACATTGTGATGGCAAGGATCTCATGTTCAAGTGTTTCCACTTCCCTAGCTTGAAGCTTATGGGGATTTTGTGTGGAATCACACATGAATGAACTTGCCATTACATGTTTCAAGATCTTAAAGTATAGATCTCTTACCTATTTGTTGTATGGAGTAAGAAAATTGAAGGAAAAACAAAGTGTGTGTGTGGGAAATGGAAGGGGAGGTCACGGTAATGGAGGAGGAGAGGGAGAGAGAGTTTTTGAAACAAATGAAATGAAAATGAAGAGAGAGAAAAGAAAAGGATTATTTATATTAAGTGGTTTAGGGTTTATTTTGTATTATAAAGAAGAAAAATAAAATGAATATAGGGCAAATTGGGGGGGGGGGGTTTGTGCGGGCCAAGCATTGAGTGAGAGAGAAGGAGAGTTGAATTTGTTTGAAAAATTGGAATTTGTGTAATAAAAGTGTTAAATATAATAATTTAGTAATAAACAAAAATTTCTTGGAAAAGAAAATACAATAAGTAATTGTAAGGATGTAAGACTAGTGTATGGGTTATGTGTGTAGTAGGTTGTACTTGTGAATAGTGATAAATAGTAGACAAGACATCTACTTTATCGTAATAAAGAAAATACGGGAAAAAGGCTATAAGTGTAATTTTTGTAACCCAAAAAATTATAAAACTTATATTTTTAAAATCCTTATAAAATTTCGGTTCTAAAGAGTATTCCGAAATATTTTTTTGAGTTTCTAGTTCCGGGACTCGCTTTTCCGTAATGGAGCTCAAGAAGGCCCGGAATAGAAAATGTTTCAAAATCAAAACTTCCATGGTTTAAAATATACTTTAAAAAAATATTCCACATTAAATTATTTTATAAAATTTCTTTTGATGTGAAACCGAAGAAAAGCCGGATATAGGCTTTCTGGGTTTCTCTCACAAAGCTTGAACTAAACCGGTTTAGGGTTTCGTTCTCCGGTTTCCGAAATTTACTTGATTACTAGGAAAACCAGGGTTTACATTATAAGAATAATAAAATTGTGTAATGATATAGAAGTGAATAGTGCAAAAGACTAATTAATTACCGGTAGTAACGAAATACGACTAAAATCACAAAATCAGATAATTCTAGTTATTGAAAAATTATAAAACTGATATTTTAGAAATCCTTATAAAAATGCAAGTCTAACGGTACTAATGGTGTATTTTTTATATCTCGAGCCCCGGGACACGCTTTTCGAAGTCTGTATCCGAAGGGGTTCGAAATAGGTCAAAAATTTACCACTATGATATGTTTAAGCGAACTTATATTACTACGAGCTATTCTACACACTTAAACTACACCTCGGCCTCTAAGATTAAGGGCGTTAGATTGTCAGACTTAAACTACTGTATTCCACTTAGGGTTTCCAGGTGATTTTCCGGTTTAGATCTTTGCCAATTTGGAAACTGATTTTTTATGTTTATACAACATATTTGATTTAAGAAATTTATTTTAAATTTTATTTTTGTAAGTATTTAATATCTCTCGACATTTTCGAAATTCTTTGAATTGAGTTTTATTTCCGAAGGTTAATCATTATTTACTTTTTAATAATTTATTTTTAGGCTTTATATTGCCCGATTTTATAAATCGGAGTTAAATATGAAATTTATCATATGTAGTGGTTTTGGAATTGAAGTATATTGAGTTCTTATTTTATTTTTAAGCATTCTTATTTTCCTCAAGATTGAGAAATTTCTGGATTCGTTCATGATTTAAAACTAGTCGAAGTTCAGTTTTAATTTGGAGTGATTTTTAGGGTTTATTTCGAAGTTCATCTTGGAATTATTTACTGAAATTTTTCGGGGCTTACACCATAGCTTAGGTCAAGCCTCGACATCCAAGCAACATTCAAGCATTCAATCTACCACAAGAAAAGTGACCTTATGAGCTAGCAATCCAGATGCAAACATGACAATGAAGAATGAATTTGGTTATAAAGAATCTGCCACATCAGTGAATGAAATCGTCATGATTTCTTTGCCTAATCCTATAAATAAACATGTAGAGGCATGCTCTATGTATAGAGAATTATATATATCTTTAGTAACAAATTTCTAACGTAGTATAGAGAGAGAATTCTTGGGCAAAACAATTGCTTCTTCTTGGTTTAGAAATTTCAATATTTTTTTAGTAAATTCATTATAAACTTAACATTTGTTTTTCCAAGATTCTGTGCTTAATTCGTAATTTCATATTTAATTCCATATTATTTCTTCAAGAATTTGTACTTAATGTCTACATCCATGGAGAAATAAACATTTAACTTAGGATTTGTGAATCCAAGACCTGATTCATGTGATTTCAAAGTGATTTAATAAATATCATTGTGTATTTATAATTAGTGGCCAAAACTTAATTTCATGGGTCTAAATGCGTGGTGCACCATTTAGATTCATGTTTGATTTCAATTAAATAGATTGAGCGATCATTCTTTTGAATAGATCTAGGTTACTAATGGAGTTGCTCATAATCACCTTAAGAAAGGGATGGTGAAACTTTTTGTTGCTTGTTTTTAAAATTTAGTAGGTTGGTTTTAAAACAAAAGATTCCTAAACTGTATGCGGATCTAGATTGCTGATAACTTATGAAGAGATTTTGGCGGTTTGGTCTAGATCTAGAGTTACTGACCTTGAGAGAGGCTTTAACTTACTCTCGTAAATCTGACAGTGCAAATATACCAGTGAACAACTCTATGAGTTTGTTGAAAAATCACATGATAAGGACTTGATGAAGCAATTCTTAAGGTTTTTTCTTACATTAACAATCTTATCTAACAATTTTCCCTAAAAACGTATATATATGCATCAACTCTAGTATAACTTTTGTTTTCATTATGCTCTTCTAAATTTTCTTTGGCTAGATAATAGATGAAAAATGAGTACAGTAGATGCCAACGACCCATTGGAATATGACCTAATATTTTTTATGCTACTTTGATAGGTGTGTTTGCCTGATGTTAGTAGTTGTGACTAAAGTTGAACAAAACTTATTAGCTTTATAAATTTTCGAAATTCAACTTTTTGTCCATTGGATTAACATGCCCAAACAAAACCAACCAAGTTTTTTGGTGTCGTTGCTAGGGATCGGTGTTGGTTTCATGAACGTGAAGCTTTACAAGGCACTATGGGAAAAATTTTCATCTATTAAACTAGTTACTAACCTTGTGGATAATGTGAATAGTTTTTAGTTTTGCTTTTGTTATGTTTCTATTTTTGTGAATAATCTTTTTTTTTATAGCTTATTCTATAAATATATCTTTGCATATAATTTTTCTTTTCTTTTTGTGAATATCTTTTTCTTTTTGTTTCTATAAATACGTCTAACCTCTTTTTGGTTTTTGTTTCCTTGTATACATGTACATATTGTATATATTTTTGTTCTATTTAGGTTGTTTGCTATATATAGCCTTTTTTCCATTCGTGAATATTCCTGTATAGTTCTTTTTAGTTTTTTTCTATATAGTTTTGTTTGTTTATTTTTCTATAATTCTTTAATTATTTAATTCATTTGTTCTTATTGTATAAAATGTTTTTTCTATTGTTTAGTCTTTTGTTTGTCTATTATAACTTTGCTTTGTTGTAGACTAATTCTTTTAAAAATAAAAAATGTAGGATTATGACTAAGAGTCAATCTCATCCTTTATTTCCCTTTACTCGAGAGCCCCAATGTATATGACAAATTAACAGAAGGACAGTTAGAGAGGAGAAAAGATTATTTTAAGAAAATATGGCTACTAGGATAGATCATGAAAATGGTGGAGGAAATGTGACGAAAGAGAATGACCTTGTGAGAATAAATCAGTTAAAGGCTATGCTAGAGTTTTACAAACCTACTTTGGATGAGGATAATACGAGCATAGCTAGATCGACAGTTGCTACTAATAATTTTGAGATAAAACCTAATATGACTCAAATGGTACAACAATATGTGCAGTTTGATGGACAGCAGGATGAGGACTATAATACCCATCTGTAACAGTTTTTGGAGATTTATGATACCTTCAAAATATATGGTGCCTTTGATGATGCAATTGGACTGAGATTGTTTCCATTTTTTTAAGGGGTAAAAAGTGGTTAAATAGCTTGCCTAGGCAATCTATAACATCTTGGTAGCAAATAGTTGAGTAGTTCATGCGAAAGTATTTCCCTCCATCTAGAACAGCCAAGCATAGAGCATATATAGCTTCCTTTCACTAGTTAGACTCCAAGACTTTGTATGTATCCTTTGAGAGGTGGAAGGAGTTGCTAAGGCGATGCCCGCACCATGGACTCCTTATGTGTAACCAGGTCCAAACTTTTTACAATGGGCTAAATTATTGCACTAGATAGCTTATAGATGTAGCAGCAGAAGGGAGCCTGAATAATAAATCCCTTGAAGAGTGTTTGAACCTTTTTGAGGACATGACTAATAATCACAACCAATGGTCTTTTGTGAGAGCTAACAAAGAGAAGAGTGAAGGAGTTTTTGAGCTTGATGTGGTAACCAATTCGACCTCAAAGATAGAAGCCTTGAGTAGGAAGATAGATAACATAACTAGTGGTGCTGGCTAAGTGAATATCGTATATGGTAGTTTTAGACAGAATATGAAGGTATGACTTTCGAGAATGTAGAGTATGTGAGCAATTTCAATGGACAATAGAATGACCTTTATAGTAACACTTACAACTTTGGCTGGAGGAACCATCCGAACTTTAGGTGGAGTAATAATAATTTCAAACAATCTGGCTTGAACCTACCAAACTTTTAAAAACAGCAGGTTTAAAGGTCAATTGTTCCCTAAGCTAATAAGAGTTCTTTAGAGGAATTGATTCCTCAATTCATCAAAGCATATGAGGCTAAGAAGTGGACCATTGATACTATATTGAGAAACCATTCAGTTGCAATTCATAACCTAGAGACCCAACTAGGGTAGATTTCAAAACTCCTCTTAGAAAGACCTCAAGGATCATTACCTACCAACATAGAAGCCAATCTAAGGGAACAATCCAAGAATTAAAAAAGAAATACTTCTAGGATGATTCATCCTACCTTTCTTTTTGAGAAAGTTGTTAGACATGTTTTTGTTCTTAGTTGATAAAGATGTTTGATGTTTGTTTCTTGCTAGAGAAAGTTTAGAAAAGGATGATTGGTGTCTAAGGAGAAATTTATGTTTGTTTGTAAAAACTTTATTGAGGTTCTGTTAAAACCTGCTTTGACATTATGAATGATCTTTAGAAGATGATTTTTAAGTATATGAATGTTATTCTTCATAGAATTCTTTGTCTAAATGGATGAATAATTGGGGTATGAATAAGCTTGTGGAACAATCCACATTTTAAATTTGTTTTAAGTGTTTTATAGGAGATCCATTTAATAAGTTTAGTCTCGAGCCAAGATGGCGGCATGAAAAGTTCAATAAATTTTGGTTAACAATTTCAGTTGTGTCACGCCCCAAAGGGTACCCTAAACGTGACAGTCCACCACACCCGATATTTAAACTTAAGTATGACAATCTTAGTCATCCCATAAGTTTACATATCGAATGTAAGGTGTACTTACACAACTTTTAGGATCACACTTTGATTCGAGTAGTCTTAAGAAAGCATACATAGCATTAAGAATATAAATCACAACAAGATAAACAGTTAAGTTTTACAAAAACCAAGGGGGCATACCCCCGCCAAAATAATGGAGTCTTCATCATCTAGCTTCAATTTACAAATATCAAAGTCTACATTGAAGAGATTTTCCTAGAAGTCCACGCCTATACTAGGTCCCGACTTCCTCAAAAGCTCTTTAATCCAATGTGATAAACCTACACAAGGTGTCCTCTCGGAACAACCAAAAATAGGGACACTGCAACAAAAACTATTGGGGTATAAGCTAATTGCTTAGTGAGATTCATTTTCCAAGTAACATACTCGATCAAGCTAAAAATATCTATACAAGTAAGTTAAAATTAAGCAACCATATGAATGCACAAGCAAATGAGCAAGCAAGCATATGACTTTCCGGTAGTCATATGTGAATGGATTTACGCCCTCCATTTGGGGTTTGGGGTAGTTCATAAGTCATGCAACTACAGTTCCAATGTTGGTCCATAAGACATGCAATCATAGTCCCAATCTTAAGTGGGGTGGTCCATAAGACATGCAACCACAATTTTAATGTTGGTCCATAAGTCATGCAACCATAGTTTTCATTATTTGAATGGGGTGGTCCATAAGTCATGCAACACTAGTCCCCTTCATTAAAGACCCGCTGCCTCCCAAATACACCTTTGTCCCACCAAAGGCATACTCGACAATGATATGTGACTCACTACGTGATATACATGTACAATTTATTCGTATAATCATGGCATATTAATTAGATAATTTTAAAAGTGATCATACAGATTTTAGACACTCCAAGTCTATACTAGCTCAGACGAAGTTATTGCAACAAAGCTTGCCTCGATATACTTATCGTTCATTCATGCAAGTTTAGATCACCATTCAATCACAATTTTATCTTTTCCTAAGTCTAATGCCACTACTACTACAAGCACAACCAAGAGCATAATTAATTGAGAAATGAACTCACTTGTCCATGTAGTGAAAATCCACTAGTCGTAATAGTCCTCGGGAAGTGGTAACCCGTCCTCCAATTCACCTAAGTACAAGGAATACCCTCAATGAGTATCTCTTAAGAAGTTCCATTAAACTTAACCATTTTATTTACTAAGTTCGTCAATTTTCGCCTAGGTTGAACCCTTAACTTAAAAAGGTCATATCTAACTCATTTTAACTCGGAATTAAGCTTATAATATACCGATTTATACCTACTTCGAAAGAGCTATCCATTTCTAAAGTTAATTAAAAAATTTAAGGTCATTTAAGGGTTGGAAACATACTGTACAGTAGGGTTGCGAAAATCCAAGATTCGAGCCTTTATGAAAAATTGCCATATCTACTCTATTTAACTACTTAGACCAACTTATTTTAGTCATAAACTTGCAAGGAGATTCTCAAAATAAAATTAAGAGATTTCACACTTATCTAATCCCAAACATAAAGTTCAAATGAAACTTCTAAGAATCCATTTTCATAAAACCGAAATTTACAAGTTGAAACTCATTGTCTTGTTTTGAGTAATTCCTTTACTAAAACTTACTTAGTTCAATGAAATAATTTTCCTATATTATATATCATCAAAGCATTCCATTTTCAATATAAAACACTTGTTTTGAGATCTAAAAGAAGGTTTTAAAAATTAGTCTCCCCATAATTACGAATTTCCTCTTTGAAGTTTACAATGAAGACAAGACCTAAATTTTGTCTTTTACAAAACACTTGATCTAAGCAATACCTTTTAGGAAAACTCATTTAAACTTATGAAAATTCATTCCTTAAGATATCTATACCAAGAGCCCTTTATATTTTTGTCTGAATCTTCATTTTAAAGTTGAATGATGGGTTCCAAAAATGAGTCTTGGTCTAGATCCGAATTTTCATAAATTTATTTTGAACATATCTCTTGAGAAAATTCATCAAAACTCATGAAAAACAACCCATTACATATTATATCTTAAGAACCCTTCATTTCTTGAATAAAATCCTCATTTTTGTGTTGGAAAACATGTTTTTATTTTAGATCTTTGTCTTGATCCGAAAATACAATTTTTATTTTTGAAAATCAACTTTGATTCTTGTAAGATGAAGTCTTGATGATATACATCCATCAACCTTCATTTTCTTAACAAAAACTTCCATTTCAAGACTTGGAAGAGGGTTTTTAAAATGATGCCTTGACAAGTTACGAATTTTACTTTTTCATTCAAACTCAAATCCAAGATCTACTCAAAATACAACCATGGAAACATAAAAAAAAACTTGGTAGTAGGCCTTAAACTTCTAGATCTACACATAAACATAACTAAAGCTTTGTAAAACTCTAGATCTACAAGTTATCACAAAAATAAGAATATAAGCAAGCCTTCAAGATAACAAATATACTAATAACAAAAAGAGATCATCAACAAGAGGGGTGTTCCAATTTCTAGCATCATCATCCATAGCTTTTTAAGCTTGTGGAATATCCTTTGATGAATGAAATACCCATAATATCATCCTATAACATCCTATGGAAGTTAAAAGAGAATGATTACCTCAAATATTTGCAAGAAAAGTGTGTATGAGCAAAGAAGAAAATGGTGGTAGCTTGTTCTTAAGAAGAACAAAGCAAAGAAGAAGAGAAAGGAAAGGGAAAAAGAGAGGGTTTGAGAGTTTTTTGGAAAATGAAATGAAAAGTGAAGAGAGAGAAAAGTAAATGAGTATTTATATTAAGTAGATTTAGGGTTTGTTTGTATAATAAAAAGAGTTAAAATGAAACAAATTGGGAAAAAAAAAACATAGGGATTTGCGCCGGCCAATGAAGGGAGTGAGAGGGAGATATTTTTTATTTCATTTGAAATTTGAATTTATGTAATAAATTATATTAATTGTAATGATTTGTTAAGAGACAAAATTTCTTGGAAAAGAGAATGAATTGAGTGATTGAAAGGTTGTAAGAATAGGGTATGGGTATGTGTGTAGTAGGTTGTACTTATGAATAGTAATAAACAGTAGATAAGACATCTACTTTACCGGTAGTAATGAAAATACGGGAAAAGGCTATAACTGTAATTTTTATAGCCCGAAAAATTTTAAAATATATATTTTTGAAATCCTTATAAAATTCCGGTTCTAACGAGTATTCCGGAATATTTTTCTAAGTGTCTGGTTTCGGGGCTCGCTTTTCCATAATGAAGCTCGGGAAAGCTCGGAATAGAAAATTTTTCGAAATCAAACTTTTGTATGGTTCGAAATACACTATAAAACAATAATCTGCATTAATTTATCTTATAGAGGTTCTTTTATATAGAAATCTAAGAAAAGCCAGAATTAGGGTTCCTAGGTTACTTGTACTAATCCTGTTTAGGGTTTTGATTTCCAATTTACGGAGCTTACTCAGTTACTAAGAAAACCGGGGTTTACAAGTTGAGCCTTAAATAAAGGCCTTAATTTAGGCATCAATTCTTTTATTTCATTAATTCTTTATTCTTTTTAATAATCTGCGACTTCTATTAAAGTCATGATTATTTCATTCTCTTTGTTCTATTCTTAATAAATAAACTTTGTGTCCTAAGGTTGAATCCAAAATTAAACTTATGACATGTTTTAATATAAAAAGATAAATACTATTCTTTTCCTCTCTTTCATCATTGAATAAAAAAATTCTAACGAATTCGATAAACACTTTCAAAACCCTCAATATATAAACTTTCACAAAAGAAATAAAAAATTCCTTTTTAGTATTGTGAGCATCAAACTACTAAGGTAAGCTCATTTCTTTACTTTTTCTTTATTTTTACTGTTTTATCTGAGTTCAAATGTTAGGTTAATCCATGTCCTCTAGGGTTTCAGTTTTTACAAATTTTTGCTATCTGTTATTTCTAATAGAAAGTAACTTGCTTGATGTTAAAAACATGTTAATATAGTTGCCTTATGCACCTTTTTAAGTTAAAATTTTTGGTAATCTATCACAAACTTCATTGTGACTCTTGAGCTTCATTGAAATTCTAAATGCACTTAGTTTGTTTTAGATTATTTGAAAAAGATATTTTTGTTCTTAAAGGCAGTAAATGAAGTTAGAACAGAATGTGCATGATATTAGTATGAAATTCCTTTGAAAAAGCTTTGAGCAAAGTTGCCTTAAGGCTGTTCTGTTTTTAAAGTTTAGTTAATCAACTAGGGTAAATTACATTTCTTTCTTTCATAATTGAATTTGAACACAAATGCTTATGCTGCTTGTATTGTTTTTACAGAAGTGGCATTGAAAACATCACAACCACAATCACAAAAAAAAAAAAAAAAAAAAAAAAGCCAAAAGGCTAGACTTGGGTCTAGGCCTAATGCTTAAGTAAGTATTACTCCACAAACCCCAGTAGCTTTAAGTGTTGATGATAGGAAAAAAATATAGTATGTTTCTAGTTAGAAAGAAAATAACTGAGAATGTTGTAGTAAGTTGAGATATGTTTAGAAATTACAGGATCGAAGATGACCTGAGAAGGTATTTTCAAGACTCAGCTTAGGAAAGAGTCTTTGAGATAAGGGAAGAAGCCTTTGGAGAAATGACCATGGCCTTCATGGCCAGTTTTAGGATTGGGCAAAGTTTTCCATATATAGGAGATTCAGTCTACTTCTATGCCTTTGGAGTGTACTAGACATTAACCATGAGTAGTTTACAGTTACCATAGATCTCCATGATGATGCTAAAGTCTTTGATGATGATGATGAGTTGAAGAAGCTGCCTATAGCAATTTTGAGGAAGAATGGATGCAATTCATAGTTGAAGAGATTGAGGGGAGATTTAGACCCTCAAAGACCATTGCCTCAAATTTTAAGAGCTTAAGTGCCAAAATGTTGCATTTCTTGCTCACCAGGAACATATTTTCAAATTTGGAAGAAGAAGCTACAATTACCGAGTTAGAGTTGCTGATGAGAGGAATAAGAATGAATGTTAGATTGCTAGTGGCTTAGAAGATTAGAACTCAAGCTAGTTTACAAGGTAATGGAATCTTTCTTGGTGGTCTCATCACTAGAATTTTGAAGAATTTGGAGTTATGACCAGAACAAAGGCCTATTGATTTGGTTTTTAAATTTGGAGAACTCCAAAAGAGATCCTTTAGGGACTGAAAGTTGAAAGAAGTAGGAGCTCAGTTTGCTACTGTACCAGTAGTAAGGGAAGTGTTTGCACTAGCCTAGAGCCCTGCCGTCATCTCTCAAGAGCCACCAACTGCACCTGCACGTGAGTTAAATCTTATGCAAGAATTACATCCACAAGAGGAGCTAGAGCGGCATGTTGCTGCCACATGAGAAGCTCCATCACATCCATTAGCAGCCAGCTTTAACAAGTTAGAAGCTGAAGTGAAGAATATGAAAGAGAAGTTGGCTACCTTTGAGAAGAAATACCATGAGGATATGAGTGATTTGAAGCACACAATGTAGACATTGATAGACATGCTCTCTCATACTCCTTAGCAACCACTTATAAAATCAAATCCCCATCTTCAATCTACCTTAGCTGAGTCAGATTACCAAGATGAGGATGATGACAATGATGTCAAGCCACCTTGACCATACATACACATACCATTCCCCCCATACATCACTAATCCATACACACTCCCCAACTCATACACATGTGCCTTCACCCATACACATTTAGACCCAAACATAACTACCCATTCAAGAACCAATGGCCGAGTTGCCTTCTCATCCTATAAATAAGTACAATGAAGCCATTCGCTGAACACATGCCCTACCTCTACCATAACCTAACTCACCCATTTTGGAGCCTAATCCTAAGACTGTCTTATCTCCAATTAAAAACCTTCTAAAGACCTTCATCAAAAGGACCAAGAAATCAGCCCAAAGAGGGGAAAGTTGATCGTTCGGGATGAATCTTTGGATAAGGATCATGATTACTTTATGTTAGAAAAACTGGTGAGGAATATTTCTATAGAAGTTAGAGCAAGAGCTAGTAATGAAGATGCTGCAATAAATATGGTTGTGGAAGAAGATAGCAGCAAGGGTAATTTTGATCTCAATAAACCAACTGAAGAAACTGAGGTTAATGAGTTACAAGCAGAGATGGAAGCTGAAGAAAAAATTCCTAAGATCATACGTGGTCAAGTTCATAAAATTGTTATGGAGGGAGCATCAACGCTTATAGACAACTTCTCTTTAGGAGAACCTTCAGATGCAATATTTTGTGAAAGGATTGGGCAATTAATTCCCTCCAATGAAGTTCCTAAACTCACAACTCCCCTTCCAAGCCATTCAAATGAAGAGATCCTTAATAACATCTACTAGCTAGTTATACAGACACTTAAGGAACAAATTGATGAAGAGGAAGATATTCTTCATGCAATCAACACCATGGTGTTGCAAATTTCTAATGAGGAAGAACACTATAGAGCAAAAGTAGATGGCCTTCTGGAAAAAGTAGCAGACAATCTCATAATTGAATGTGCTTCCCTTATTACTGAAGAAGATTTATAACCTAAAGGAAAAGATGAAGGAAGCTAGGTCAATCTAAATAGAGAAAGGATTCTTGTAGATAATCTATGGGACTTTTATGAGATTCAAGCATGATAACAAAAATATGATATATGGCTTGAGGAGGAGCACCAAAGGTTAGTGGAGGAGAGACCAATAATACCAGTAAAAACAGAGAGAAGAGCAAGAGCGTCTTCAGAAATGTGAGAGGCATATGGGCTTAGATGAGCAAGAAAAGAAGGATGAAAAATATGCTCGAGCTCTACAACAACAATGAGAGGAGAAGGAGAAGGAAATAACAAATAAAAAGGATAAACAAAAACAAAATAGAAAAAAAAAAGGCAAAAGAAAAAGATAATCCCTAAGATATTTCGTTTCATATTTGTTCATGATTCTTTTAATTCTTTATTCTTTTAAGACCATGTTCCATGTTTTTTCATTCTTTATTCTTTGATTCCTTTCTTCTTTCTTAATAAAATGATTATTATTTAAGGTGAAATAAGATTTTTTTTTTATAGGATATTGTTCTAACTAAAGAAAGTTTAGTTTTTATGTATCAGAGTGGTTAACTTAGGAAATTTTTGTCCATAATTCAACTGTGGTTCTGATCGAGCCAATGGCTATTACTAATGTTTTACCATGTTATACCTTATTCTTAAAACATAATAAAAAATGCAATCAAGCAAGTGGCCACATGAAAACTTTACCCTTGACCATAAATAGAGAAGTCTTTCAAAACTTCTAAGTTTTAATCTTACTCTGAATTTAGCTGCCATTATCCCCTGTTTGTTTGTTCATGTTTTTAAAACATTGAGGACAATGTTCACTTAAGTATGGGGGAAGGGAAATTAGCAAGATTGGTTTGAAATTAAAGTTTTGAGAAAGAATGGAGAACTATGCTTTGATTGATCATTTTCCCCACAAATTATAGGAAATTAATGAAATGACTAAAATTTGACCAAAATTTTCCAAAAATTTGAAACAAAATCACCAATTAACTCAATAGAGCAATTAATGAACATCATCATATGATAGAGTGAACTTTACTTTGTGTAAATCACTTTATAGATACCTATACGGAGTAGTTTTACTTTTTATTTAATCTAGAAATCTAGAGTTGGTGTAAACCCCCAAAGTTTTGTGATCAATTAAGCTTAAACCCTAATTAAAAGGTCAATCGGAAATCCTAAGGTCAACAAAACCTTAGTCAGATGTAATTGATTCAGGCCGGCAATCACGTGTTCGTAACTCTAAGTGAGTAAGTGAGAGATTAGTATGTAGAATAGTTCGTAATATCATGAGAAAGTTTAAAAATATCAGATTAGTTAAACCGCGATTCGTTTTGAACCCGATCGGATACAGTTTTCAAAAAGCATGTCCTGGGGCTCGGAAAAGTAAAAATACTCCGAATATACCGTTAGACTCGTAAAGATATAAGGTTTTCAAAATGTCAGTTTTATAATTTTTCGGGAACTAAAAATATCAGATATCGCAATTATACATGTATTTTCTTACTAACGGTATTTTATTTGTCATGTCTACTTTATATTACACTATTTATCTATCTCTACTTTTTCTTACAACCTACTCTTACAACCATATCTCTATTTTCTTACAATTTTCATTTCCAATACAACTTCACATATTTCATGTCTTACTTTTCATTAACAAAAATACAAAAAAATAAATAAATAAATTTCTCTCCCTCCCTCTCTCACAAGTAGCGTCGGCCACACCCCCTTCTCTCCTCAAATTGTTTCATTTTTTATTTATTTAATTAACACAAACTTCCTTCCACTTTTTCATATAAATACCACCTCTTCCTTCCATTTCCTTCACACCATTCATATACTACTCTTACTCTCTCAAAATTTCTCCAAGAGTTCTCTGAAGTTTATTTTTTATAGGTAATACTTCTTTAAGTTCCCTTTATGTTCATTTACTTAGTATGAGCATAATGTGTGTTTTCTAAAACCATGAAGGTTAAGAAAACAACAATATATCCATACTTTATTTTTGTTCATGAAACTTTTTTCCTTTATGTTGTTTTCATATATGTATTTAACTAAATATATCTATGTAGCTATATATACCTTTTAGAGCATATAAGCTCATTTGTTTTGCAATTTATTTATTTATCTTGCAATTTATTTACTTTCAAGTTATTTTAAGACTAGTCTTTCTAGTCTTATACTTGTCCTCATCAAGTCAAAACAATTTTCTTTTTTGCTTTTGGGACTAGTTTATTCTTAGTCTCGAGAAGCCTTGAAAAAGCTAAGGCTTCCAATACTTGACAATTATTATTGTATTTATTTATTTCTTATGTTCTTTATTATCTTATCCTATGATATTTTTAGCTTTTATAAACTACATAATCATATTCATGCATGGCTAATAAGTTGTTGTCCAAATAAAAAAAAAAAAAAATCTTTTTGATGAAAGAATAAAACTTGATCAAAGTTTTTCCAAAGACTTAGAAAAATATTTTTAAAGAAATCTCTTTTAAAAATTTATGTAAAACTCATCATGAAATTTCAAACTATTAAATGAAGTTTCTTTATAGTCTAAAGATATCTCCTTTTCAAATAAAGTCTTGACATGTCGAGAATAACTTGGTAGTATTTTTATCGGCTTTCTAAACCAAAAGCAAAATAAGTTTTCAAGAAAATCAATTTACAAGGAAAAGGAATTTTCAAAGAATAAACTTATCAAGTGCTACTAAAGAAAACTTTTTGGAAACCCTATCCTAGAAATAAATTTAGTAGATAACTTCAAAAGACCAAACTATACTTTCAAATCACTTTTGATAAACTAAGGAATCAAAATATAGTATGTTAGATTTTGATATTTCAAAAATTTTATAAGTTACTTCACCCACATAAAGTAAAAATCTAACAAAACCAAGTTTCCAAAACACTAGAAAATGTTGTTTTAAGGAGATGAATTAAACAAGACAACACCTATAGCTTCATGCATTAATTATGAGTATATTTATATACATAAGGAATTCTTTTCAAAAATATACATATCTGAGTTTTACTTAAACAAGCCTTAGTAAAGGAAAGATTAGAACTTCTTGTTTTTCAAGGATAGAATTTTTGTATTAAATATGTACTCTTCTAATCCGAGATCCAAACAACCTTTTACAATAAAAGTAATCTTAGAAATGAACAGAACTTTTCGAATAGGTAGAAAACAACATATAATATGTGAAATTCTGAGTTAAAATGAGCAAATTATGGCCATTTTAAGTTGGAATTTTCCAATCCGATTTTACTGCGAATTCAAGATAGATTTAGAATCTTCAAAAGTAGAAATTCTATGAAAGAATCATTTTGGAATTTCATCATGTTTAGGTGAAGAAGGAACCGATATCGCCTTTCCGGAAGATTACTTCGACCAGGGGCGATCATCATGGAGTGAGTTAATCCCTTACTAATTACATTTCTTTGATTGTGCTTGCAAGTAGGAGCATTAGAGAATAAGGAAAAAGATAAATGAATAGATGTTGGTGATTTGAATTCATGATTGATTGATATTGTTGTTGAATGAAAACTAAGAATATCGACAGAGGAATGGATGAATAACTTATGTTTTCTTCCAATGGTATGATGAACATTGTTTTGATCACCTTTAACTTGAATTTAACAATAATTGAATAACCATATATTGAAAACAATTCATGCATATCATATCTGTGAGTCACATTTATTTTTCGCTACTATTCTTGGTATGGGGAAACGATGAGTTGTAGTGGTGGCTAGTAGGAGCCGAAAAGTCTACATGGGCAAGTAGGAGCCAGAAAGTCTATAGGGCAAGTAGGAGCCGGTAAGTCTGCAAATATTGATGGTCATATGAGCCGGTGACCACCCAACCCCAGACATGAGGGCATAAAATCCATGCTACACATGGTTTCCGGTTAATCGTGTGCATTTGTTTGCTCATGTGATTGATGCATTCTCATATGATTGTCTAAATACTTGTGTGTTTTATGGAAATGTTTTATAGATAGGAGTCATATCACTGAGCTAGTTTTGCTTATACCCCTATAGCTTTTTGTTACAGTATGATTACTTGTGGTTGACACTAAGAAGCTCCTTTTGTCAGGTATGAGCCAAAGCTACTAGAAGTTTTTAGAAGAAGTTCATATGTATTTAGTTTTGGATGTAGACTTTTAAGAAAAATCTCTATAGTAGACTTATGTTATATTTATGTATATTTTGAAGATGGCTTAGTTGAACAAGACTATTAGAACAGGGGAATGCCTTTAAGAAGTTGTAAGAGACTTTTATTATATTTCATGTTTATCTATATAAGTTATTGCATTCTTTTATTATCTGCTTAAACGTAATACCCCTATGAGTCTCCTACTATCTTGGAAGCACGCCTTGCACATGATATCGAAGCTCCTGTGTGACTAAGGTTGTCATTCATTAGCTTTAATATTATGTGCGGTGGACTGTCACATTTAGGGTACCCTCCGGGGCGTGATAGTTGGAATTATCTTAAGGTCCCTAGTAAGGCTACTTAATTAATTTGTAAAAGATTAAATGATTTGTAGTTTTTCAATTTAGTCATTTTGAGAGCTTTGTAATCTCTGATGCAAGGTTAAAATGATGATCATAACTCGATGATTGTTCCTTATGTTCCATCTAATAAAAAAAACAAAAATTAAAAGGAAAATAATCATGTGCTTAGGGTTGAAATGGGTAGGGTTGATCCCTTAGAATAATAATTTCTTGACCCCTCTTTCAATTTTGAATAAGCCATGAACATGAACAAAAAAAAAAAAAAAGTGAAAAGATAGGGGCAAAAACCCTTTCTAGAGGAAAACATAAAGAAAAAGGAAAAAACCTTCCCCTCTATAGCTTTGTCATACATGAATAATTAATAAGAATAAAGTGAAAAACACAAATAAGGAAGAAAATTCAGGAGATGAGCTGATGTATATGCCTTCATCTTTGATTATGATGTTTAGAGAGATGATTAAGGAATTACATACCTCTATGTATGAGGGGATAAAGTTGATGAGTTCCTCTTACTTTGTTTGATCTTTTGAATATTTTTTGTTTTGGAATTCTTAATTAAACAATAAGGGTAAAAGCTAATCTACTTGGATAGGTTCTGTGATTTTAGCAGAAGTAACTTTAGCACAGTTATTGAGAATGATTGTATATTTAAAGTGCTAAGGTGATTTGAGCTCAATTGATCTGGTCAAATATTCATTTAGATTTATCTTCCTATTTAAAAAGTCTTGCTTGCATGTGCTGAATTGATGTTTGCTTGAGATCAAGTAAAGGCTTAAGTGCAGAGGAATTTGATAAGTCTATTTTACTCTATTATGCTCATAGGAATTTAGGCTTGATCCGATATCTTTTTGGATAAATTCCTATGAATCTTGTGCTTTTATTATTTAAAATGTTGTTTTTAGCTCCTAGAACCAAAAAAAGAAGAAACAAAGTGTTTTAATCAAATTTCGAGCAAAAAAACAACTTTGTGAAGTAGAATTTGGCTGAGCCTTACAAGGGCAAACAACAATGCAAAACAAACAGAAAATGGTCCTTCATGCCCTACATTGAGCCCTTAACATGACCCTTGACTTCTGTATTAAGGTGATCGAGCCATGGATTTCATGATACTACTTTTATCGCACCACAACATTGAGCTTTAGATTCAACTCGCAACTAAAGCTAGATAGAAACCACTCTTTTGAATATAAAAGCATAGCTAGGGGTAAGCTCAACACTCGAGCCCTCGACAAACTCGATTTATCCCTCGGTTGAAGCTAGACAAGAACTCAAGCTTCTCAACAGAAGGCCATACCTTAAGTAAAGCCTTGACATCTAAGTAACATTAAAGTGCTACATTTACTACACGAATAGTGACCCTACGAACTAGTAATCTAAATGCACACATGAAAAAAAAAAGAATGAATTTGGCTATAAAGAATCTGCTACATTAAGGAATAAAGTCGTCATGATTTATGTGCTTGATCCTATAAATAAATGTGCAGAGGCATATGATATGTATACAGAATCATATATATCTTTTGTAATAGATTTCTAACGTAGTATAGAGAGAGAGAATTCTTTAGAAAAAGAACTGCTTCTTCTTGCTTTAGAAATTTTGAAGTTTTTTCGTAAACTCATTATAAACTCGACATTTGTTTCTATAAGACTCTGTGCTTAATTCATAATTTCATATTTAATTCCATATTATTTCTTCAAGAATTTGTGCTTAATATCTGCATCTATGGAGAAATGATTATTAGTAGCTCCTTCGCACAGTTGTCGCTTTTTTGCTCTAAATTTGATCAAACACTTTGTTTCATGTGAATTTAAAGTAATTTAATGGTTATCACTAAGTATTTATAATTAGTAGCTAAAACTTAAATTCATGGTTCTAAATGCATGGTGCACCTTTTAGATTTGTGTCTGATTTGAATTGAATAGATTGAGAGATCATTTTTTTGAATAGATCTGGTCTATTAATGAAGTTGCTCATAATCACCTTGAGAGAGGGATGGTGAAACTTTATGTTGCTTGTTTTTAAAATCTATTAGGTTGGTTTTAAAATAAAAGATTCTTAAACTTTATGCGGATTTGGATTACTGATAACTTATGAAGACATTCCGGTAGTCTAGTCTAAATCTATAATTACTAACCTTGTTCAGAGTATGGACTAACTTAATTGTTTATGGGTTAACCTCCACCATCAATCTAAAATACAACCATAAGACTGAGAAGACCTCCACCATGGGCTCATACATGGTCAGTTTTCTAGCCCTCGTACTCATTCAGCTCGGCTAAGGATAGATCTTTATAAATCCTACCCCATAGAAACTTGAGATGTGTTTTGTTGGCTTGGTGTCTTCTCCTCTAACAATTGTTATTATGCTCTACATTCACCATAGTTTGACTTGTTCCAAGAAAATTTTCATTGGTACTATTTGGATCCCTTGAAACTACAATTTACTCCACTTTGAGCTAAGTAGGCCTTAAAGCGAGTAAGACATAGGCTTGCAAGACAAAAACTAGTTACTAACCACTAGAGGTAAGCCTGACTTGGTTATTTCGATGCTTAAGTTAGTAAGTGGGCAAAGATGCATAATAGGAAGTACCTCTTCTTCTTTAGGAAAGTAGACTTACCTATAATAGAAAACTTCCTCTTATTTATTAAGGAAAGTGCCCATGTCCATTTTAGGCAAGAGTAGTTAAATTATTGAGGAACCTTTCTAGAACCATACTTAATTAAAGGAAAATAGCCAACTCCAGTGTTGTGAGATCTAATAAGGTAGTTTCCCTTCGGGGGCATGTAGCTGTGGGAAATGATTGTTAAGCCTTGTAGAGGGCCAACTGTTTTGTTGGGCCTACTAATCTTTAGATCAGGAAGGTCGAACCATGCGGGCAAATAGGTTAGATTGTGCTTAGAGGCCTTTATAGCAAAAAACAGTTATTAACATGACTAATTCCAACTATCTAAAACTGCTTCATAAATACAACAAGAGATGTCTCTAGTAGACAAAATGGGAACATCTAAACCCTTACTCCACTATGATCATTGCCCACACTTCCATATACTTGCTAATTTGATTATCAAAGTGGTTGCACTAGACAACTCTTTATACATAGTGTAGCTAAAACCTTGATCCATTCCAACTCTATTAACATAAGTTTAATGATAATAATAAGTATTAAAAATTTTCCTAAACATGTTTAAACCTTATCAATGCATTTCATACATGAGAATAAACCTAAAATTCCATTATGATTTTATGCCTAATTCCTTTTATTACATTTAAATAAGATTTTAATAGCTTGAAACACAATTCCAACAAATTAAGAGAATTCACCTTTTAACTTGAATTTTGATCCCAATATTGAAAGAAGAATTATGATTGAAATTATACCCTAACTGAACAAAAATATACATAAAACCTTAATATTTCTAGCTTTAATTCACAATTGTACATGATATGTATTATAATATTATATAATATGAAATGATATAAATATCTCATGCAATATACGACATATACAATATGTATATATTACAACCAATTTTAAGAGATTATTACTTTAGTATTTAATTAATGCATATGAACTTTTATACTTACAAAATATAGACATTTGACTACTTTATTTGTAATAACATGTTTGATTATGAATTAGAAAATAATCATACAAAAATTTTTGCGATAATGTACTTGTATGTTAATAGAAACATAAATCTACTTTATTTATTTTCTTCCATACTTGTTTTGATCGACTATTACTTATAAGGGTTGTTAAAGTGATATAGTTTTACTAGATCATAAAATTTTACAATTAACGTATGATACATTCTCAATGTTAATAACAAATGTTATGATGCACTCATCACTTATCAATTTTTTCCATCAGTAATTGTGTAAATTATTATATAAACTAAATGATTTTTGATATATAATGTTACATTTTCATAACTTAAAGGCTTATAACTTATTTTTAATCAATAATTGTATAAATTATAATATATATTATATATTTATATTATTGTGAATCAATAATTTTTAAATTATAATATTTTTTTAATCTAGTAGGACATACTTTTAGAGCAGTGTACATAAAGTTGAACCAAAAAATAATTATAGGGCAGACTCTTCATTTAAGAAGACAAGTAAAAATTCACATAGGAGGGAAAAATGATTGCATTTAAAAAGTTGGAGCTAAAATAATGAAAGATGTTCTTTTATTTTTTATATTCTCACCTGCAAACCTAACCCCCAAATCTCTCTCTCTCTCTCTCTCACTCACTCACTAACACGCACACACAACCCATATCATGGTAAGCTAATAAGCTTTTTGCTCTTCTCCATCTTCTCTCGTTTTATTCTTTTATATCTACATAATATACAATTATCTCTCTCCATCTAACACGTTTCATTCGTGAATTTAGGGTTTTCATTTAATCATCATATTGAAGCAATGATGACTTCCACAATTAAGAGGATGACTTGCATGTTTAATGAATGAATGATACGTAACTTATTATTCTCTCAACCACACATCAATTAGAGCAACAATAAAAATCCACGTAAGAAAATCAAAATCAGTCCATCATAGAATTAGGGTTTCATTTAAAAAAAAAAAATCTTTTTTGTTCTACTAAATTGTAATTCAAGATAAAGTTTGAAACTTTTGATTAATTATGCTTTTGACAGTTTTTCTTTTTAAATTGATAAAATTGTGTGAGTTTCTTATTATTTAATTTATTTTCTTTTTTATTTTACATTGGAAATTAAAGGTACCCAACATGATTTGGTTTGTTCTATTGAAAATATTGAATCAAATATTTAAATTTTTAAATGCAATTTGTAATCCTTATGATTATTATCATATGTTGTATAAGTGTGTTGTATTTGATGTATGTTATATTAAGAATTTTTTGTTGTTTTATATGATATTTTAAGAATTTTCTTTTTTAATGTAAAAACTATAATGTAATTTGCTTTACTTTCACTAATGTATATGCAGGTTGGAAAAGATGATTTTTCAGAGATATCGTGCAAGTGGATGAAATTTACGAGCAAAAAAGATGAAAATTTTAATATAATGTTTTTTTTCTTTTTCTTTTGGTGCATTTGTTAAGTTTATGGTTGTAGGTGCAAGAGAATGTACAATTATGGAAAAAATTATCAAGTTTGTGTTTTCTTAAAGTCACAATTAAGGAAGTTTTAATTTCACATGTTCTTATGAGATATTGTTATTTTTTTAGTTTATGTATTTTGGTTTATTAGGTAATTATAATATATTAAATTATATAATTATAATTCTCCTTATATAGACATTTTAATTATTCATACATAATTAGAAATTTAATTAATATAAAATAAATGAAAAGAAAATGAACTTTTTATGACAACTTATTAATAACCTCTGCCATAAGTTGATTTTTTATTGTACTATTATCACACCCTAAAATTAATGACATAAATATTTTTGTCAATAATAAAACAATGAGAAAAAAGATATAAAGTAAAAATATATATATATTGATAAAATTAATTGTCAAATATAAGATTTCATCACAAAATTATTTTTTCATAATATTTACTTTTATAACAAACATGGTTTCTCATTATTATAGCAAATATAATCGACATGGCAAAATATTTATGAAATTATTCTATTTGTTGTAACATAAAATTTATATATAGAAATTTGTCACTTAATAAATAGGTGATGGATTAATTTTGTCACTACAAAAAAAAAATAATGACAAATGAATTTTAGTCAATATAAATTATATTACAAAAGAAATTTGTCACTATTGCTTTAATGACAAATTTTTTTTGTCACAATTCAACTTTTTGTCATTATAAAACATCTTAATTAATCATAATATCTTAATCTATTATGACAAAAGACATACCTATTATGAAAAAAAAAATTATTGGAACAAATTATTTTGTCACTATATCATAATTTAAGAAAAAATGACATCATCACTATAAGCATCATTATATTATGATTAAGAACATTTTTGTCATGATATACTTATTACAATAAGCTTATTGTGTCCAAGCCAATGACAACTTAAATTTGTCGCAATAGGTATTCTGTGACAAATTTGACATTTATAATGAGAAATCAATTTGTCAAAATAAGCCATATTTCTTGTAGTGATTGCTGGTGGTATTCCTCAATATGTCACAATCATTAGCCTGAGCCACAGCTTGTAAACGATATAATACCACATCAGTATTCATGAGATGCTTGAATTGGTGGTAAGAAATCTGAGGCATGTCCATCGTAACCAAAGTGACTTGTTCATGGCCTTTATTAAGTTGTATCTTCAATTTTTCATAATCAATTGTAACGGGTTCAAGTTTTTGCAACCATTGGACACCTAGTACCACTTCAGCTCAATGAATAAGTAACATGTAAAAAGTGTTAGAGAATCGTATTCCTTGAATATAGAATTCTACTTCGACACATTTCCCTTCATACTACAATGTACTACTAGTCTTAGTTACAACTTGAAACTTAGGTGCTAACAACACAATTAAACACAAATGTTTAACTACACAAAGTTATGTGTGCTACCCGAATCTATAAGTATCATCATTGATTGATTGGTCATCCAACCTTGAAACTTTAATGTCTGAGGAAAAGAATGACATGATAATGAATGAAAACTAATAGTTGCATTCTCTTCATTGTCATCATCCATTATCATATCAGACTTATCATCTTCATCCTCATCGCCAATTAACAACATGAATCTATTTATGAGATTTACCATGTTTCTCATCACAATTGAAACATAAACCCTATTATCTTCTTGCATTCATTTTTGCCTATGTTAATTTCTTGATTGGTAATGTTTGTTTAGTTGAAGTAACTGGCGTAGAAGTTTGGGTCGAACTATAGGGTTTGGTCATGTTTGTGGTTACTGGGGTATCAGGTTTATTGAACTATAAAGGTTTGAAGCAGGTTGGTGTATATGGGTTAGTATATAAGGTTGATGTGTTTGGGTATGTGTTTATGGATAATGTGTTTAGGTTTGTGTTTAAAGTCATTGTCTTAGGATAATGGTTCCATTTAGAAAAAGGTTTTTATGGGATGTAATCAAACAATTTAGCCTCATGTAACTTTGCTAAAGCAATTGATTACATTAAAGAAGATGGTTTTGCAATTTGTAGCTGTCGAGCCTAGATTTTGAAAATCATCCGGTTCATTTCTCCTAACCCGATTCATATTAAACCCTAACCCATTTAACATGAATCCTCGACTAGGGGTTAAAAGAAATTTAATTTTTGAAAACTTTTTGGAGTCGCCACCCGATATAAATCGGGAAAAAATGAAAGCCAGGATTAATGGGTCGGTTAATCCTAACTTAGCCACTAGTCTGCGAAAAGTTTGATTTAAAAATCAAATTTTTTTAAAAAATACCAGATATCTGAGTTCGGGGGCTAACCTATTAAAACCTAAGCGGTTACCACTTTAAATTTAAAATTTAGAATTTATCCTTTTCTATACTAGAAAATTCAAACAAAGCATTTATAAAACAAATATCTACAAGTTTAATCATTCATTTTTATTTTTATGTATTTTTCTTCGGATTTAAATATTAACAAACATTTATATTCTTCCTTTAAAAAAAAACTTATAATATGTACAAAACGATTATTTCAAACTATCAAAACAAAATATATTTTTTCTAATTTTATTGTCGCCCTGTAGGTGCCTACGTACTCGCTAATCGAGATCAGACAAAACGTAGTTCTTTTATAAAGAACTTAGTTTGTTGATCAATTTTATATTTTTAAAATATTCTCACTTTAAGTTCATTAAATTTTGAATTTTCATGAAAACCAATTTTGATGATCCTATGATCTAATCAATTTATTTTTATTTCATAGAAATATATTTTTCTAAGTTAAAAAAAAATCATTAATTCATGGCTAATTTAATGCTACATGAAAATAATTTTGAAAACTTTGAGTATTATCTTTATAGCAAATTTATAAAGATAATTTTGATAAAAAATTAATTAATATCATGATTTAAAAAACAACAATTTTTATCTTTATTATTCAACAATAATTTTGGTTTAAAAATTCTATTTTCAATTTATTATTTTCAAAATTCAATAATCATCACATATGTTCAGAACATATTCAAAATATCATAACAAAATTAAAATACAAAAACAAAACATCTCATGCATCAAATATGTATTTAAAGATCAATCTATATGCAAATACATATTCAAAAATATCCAAAAATATCAAAAATTGCTAAAACATGTAAATTTATATTAAAAATAATTATTCTAATTTTTCTGGATTTTTCTGAATTTTTCTGGATTTTTTACGAATTTTTATTGATTTTTTACTATTTTTTCTTATTTTCCGAAATTAAATATATAATAAATAAATAATTTAATAATACAGACTAACCTGGACCGTTGGATCTTCTCGGATCAGATCTGGAGCGTCTGATCTGTAGACTAAATCTGGACCGTAGGATCTGATGGCTTTCGATCTGGAGCGTTGATTGTTTTGATCAAATCTGGACCGTCTGATCCTCTGATCAAATCTGAACCGTAAGATCCTCTGATCAAATCTGGACCACAGGATCTTCTGATCAAATCTGGACCACAGATCTACTGACTTTTGACCGACGACCGTTGACCGTTGACCGATCACCGTTGACCGACGACCGACTGGGTTGGATTCGGATTTCGGGTCGGATTTCGGTGCTCCGTCGGGTAAAAGACGATCACGATGGTTTTCGAGCGTTCCTCGGCCGTTCCTGGTGGTTTTCGAAGCCTCTAACTCTGTCGGCCCGACGTGGATTGGGGTGCTGCAGCGGCTGGTGGTGGTGGTTCACTCCCAGAACCACCAGAAGTGGCGGTTCGTGTGGTGGTGCTCGGCGGCGAGGGTTTGAAAAAAATCAAAAAAATTTGCAGAACTTCCAAATGCAAATTCGAGCAAATCTAAACACTATAATCAATCAAGAACACTTCCTAGATGATCCTAACACTCTTTAATTGGATCGAAATCCTCTCAATCACTTCGAATTTGCAAATTTTGCAATTCGAGCACTTTCTACTCTATTTTCAGATCTCGATCGTGTAGTGTATATTTCGTGAAATTGAATTGTGCTTTCTGCTTGTGGAGTGATCCTATTTATAGATTTCGAAACAATTTGTCATTTCGAAGCTTCGTACTTGTTCAATTTTTGAATCACGAATCGTTATATTTTTTCACATAAGAACGATTCAAAATTGGGACTCGATTCGTGATTGTTGTTTAAAATTGATCACGAAATATGTGTTTATACCTCATAACTCTTCGATTAAGTGTATTTAATTTGATCAAAGGACATGATTTGGCCATTTTTGAAATTTGAAGAAACACATTATTTCGCATTTTTTCCCCAATGTTCATGACTCAATTAAGGTGCCTTTTGGGATGAAATAATACATAAATTGTGTATAGATGCGATGTATCCCATGCCTAGTTTGTGTCTGTACACTTAATTTCGAAAAAACACAAAGATTCATTGGTCAAATAATGTCTCAAAGTGGATGAACCGATGTGTCTTTTGGGAAAAAAAAATTGGACAAAAAGAGGCAAAATCTGCCTTGGGCTAGGATCGAACTCGGGTCCCTTTGCTCCTGTGTCTATGGTCTGAACCGTTAGGCCGTTGGCCTGCCTTGGTCATATAGCTAACCCACTAATACTTAAGACTAATAAATATATATTATATTAAGCTCAAATAATTATTTATTTTAATTTTTCTTACATATATTTTATTTACATTACTATTATTCATTTAATTATTTTATTATACATATTTTATTCCTCTATATTTTTTATTTTTTCTATTTTCTCTTTTCTCTCTTTTTTATTATACTATTGTTTATTATTATATTATTATATTATATATTTTTAATGAACTCAACATGACATTAATTTATTCTAAACTTAAGCCTAATTTTTAATTGGGCAAAAATTGGGTGTCTACAGTAACTCATGCCTAATTCACTATAAGAAAATTAGCCTTTAGAGATAGAAATTATGCGACGGAAAATGGGTAAAAAAACTTATATTTCTACAAATACAATCAGCGATGACGGTTTTTGCGATGAAATTTATGTCTAGAGATAAAATTTTCATCTCTAAAGCTTAGTTTTCTTGTAGTGATTGTAGGATGAAGGTTATAAAGGAAATTACTAAGCAAGAAAGAGCTAGATAAACCAAGTATCTGATTTGAGAGTTACTCAAATTGAGACTAATACTCAGCAATAGTCCCTACTTGTGTCGGCTTCAAGATTGTTCCTGTTGGCATGAAGGACTCCTACAAATTAGGAGTTTATGGTTGTATTATAGGGTCAATGAATATCATTAGAAACAAAATCAATCGTCATTATAGCAAATTTGTATACCAAAAATAGGAGAGATTGATTACGTGTAAATACCCATGCATGTAGAAAAGAAAAGATAAATAAAAAAACCTAAAATGTTTATTCCTTATTGAAAACATGGTATCAGAGCAAGTTTTCAATTCCCATCCTCCTCTATAAAGACAACATTGAAGCAAATAACATCCTACAACACCGATATAGCTGGTGAAGATTTGCAGTCACCAGAAACCTCTCAAATCTCTTCTTCATCTATCTTGCCAGAACTCACTACCAGAATGATGAAAATCTTATCTAAGAATTTCGGTACAACCTCAACAATGGACATAGCCGCTGCTCCAATAGGAATTAAATTGGATGGGACTAACTATGGGCTGTGGTCTCAAGTGGTGGAGATGTACATCTCTAGCAAAGACAAATTGGGTCATATCAATGGTGATATGCCTCAACTTGCAACGATTGATCCAACCTTCCAAAAATGGTTACTGATGATGCTATAGTGAAAAGATAGCTCATTAACTCCATGAACCCATCATTGATTGGGAATTTCATCAGATTTCCTATGGTAAAAATGGTATGAGATGCCATAGCAACAACTTATTTTGAAGGGAGTGATGTCTCCCAAGTGTATGACCTTCGATGCAAAATATCACGGCTAAAGCAAGCAAGTGGTTCATTGGAAAAATATTACAACATTCTAGAAGTGTAAACCCCAGAAATCTTCCACAATAGTACACGACTCTAAAGTAGAATGTATAAACTAGTTAATAGATTTCGATTCTAATCAAGCCTAAGAATAGATCAATGCATGGAATTTGGCTAGTTAAGGATTTAGAAATCGAATAAAGAATTTGTTTAACCCCAGTTGATACCAAAAACGAGATTTCGTATCTTGAGTAAATAATTCAAGATCTGATTAAAAGAAAATATAAAATTTAAACCCGAAATTGTTATACAAATAGATTTAAATAGGAAAATATAAATATAGAGATAAAATGATTGCTTTTGAACTCAGTAATGATTCGAGATTAGAACGATAAGTAGTAATGAGCCTAGACTTGGATTTAAACCGTAAATTCAAGATCCCTAGACAGTATTAATAGCTACTAATAAGATTTCATGATAGGTATTAAAAATTAAATATATATATATATATATATACAGTTTAGCCCCTATATTAGGTGTGATATCAAGAAACTAATTAACTACGCTTATAGATAGAAAATGATAATCTAAAGATAAACCGTTAGGATTATAAATACACAACGAAAATATAAACTGTTGTATAACTCAATATCTAAACTCCAAATAAATAATTGGATCACACTATTGTTCTAATTATGGTTTTCTTAAGCTATTGGAGCCTAAAACAAAAATTGATCGAATGAGCTAAAGAAACCTTAATCGCGGGAGATAAAATTCAACAAATAATTAATCACGTATATATAAAACTTAAATTTGTATTGTTTGATAATCTAAGTATTTTGTATAATCTTATAAACATATTTTTGTACAAAAATCTCAAATATTAGCTAATTTATATCCATATAACTTGTTAAACTATCCTAAAACTAAGTTAAATAATTAACTAATATATATATAAGTTTTCGGTGGAAATTCGGCTGGATTGCACGGGAAGAAGAGGAGCCGGAAATTGATCAAATAATTCACCCAAAAAGTCAATAAAATCAACCCTAATGACTAATCAAAAGATGACAACTAAACTTATCATTAATGGCATGAAAACAACAGATTAAACTTAGCCAAATGAAGAGAAAATTTGGAGCAAATTCGAAGCAAATGGCAGCTGCAACCTACTTCTCCTTCTCTCTATAAATATATACACATTTAAGGCTCTTAATGAGGAAACCAACAAGCCTTGAACACTCCCAAAAATTCCAGATCAAAACTACTCTTAATTAGCAGCTAAAGTAACCTAAAAACAAAAATCAAACGTTCGAAACACCTAAGTTCGGATCAAAAGAAAAACAATACGAAAAATATTTAGAAACGAGTTCAAAGGTATGTTGATGTAATTTGAATGATTTTCTTTCAAATCTAAGCATCAGAACTGACTTCTGATAATCATAGGAACATAATCAACATAAATACAAGCTTCGAATTCCATCGGATCAGCTCAACCAAGGTAAAAATCCGAAACCCTAATTATACTTTAAGTAAGATCAAAATCTAAGGATATATGTTTGTAAAAGTGTTAAGAGTTTTTTTGTGACTATATATAAGATATAGAAACACTTAGGAACGGTTTAAGAATGTTTTTAGCGTGAAAAATTTAAAGAATATGAATTGAATCATCAGAGAAGATGATGAACAGTGCTAACACTGTCTATAAGCTGGCAGTGTAGTCGTTCAATGCTGACGGCTTACAAGGATAGGCCGGCGGTGTAGAGACGGCTTACACTGAATAGAAGCTACGTAAAATTTATGATCACGTAAAAACAAAGGAAAGCCGGATACTTGGGAATTCTATGCTGGCGGCGTAGGACCAGCATACGTTGAAAGACGACAGCTTTCAAAGCCGGTGCAACCAATATGAAATATTATGGAAAACCAAATCAACACCGGCACCTAGGTTTCAAAGCCGGTGGCTTTGAGTTGGCGTATACATATAATTTTCCTGCGAAAGCTTATTTTGAAATAAATAAAATATATATACATATATATATGCAGTAAACCTACT
The DNA here is from genome assembly GCA_024138025.1 of Combretum micranthum. NCBI lineage: Eukaryota > Viridiplantae > Streptophyta > Magnoliopsida > Myrtales > Combretaceae > Combretum > Combretum micranthum. The sequence continues at coordinate 548,075 of JAMXBD010000163.1, forward strand.
AAAATATATATATATATATATGTATGATAATACATAATTCATTAAATAGATAAGTAAATACATATATTTAGAATATTTTGATTAATATTTGATAATTCTTAAAACCCTAGAATTTAAGAAAAATATTTAGTGTTAATAAAAGTTATAAATAGTCAAATATTTGTTCTAAATAGATAAAATAGGTAAGAATGGAAATTGAAATAAGCTAAATTCTTGAGTAACGTGACTTCTAAAAATAACAAAATAATTATACGAGATAAATTAAGAGAAACACGATGACACTAAGTATTAATAAATAAATATGATTAACGATAACGAGTTCGGTATAGAATAATATAAAATCAGTATTAGTCACTACCAAATCTTGATAATTATTAAGTTTAAGACACTAGTCATGTATAGGATTTAGTTATACAATCTATATTATATTGATGAATACTTTATTCATCTTACTAGGTGACCTTGATACACTAGAAGATCTCCTAGCTGATTATTACGATTGAGTCAGTATGAGTAGGTAAGTAATTCAGTCATATTGTACTGTTTGTGCTTATAAGTAGTTGAATATATAATGCAAAGATAATCAAACGAATGTTTTGTTGGAAGTATGCTATGATCTGATTGTATGATTGTTAATCTATCCTTACAAAAGTGATAATGCAATGATTTGATGTTGTGAAGTAGTGTGATAATGATTGTGTGTAATGTATGACCATCATGAAATTGAATAAGAAATATTGATTTAATAAAATAATCTGATCATGCATTGCACGAATTGCATTATTGCATATATAAAGGGATGACAGCCTGCTACGTATTAATATTTCGGTTCTCTATTAACGCTTGGTTGTTCTAATGTGTTAGTTCTTCCAAGGTTTTCTTTGTTCCGTTGGTTCTATGGGAACTAAGTGGCACCGAAGAACGCCGCTTGTAGTATCATTTTGAAATGATTAATACTTAGGGAGTTTCTAATGTGGATATAGGAAATGGTCAATTTAAGTGATTATATTAAAAGTGATAACCCTAAAACGAGAAATCATTGATTTTCTTGTAAACTTAGTTTCTCCTGGGCAGGTGGGTCATGGAGTAATGGTTCTTCAACCCTTAAAAAGAGGGCGTAAATCTTTTTCTGTTTGGATTCTAGATCATCCAAGCTTGTATCTGTGCATATGGTTGAGTACTTGCATTGCATATGATTTGCTAATGACTTGTGTGATGTATAATATGTCTAGTTATTCACTGAGCTGTGGTTTTGCTCATACTCAAACAGTCTTTTCAGGTTTACCTTACGACTCTGGTTAGTCACTTCCAAGAGTATGGCTCCGGTAAGAGCTTGGGAGCTGGAAGTCTATGACTGTACTTGGGATTAATGGTTATGTACTTCTAGAATAGATTAGTTAGTGTTACTGTATCAGTTGTGAGCTTCAAGAAGACTACTTGGTTTATAATAGTTCTATGATATTTTATGATTAACACTATAAGAAATTTTGGCTTTAGAGACAAAAAATTCTGTCTCTGAAAGTGAAAAATCTGTCTCTAAAGACTTTCAGAGACAGAATTTCCATCACAAATTTCTGTTTCAAAAATCATCGTCGCTAATTCTTTTAGAGACAGATTTATTTTCCGTCGCAAATTTGCTACGGAATTTCTGTTGCAAATTTGTCTCTGTTTTATAATCAGTTATTTTTAAATATCCAATTAGTAAATATTAAATAAAATTATTCCGTCGCAAATTTGTCTCTAATTCTAAGACAAATTATTAAAAAAAATACACATTTGCCTCTTATTTATCCTTCCCAGGAGGTCTCCCATCATAGAATGCTACATACTAAGCACACTTAACATTGAAGTTTTCACAAGCACTAAACCGATAAACTAATTCGTATCTTCATGAGTAAAGTTCCACTACTGTTTATTTAAGAGATACCACAATTTACAATATTATAACTATAAAACATTTTATATATCTTTTATAGTTTATTTTTATTTTATAATTTCACTTTACATATTTATTAAGGATTTTTCATTAATATTTTATTAAAATAATATATATTAATATATACAATGTTTACATTTTATAATAATTATTTTAAATTATATATTTATTATAAATATATAATATTTTCAGTAGTATATTATAATTTTTTTCCAAATATGCTATTATTATTAAAAAATATTATATATTATGTAAATATAAATAATGTTATACATATAAATTTATATATATATTTAATGATATATAATAATTATACTTTTTACATTAGTTATTTAATATTTTATATTAAATTAATAAATTGTATATTTCTAATTAATGTGTTTATTTTTTTTTTTATTTTTTTGCACTTAATAAATTATAATATAATGTAAAAAATATAAAAATATATTTTTCATTATTATATTAATAAAATAATATATAATACCAATTTAAATATATTTAACTAATTATTATATATTACATATTTTATTACTTAAATATACTATATTTTTACATAGTATATTATTTTTCCCCAAATATGTTATTATATTTTAAATAAAATATAGTATGTAAATATAAATTATGTAAGATATATATAATAAATTTTTTATATTAAAAAATATATGAATAGTCATAATAAATATATAATAAAAATTTATAAATAATATGAATATATATATTTTTTTATTATATATTATTATATTTTGTATATGTTTAAATATACTAAGTTGACATTTTATATTAATTATTTTATTTTACATATATTATTATTGAAATATACTTTATTTTTAATTAGTATTTTATGATATTACTTGCATATAACATATTATATTATTATTATACACTATTTTATTAAGTTGTATAATTTGAGTTTTTATATAAGTTATTATGTAAAAGAATAATAATAAGATATAAATATAATATTTATGTTTTAAGTACTATTTTTAATTTATACTTTATTATATATAAATATGTATTGTAATGTTAATATATTATAAATAAAATATATATATATATAATTAGTTGTAAATAACAAATTATTATACATATTATAGTTATTATATAATAAAATTAATTTAAAAATGTAATATATGTCCTTATTATATAATGCACATTTATATATATTATATTAGATATGTATAATTTAAAATATATTTTAAACATAATTATTTATATATACATATATGTAATAATTTATTTTAGAGACAAATTTGCAACATAATTTAAAAAAATAGAAATTGGTGCTAAAATAATTTATTTCCCTCTAAAATCAGAGACAAATTTGCAACGGAAAAATTTGTGTTGCAAATCAATGTGTAATCCGTCGCAAATTCCGTCGCAAAAGTATATAAAAATTAGAAGATTATTCATAATTCATGTCATCATAAATCCGTCGCAAATCTGTCTCTAATTCAATTTTTTTAGAGACAGAAATTTTCCGTCGCAAATTTTCTGTCTCTAAAGGCTAGTTTTCTAGTAGTGTAAGATAGAAGTTATTTACCAGTTTATTTCTTTCATGCATTTGTCATTTCTTATCAAGCAACTAAAAGATCCTGTTATTTTGAAATCCTGTCATTCTCTGAAGGTAATCTAGTGATAGTATTTAAGTGAGACTTGTTTACATCTACTAAGGTACCCTCGGGGCGTGACAGAATTTAGTTGGTATCAGAGCATGGTTGCTAGTATGAGAAAGATAAATATGTGAAAGAATTACATTGGTGAGTGTAATAAGTTTAGATTTAAATGGCACTCTCTAGTAATAGTCGGGTAGTTTTGGGTAGAGTATATTGCACAATTAAGGATGAAATATGTGTGATTATTATTAATCATGCAAATTTTGTTGTGTGCAGACTAATCCTACAACATGTCATATTAGATGGGAGATATTTAGTATGCAGGAAGAGGAGACCCTGATAGATTACAAGCGCAGATTGCGAGTCCTGGTAGAGGACTTGTATTTATGTGGGATTACCAAAACTCTAGAAGAGATTCTCAGTACCTGAAAGAGAGGATTACAGCCTTTATTTAAAGGATGGTTATTTTTTATGGAGCGGGCTTTTCCAGATAATGGATCAGCTATAGAGACGCTCTATAGATTTGAGAGATTGGTAGTTCAGAAGGGAGGTGGTCTGGAAATTGATAATATAGCATTCATAGTCTCATCCAGATCTGTGAGACCAGAGCCTCCAGATTTTAGAGTCTGGGTATCTATTGGGAGAGGAGCAGTTTATGCTCATGATGTTAGACAGGATCATACCCGAGTGAGAGGTGATGCAACTTATGATGATGATCAGATGCTCGCACAGGTTAGCAGATGCAGCTATTCCAGACTCATTTTGATGAGGAAACCTCCTATTATACCTGAGATAGCAGGTGAGTTCCAACGCCCTTCTTCTGTACAGGATAGAGTGGTACAGGAGTCAGTTCAGACTACTATTCATAAAGGAAGTATAACAACAGAGTTGTTGGATGAAAGAGAAGGAAAGACACGAAGGATTGAGGCAGAAAAGTATGTCTCTGATTATAATTATGCTAGATGGATCGTGTCACGCCCCATAGGGTATCCTAAACGTAACAGCCCACCACATACTATATAAGACTCTCGAATCCCTATCCGAGCCCTTCGGGAGTCTTGTATAAATGTAAATCATCCATTTACGACAATAGAATACTCAATCAATGGAGTTAACAAGTTTAATGTGGCATTCATTAGCCATAGATAATAAACCAAAACACATATATATACTTTACAACAGTCTAAGGGGCATTCCTCCACAAAATAATATCAAGTCCATTACATTCATCTAGAGTCTTTAGTTTCCAACGGACGTCTAAACAAAATCGAAGTAAACTTCTAAGGGAAACTCCTATCTCCGGTACCTGAGCTATGGCTTGCCTTGGCCTAAGCCAAATGAATTCGTGCTGCAATAAGTAAAAACTATGGGGGCGTAAGCTAACTAGCTTAGAGTAAAACTTCCATATCACAATTAAGGCAAATCATTCAAACAAGTGGTTACTCAAACAAATGATATGCATCAAACAAATGAGTTCAACAAACATATGACCAGCTGGAAATCATATGTGGATGGACTTACGCCCTCCATCCCGGGTTAGCAAATTAACGAATCCTGCGGTACGACGCCGTTTAAGCTCACGGTCAATTGAATAATAATTTGTTTTATGGATCACAATTAACCAACAATTTCGTTTTATGGATCACGATTAACCAGCATATTCATTTTATGGATCACGAAAAACCAACATATGCTAATGCTCCATCCCTGTCGTGATATGAATGAGTCCAATTATAATTGAGGTCTACTATAGATTAATCCAATTCTTTTAGGTGACCAACAATTATTCGCAGACAATCAATATAAATTCTCGCTAAATAAGCAATAGCTTAACACCCAGTTTCGATATTCCTTAAGTCCAACTTCACATATCAACAGCAGACAAGTATATAATTCCCATATACCCCATCATGCATAATCATTTTTATCTTTGCCTAAACAACTAATGCCACTATCAATACAATCACAAACATTAATTGAGAGCGGAAGTAATACTCACTCGGCCATGGTACGCCGGTCTTTTAATAATAGTAGTCGAGTGGTAGGGTATCGTCTTGCTTAGGATCACCTATCAAATAAGAACAACCTAATAAGAATCTCATCACTAAACTAATTCAGGCTATGCATCTAAACTACACAAAATCGGAATTCTCGCTATTTGCGGAAGTTCCAACTTAAAACGGCCATAACTTGGTCATTTTAACTCGGAATTTCACAAATTTTATATCGATATCTATCTACTTCGAAAGATATATCTATTTCTAATATTATTTTCAAGTTTTGAAAAATTTAAGGTCACTAAACAGTACGATCAGATCTGTTCTGTAACTTTCCCTTTTCCGAAAAATTGTTTCGCATTTGGTAAAAATGTTCCTAGTTAATGATTCATGTATAGATGGTATATGAATGAATTCCTAGTATGAATTTCATGTAATGAGTTCAATATATGCATGATCTTGATGATTTTTGATAATGAACTCTTAAGAACTCCTAATCATTACAAGACTTCATATTAGCCATTTCCTAAGATCCATTCTTTTCAAATTTTTGCATCTACTAGTATTTTAGGATTCTATTCCTAGAATTTACTTATTATCTAACTAAAAACAAGTCTTTATCATCTATACTATCCAAGGCCTCCATTTATGCATAAAAATTCACATTTTTCACTTTGTAAATATGTTTTTAAACAAGATTTTCACCAAAATCCGAATTTTGGAAATTTCCTTTTCTTGCATTTTTCCTATGGGAAAACTTGTTTAATGCATAAAAAATTGAAGCTTTATTATATCTATTGCCTAAAGACTTCATTTAACTCATAAAGCATGTAATTTAAGCTTGGATACTAGGTGTTTATGTAGGCATTATTCTAAAATACGAATTTAACAAACTAATCACTATCTCAAGATTTTTTTCATTCTAACCCCACTACTTGTTTTACATTTTACTCATGCTTAAACTCATCTAAACTTATGAAAATCATTCCTTAAGGGTACCTATTACATATACCTTCCATTTTTCATGAAAAATATGAGTTTTAAAGTGGTTTTAGTGGTTTTTAAAATAAGGTTCCAAAATCATCCAAATTTTCAACTAGGCATTTCTAGCAAAACCTTTTCTTTTTCAAATTTCTTGTCTTCCATACATGAAGATCTACCATCTAACATATCTATACATAGGCAAGGCTATATTTTTATGATCATCAATGCATGAAAATCAAAATAACCATATGAACATAAATGTAGATGAAGGTATGAATGTCTAAACACTAGATCTACCAAATATAATGCATGATTCATGAGTTTCATGGCATGCACATAAATTTCTATGCTAGATCTCTACTTTACATGCATGAACAAGATAATATCTCAACAAAAACTCTTTTAAACACTAGATCCACTTCTTGTGATGGCTTGATATTCTTGTATAAGTGTTTTCATGTCCCTAGCATATGTTCATTGGGATTAAATATGGAAAACACACAAGAATAACTTTGCCATTACAAGATTTGGGAAGAACAAAGCTTGAAATCATCACTTTAATGGAGATTTAGAGATGAAAAGAAGAGAAAATAAATTTGTGAGTGTGTGTGTGCACATGTGTGGGTCACGGCAACATTGAGAGAGAAAGGAGAGAGTTTCAACCTTTGTTGAAATTTGTAAGAGTGAAAATGAGGAGAGAGAGAGAGAAAAAGGAGCTTATATATCATGTGCATTAGGGTTTAATTGTAATAAAATGAGTAAAATAAAACAAAAATGAGGGAAATTGGGAGGGGGGTGCGCCGGCCTTGCAGGGGGGGGGGGGGGGGGGGGGTGTGGGGGGGGGAAGGAGAGAGAGAGGGAAAATTGAATTTTTGATAAAATTGTAATTTATGTAATAAAATGTAATAATTTATTAAGAAACAAAATTTCTTGGAAAAGAAAATTGTAATGAGTAGTTGTAAAGAAGTAAGAATAGGGTATGGGTAGTGTGTAGTGTAGGTTGTACTTGTGAATAGTGGACAAGACATCTACTTTACCGGTTGTAACGAAAATACGGGAAAAAGGCTATAACTGTAATTTTTATAGCCCGGAAAATTATAAAATTGATATTTTTGAAATCCTTATAAAATTGTGGTTCTAATGAATATTCCGGAATATTTTTCTGAGTTGGTGGTCACGGGGCACGTTTTTCCGTAATTGAGCTTAGGAAGGCCCAGAATTGAAATTTTTCGAATTTAAAACTTTCTAAGGTTTTAAATATACTTTAAAACAATAATTCATATTCATTTACTTTATAAAACTTATTTTATTATGAAACCGAAGGAAAGCCGGATTTAGGGTTCCTAAACTTTTCTCACTAGGCTCAAACGGGACTGGATTAGGGTTTCGCTTTTCAACTCCTGGGGTTTACTTAACTACTGAGAATACCAGGGTTTACAGATCGGGTCAAGACATGGAGGGTGGATCGAGAGAGATATACCACCTATTTCTGAGAGTGAGCTGAGGCCTGCACCTAGAGGTATTAGAGTGATGGTTACAGATTTGACTTTGGCACCTCCAGGAGATAGAGATACGATGATTGAAATTAGTGACAACAGTTCCGAGGGAGATGATGATTACCCTCATTTAAGACCTCAGGAGAAGGGCAAGGGTCGTCTTTATCTTAATCCTTGAGTCTGGTCTAGTATGATATGATGATGATGCATGTATTATCTATTTATGAGGACATGATAGGATCATATCGGTAGATTTCTGATGATATGCATATGATATATAGGGCGATGTAGATGTATCTTTAGATGACTTTAGTGTTAGTGCCATTTTTTATGTGTACATAATGCACTAACCACGAGAAGCTCATTTCTTGCCAATTAACATGACATATCCATTAGAAAAATTGGCACGAATATATTTGAAGGAGATTGTGAGATTACATGGTGTACCTGTTAGTATAGTATTAGATCGAGATCCACGATTTGTTTCCAGGTTTTGTCAAGGATTACAAAAAGCTTTGGGAACCCAATTGAAATTTAGTACAGCTTATCATCCTCAAACTGATGGACAAACAGAAAGGACTATTCAGACATTGGAGGATATGTTGAGAGCATGTATTATGGAATTTAAAGGAAATTGGGACCAACATTTACCACTAGTGGAATTTACATACAATAACAGTTATCATTCAAGCATAGGAATGCCACCTTATGAAGCATTATATGGTAGAAGGTACCGGTTACCATTATTCTGGGATAACTTGGAAAAAGTATTGGTTGGACCTGAATTGGTTCAGGAAACTATTGAAAAGGTTTTGGTAATAAAGCAAAGAATGAAAGCAACACAAGATAGACAAAAGAGTTGGACAGACTTGAAAAGAAGAGAATTGGAATTTAATGAAGGAGAACATGTATACTTAAAGATAAGTCCAATAAAAAGCAACACACGATAGACAAAAGAGTTGGACAGACTTGAAAAGAAGAGAATTGGAATTTAATGAAGGAGAACATGTATACTTAAAGATAAGTCCAATAAAAAATTTTCATGGTAGACAAACAAAAGGCAAGTTAAGTCCTAGATATATTGGGCCATTTGAGATATTGGAACGAGTTGGGAACCTGGCATACCGTCTTGCATTGCCACCCAAATTGTCTGGTATACATAATATTTTCCATGTATCGGTTCTAAGAAAATATGTACCGGATCCAGATAAGATAGTGGAGTTGGAACCAATTGATTTGAAGGAGAATTTGACTTATGAAAAGCATCCAATTAGAATATTGGACCGGAAAGTGCAAGTTCTTAGGAATAAAGAAATTCACTACGTTAAAGTATTGTGGGATTACCGAACAGAAGAAATTACATGGAATTAGAAGAGGAGATCAAGAAAAACTACCCACATTTGTTTGAGAATTCAAGTACGTACTCAAGCTTTGAGGACAAAGCTTATTTTAAGGAGGGGAGAATGTAAACCCCGAAAATCTTTCACAATAGTACACGACTCTAAAGTAGAATGTATGAACTAGTTAATAGATTTAGATTCTAATCAAGCCTAAGAATAGATCAATGCATGGAATTCGGCTAGTTAAGGATTTAGAAATAGAATAAAGAATTTCTTTAACTCTAGTTGATACCAAAAACGAGATTTCGTATCTTGAGTAAATAATTCAAGATCTGATTAAAAGAAAATCTAAAATTTAAACCAGAAATTGTTATACAAATAGATTTAAATAGGAAAATATAAATATAGAGATAAAATGATTGCTTTTGAACTCAGTAATGATTCGAGATTAGAACGACGAGTAGTAATGAGTCTAGACTTGGATTTAAACCCTAAATTCAAGATCCCTAGATAGTATTAATAGCTACTAATAAGATTTCATGATAGGTATTAAAAATTAAAGATATATATACAGTTTAGCTCTATATCAAGTGTGATATCAAGAAACTAATTAACTACGCTTATAGACAGAAAACGATAATCTAAAGATAAACCGTTAGGATTATAAATACACAATGAAAATATAAATTATTGTATAACTCAAGATCTAAACTCCAAATAAATAAATAATTGGATCACACTATTGTTCTAATTATGGTTTTCTTAAGCTATTGGAGCCTAAAACAAAAATTGACCGAATGAGCTTAAGAAACCTTAATCGCAGGAGATAAAATTCAACAAATAATTAATCACGTATATATAAAACTTAAATTTGTATTGTTTGATAATCTAAGTATTTTGTATAATCTTATAAACATATTTTTGTACAAAAACTCTCCAATATTAGCTAATTTATATCTGTATAACTTGTTAAACTATCCTAAAACTAAGTTAAATAATTAACTAATATATATATATATATAAGTTTTCGGTAGAAATTCGGCTGGATTGCACGGGAAGAAGAGGAGCCGAAAATTGATCAAATAATTCACCCAAAAAGTCAATAAAATCAACCCTAATGACTAATCAAAAGATGAAAACTCAACCTATCATTAATGGCATGAAAACAACAGATTAAACTTAGCCAAATGAAGAGAAAATTCGGAGCAAATTCGTAGCAAATGGCAGCTGCAACCTACTTCTCCTTCTCTCTACAAATATATACACATTTAAGGCTCTTGATGAGGAAACCAACAAGCCTTGAACACTCCCGAAAATTCCAGATCAAAACTACTCTTAATTAGCAGCTAAAGTAACCTAAAAACAGAAATCAAACCCTTTGAAACACCCAAGTTCGGATCAAAAGAAAAATAATATGAAAATATTTAGAAACGAGTTCAAAGGTAAGTTGATGTAATTCGAATGATTTTCTTTCAAATCTAAGCATTAGAACTGACTTCTGATAATTATAGGAACATAATCAACACAAATACAAGCTTTGAATTCCATCGGATCGGCTCAACTAAGGTAAAAATCCGAAACCCTAATTATACTTTAAGTAAGATCGAAATCTAAGGATATATGTTTGTAAAAGTGTTAAGAGTTTTTTTGTGACTATATATAAGATATAGAAACACTTAAGAACGGTTTAAGAATGTTTTTAGTGTGGAAAATTTAAAGAATATAAATTGAATCATCGTAGAAGATGATGAACAGTGCTAACACTGTCTATAAGCCGGCAGTGTAGTCGTTCAATGCCGGCGGCTTACAAGGATAGGCTGGCGATGTAGAGATGGCTTACACTGAACAGAAGCTACGTAAAATTTATGATCACGTAAAAACAAAGGAAAGCCAGATACTTAGGAATTCTACGCTGGTGGCGTACGAATGGCGTACGTTGAAAGCCGACAGCTTTCAAAGTCGGTGCAACCAATATGAAATATTATGCAAAACCAAATCAACACCGGCACCTGGGTTTCAAAGCCGGCGGCTTTGAGCCGGCATATACCTATAATTTTCCTACGAAAGCTTGTTTTGAAATAAACAGAATATATATACATATATATATGCAGTAAACCTACTAAAAATATTATATATTATATATATATGATAATACATAATTCATTAAATAGATAAGTAAATACATATATTTAGAATATTTTGATTAATATTTGATAATTCTTAAAACCCTAGAATTTAAGAAAAATATTTAGTGTTAATAAAAGTTATAAATAGTCAAATATTTGTTCTAAATAGATAAAATAGGTAAGAATGGAAATTGAAATAAGCTAAATTCTTGAGTAACGTGACTTCTAAAAATAACAAAATAATTATACGAGATAAATTAAGAGAAACACGATGACACTAAGTATTAATAAATAAATATGATTAACGATAACGAGTTCGGTATAGAATAACATAAAATCAGTATTAGTCACTACCAAATCTTGAAAATTATTAAGTTTAAGACACTAGCCACGTATAGGATTTAGTTATACAATCTGTATTATATTGATGAATACTTTATTCATCTTACTAGGTGACATTGATACACTAAAAGATCTCCCAGCTAATTATTACGATTGAGTCAGTATGAAGGTGAGTAATTCAGTCATATTGTACCGTTTGTGCTTATAAGTAGTTGAATATATAATGCAAAGATAATCAAACGAATGTTTTGTTGGAAGTATGTTGTGATCTGATTGTATGATTGTTAATCTATCCTTACAAAAGTGATAATGCAATGATTTGATGTTGTGAAGTAGTGTGATAATGATTGTGTGTAATGTATGACCATCATGAAATTGAATAAGAAATATTGATTTAATAAAATAATCTGATCATGCATTGCACGAATTGCATTATTGCATATATAAAGGGATGACAGCCTGCTACGTATTAATATTTCGGTTCTCTATTAACGCTTGGTTGTTCTAATGTGTTAGTTCTTCCAAGGTTTTCTTTGTTCCGTTGGTTCTACGGGAACTAAGTGGCACCGAAGAACACCACCTGTAGTATCATTTTGAAATGATTAATACTTAGGGAGTTTCTAATGTGGATACAGGAAATGGTCAGTTTAAGTGATTATATTAAAAGTGATAACCCTAAAACGAGAAATCATTGATTTTCTTGTAAACTTAGTTCTCCTGGGCAGGTGGGTCATGGAGTAATGGTTCTTCAACCCTTAAAAAGAGGGCGTAAATCTTTTTCCTGTTTGGATTCTAGATCATCTAAGCTTGTATTTGTGCATATGGTTGAGTGCTTACATTGCATATGATTTGCTAATGACTTGTGTGATGTATAATATATCTGGTTATTCACTGAGCTGTGGTTTCGCTCATACTCCAACAGTCTTTTCAGGTTTACCCTACGACCCTAGTTAGTCACTTCCAAGAGTATGGCTCCGATAAGAGCTTGGGAGCTGGAAGTCTATGACTGTACTTGGGATTAATGGTTATGTACTTCTAGAATAGATCAGTTAGTGCTATTGTATCAGTTGTGAGCTTTAAGAAGACTACTTGGTTTATAATAGTTCTGTGATATTTTATGATTAAGATAGAAGTTATTTACCAGTTTATTTCTTTCATGTATTTGTCATTTCTTATCAAGCAACTAAAAGATCCTGTTATTTTGAAAACCTGTCATTCTCTGAAGGTAATCTAGTGATAGTTTTCAAGTGAGACTTGTTTACATCTACTAGGGTACCCTCGGGGCGTGACAACAAGGATTATGGAGAGAGATTGATTTTCGAAGGCCAAATCCCGTGTAGTGTCAAGCTGATATTCAGCATTATAACAACATGTTGCAGGAAGATCGAGTTTACATATTCTTGGATGGCCTGGATGACCAATTAGACAATATTCGTAGAGATATTCTGCAGATGCAACCATTCCCCATAATGGAGTAGGCTTATGCCCATGTTCGATGAGAAGCAGTGCGACAAGCAGTCATGATAGGAACTTTGACTGAAGAATCATTAGGTTTCGTATTTACGTCAAAGAGTTTGAGGACTATAAATCCTTCGACAGCTTTCTCTCATGATGGAAAATCAAATTCCTCTTCTAATGCATCTGATGGACTAAAATGCTCTCATTGCGGAGGGACTAAACATACTCGGGAGATCTATTTTAAAATCCATGGGTATCCTAAATGGTCGCATGAATTACAGTTAAAGAAAAAATGCAATGTTGAAGGAACCAATGACACAGCTCAAGCAGACAATGTCAGCACCACTGAAATTCATAAACTAGTCACAATTATGAATCTACATGAATTTAAAATACACAATGCTCATGGCTAATGGATTCTTAACGCAAAAGCCTCTGACCATATGACCTATGATGAAAATGATATCTCCCAAAGATCCAAGCCTAGAAGAACCAACATTACAAATGCCAATGGAAAATCTTCCCTAGTAACAGGGGCTGGTATAGTAATAGTGGCACCTAATATGCCATTATCCAATACTCTTCTTGCTCCATCTCTTTCTCACAAATTAGTGTCTATGAGTCAACTTACCAAAGATTTGAATTGTGTTGCAATTATTTATCCTAATCTTTTCCTTCTTCAAGATATTACAACAAAGGAGATTATTGGATGTGGTATTAAGAAAGGGGGACTATACTATTTGATGGATGTAAAGATCAGTAAAGCATGTCACACCGCTCATCAGAATATGTCCAAGGAGGAGCACGTATGGCTTTGGCATCGTCGGTTAGGTCATCTTTGGATATTTGAAAAATGTCCTTCCAGATTTATTTTCAGATATAGCAATTTCTCAAATGTGAAACCTATATTTTTGCAAAAAGCCATCAGGCCACTTATCCTTTGAGTTTTAATAAAAGTACCATTCCTTTTTCCTTAATCCATACTGATGTGTGGGGACCATCCCCGAAACCTAATATGCATGGCTATCGATGGTTTGTGATTTTTGTTGATGATTGCACATGGATGATGTGGTTGTATTTGTTGAAACATAAGGATGACGTTTTCAATACCTTTTAGTCCTTTTATAACATGGCTTGTACATAATACTCCACCAAATTATAGGTTTTTCGTTCCGATAATGGTGGAGAATATGTCAACACGCAATTTAATGACTTTTTTCGTCAACATGGAATGATTCATGAGAAATCATGTTCGCATACTCCCCAACAGAATGGAGTGGCTGAAGGGAACAATCGCCATATTCTTGAGACTGCTAGAGCTCTTCTTATTGAAGCTAATATGACTGGGCATTATTGGGCAGAGGCAATTATGTATGCAGTTTATATTATCAATAGGATGCCAACGAAAGTTCTTGAAATGAAAACTCCTCTTCAAGCATTATCTCATTTTGTAACACTGCCCTCAATCTCGATGATGCCGCCACGGGTGTTTGGGTGTGTTATTTTTTGTTCATGTCCAAAAAGGATCAACGCACAAAAATCGATCCTTGTGCTGTGAGGTGCATTTTCTTAGCTTATGGCCTACACCAAAAAGGATATCGCTGCTTCGATCCTGCTCATAGGTGAACATATGTTACTATGGATGCCACATTTTTTGAAATTGAAATGTTCTTTATTGCCTCTTCACTCCACCTCATCAGGGGGAGAATTCTAGTAAAGAGGTGAATTGGATGAGATATGAGTGGGCAGGCTTTAATGAATATGACATTCAGAATGAGTTAGAGACAACTTCCTCAAATGATGACGTGCCCCCTTCTTACCAATAACCACTAGTCCATCTCCTGAGAATATCACTAAGGTAAGTTCTCCATCAACCCCTATTGATCATCAACCCTCTAATGACATAAATAATGTTGCTTCTATCCCTGGCTATAGATTACCTTACAGGCATAATCGTGGTGTGCCCCAAGATGATACTCTCCTGAGATGGAAGAACGACGATCCAAATATCCTATTGCCAATTACATGTCCACTGGATTACTATATGAATCTTTGAAAAGCTTTGCAAATGATCTCTCATCTCATCACATTCCCACTAATGTAGAAGAGGCATTATAGAACCCTAGATGGACTAAAGCCATGAAGGAAGAGATGGAGGCCTTGTTAAAAAATAAAACATGGATTTTTTACTACATTACCATAAGGGAAGAAGACAATAGGGTGCAAATGAGTGTTTTCCGTTAAATACAAAGCAGATGGATCTGTTAAAAAGTAAAAAGCTAGAGTGGTTGCCAAGGGTTATACACAAATATATGGAGTCAATTATCAAGAAACCTTCTCTCTAATGGCAAAATTGAACACAATCAGAGTTTTATTGTCCCTTGCAACAAATCTTGACTGGCCTTTACATTGATTTGATGTAAAAAATGACTTTCTCCATAGTGACCTTAAAGAAGAAATTTATATGGATATCCCTCATGGATATGTGGCAAACTCTGATAATAAGGCCTTTTGCAAGTTACAGAGAACTTTATGTGGGTTAAAATAGTCACCTCAAGCTTGGTTTGGAAGATTGAGTGTCGCAATGAAGAAATATGGCTATCGACAAAGTAACTCTGACCACACTCTATTCTTGAAACACCAACAAGGCAAGACTACAGCTTTAATATTCTATGTTGACGATATGATCATTACAGTAGACGATATAGATGAGATAGCAAAACTTCAATCTCTATTGGCATTAGAATTTGAGATAAAGAATTTGGGAGGACTCAAATACTTCTTAGGGATTGAAGTTGCTAGATCCAATAAAGGGATATTTCTTTCTCAATGGAAATATGTGCTGGATTTATTAACTGAAGTCGGGTTATTGGACTACAAATCAGCTGATGTACCTATAATTTAAAATCACCGACTTGGAGAATATTCAAATCAACTGCCAATAGACAAAGGAAGATTCCAGAGGTTAGTTAGTAAGTTGATCTATTTATCTCATACCCAACTTGATATTGCTTATGCAATCAATGTAGTTAGCCAATTCATGCATTGCCCTAGCGAAGATCATATGAATGCGGTCATTCAAATTCTTCGATATCTAAAATCATTGCCTGGTAAAGGCATTTTGTTCTTTAAGAATGGTCATCTGAATATTAAAGGGTATACAGATGCAGATTGGGCTGGAAATATTTTAGATAGAAAGTCAACTTCAGGCTATTTCACATTTGTCGGTGGGAATCTTATTACATGGAGAAGTAAGAAGCAGAATGTAGTGGCATTATCAAGTGCGAAAGAAGTTTAGAGGTATGGAAAAAGGGTCATGTGAACTTCTTTGGCTTAGAAATATGTTGTCTGAGATTGGATATCCTCCTAAATGCGAGATAGATTTATTTTGCGATAATAAAGCAGCTATTGATATTTCTTATAATCCGATACAGCATGATCGAGCTAAGCATGTGGAGGTTGATCGAAACTTCATCAAACAGAATCTTGAAGAAAAGACAATCCGGTTTTCCTTTGTGATTTCGAAGACCAGTTAGTAGATATCCTAACTAAAGCAATATGTAGCAAGAATTTTCATAACTCACTTAGCAAGTTAGGCATAATGGATATATATGCACCAACTTGAGGGAAAGTGTTGGCGTGAAGGACTCCTCGAAATTAGGAGTTTATGGTTGGTCAATAAATATCATTAATTAGCAGTTTATGGCTGTATTATCGGGTCAATGAAAATCATTGGAAACAAAATTAATCGTCATTACAGCAAATTTGTATACAAAAAAATAGGAGAGCTTAATTATATATAAATACTCATGTATGTAGAAAAGAAAAGATAAATAAAAAAAAAAAACCTAGAATATTTCTTTCTTATTGAAAACAATTCCTTGTGGATCTTTATACTTTGATGGTCCAAAACGAATCTCCAATGTCTACAGAAATTGAGACTAGGTACCAAAATGATTATTATGATGCATCCATTGATACCATGCTGATGCTTCCTTCTCAAAAGCAAATAATGATATGATGATTCTTTGATCTTTTGATACTTTATAAAATTGAAGAAATGCTATGCTTTAAAGATCCAATCCAATCTAACATTCTGACCTAAAAACTTAGGTATTTACAATTTAATTCCTTTCAAAAGATTTTTACCTAAAGTAGAACATGATGAAGAAGCAATATCATAATGAGTTGTCTACTGAATTGACTATTAAGTCTTGGACATATGTAATTCCAACTTCTCCATTCTTGATGCCAAATTTTTAATAACAGTATGGCAACTCCTCTCTATTTGATTCTGTTGTTGTTGTATTGCCTAGAACATGCCTTTGATTGCTTCCATATTTGATGTTGATACTTGAGGACAAAGCTTCGATGCCATGGATGAAAGTCGACGAGAGCACCAATTTGTTACGTCCCAGCCCACTAAACAACACACTTAACCCTAAATGAAAGTGTAATAGTCTCTTGTTCTTGCTACCTCTCAAATGAGCTAGTTCTTTATCTCTTCTCTGCTTGTGCATTTAGGGTTCGTATTACCTACTAGTAAAGTAATGATTGCTGCTTGCGATTTCAAGTTGTAAGATTACTAATCTGGATCTCGAGAGCTCCTCTTTCCTATACTGAAATTGAACTCAATTTCAAGGATTATTTCTGTTTTTCCCTTTTTCTTGCATTTATATGTTGTTTTACATATACAAGATGATGAATGTTACACTATCAACTACTTGTAGTTAAGACTGCTAATCTAGGTACATTTTAACTACTTAACAAGATAATCTTTATGCTAAACTCGCTTTTGCCTTATTCTTGTGTGATATTCGTTTGTGTAACATTTCACTTAGTTTGCTGAGATAAAAATGCATCATCCATTGAATTTTTACTAATATAATTTTGTAGCAGCAAACAAATCAAATTTGTGAGCTCGGTCTTGCATTATTCCTTATGAAGAATAAACTTTAGTAATCTTGATTTAATCTACGAGGATTATAATCCATCTTAGTGGAACATATGAATATATTACCAAAATGTATTCATCTTTTGGAGTTGTGTCTTGAAAATCCATTAACACTTAATTTGAAAAAGGGTTTTGATCGTTCTGTGCTTGAAGTTGTGATTGAGCACTTCTACCTTCTAGAGTATCCTCTAGGTAGATTTAAGCTTATTTTATTCTTCCAGCATGGTCTTTAGATTTTCTTCTGGTTTGTACTTTTTATATTGAACTTATTAAATATTAAACGTTCTGTATAAGTCTCTAGGTATACTAATACTAATCATCGTTGTATCTTTTTCATTTAAAATATGCACTTTTAATAATTTAATTAGTGTTTTTTTTTACTTATTTTGTTATCATCAAAACTTCTTTTTTGAGAATAATATGATGCTTCTTCCATATTAGAATATAGAGCAAACGGTATTAGTCAGGTGGTAAAAATAGCCTCTAAAGTTTTGATTGTGTATTAAATTGACTACTCAAAAGAATATGTACCAATTGAGTTATGTAAAGTTTATGCACTGAATTCCATATTTTCCCCAAAATGAAAATCCTATGTTATTTTTTCCAGTACATAATAGAAATAGTAAAAATAATGAATATATGAAGACACTCCCATTATGATACAATACTCTGGAAACTTGCAAGGCTTTTGACATAAACTGGAGTTGAAATATCTTCATCATCTAACTTGCAAAATTCATTAGCCCTTAATCCTTTTTATCTGACAAGGCAATATTATGAAAACTACGTTCAGTTGAAGTCTTCAATAAAGGATATAGTTGTGAAAATTTTTTCGTTTATGGAACATCTGCAATGTTTAAAAATCCACATCGCCACATACACACACTTGTATTTTTCATTCCGTAGCTTTCTTAGCTCCACACGTATGATCGGTTTTGACAAAATTATTATGGAATTTTCCGGTCTAAGCGCTTGCAAGACGTGTTATGCTAATATTGCTGCTGAAAGAAGGCTGACGAAACCGGTCTTCGTCTTTGTTAAGTTCTTTACTTCATCACAACCAACGTCATAATGCTATTACTATATATACCTTGAAAATTTCTCTAAATTACTCAAACGCCCTTCATATTCATATATATATATATATATAATTTCCTGTTCCTGCAGGTAGTCTGCGCACGTGCATCTGATCTTCCTCCAAAAGAATACCCATGTAGCAATTAGTACATTTCTCAAGGACGCTCTTCAAACCTAACAACATATCTAAACAAGAAAAGCTTGCGTTTTCTACACGATGCAAGAAGGATAATATATGTGAGGTTCAGGAGCAAGAAACAAATATGAATACTCAATCCGAAATAGTTATCTAACGACTCAAGTTTATGTCCACGGCAATATAGGGGCAATATATGAGGTCTGCTTGTCTATCTAACGACGCAAGTTTATGCAAGAAGTATAAAATGTCTGGTTGTTTTATCATATTTTGATCATTTTGCATCATATTTTTGTCATTTTTAAATATATATTTGTCAAGTAATAAATACCGGTAAAAAACTGACAGTTTTACGAACTGATCAAACAAATACGATACATATATGATATAGATAAGTTATAAATGCAGATAGGCTACAAATATAATACAGATAAAAATCCGGCAATCCAAACAAATATGACTAATATAAAAAAAATAAAAAAAATCGTAATAAGTAAATAAATAAATTAACTAATTAAATCCTAATTATATATGGCCAAATGAGACACTGCACACAATTATATGCGGTGTTGTATAGTTTATTTTAACTAATACTTTTTATCATATTTATTATAAAAAATCATTTCAAATTAATATCAAGCAGTTCCATCTCCTTTATATTTAATTTAGTAGTATATATATATATATATATATATATTATCAGAATCTAATTGTGTGATAACCAATAGGGAACGACCCACTATTTCTATGGACACAATCTATGGATCCTTCCTTAGATATTTTTGTACTCCAACCAACGTCGTATTAATTTGCATTTCGATTACGAGAAAAGTTATAATGACGTGTATACAGCTGTTCAATTTTATAATTTGAAGTATGGTGCAAGTAGCATGCCAAGTAGGAACATGGAAGACGAGGATTTGGGGTCTTACAGCTTCTAGAGGGACAGTCTTCTTGACAAATACATATAACAACTTCCCAGAGAAATAATGCCGCGGGGCTGTCAAAATTGATAGTCAAAGACTCAAAAATGACTTGCGACGAAGCATATCAGGCACGTATAGTGAGTTGTGTACATGAAGCGATCAAAACAAGTTGATTAAAAAATAAATAAATAAAATTTAGTGTCGTTGCTTAAAGAAGCACGCCTTTGTAGTTTAGGATTTTATTGATAACAATATGATTTAGGCCTTATCATGGTAAGATTTCTTGTGAAACTTGGTTTTATGCCAACTACGACTTGAAAAGGAAAATAAAACTTAAAAAGAAGTTGGTATCTGAGTTTTTAAAAGCTTGTCGCACATGTCACTTTTGTGTTCACACTTTTTCTCCTATAGGATTGCAAGCTATTAAAACTTTGAATCGGTTGTAAGCTGTTTTAGGTCGCCACTAAGAGGTGGGCATAGGCTGAATACATATGTGCAGATGATTGGATAAAATGATTTTAAAGATAAGAGGCAAGACAAGAGGCCAGGGCTAGCCTTCTTGGCTTGAGCTTGGGCTAGGTCATTATTTTTAATATTTTTCATTAATCACACTAAATCCTCCCAAACTATTAATTAGCTACTAATAGTCCTAAATTGATATTGTACTTTTATTTCCTATAATATTCGAAGATACATTTAGTGACGAGTTTGGGTTTTAATGATGGTTTAACGGTACAATAGTATTTTAGAAAACAATAGGAAGCCGATTCATTTTTTGGAAATTTATGATGCATATTAATATGTAATCAATGTTTCTGAGATGTGTTAGCCATTATTCCTCGATATTATCTACTTATTCGATAGTCTATATATAAATGCTGAAGGAAGTAAGCGATGATTATTCTTAATTTCCCGACAGGAGTCATTCAGTTTGGAGCTAATTTTGTGAGCTTGCTGTTTGTCAAAAAAGATGACAACAGTCTCCCTTTGGCCTTCAAGCCATATGTTCAGTTGGAGTTAATTACGGGCAACTTTGAAAAGTACGTACACACATGATTTTTATATATAGCAGTTGATGCAGATTAAGAAAACAATATATCGAAGATAATTATTTTATTTATATTTTCTATAAATTAATTCTAAGTTCAACACACGAATCATATATCCTATCTTATACACGCGATTTAGGTGTTGGAATAGGATAATTATTTTCATTGTAACCCTAAATAGGTAATTAATTTCAATTTGTGCCCTAAACAAGAAATTACTTCAATTAATTCTTATCTTATATTCTATTTTATTACATTTGGTTTTTTTATTTTTTTTTTTATTTTTTGATTAAATTTGTTTGGACTGTGATCTTTTTCTAGATATCAAGTCTTGAAATAGTTTTCTATAATATTAGACTTTATTTTGGCATATAAATAGGTAAATTCTGTAATTGATATATTCAAGAAATGATGACTAATGTATTAATTAAACAAAGTTAGTTTCACTAGAATTATGCCGTGTCTTTTCTTCATTTTTATTGGTGCGATTCTATTGAAATTTTAATTATGTGTTTCTATGAAGAACTTGTTGGGTAGAGATTTCAAATGTCGTAGTGTGATATCATTATAACAATGTATGGGTTACTAGATATATCTTTTGAGTGTTTTTTTTTTTTTTTTCCTGGAAATCGTACGATTCATTAAAAAATTGTTTACACAAATACCAATTATGTAAAAAAAATTACCTAAATACTAATGTAAAATTGCATATATAAGATGCGATTTTACTTTTTTCCTATGAATGTCACATGTATTGCATACGATTTTTGTAAAGATAGTAAAACTTTCACTTACATTAAATCACATATTAAAGATGCGATTTTACTTGTCATTTATAATGAATGGTATGTTAAACATGTGATTTTACAGTATACTAAAACTTTAAAATCTTATATTAGTTACAAAATAGTATGTCATAAATACGATCTATTATTGATATTTTGATAATTAAAATTATATGGTTCGTATTTAAGTAATTCATTTTATAGGGTTGGTAAACATGCTATACCCTTCTTCCTATAAAATTTGAAAAAAAATAAATAAATGAACAATATACATTTTTATTTTTACTATACTTTCCCTGGTATTCCGTTCTCTTGATTTTCATTCTTCCATCGTAGAGACTTTTCCCAGAGTGCTGCATAATTGCCTTTCTTGGAAGAACTCTTGGCTACCCTATCCAAAACTACCAATAGTAATGATGTTTATAGTGAAAAAAGGATAAAATAAAATAAAAGGTTTTTAATGCACAGGCAATGTTCTGTCAGATCAGGAATTGTAAGTTTCTCAAAAAAGAGACAAGGAAAAGAAAGAAAATGATAGATTTGGGAAAATTCGATTGGCCACAGATGAAGATGTCAATATTATGTTTTCTTATATGTTACCCCTTGTAGAAAGTTTTTAGACATCTGCTGGCATATTTTGGCAGTTTTGCGAACAAAACCTAGGATCAATTGATGAACATGTAAATTAAGGAACAAGATTCAGTAATTTTAACGATATAGTTATTGTTTCATAACTAATTCACTGCATGTTGTTCTACTACAATTCCGTGCTTCGTAAGTAGGTTTTGTCGGAAATTTTTTACATAAATATGTAACAAAGTTCTATAATTTAATTCATCACTTTCACTGGTAGGTTTAGTTATGATTTTGGAAAGATTGCGAAACATGAAATGGTATTATTGAGCCATATATAAGAAGAGAAAAAGAAGTTTGAGTGCCCAAGTGAAAATGTCATCTCTGTCTCAATTGATTGTTTCTTGTGAAACACTTCGCATTTTTTTTCAAAATTTTTATATTGGACTTGATCAAGCTGATACCTACTCGATCAGTCGTATTCAAAGACTAACGACTAGGCGCTGCTGCTTAATTGGACCTATGTGGTTATACGCGTAATAAATAAAACCCCAATAATTGCCAGAGAAGATTAAGTAGTCAAAAACAAGAATGGGAGATAAAAACATTATTAAGAACATCTGAAGTGTAGTTTGTGCAAATTGAAGTTTTCCATGGTGTCTTTTTATTCCTCCAAACTATCTTAGTATCAAATTTATTTCACCATCAAGTGAGATAAAATGGATTTACTAGAGTGAAGGTAAATCTGACGGGGGAAATCGATATTTTCATTTACCATTTCTAAATTTTCAACAATCTTACTCCTCTAGAATGCTGCCATATATATAATTATTGTATAAAATTATAAGGAAAAAAAATCACGTTATAATGATGCCATAATATATTCAAAAAATTTAGTAATCTTAATTTGTTTTTGAATTGAAAGAAGTAAAATAATGATGATTTTTAACTAGAAATCCATTTATGTATGTACCGCTGAATTGACAGTGAAAGGAGAAAATAAAGATAATGGAATTCTTTAGAAGTAAAATATATATATATATTTTTTTTCCCTTTAATGAAAAGAAGGGTCTGTTAACATTTCGATCAAAACCTTGCTCATGATAAGTAAGATACCAAAAGTTTTGAAGTGTGATTTATCATTTCCTTAAATTCGACTGCATATATGTGTTTTGCCTCCTAAATATTGTGGGATTTGTTGCTTCTTTAAACTTTAGTTTTTCCACGTATTCTAAACCTTAGATATAGCCCAGTTCATCAATAATTATTACAACGAATCCTTGCCCGAAAAAATAACATAACAAAAACTTCTTACTAGACCGTCTAATTAAAACAGTATCCAAGTGGGAATGTTATCGTACTTTATTATACTTTTACTGAAATAAAAAGAATTTAATGTGACTAATCTCAATAGTAATGATGATGATGAGATGGCCAGACATTCAAACGGTATATATATCAAGGCAAATTGGACAGAAAAAGAAAAAAAATGTAATCGAGAAATGATCTCCCATCGATAACAGGTTTAGAGACAAATGTGTATTTGCTTGGGCACAAACTAGGAAAGTCTTTTATCTTATAAGTAAAATATCAACTTTGTCCTTTCAGTTAGTTTTGGATTTTCAATCGATCATATAGGTTGCCGTTGCCAATCTATAGCAACTATTCTATGTGCAGTCATTTCTCACTGTGCTCTCCAAAGAATTCGCAGAGTTACTACACGAGAGAGAAGTAGTCCTGTTAGGATTTGTTACTAAGATGGCACCCATACCCAAGATATTTTAGATGCCCACGAAAAAGTTGAAGCCTTAATTTTTCACTAGATTGTACAGATTATAGGAAATTAATTAAGGTGATATTAAGAAACAAAAGCCTATTGGCAAGAATTGCTGAGAGTTTCCATCTAATTAGTTGATTGAGCTAGGCTCAGGTTTTATTCTAGATCAATCTCAAGACCATCAATTAAGGATCAAAATCTAGTGGTAGGGATTTACCTAAAAAAGACAAATTTTTTCACTTCAATAAGTCAGAAAATTCGCTTTCTTAGACCTTCTAAGGGGAGTGACTTACCACTTTAAAATCCTCTCTTTTGTTTTATCATATTATGGCAAAAAAAAGCAAAATGCCACCTCTAATAAGGATAAAGAGGCGAGTATTGGCACTATGCATTCGTTGCATGTAAAGAGGAGATTCGTATCTATACCTTTTTTTTCATTTGTTTGTCTTTATATTTATTTATATATTAATAATAAATATAATTTTTTATTATTTATTTAATACTTCCACCATAAAATAATATTAGGTCAATTTTTAAAAAATTTATATTAAATAATAATATTAACTTTTAATATATAATAGTAATTTTTTCGCAAATTTACATTAACTCCCAAAGTCATTTGTGATGTTGTGGTAAAAGTAGTAGGAGCTGATGATGGGAAGTATCCATTAGCCAGGGTAGTGCAAACACTTAGTAGGAGTTAGGATACTAATGTTTTGACGGTGGGAGAGCATGTTGGGACGATCATAACTTCGATGGTGGAGCGTGCTAGGGAATGGATAGGAGGAGTGAGTGGGTTGTTACTTGGTAGATGGGTCAATTGGGGGTGCTCCCCATGGTGCTATCAGTGTCCATAGTACATAACCTAGTGATGGGGGCTAGCCCAACTACTGTGAGGAGCTACCTAAGGATTTGGCTGAGGCCAAGGCGGTAGCCAAGCAAATCTAGACAATTGGCTTGGTGATTTCTGCCGCTTCCATTATTGTTGTCGGGTTAGCTATTGGGCTTGTTTCTATTGGACCTTGACTGTGGCAACGGCTAAAGATAAGGTAGGTAATTTCCACAATTTTAGGTAAGAGGTCAATTCAACAATGAATCAAGAATCCACTCTATCTCTACAAATCTTTCCATGTACACCCCCATATCGACACTATCTCAGCTGACCTGGACTTGTCCTAAGGCTACTCATAGTATAGTCACACCTCCTCTAGACAATCAACACGCTGTACCTTAAGCCGTGCTAATATCCAGATTTACACCCTATGACCTCCTCTAGTATAGCGCCATCACTCAACAACACCTAACCCGTTTAAGCAACCTTACTATCCTCCTCCTCCTTTTTAACAACTATCCTTGCTTGATTGAAATAAAGAAACAGTTATCTTATTAGTATTATGTTAAAATAGATAAAACTATATTACCATAAAAGTAATGATTGAATTCTCACATGATTAGCTTATGACTCCTTGGATACCCAGTCTTGTGCAGGTTGCTAATTCATTTTCCTGATGTGCATATACTAGTAATTCTATGTGCGTATATAGTTCTGAAATAGAAATAAAAGAAAAGAACAACAAATGTAGGGGAAAATTTAATTCATTGTCTAGATATAGTGATATAAAATAGAAAAATGGACGTTGTCACTTAAATTGGTAAGTGCATGATACATCATCAACTACATCCCCCTCATGTGCATAGTTTTCTATTTTCCCTATTCTTTGTATTAACTTTTGTTTGTTACTACAACACAAAGAAACAACAAAGAAAATGGTTAGTGTACTATGAGTAGTCCCATGTGATCCATTTGTTGCAAAACATACATATTTTGTATCTGTCGAGCCTAGATTTTTCATTTTTTTTGTTTAATTTCTTTCAATTCGATTTGCATCAAACCCTAACCCATTTGATATAAATCATCGACTAGGTATTAAAAGAAATATATTTTTTTATAAAAAGTTCAAGAGTCACCACCTAGTTGAGGTCGGGAAAAAAATATAAATTAAGATCAACGGGTTGGATTCATTCTAACTTAGCAACTAGTTTGTGAGAAAAAACAACTTAAAACCAATTTTTTTTAATAACTAGAAGTTTCATGGATCTGAGAGTTGCCCTATTAAAACCAAATGATTAGCAATTTTCAATTCTTTAACTAAAGTCCATTCCTTTCATGACCTAAGGTTTATTAATATATTTACAGAGTATGCTAATTACAAGTTATTGTTACAATTTACAAATTAAGAGAAGTGATCACAATATTACAATTGATCAAATCAATATTTTCAAAAATAAAGGAAAAAGTTTAATTTTTATGTAATCTCGGAGGTGCTTATGTACTTGCTAATCAAGATCAGACAACACATAGTTTTTTTAATAAAATTTTAATGTATTGGTCTTTTTTTTTAACTCTTTTTACATAAATTTATTAAATTTTGTCTTTTTGGTAAAACTAAAATTTTAGTGATCTTAACCCTAAAGAAATATCCCTTTAATTTTTCCTCTTGAAAAAAATATTTTTTTAAGTGATTAAAGTACTCACCTTTTATTATACAGAAATTTCATGTTACCCCTTTTCATTATTTATTTATTCATTTTTTTGTATTTTCTTTATTATTAATTATACATGCCTACTATTTGCTTTATTTTTACATTATCACAAAGCAACCATTTCTATAAGTATACTATTATTCCTTTTATTTATTTTTTTATTTTCTTTCTTTTATCATTTTTTCCTTATTTTTTATGACTATTAAATTAATCAAGAAAATAATTAACTAAAAGAGGGGCAGGAGACTTACATGAGTTTATGGTGTGTAGGTTGGATCTTCAGAGTCGAGTCGCATAGAGTAGTGACTAGCGATATTTGAAATTGCCGATTTGGTGGTGTTAGAAGGCCATAACCATGCGGAAAGGGCTTAAGGAGAATGAAAAGTAACCCTGTGGTAGTGATTCGAGTTGAGATGATGTCACAGGTGGTGTTTTGCAAAGGGCAGGAGCAATCAGTGGCTGTGTTAGTTGGAGATGATTCTGACAACTTCAGTGGTTGTTCAAGCTACATTATGGTAGCTTAGCTTACTTGGAAGTTTCATGTAGCAATGGTATTGCTCGATTTCACCTATATAACACCCAATTTGAAGAAAATCCTCTGTAACCTTAATTTCTAAAGCCAACTTTGGTTCGAACTTTTGATGTGATTTCTTTGTTTTTGCTCCCCCTAATAGCTTCCTTGAGCTCCTATTTATATTGTTGGAGCTCTAGTAAAAGTAGAAAACTCATTAAAGCCTCTTAATCAAAATTACAAAAATTAAGGTTTTGAATTCAAATTTTAATCAATGGTAAATTCATATTTTTCCAATGAATCTAGAAGTATTCTTGAGTTTTTCCAATCAACTATTGATCATAGGGAGTTTAATTGAGCTTCAATTTGATGGAAATCACTATTAATGGTGGTGTGAAGCTCGGTCATTGCTCCACTTACCCTAATTTTTGTGGTCAATTTTGACCACTTAAAACTATGAATTGAGATCAAAAAT
Organism: Combretum micranthum; assembly: GCA_024138025.1. Lineage (NCBI taxonomy): Eukaryota > Viridiplantae > Streptophyta > Magnoliopsida > Myrtales > Combretaceae > Combretum > Combretum micranthum. The sequence continues at coordinate 576,174 of JAMXBD010000163.1, forward strand.
TGGTCTCAATTTGTAGCATCTCATGCATAGTTCACAATTTCACCATTAATTTGGTGACATTGTGGAGTTAAATGGGTCAAAAATGGCCATTGGCCTTTCAGTCTAGGCTTGCACGCAATCAAGGGGGAAGAAGAGGAAGAAGATGATGCTGACGTCATCCATGGCATCAGCTTGCCCAATTAGTACGTGCCATGTGGCTAGCAAAGGAAAAAGAAAATAAAAAGAGGCATTCTGCCTCCTCTAAGATTTGAACCCATGACTTGTTAAATGTATGTCGATGACTTATCCATACAAGCTACTAGCTTGTAGCTTAATATAGTTTGCATAGAAATTATATTTATCATTTAAAAATTGGCCCCAGTTAAATGGGTTAACCCATTATAGACCATTTAATTAGTTCCAAAATTTATATATATTAAAAACCTATACACGCTAAGTTCAAAATACTTATTTAAAGTTTATAATATTAACGTTTTATAACTTTCATTATTATTTTTTTAGAGTAAATTTTGGGCTTAATATAATACTTGTTTTTTATTATATATTAAAGCCTTAATGAGAAAAAAAATAGGGTGTCTACAAAGTCTCCTCTTTGTAGTAATGTTTGATTAAACTTCGTCATGAAGAGAAAAAGAGAGACCCTATTTTTGACATTTGAAAGTTTAGAGCAAGCCTAAAGGTGGAAGTAGTGCTCATGCAGTAGGTCCTCGAGGATTATGATAATGCACCTTTGTGCTGACTCGATGATGCTAATCTTGAGAGGTGCTCTTTTGAGCTAGCAAGCCTTGAATTAGATGTCACTTATTTCAAGCAAGTGATCTTAAAAGATAAGATAGTGTTCTTTCAAGCAAGTGATCCTAAGAGATAGATTTAGATGATGCTCCTTTTAAATCAAGTGATGCAAAAACTAAGGCAGCGCTCCTCTCCGTGGGCAATCATAAAACCTTAGTAGATGAGGCTCCTATGAATAAATAATCCAAAAACTAGGACAATGCTCCTTTGAGCAAGCAATCCCAAAAATTTTGCTCGATAATGCTCCTTTGAGCAAGTGATGTAAAAACTAGGATAACACTACTTTGAGCAGGCAATCCTAATACTTTATTGGATAACACTTCGACGAGCAGCTGATCCAAAACTAGGACAATGCTCCTTTAAGCAAAAGATCTTAAAACTTTACTGGATGGTGCTCCTTTGAGCAGGTAATCCAAAAATAGGACAGCATTACTTTGAGCAGGCGATCCTAATACTTTTACTGGATAACACTTTGATGAGTAGTTGATCCAAAACTAAGATAGCGCTTCTTCAAGCAGGCGATATTTAAACTTTACTGGATGGCATTCCTTCGAGTAGGTGATCTAAAGCTAGGACGGCACTTCTTTGAACAAAAGATCATAAAAATTTACTGGATGATTCTCCTTCCAGCAAGTGATCTAAAAACTAAGACAACGCTCTTTCAAGTAAGCGATCCTAATATTATGGTAGATGGCGCTCCAACGAGAAAGCAATCTTAAAACTAGGACAACACTCCTTCGAGCAAGCGATCTTAATACCTTACTAGATGACGCTGCTTTAAGCAAGTGATCCAAAACTAGAATAGCGTTCCTTTAGGCAAGACACCTTAAAACTTTACTGGATGATGCTCCTTCGAGCAAGTGATCTGAAAACTAAGATGATACTCCTTGAAGCAGGAGATCTTAATACCTTACTAGATGATGCTCTTACAAGCAGTGATCTAAAAATTAGGACAATGTTCCTTTAAGTAGGCAATTCTAATACCTTATTAGATGATGCTGCTTTGAGAAAGTGATCGAAAAATTGGGATAGTACCCCTTCGCACTAGCTATCCTGATACTATAGTGTGTGGTGCTCCTACAAGTACGTGGCCTTAATACTAGGACAATGCTCCTTCATGTAGGCAATCCTGATACCTTACAAGATGATGTTCCTTCAAGCAGGTGATAACCTAGGGCAGCGTTCCTTCAAGCAAGCAGTCTTAATACTACGATGGATGATGCTCCTCTGAGCAGGTGATCCAAAACTAAGATAATGCTCCCTTGAGTAGGTGATCCTAGAACTTTAATGGATGATGCACCTTCAAGCCGGTGATCCAAAAACTAGTAATGGATGATGCTCCTTAGAGTAGGTAATCCGAAACTTGGACAACACTCCTTCTAGCTGCCAATCCTAATACTATGGTGGATGACACTCCAATGAGCAGGTGATCCAAAAATTAGGATAGCGCTCCTCCAAGCAAGTGATCCAAACACTATTGGATGACACTTCTTCAAGCAGGTGATCTAAAATATAGGACAATGCTCCTTTGAGTAGGCGATCTTAATACTATGGTAGATGACGCTCCTATGAGTAGGTGATCGATAAAATTAAGATAATGCTTCTTTGAGCAGGCGATCCCAATACCTTCTTAGATGACTCTCCTTTGAGCAAGTGATCCAAAAACTAGGACAATACCCCTTTAAGCAAGCAATCCTAATACTATGGTGAGTGGCATACCCACTAGCAAGCAGCTCTAAAATTAGGATGGAACCCCTTTGAGTAGGAAATCCTAATACCTTACTTGATAACATTCCTTTGAGTAAGTGATCAAAAACTAAGACAACGCTCCTTCGAGTAGGCGATCTTAATACTATGGTAGATGATGCTCCTAATAGTAGGTGATCCAAAACTAGGACAACACTCCTTCGAGCAGACGACCTTAAAACTTTAATGATGCTCCTTGAAGCAAGTGATCGAAAAACTAGGATAATTCTCCTTCAAGCAAGTGATCTTAATGCCTTAATGGATGATGCTCCATCGAGCAGATGACCAAAACTTAGGCAGCACTCTTTTAAGGAAATCCTAATACTTTGGTGGATAATGCTCCTACATATAGGTGATTCAAAAATTAAGTCAACACTCCTTCAAGCAGGCGATCCTAATACTTTATTAGATGGTGCTCCTTCAAGGAGGTGTTTCAAAAGCTAGGACATGGCTACTTCAAATAGTTGATCCTAATACTTTGGTAAATGACGCTCATATGAGTAGGTGATCAAAAACCTTAGGATAGCATTTCTTCGAGTAGGCAATCCTAAAACTTTTAGTGGATGACACGCTTATGAGCAGGTGATCCAAAAAAAAAAATTAGGACAACCCTCCTTCGAGCAAGCGATCCTAATACTTTTAGAAGATGATGCTCCTATAAACAGGTGATCCAAAAATTGAGGATAACGCTCATTCAAGCAGACGATCCTAAAACTTTGAGGGTTAACGCTCCTATGAGCAGATGATCCAAAAAACTAGGACAACACTTATTCAAGCAAGCGATCTTAATACTTGAGGAGAATTGATGATTCACTGCTGACTTCACTTGGAAATCTTTCGAAAAGGGAATTATAAAATATTTCAAATGGGAAATTTCTAGGGAGAAAACTTTTTTTTCTAGTAATTGGACAAATGTCCTTATTACAACAACTTTTTCTTCTTTTTATTTATATTTATATTTTAAATTTTTTTTTAACATTTGTAAATTTTTTGAACTAAAACTCAATCCCTTTTTTTTTTTTGAAAAATATATTCTAGAAAAGTTTAAGGAAAACTTTGCTTCAAGAACTTCTTTTTTTTTGGGCAAAAAATTATACTTTGAAAAATTTGAGCTAAAACCTTCTTTTGTTTTTAGAAAAATTGCTAGCAAGTGAGGATTCAAAAAGTTTCAAATGAGTGACAACTTGTTCCAATGATCAATCATTTCAGCTTAGCCTTGGGCTTGATTATTAAACCATTTGAGGTTCCTTTTTGAAAATCTTTACACATTAGGGGAAAAATTTTTCTTTTTAGGACTTTAATTTGTTTTTATTGGGGCATTATCTTTCAATTTCTTTGGGGCAAATAGTATTTAAACTAGAAGCATATAATTTTAACTTATGGTAGTTGATGCCCTTGTGGATCATCTTTCAACCTAGAGATAATTATCTCATTTTGACCTATCTAGTCCAAGAGGAAATCCTTACACTCTCTTGGGTTTATTTTCACACATTTGACTCGGATTCCAGAAGTTATGATTCGACTTGTAAATGATACATGTTGGTCAATCTATTAGGTCTTTTTTAGACCATAATATAGCTTTTGGTTTTTGGCTTTAATCAAAAGGGATGTCAAATATATAAGCCCTTTTGAAATTTATCTTCAACATTTCCCAGGTTTACCAGTCAAGAACTCTTAAACAAAACTAATAATGCACTTTTCCCTAGTTTCAAGTGCATTAATAAATCAAGTCCTATGATCTAAAGTGTAACGCCCTAACCTGTTGGCATTACAACCCGCCACGTGTTCTCTCTTAATAGAACACGCTAAGGCTATAATTTCCATAAACAACATGAATATCACCTGTATAACTCACAAGGTATATAAAAATATTGTACTCCTCAATAAAATAAATCATGTGATAAGTATGTAATTCCCATAATCAACTAACTAGACATTGTTGACATAACTGCAGGTCAACAAGTCAAACCATGCCCTAAAACTGTCATCACATGAAAACTCCAAATACAACTTAAAATTTCAATAAACAAAATATAAATTAATTATTAAAGTCTTCTCTGATCCATCTTATATCATCTATGACTATACAATTAGTCATCAGCAGGGTAGTCAGGACCGCTAACGCCATCCCCATCGTCATAGACGATATCAAAACCCGAAAGATCATAAATCACATTATCATCACCTGCACCTGAAATATAACAGAATGAGCGGCGAAGCCCAGTACGATAATGTCCAATCCAGTTCAAGCAAGGTTGTGCACAAACAACATGTATAAATAAATGCAACTAAACTAAATGTATACAACAGTTTATTATCTATTTTAGTCCAACAAAACAACACAGTTCAGAATCTAGTATACATAAATCCTGAACTTAGAGTAACTCAGACTCTGCTATAAAAACATCCAACTGATTTGAAAATAGGTAATCATGTATACATATATGGACAAGTGGGTACTACCCAAACATCCCAATTCCTGAACACCTAAAATTCTACCGAAATCATTTCTTAGCACGAGTCCACACGGGACAACCTCACACTAAGATCATCAGGGTGCCTCATCAGTATCATTGTCTGCCAGGTCTCTACTGGTCAAAGCCAACCACAACCAGACAGACAATTATTAAGCCAAATATTTGTTAAGTTCATTATGCAATTATGTTCCTACATCCATTCACAAAAATTCTAATCTACAAGCACATACATTAAACAATGGATTGGTCGTACCTTTCTAAATTTCAGGAATCCAAATCAAATCCTCAGAATTTGATACCAACAACACAAAGTCAACCAAACTCCATCAATTCCTATATCCACATCAACAACAGTTTCACAACTCCAAATGTCCTGTTACAATATATATATATATATATATCAACAGACATGATCTCAATATCTTAACATAAAACAACCTATCTAAACTAACCTGATATAGAACTTCTCAAACTCGACCTTTACTGATCAATAACCCCAAGCACCTCCAATAATATCAAAGAACGGATATTTCAAATCCTTAAATCATAATCTTCACCAAAACCCTATAAAACATATCATATGATCAATATCGTAATATCAAGGCTGTCCTATTTCATATAAAAAGGATTCAAAACTTATACTTACTGATATGGAATGTATAATTCCTATTTCTTCTTTTCTTATTCTGATCAAAACATGAGCTAGGGGTTATTCTTCAAAATCCTTCATGAAATATTCATCCAAACCCTAAGAGACTCATACAAATTTATATATAATCCAAATAAGATGGTTAAGATCACTTACTTTTAATTAATAATCCCCTCCGAATGATTCTCTAGACCTAAATCTCCAAAAATGCTTTAAAACTCTCTTATACGAAGGAGAAATGACATAAAGAAAAATCTGTCGAAAATGATTGTCGCTTCTCGTATATACAGAAATTTGGTCCTACGCCGGCCCTACACCGGCGGCGTACTTGCAGATTTTGCCGGCTTACACCATACGCTGGTAAGATCTACACGAACGCTGGCAGCGTTCGTTGTGGCTTTGATTCCCAGAATTCAAATCGTCCCTTCATACGCCGGCAAATCTTGGACCTACGCCGACGGCTTTGATGCCGGTGATGAGAAGAAACCTTATGAACGCTGACAGCTTTTCTCCCAACGTTAAGAAAAACGCTATTGTTCCCATCCTATGCCATTTGTACGCCGGCGGCGTAGATTCTCCAGGAGACGGCATACAGTCTATTACAGAGTAAGCTGACAAATTTAAGTCCTAGGCCGGCGGCATTCTTTACTAGAGATGCCGGCCTTTATAACATAAATTAAGAAAATTGATCCAATTGATGCCAATCTTGTTCTAACACGAATTTGATCAAACTTAACCTATTTTTAACATCAACATAAAGGCATATTAGAATCTTGTAGCTTGTGAACACTTACCACTTAAAATTATTTTGTATATTACATGAAGAGTCTAGGTATTGTGGGTGGTTCCACGATATAAATATGTTGTAGACCTTGGACACTGAGTTTTGTTAGGTTTTGGTGGTTTTGAGCTTAGAACACATGTCTTTAGTCCTAGGCATGATCACCTTATTCAAGTGTTTCATTTCTCTTTCTTTTTTGTTTTTCCTCGCACTATTTTTATGTTTCTTCTTCTTCTTCTTTTCTAATCCCCTTTTCTTCCTCTTTTTTTTTTTTTCTATTCTTCTTTCTTTTTATTTTCCCTTCATGAATTCAAGGTAACTTATGTTTTTTTCTATTCTCATTAGATGACTTATAACTCAAAGTGTTTGGGTTATGTATGGCTTTGAAATAGAGACTCTTCTTCTTTGTGAAGGAAATGAATTATTTCTATTAATTGATTGCTCTTGCACTAGTGCAACTGGGGAAAGCACATGTTAATTAATCCTTTTTCTTCTTATTAATGACCCTAACCTCCAAATTGCCCCATTGTAGGGTGCCCCAATGTTGGATGGTTTTTGACAAGGTTTATTTTTTAAAAAATACTTCTCCAATATGATGAAATGGGTTAGCAAGAGATATCTGTGTTTAGGATATCGAAATGAATGTCTAATGTCATTTTAACCTACTTATCAAATTTAAGATAGACCTTCTTTAAGGAACGAGTCCATTTCGTCCCTTAAATATCACTCCACTCTCAAGTCTTTAAGGTCAGGATTTGTTTTGCCTCTTATCAATTATAGACTTAAAATAACGAGATATTTCTCCTAGTTTTTCAAATTTCCACTTTTTCATTTTCCTAAATGCTAATTTGCTAAATACCGCTTTTATATTAGACTTGTATTTGAGATATTAAGCCCAATAAGTGCCATTAATTAGTGATTGATCAAGTCTTTTTGTTTACCCCTTAATTTTGATTTCAATTTATTTGTAGTTTGTGTAAGCTCCTAGATTGTATGCTATGTTTTATACTTAAACCTTAGAATCGGAAGTTAACCGGAAACCTTAAAATCAATAAATCTATAACAAACCCTAGTGAATTTAGATTTGACAATCCTGCGCTCTTAATCCCTAAATAATAAAATTTAATCAATTGTAGATTATAGTTCATGATAATATAGTGAAGTTCAAAAATATCATATTCGCCAAAATTTAATGCGTTTTAGACCCGAACAGGATCAGATTTCGAAAATTGTGCCCCGGTGCATTGAATGGTAAAAATATTCCAATAACACTGTTAAACTCGTAATAATATAAGGATTCAAAAAATATTAGTCTTAGAATTTTTCAGTATCTAAAAATATCAAATATAGTTGATTTATATATATTTCCTTTACTACAGATATGAATTTGTCTTATCTACTATTTATGTCACTATTCTACACCATTTACTTCTATTTATCTATTTCTACTTTTTCTTCCTACCTATTCTTATACTCTACCATACTTATTTCTTACAATTTACCTTTCCATAAAACTTTATTCACATCATTACTTTTCATTAATGAAAATACAAAACAAAGCACTATCTCCCCCCTTACATCAAGAACCAGTGCCCCCTCTCTCCTCTATCTATCTATTTATTTTTTCTTTTTTAATTTTTTTATTTTCAATGTTTTCCCTCCATATTTACTTATAAATACTCCATCCATGGTTGTCAAACTCTAGTTTCTACCTAGAATCGCTAAGGGGCCCATATAATCGGAACGTAAAATCGAAACGTAGAATCATAAGATTCTATAATGTAAATTTGCTTACAAAAACTATTGATGTATTTATTAAACTAATAAAACTTTAAATAAATTATGAAAATGAAGAATTTAGTATTAAATTAGTTACATACAATCAAAATTTAAGTTTTACCAATCATAATTCACATACTATCATTAATATATTTAGTGCAATTTTATAATTATGTTTATTTAATGATGATTCATAATCTATAATTATTAAGATGTATTACAAATCATTTAAATTATCATGTGTGAGTAGCTAGTTTTGTGCAGTAATGAATATTTTCATATTCACTCTATATTTGCACAAAAAATCATTACATTTTATGGCAAATAAATGTATACAAAGAAAATTATTAAAAAAGGAAAAAATATAGCAGTATATATATTAGTTTAATTTTCATTCAAAATATTCAAAAATATATCATAGTATATAATCTAAAAGAAAATAACTCTTTGAAAAATACAAAAAAAAAAAGGAAATAAAGGGAAAAAAATTAAAAAAACTAGAATTAAGTAAGATTAAGATAAATATCAAGAACCAACCTCAAAAACCCTAAATTTAAATATATTAAATTGATTGCATTTTTAAAATTTAAATAGAAAAAAAGTGTAAAATTACAACTTTACGATTTTACGACTATTCTACCACTGATTCTACTCATGACTCTACGAGTCTACTTACGAGTTTACTCAAAAAATGATTTTGTTTACAAGTTGAATCGAAATATCATCATCAACTCGTAAACTTGTAGAAACGTATGAGTAGACTCGTGAGTTTGACAACCAAGACTCCATCTCCCTTCATTTGTTCCACACATTTCTCAAATATAACAAAAACTCTCTCGAAATCGCTTCTCAAATATTCTCTACACAATTTCTTCCCATCTTTTCATATTCTCACTATCTCTATACCACAACAACCTCCCCTTTTCTACCACCCATTTCTCTATATTAGGTAAATACTCTTATAATTATTCTTATATTCATGTATCTTAACATGACCATAGTGTATGTTTTTTAGACTCATGAGAGTTAAGAAAGCAATAATATGTTCATATTTTGTTCTTGTTCATGCAAAATTTTATTATTGTATTGTTGTTATGCTATCTTTTATTATTCATGTTTCTAATATAACTCCTATATGTTAGTAAATCTATTTATGTATACATATATTTCTTAGAGCATATAAGCTCACTAACATAACTTTTATTTATGTTCATACAATTTATTTATTTCTTTCTCACAATTTATTTATTTCTTTCATGCTTTTATATTAAAACTAGTCTTTCTAGTCTTAGACTTGTCCTCATCAAGGAAAAATAATTTTTCTTATTTTTCTTTTTGGACTTGCCCATGTTTAAGTCCGTGAAACCTTGATAAAAGCTAAGACTTCCAATACTTGATATTTATTATGTGCTTATTTCATTTTTACATCTTCCATCTTTCATATTAATTATTTTTGTCATGTTACTTAATTATAAACTTATATTCATGTATGCTCAAGTTGTTGTTGTCTTAATGAAAATAAAAATTCTTTCCTTTAATAAATAAAATAAGCCAAACTCACTATAAAAATGTAGTTTTGTCACTTAGGAAAAGTTATCCTAAAATTTAGAATTTTGTTTCAACAAAAAAAAAATTCTTTCAAAAGTTTTAGACAAATTCATCATAGATTTTAATGATGTTGTTATTCAAAGACTCTTTCAAAATTTAACTAAGTAATTCTTTACCCTCTTTCCAAACTATCAAAATAAAATTATCATTTAAAAGTTTAAGGTTGACAATTCTTTGTTAAACAAATTCTTTTTCAAAACTTATTTATAAGACTCACACTAACATTTTAATAAGTATAAAGATCAAGACAAGCTTTTCAAACCACGTTAAAATCAACTCACTAAGTAAAGTCTACTTAGGGAATGAAATTGGTAAATAACTTAAATTTTCTTTTAATAGTTAAGGAAAATAATTATATTTAGAAATACCCCACTTAATGACTCAAAATTTGTTAGTTTTAATCCGAACAACTTAAAATAAATTTATCAAGTTTCACTTTTTCAAACTATGAAGACAAGTTGCTTTTTCGAAAAATCATTGATTAAGAAAACACCATTAGAATCATGTATATAATATGAGTTTGCATATGTATTAAAAGGATTTTTCAACTATATAAAATATCTATATGATTTCTTTGAGATTTTTGGTTGATATAAAGTTTGGAAAAATTATGTTTTATTGTCTGGGAAATTCGTGACTATTATGTACCTTATCATTTTGGAACCAAATGACCTCTTATGATAAAAATAACCTTAGAAATAGGTAGATATTTTTCAAGTAAGTAGAAAATGATAGATAATATGTGTAATTCCGAGTTAAAATAAGCAAGTTATGACCGTCTTAAATTGAAATTTCATCTCATATGAATTTTGACAAACTTAGTAAAATAGAATATGTAAACCCCCGAATTTTTCGAGAATGGTTTTAGAATACCAAATCGAACCCTAAAGTTTGACCCAAGTTAAAACCGAACCTTAAAAAAAATTCGATCATGGGATTTCATAAGAGAATCTTCAAAAAAGAAAATCTGAAAATTCAATAATCGTTCGATTCAAAATCCGAGCATGAGAAAGTCCATCCAGCCAATCCCTAAGGTAAACTCCTCAATTTTTAGGGTAAAGTTGGATTAAACCTTAACTCTAGTCAAACCGGAGTTACAAAAGTCAACAAAAATTAAGACAACCTAACAGTTTCAACTCCAGCAAACCCGCACTCTCAAACCTTAAAAAAAATTGAGTTAATGGCTTACAATAGTTCGTAATAATATAAGGTAATATAAAAATATCAGATTCATCGATTTCGAATGTCTTTTAGACTCAAACCAGATCAGTTCTTAAAAAGCGTATCCGGGAGCTTGGAATAATTAAAATATTTCGATAACACCAAAAGACTTGTAATTATACAAGGATTTCAAAAATATCAGTTTTAAAATTTTTCGGTAACTAAAAATATCAAATATAGCTTGTTTATGCGTATTTTTATTACTACCAGTATTTTATTTGTCTAGTTTACTATTAATAGTACTATTCCTACTATTCATTATTATTTCACTATCTCTATTTTTTCTTACACCTATTTCTTACTACCTATATACCTATTTTCTTACTTTTTACATTTCAAATACATCTTATATCAAATCATATCTTACATATTAATTATTTTCTTAAAAAATACAAACAAAATCAACTCTCTCTCTCTCCTTTCCTCCTATGGCCGGCGCAATTTCTCTCTCTCTTCCTCTCATTTATTTTTCTTTTTCAATTATTTTATTACATCTAATTTTCACTCTAAAAATTCTATAAATACCTCATTCCTCCTTCATTCTTTCACACATCTATTTTACATAGCAAAACTCTACCAAAATTTCCTCTCAAAATCTCTTCCCAACAATTCCCTCTCCAAACATTCTCTACCATTTACTACTCCTTAAGAAAAATGACAAACACACTACCTATTCATCTCTTTTAATCCTCCATTAAACCTTAGGTAAAATCTTACCTATATCTCTTTATCATGTTCATCTAACTTAGCATGAGCTTAGTGTATGTTTCTTAGACTCATGAGAGTTAAATAAGCAACAACATGTTCATGTTTTGTTTTTTGTTCATGTTCACATTTTACATTATGTTATTATGTTGTTGTTATTGCTCTAATCTAACTTCTATATAGTATTATGTATATTATGTATATATCTTTCTTTAGAGCATATAAGCTCACTTGTTATTTATTTATTTTCATGCTTTGCAATTTATTTATTTCATGCAATTTATTAAGACTAGTCTTTCTAGTCTTAGACTTGTCCATATCAAGTCAAAAAGATTTTCTTTTCTTTTCTTTTATTTTCTTTTGGGACTAGTCTATTCTTAGTCCCAGGTTGCCTTGATGAAGCTAAGGCTCCCAATACATGATCGGGATACCTTGATGAAGCTAAGGTTCCCAATACTTGACCATATTATTATTATGTTTATTTGCTTATGAGTATTTCCTTCTATCTTATTATGTATTATTCTTACTTTTTTATTGCTACATAATCATATTCATGCATAATTAGAATGTTGTTGTCTTAAAAAAAATAAAAATGGGTTCTTTCTTAAACAAGGAAGGTAAACAAGACAAAGGAATTTTCAACTAAAGATCTAAGTTTTGTTTTTAATAAATTATTTTTAAAAGCTTAGACAAGATGATCATAAGTTTTAAAGTATTAGTGCCCAAGATTTCTTCAAATGAAAGGAACTCATTTCTTTTATAAATTAAAACTAAATACTCCATAAAGATAGAATTTTTAGCATTGAACTTAAGATTTTAACTCAACATATCTTTTATAAAACTTAAATAGTTTCACTATAGACTTCAAAAATCACATACTAGGAAAGTCTCTTCAAAACTTAATTTTTATATGTTGTTATTCTCTTTTCAAAATTAAAATAAAATTTTACTAAGATCTAATATTGACAATTCTTTATTAAGAAAGTTTTTCTTATAAACTTATTTAAAAGAATTATTCCACCACTTAATAAATATTAAGAATAAAACAAGTTTTTCCAATCAAGGTAAAATCAACTCACTATTCTAGAAACCAACTTAGAAAAATAAAATTTGCCAAGAAAGTAAAGTCTTAAAGGTACACTTATTTTCTAAAAGAAGAAAATGAATATGAAAATGAAGAGAAAGCATACATTTAATACAAATCCAAATATTTGACCACACCAACAACTTAAGGAATATTTTGAAAAGCTTATTTTTCAATAACTAGAAATAAAATTGGTAGATAACTTAAAGAACCAAATTTTTGGAAATTACTTTGCTTTTGAAAAGATAGGAAATGGAATTATAATAAGAAAAATACTCACTTATAATAACTCAAGAATTTTTAAAGTTTCCTTCTAACAATTCAAAAAGGAGAAATTTTCAAAAGTTTTTTCTTTTAAAATCCTTAAAGACAAATTGTTTGTGAAATATCAATATTGAGACAACATTACAAAAATTATGCATACAATATGAGTGTATATATATATGTTCAAAGGATTTTTCAAGTATACAAATATCCATATATTTTGCTTAAAGAGTTCTGAGTAAAGAGAAATTTGGAAAAATCATATTTTGTAAACTATTAATTCGTAACTATTCTGTACCGTAGTATTTTGCAACCCAAATGGCTTTTATGATAAAAATGACCTTAGAAATGGTTAGATATTTTTGAATAGGTAGAAAACAGTATATTATATGCATAATTCCGAGTTAAAATGACCAAGTTATGGCCATTTTAAATTGGAATTATCCTCTATACGAATTTTAACAATCTTGTGACATAGTTTTTGGTAGGTACCATAGAATCAACAATAAATACTCATTATGGGTATTCTTCTTGATTAGGTGATCTCAAAGAAGAGTATTCATATCTAGAGGATTATTTCGATTAATGGAATTACCGATCGACTCATCCATAAGAAAGAAGAGTATTCATATCTGGAGGATTATTTCGATTAATGGAATTACCGATCGACTCATCCATAAGAAAGAAGTGTTTTCATGGACAAGTGGGTTTATTTCCTACCTTTTACGTACTTGGTTATGCTTGTAGCTAGAGACACTAGAAGTAGAAAAAGATGAAAATGAATTACGTATGATAATATTGGTTGAAAGAATGCTAAGCATACCGAGACATGAATCGTTGTTAATTAACTTGTGTTTTACTATTATTATGCTGGAGTGTGTGCAAATTTTGTGATCACCTTTAAATTACTCTAATCATAAATTATGAGTTATATTAATTGAATCATGCATATCACGTATTTAGTTTCATCTTATGAGCTATTGTATTCGATGGGACAAGAGTATAGTAGCTGGGTTTGTAGGAGCCATAAATCGGCAAGATGGGCCAATAGGAGCCTGAAAGAACTATTTCAAGATGGGTGAGTAGGAGCCTAAAATAAACTACATAAGTTGGATTTTAAAGATGGGTTTTAAAGAGCTTGAAACACTTAACCCTGAATGGAAGGGTAAATCCATTCAAACATTTGATTTGCGGTAGATCATATGTATTGTTTGTTCATTTTCTTGATGCATTCATATGCTTGTTTAATAACTTGTTTAAAATTATTGATATGAGTATGTTAATTCAAGAATAATCTCACTAAGCTAGTTATGCTTATACTCCAATAGACTTTGGATGTAACAGGACTATATCTTTTATGCCCGAGGACTTCATATACTCGAGTGGGATTATTTTTTGGAAAGCTTCTAGAAATCCTTTGAAGATCTTAGGCTTAATATCCTTAATATCTTTTGGTGCTAGTATTGTTTTCTTGTGTGAAAGATTAAGTTGATATTATGACTATTTGGAGATTTATAGGGGAAAAACCCCTAAGATGATGTAAGAATTATGTTCTTATAATATTGAAGTTAGATGGTTATCTGGATTTCCTATATGCTGTATTTATTATCTTGAACTATACATCTTATCGATGTTTCCTATTATTGTGATAGACGCCTTACATATGGTGTTGAAACTTTCGCATGACTTTGGGAAGTCATTCTTAAGTTTTAATACCGTATGTGGCGGACTACCACGTTTAGGGTACCCTCTCGGGTGTGACAGAATAGATAAGTTTAAGTAGAACTTCCAAGAAATACTCATTTTGGGTATTTCTCTTATTTAAGTGACATGAATAGAGACTTTTCCTACTTGGAATATTACTTTGACTAGTGGAGTACTGTGATGGTTGAGTGAGTTTATTTCTTACGTTTCGTGCTTATATATTTGCTTGTAAAATAATGGCACTAGAATTAGGAAAAGATAAAATGGGAAAGTGTATGTGCTTTACTTATATGGGTGAATTTATATTAAGCATATCGAGTCAAGAATTGTCTATAATCAATATTTGATTTAGTATAGAAATGATATGTCTGCAAATTATACGATCACCCTTAAAATATCTAATATTATGCCATGAGTACTTAATTAAATTGATTCATGCATATCACGTAGTGAGTCACATTACATTCATTACTATACACTTGGTGGGACAAAGGCATGCTAGTGAAGTCGTAGAGCTCGAAACTTCGGCGAATGCTCGCCCAAATTAATTTAACGGTAAGTAGACACCTGAATAAACTACATTTTAGCGGTTAGTAGTGGCTGGCATAAAACTACAAAAACCTTATTTGCGAAGAGCTATCTATATGATTGGCACACCTAACGTTGAATGGAAGGCATAAATCCATTCAACTTATAATTCTTAGAAAATTATATGTATTTGTATGCTTATAGGTTTTTTACATTTATATGCTTGACTAAGTAATTTGATTGATTATTGATTGCTCAAGTACTTTATTGTGGAAATAATTCTCACTAAGTAAAAAAGCTTACCTCTTCTTAGATACCTTTTGCAGCACCCATACCTATGGTTAAAGCTCTAAGGTTATTTCTCTTAGGTACTACCTTTTTGGATTCATGAGCTTTTGGATGAAGTCAAGGACTAGAAGTAGACCTAGACTTCTAAGTAAAACTCCATTTTGATTAGACTATGATGGACTATATATATTTTTTATATGGGAATGCCCCTTTGATATTTGTAAGACCCCCTATGCTTTATATTTAAGATGCTTTTGTTATGATTTCCATTCTTAAGTGTTATTATGAATATCTTCTTAAACAACTTGTTTCAAAATTTACTCATCTATGATTGTGAAGGTATGCATTACACCCGATATCGAAATTTTTTCGATCACTAAGGTTGTCATACTTAAGCTTTAATATTGAGTGCGGTGGACTGTCGCATTTAGGGTACCCTTTGGGGCGTGACAGTTTACCTTTAGCTCAAAGTGAGTGACCATTGAGCCAACAATTTGAATTGTCCTTACTTGTTAGTAAATTTTTCTTTTTCTATCCTTTTTTTTTATTTTTTTAATTTTTTTTATTGTTTTCAAATTCACTAGAAAATTATTTTTTAGAAATTATAGCATGTTTTTCCAAAGAGGAATGGATGAACCACATTTTAAAATCTAAAGTGGAAGTTCATTTACAAAGATGATTTTTTTTTTCAATTTTCAAAACAAAATATATTTTACAAATTAACATGTTTTCAAATGTAAAAGGTACTGATGACCTTTAGAAAAAAAAAATTTAAAAATGGTGATTAAAAAGTTGATATTTACAAAGTTAAAGAGAAAGATGGACTTGATGCTAAAGGAATAGAATACCTATGACAAAAGTGATTCTAGTTTAAAGACCCTGTATCTAACTAAGGAGAAGGATTAATCTAAAGGATAATTGAAATATTTACAACCTATGATTATTTATAAGTTTACTATGCATTTTTTTTACAACTTTTATGCACCAATTTTTTTTTTTTTATTCTTTTGGAATTATATAATATATAGAGTACTTACATGTTTAACAATTTTTTTTTAGTGTTATACTACAAGAAAAAATAATTTCAAATATATATACATATAAGAAAGATAAAATGGCTCATTTAGAATCAACATGAATTTTTCATTCATTCCATTTAACAATGTTGATTACAATTGAACTTTTCGTAAAATACAATTTTTTTTTTCAAAAAGTCCTAAGACATCAAATTCATTTTAGCTTGGGATGCTTCTTATGTAGAGGAAAGTATTCCATGGTTAGCTGATTTAACAACAAAGCCATACAAAGGGAACTTTGTTTTATCCAACCAACTCAATTGCTCTTGGTTGTCCTCTCAATGGAGTCCTTTTCTTCTAACTCTTTGGGCCCTTTCCTCCTGAATATAAGCCTATTTCTCAGCCAAGTGAAGGTGTGAATTGGGAATCCTTAAGATACAGCTAAGTTTACAATCTTTTGTAGATCCCTTGACATCTTCCTAGAGTAAATGATAAATTCGTGGAAAATTGTTATGAGCCATTTAATCTACCATTTATTTGAAAATTATTTAAAAGTGATGAAATCTATTTATAGATTTTTTTTCTTTTTTCTATAGATATTGACATGATGTATGTTATATTTCACAAGAGTAATGAATTTTTTTTAGGACTATTTACAATTGATTATAATACCAACAATGAATCAGTATTTATAATGTACAAATTTATTTTACGATACGTACTCTATATATATATATATATATACGAATGACACGGATGTAGATATAAGGGTTAACAACTAATTGATAATGGGGCAATTTTGATATTTTCTTTTGAGTTGCAACTTTATTTTTAAAAAAATGAGATAAATAATTTACAAGGGGAGCATTTTAAAAGGGACTTGAAATTATAACTCTTTAAATTGTATCACATTACTATTTATTCTCCAACCCGTGTTCATGAATGCAATTAGATAGGTTCTAAAAGTGCCCCGATTAACGGATCGTGGATCACATTAATGAAGTGGGGGTTTAATTCGTGTCTCATGTGGTGGGTTTAACACAACACCTAAACCTACTGGGGGGCCCCTTCCTAGGGTACTGAGGTGGCCTAATTCTGACCACATCTAGCACACATTTGAATTTAAATAATTCCCCTACTCGAAAAAATAAAAAGGGTTATGTGCCGCTTTATTTTTTGGGCATATTCAAAACAATAACATATTTTACTTGCATCACTTAAGGAAATTGTTAGTATAACTATTCACATATAAAGTATTATATAAATAATACAAAAAATGAGCATTAAAGAAATTAAATTTAAATTTAAGAATTGTTAAGCAGCTAGCCCTCTTAAAATAAGCGTCCTCAATGGAGTCGCCAAACTATCAAGTTTGGATTTTTCAATTTTTAGTTTAATTTCTTTCAATTTGATTTGTATCAAATCCTAACTCATCTGATATAAATCATTGATTAAGAATTAAAAGAAATATATATTTTATAAAAAGTTTAGGAGATGCCACCTAGCTAAGATCAAGAAAAAATTGCAAGTTATGATTAATGGGTTAGTCGATCTTAACTTAGTAACTAGCTTGCAAGAAAAGTCAATTAAAAACCAATTTTTCATATAACTAGAGGTTTCATGGATCTAGGAGCTACCCTATTAAAACAAAATGGTTATCATCTTTAAATTCTTTAACTAAAGTTCATTCCTTTTGATACCCTAAAGTTAATTAATATATTTACAAAGTATGCTAATTACAAGTTATTGTTATAATTTACAAATTAAGACAGGTGATTACAATATTTATAATTGATCAAATCAATATTTACAAAGACAAAGGAAAATTTTCTTGTATTTGTTATTTTTTTGTCACCTTAGAAGTGCCTATGGACCCATTAACGGTATTAGATAATGCGTAGTTCTTTTAAGAAAATTTTAGTGTATTGGTATTTTTTATTTTTTGAACTCTTTTCATTATGAATTTCTTACATTTTGCCTTTTTGGTCAAACTAAAATTTTTGTGATCTTAACCCTAAAGAAATATCCCTTTAAGCTTTCCTTTTAAAAAAAATTTATTTTTCTAAGTGACAAAAGTTCTCACCTTTTATTGTACATAAATTTAATGTTACTCCTTTTTATTATTTGTTTTTTTTTTTTTTGTATTTTCTTTATTGCTAATAATACACACTTGTTTTTTGCTTTATTTATACGTTATCACAAAGCAATCGTTTCTATAAGCATAATATTATTCCTTTTATTTATTTATTTTTCATTTTATTTCTTTTATCATTTTTTTTCTTATTTTCTTTTTCTTTTACGACTATTAAATTACTTAAGAAAATAATTAACTAAAAGAGGGGCAAGAGACTTACCTGGGTTTATGGCGCATGGATTGGATCTCCGAAGTTGGGTCGCATGGAGCAACGGCTGGTGGTATGTGAAATCGCCAATCTAGTGGTTCTAGAGGCCAACCATATTGGAAAGGGCCAGAGGGGAACAACAAGAATCCTTGTGGTGAGGGCTTGAGATTAGACGCAGCCGTAGATGGTGTTTTGCGAAAGGTAAGAGCGATTGGTGGCTGTATTGGTCAGAGATGATTCTAACAACTTTAGTAGTTGTTTAAGCTACAAGACCTAAGCGTACCTTACTTAGAAGCTTCCCATAATAGTGATTTTGCTTGATTTTGCCTATAGAACACCCAATTTGAAGAAAATCCTTCGAAAGTTAAAGTTAACTTTGATTTGAAATTTTGATGTGATTTATTTGTGTTTGCTCCCCTTAACAGCTTCCTCGAGCTCCTATCTATACTATTGGAGCTCGAGTTGCGAAAAATTAGGGTTTTGAATTCAAATTTTAATCAATGGTGAATTTGTATTTTTCCAATGAATCTAGATGTATTCTTAAGCTTTTCTAGTCAACTATTGATCACAAGGAGTTTAATTGATCTTTAATTTGATTGAAATAACCATTAATGGTGATTTGAAGCTCGCTCATTGCTCCACTTTCGTCAATTTTCATGGTTAATTTTGACCACGTAAAACTACGAATTGAGACTAGAAATTGGTCTCAATTCATGGTATCCCATGCATAGTTCACAATTTCACCATTAATTTGGTGAAATTGTGGAGTTAAATCAGTAAAAAATGGTCATAAACATGGTCTTCCAGCCTAGTCTTGTGCACAATAAAGGGAGAAGATGAGGAAGAAGATGATGTCGACGTCATCCATGACATAATCTTACCCAATCAGTACATGCCATATGGCTCACAAAGGAAAGAAAGATATAAAAAGTGGCATTTTGCTTCCTCCAAGATTTGGACCCATGACCTCTTTAATGCTTGTCCATGGCTTATTCATATAGGCTATTGGCATGTACCTCAACATGGTTAGCACATAAATTATATTTAATGCTTTAAAATTGGCCCCAATCAAATGGGGCTAACTCATTATAGACCATTTAATTAGTTCCAAAATTTATGTATTTTAAAAACCTATAGTATAATAAGCCCAAAACACCTATTTAAAGTTTGTAATAGTAACATCTTACAACTTTCATTATTATTTTTTAAATTAAATTTGGGCTTAATATAATATTTGTTTTTTATTATATATTAAAGCCTTAATAGGGAAAAAATGGAATGTCTATAGCTACTTCTCTTTGTGGTAATATTTGATAAAAATTTGCTATAAAGACAAAAGGAGAGACCCCATTTTGGCATTTGAAAGTTTAGAGCATGCCTAAAGGTGGAAGTAGTGCTCCTATGGTAGGTCCTCTAGGGATTATGATCGTGTACCTTTGTGCTAACTTGATGATACAAATCTTGAGAGGCTTTCCTTTGAGCTAGCAAGACTTGAATTAGATATCACTAATTTCAAGCAAGAAATCTTAAAAGATAGGATATCACTCCTTTGAGTTAGCAATCCTAAGAGATAGATTTAGATGATGCTCCATGAAATTAAGTGATGCAAAACTAAGAAAGTGTCCCCTTAAGTAGGTGATCTTAAAACCTTGGTGGATGATGCTCTTATGAGTAGGTAATCTAAAAACTACATAGCACTCCTTCGAGTAGACAATCCTAAAAATTTGACTAGATGATGCTCTTTCAAGCAAGTGATCTAAAAACTAGGACAATGCTTCTTTGAGCTGACGATTTGAATACATTTACAGGATAACGCTTTGACGAGCATGTGATCCAATATTAAGACAACACTCCTTTGAGTAGGCAATCCTAAAAACTTCAGTAGATGATGCACCAAGAGCAGGTGATCTAAAACTAGGATAGCACTCCTTCAAGCAAGCGATCTTAAATTTTTGTTAGATAACGCTCTTTTCAGCACGTGATCCAAAACTAGGATAGTGCTCCTTTGAGTATGCAATTTTAAAACTTTACTAGATTATGCACCTTCAAGCAAGTGATCTAAAAACTAAGACAGTATTCCTTCGAGTAGGTGATCCTAATAACTTATTGGATAAAGCTCCTTCAAGCAATTGATCCAAAACTAGCATAGCGCTTCTTTGAGCAGGTGATCTTAAAGCTATAGTGGATGATGCTCCTACGAACAGGTGATCCAAATCTAAGATAGTGCTCCTTCAAGCAAGCGATCCTAAAACTTTACTGGATGACGCTCCTTTGAGCAAATGATCTAAAAATTAGGATGGCAATCCTAAAATTTTACAAGATGACGTTTCTATGAAAAAGTGATTAAAAAACTAGGACAGTGCTCCTTCGAGCAAGTGATCCTAATACCTTACTAAATGACGCTCCCATGAGTAAGTGATCTAATCTAGGATAGTGTCCATTCAAGTAGGCAATCCTAATTCCTTATTAGATGATGCTTCTTCGAGTAAGTAATCTAAAAACTAGGATAGCACCTCTTCGAGTAGGCGATCCTGATGCTATAGTGAATGGCACTCCTATAAGCAAGTGGCCCTAAAACTAGGATGACTCTTCTTCGAGTAGATGATCCTAATACCTTACTGGATGATGTTCTTTATAGCAGTTGATCTAAAATTAAGACATTGCTCATTCGAGTAGGCAATCCTTGTCACGCCCCAAAGGGTACCCTAAACGTGACAGTTCGCCACACTCAATATTAAAGCTTAAGTATGACAACCTTAGCCATTCCCAAAAGCTTTTATATTAAGTGTAAGGCGTGCTTTCATAACTTTAGAGGACCATAAGTGGATTTTTGAAGTTTAAGAAGATATAAATAACACATTTAAGAAAGAGGATTCATAATAATCATTTATTCATATCAATGGTTTTATAAACTTAGGGACATTTTTTTCCCCCGATCTCTAATCTATTACATGAATATTTGTACATCATTACTAATACTATAATTTATCTAAATTTCTATTACCCAAAAAGAAATTACCTGCCCGCAGGGTCCATGTGGCCTTAACCATAAGTATGGAAACTGCAAAATATATCTATTGGGGTATAAGCTAATAGGCTTAGTGAGAACTATTTCCATAAATAACTTATTGTAACAAGATTTCAAACAAGTTGATTAAACAAACAAATGTAATGCAACAAACATGTCGGCAAACAAGCATATAGTTTTCCGGGAACTATATGTTGAATGGATTTGCGCCCTCCATTCGGGGTTTGGTGATGCTTAATCTCAAAACAAGTAGCTTTAGTTAAAAAGTTTTAAGCTTGCGAGCACTCATTGCCAAGCATTCCGAATCTACTTGATTTAACCTTGCTTTCGGATCTTCCGCCAAGCATTTTCCTTAAGCCGCCAAGCAATCGCTTTCGGATCTCCCGCCAAGTGTTGCTTTTGACATGAGCTTACTATCCTTCTCACCCAAGGATAATAACCCAAAATGCAATGTGACTGACTTCGTGGTATGCATGAATTCATTTATTTATAAAGTCATAGCATAATTATTTTTGGAATTTAAGGCGTTCAAGGAATTTCACATAAATCAAATGCTATACTAAAACAAACATTTAAAACAATTCCGGCTCCGATATTCTTAAAATTCTTTCAATGAATTATTTTACATACACATCAATTTATCTTTTCCTAACTCTAATGCAACTAATTTACAAGCATAACAAGTATAGTATTTAGTGGAAATAAACTCACGATGCCATGTCGACTATTCCTCTAGGTGGATGAGTTGTTCACATACTCCACTTAATCGTAATAGTCCTCGGGGTAAAGGAATCCTTCCTCAGGGTCACTTAGCCAAAGAAAATACCCATAATAAGTATTTCTTGATGATTTTCTTGAAATTTGATAAAACAATGTCAAAAGAACGTTAAAGTTCGTATAAAGGAATGTTCCAACTTAAAATGGCCATAACTTGGTCATTTTAACTCGGAATCGCGCATATAATATATCGATTTCTACCTACTCGAAAAGATCTACCCATTTCCAAAATTACTTTTAACAAACAAGGTCATATAGGCCCTGAAACAGTGGTGACAAAGTTCACCACGAATTTTCCAACACAAAACAACTTTGGTTCAAGAAATCAAAATATGTTTGATAAATACTTAGTTATCTATATAGTTGAAAAATTCTCTTTTTATAACTATATAACTTATATTCAAGCATGCTCAATTGTTTTGTTGCCCAATTATTTTTCTTGAGTAAAACAATGTTGGGTTGAAGTTTTTTAGAAAAAGATAGTTTTCAAGAATTGTTTTTGTAAATTTCTTGAATACTGTGTTTCCCTTTATTTTCCAAAAACGCTTTATGTTGGTTTCATTACATTTCCTAAGTAACTTTTGAAAATAAAATTTCCCATTTTCTAAGTTTTCTACACTTATATTATTTTAGAAAATGCACTATTCTTCCTATTTAGTTTTCTTGCACCAATTTCTTTGTCTATTTGTTTACAAAAATCTTCATTTGACCTCATTCCTTTCTCATGCCTTATGTTTTTCATAGAAATCATCCATTCATAAAAGTTTATTTTCTTGATAAAACAAAGTGGAGCAATATGTGGCTTAAGAACTTTTTATAGTAAAGTAGTTTCTAAAATCTTAATAGTTGCTTCTTGTAACTGGAAAAGAGATAACTTTATTTTTGTTTTTCAAACCATAGATTTCCTTCTTTACATAAACTTATTTCTAATGTGTTAAAATCTTCTTTTGGTCAATTTATTTTTAGAACTTGAAATTTTTGGACAACAATATAAATGAACATGAGTTATGAGAATAATAGTAAACAAAATAACATAAAACATAAATAATAAAGTCAAGTATTGGAGTCTTAGCTTTTTCAAGACTCCCGGGACTAAGAGGTAGACTAGTCCCAAAATAAAATAAAATGAAAGAAGGAAAACTTGTTTTGACTTGATGAGGACAAGTCTAAGACTAGAGACTAGTCTTAAAATAATAAGGAATGAATAAATAAATAAATTACTTTGCATGAAGTAAATAAATTGTAAGTGAGCTTATATGCTCTAAAGAATATGTATTTATATATGTAGATAATATTATTTAGATATAGAAGCAATAATATGAACAAAAATAATAACATAAATTTAAATAAATTTTCATGAACAAGAACAATACATGAACATAATGTAACTTCCATAACTTGTAGGCTTTGGAAACTCACACTATGGTCATGTAAAGTTACATGACATGAAGAAGAAGAAAATAATAAAAGGTGGTTACCTAAAGGAAACTTTGGTATGGTTATGTGGTTATGGGTTTTAATTGTTGGTAGAAGTTGTTGTAGAAATATTTTGAGAGAGTTTCAGGATGGAATTTTGAGAGAGTTTTGAGATGAGAAATTGAGAGAGTTTTTGTATGAATTTGTGGGTAGTGAATGTGTGAAAGAAGTGAAAGAGGAGGAGGGGGTATTTATAGGAAAATGTAAAGTGATTTTTATGTGATTAAAATAAAGAAAAATTGAAACAAAATTGAGGGTGTCACGCCCCGAGGGGTACCCTAAACGTGGCAGTCCGCCACATATAATATCAAGGCTTAAGAATGGCTACCTTAGTCATGCGAAAGCCTTAGTATTATATGTAAGGCGTCTAACACGGTAATAGGAGACGCTTTTGGGAAGCATAGTTTAAGCAAGTAAAGTTAAACATACAAGAATTCAGAAATAAATATATCATATCATAAATAACTAAAGGTCTGATACATAAATTCTTAGGGGCATACCCCCGCTAAAACCAAGGATCGATATAACTTCATAATAACCAAAATTAAAGATTTCAAAGGAAGTCTAGTCTAAGTCTTCGAGTAGATTTCCTCCAAAAGCTTCAACATAAAATGTATACGGATGCGGGATGGCCACGGGCTCAAAAATAGGTGTTCCTGAGAATACAAATATCTATAGGGGTGTAAGCTTATGGGCTTAGTGAGTAAATCCCAAAATTCATACTCAAATAAAATTTATCAATCAAGTTTATTATTCAAACATATGAAATGCAACAACCACGTGAGCATACAAGACATATGACTTTCCGGGAATCATATGTTGAATGAATTTACGCCCTTCATTCGGGGTTGGGTATTCAGGCCAATTACAGCCACAACTTTTAAAAATCACTTTTATAGATCTTACCGGCTCCTATACGCCATCAAAAACTTGTAGTTATTACAGGCTCCTACTAGCCATCAAAAACTTGTAGTTTATTACAGGCTCCTACTAGCCATCAATTTAAGTAGTTCTTACCGGCTCCTACTCGCCACTTACATGATATACCGGTTATGTCTACCACCACTATTATACACTTGTCCCACCAATTGTATAGTAGCGAATGCAATGTGACTCAACATATGAAGTGCATGAATAATTTCTTTAATTAAAGTCTAGTAGTTACATTTAACTTCTTTCAAGTGATCAACCAATTTCAAACAATTCAAGATATTAATGTACATACAACTTTATTACAAACAAATTGAGTTTCGATATACTTAGTATTCCTTCAACATATTATCATACACTTCTTTTTGAGTTTGCTTAGATTCTAGTGCAACTAATCTTTACAAGCACAAGCAAGAGTATGAAAAATAACGGGAAGTAACTCACTCGGCCATGGTGACACCTTTCTTGAATTGGATGGGTCGATCGGAAATTCCACTTAATCGTAGTAATCCTCGGGATACAACAATCCTCCTCGTGATTATCTAATTCAAGAAGAATACCCAAATGAGTATTTCGTGAAATTCTATTCTTGAAAATTCTAATCTTTTCTTAAAAATCGTAGTAAAATCGTATAAAGGGAAATTCCAACTTAAAATGGCCATAACTTGCTCATTTTAACTCGGAATTTCGCGTATAATATACCGTTTTCTACCTACTCGAAATGATCTACGCATTTCTAAGCTTATTTCCATAAAACTAAGTCGTTTGGGTTCCGAAAAGGTAGCGATCAGATTTGCCACGAATTTGTAAACACTTGCTTTCCTTTTTGTAAACAAAGCTTATTTTGAAAAGATAACATTTCAATTATTTTGTAAACTTTTGAAAGGTATAAATATATTATAATGACTCATAACAAATGTATGAAGTAAATGAAGTTGTCTCAACTTAAAATAAGGTTTTAAAAGTTTTGAATTTGAGATCCTATTTTACTTTTGAAAGATCTTTTGATCATTAAAATAAAGATGAAATCTCTTGTAATTACTTTAATTTCCTAAAGTGTGGTTTTGTTTTCTAAACTTGGATTTCAAAAGTAGCGAAATGATATTTTATTTCTTGTAATGTTTCAAAAGAATTTCTACTTCTTGATAAAAGATAAGTTTTCATAAAACCTTTGGTTTATGTAAGAAAATCATTCCTGCATGTTCATGAGTTTTTAGAAATCCGTTTCCCATATTTATTTCTTTAGAAAGAATCTTTAATTCAAGAAAACATTTTCTCATTTGTTTTTGTTGAGACAAAAACATTATGTTCATGCATGAATATGAATCAAAATTATGAAATACAAAGGAACATAATAACTTGAAAGCTTAAATAATAAAGTAAATCAAGTATTGGGACCTTAGCTTTATCAAGGTACCCCGGGACTAAGAAAAGACTAGTCCCGAAAAAGAAAAGAATTGTTTTGACTTGATGAGGACAAGTCTAAGACTAGAATGACTAGTCTTAAAATCAACTTGAATTTAAATAAATTGCATTGAAATAAATGAATTGCATGAAAGGTAAATAAATTGCAAGGCTATGAGCTTATATGCTCTAAATAGTATATATAGTTATATAGATATATTAGATAGTAATAAACATAAAGGAAATATAAGAAAACATAAAGGAACATAATAGAAACATAAATGATCATGGAGGAATTTTGATTATGAACAAAAACAAAGCATGAACCTAATGTTGCTTTCTTAACCTTCATGGTTTTAGAAAACACACACTAAGCTCATACTAAGTAAATGAACATGAAGAAATCTTGAGAATTTCTTACCTAAAGAAGCTAAACTTAAGAGGACTTTCTTGAAGAACTCTTGAGAGGATTTGGAGAGAAATTTTAGTATAGTAACTTTAGAGATGAAGAAGTGTGAAAGAAGTGAAGGTATGAAGGGGTATTTATAGGAAAATGTGGGAGTTAAATTGTGTTAATTAAATAATTGAAAATCAAATTAAATTGGGCATGGGGAGAGAGAGGCCGGCGCCATTTCTTGCATGGGGAGGAGAGAAAATAAATTTTTTTGTCTTTTGATTAATTAAAGTAAGAAATGAAAGATGTGAAGTTGTATTGGAAATGAAAAATGTAAGAAATAGGTGTATGGTTTGTAAGAGTAGGTTGTAAGAAAAAGTAGAGATAGATGAATAGTGTAGAATAGTAGAAAATAGTGTAATGTAAAAGTAGACATGACAATTTAATACCGGTAGTGAGAAAATACGAGTATAAAGGCGATATCTGATATTTTTAGTTATCGAAAAATTACGAAATTGATATTTTTGGAAATCTTATATTTTTACGAGTCTAACGGTGTATTCGGAATATTTTTCCTATTCCGGGCTTCCGGACACATTTTTCAACAACTGTGTCCGTTCGGGTTCAACGGACATCCGAAATTCGCGAAACTGAAACTTTTATAAAACCTAAGGTTATTACGAACTATCCGAGCTAATTTTTCCAACTTCGTTTTCTATGACTTGAGAAGACGGCAATGCCGGAGTTAAACGGTTACGGTAAACTAGGGTTTTGTTTGACCTAAGGATCCGTTTGACTTCCGTTTAGGGTTTTGGTCTTTATTTGTGGATCGAAAATTTCGGGGATTTACATAGGGCATATGAAGGGGGGGGAGGGGGGTAGCGCTGGCCATGAGTGATGTTAGGGGAGAGAGATTTTATTTTTTTTTTATTTTTGTTAAATAAAAGATGTAATATGTAAAGTAGATGTGAAATAAAGTTATGGGAAAGGTAAAAAGTAAATATTATAGGTAATGTGGTGTGTAAGAATAGGTGTAAGGAAAAGTAAAGATAAAATAATAGTGTAGAATAGTAATGAATAGTGTAATATAAGATAGATATGACTAATAAAGTACTAGTAGTAAGAAAATACACGTATAATAGCTATATCTGTTATTTTTACTCACCGAAAAATTTTGAAATTGATATTTTTTAAAACATTATATTTCTACGAGTCTATCGGTGTATTCGGAATATTTTTACTATTTCGGGCTTCCGGACACGTTTTTTGAGAACTGTGTCCGATCGGGTTCAAAGGACACCCGAAATTCGCAAAACTGATATTTTTATATAACCTATGGTTATTGCGAACTATTCTAGCTAATCATCCCAACTTTGTTTTCCAGGGCTAAAGAAAACGGCAATGTCGGACTTAATTGGTTACGGTAAACTAGGGTTTTGTTGACCTTTAGGGTTCCGTTTGACTTCCGGTTTAGGGTTTTATGCTAAACCGATTCCAAAAATTTGGAGGTTTACAATCCTAATACTATGGTGGATGACGCTGCTATGAGTAGGTGATCCAAAACTAGGATAAAGCTCCTTCAGTCAGGTAATGTTAAAACTTTAGTGGATGATGCTCTTTTGAGTAGGTAATCCAAAAACTAAGAAAGCGCTCCTTTGAGCAGGTGACCCAAAACTAGGACAATGCTCCTTCGAGCTGGCGATCCTAATACTATGGTGGATGACACTCTTGTAAGTAGGTGATCCAAAAACATAGGGTAGCACTCCTTCATGTAGGTGATCATAATACCTTTTTGGATGACGGTCCTTCAAGTAAGTGATCTAAAAACTAGGATAGAGCGCCTTTAAGTAGGTGAGTGGTGTTTCTCTAAGCAAGCAGTCCTACAAATAGGACTGCACTCCTTTGAGCAAGTGATCCTAATACCTTGTTAGATGACATTCCTTCGAGCAGTTGATCAAAAACTAGAATAGCGCTCATTTGAGTAAACGATCCTAATATTATGATGGATGATGCTTCTATGACCAGGTGATCTTAAACTAGGACATCGCTCGTTCGCTCTGGCGATCCTAAAACTTTAATGGATGATGCTCCTTCAAGCAAATGATCCAAAAAAATTAGACAGTGCTCCTTCAAGTAGATGATCCTAACACCTTAATGGATGACGCTCCTTCGAGCAGATGACCCCAAACTAGGACAACGTTCCTTCGACTAGTGATCCTAATACCTTGGTATATGACACTTCTACAAGCAGTTGATCCAAAAATTAGGACAGCACTCTTCTACGCAAGTGATCCTAATACTTTACTGGGTGATGCTCCTTTAAATAGGTGATCTAAAAACTAGGACAGTACTCCTTTAGGCAAGTGATCCTAATACCATGGTAGATGATGCTCTTACGAGCAAGCGATCTAAAAACTTATGATTACGCTCCTTCGAGTAGACAATCCTATTACTTTTCGTTGATGATGCTCCTATAAGTAGGAGGTCAACACTCCTTCGAGCAGGTGATCTTAAAAATTTTAGTGGGTGATGCTCTTATGAGTAGGTGATAAAAAATAAACTAGGATAGCCCACATTCGAGCCGAATTTTCAAATGTTATTTTTTGTTGAAACTAATATAGATCTTGAGTTTTCTAACACTTTCCTACTTCCATCAAGCTATTACAAGCTATTTAATGAACATAAAACAAAAGCCTAATGCATGAAGAAACTTAAAACAACTAACTAGATCTAGTCTACTAAACTAGTTATAAGTGCATGAACACTATGATGGTTATGTGAACATGATTAGATTATGAATATATGCACAAATCATCAATAATAATAACATAGCTTAATAATAAAACAAGATGATACAAAATATGTCACGCCTCAAAGGGTACCCTAAACGTGATAGTCCGCCACACGCAATATTAAAGCTTAAGTATGACAACCTTAGCCATTCCCAAAAGCTTTTATATTAAGTGTAAGGTGTGCTTTCACAACTTTAGAGGACCATATATGGAATTATGAAGTTTAAGAAGATATAAATAACACATTAAGAAAAGAGGATTCATAATAATCATTCATTCATATCCATGGTTTTACAATCTTAGGAACATTTCCCCTTGATCACTACTCTATTACATTGACATTTGTGCATCAATACTAAAGCTATACTTTATCTAAATTTCTATTCTCCAAAAAGAAATTACCTGCCCACAGAATCTACGAAGCCTTAACCATAAATAGGGAAACTGCAAAAGATATCTATGGGGGTATAAGCTAATAGGCTTAGTGAGAACTATTTCCATAAATAACTTCTTGTAATAAGATTTCAAACAAGTTCTTTAAACAATCAAATGTAATGCAACATACACGTGGGCAAACAAGCATATAGTTTTCCGGGAACTATATGTTGAATGGATTTGTGCCCTCCATCCGGCGTTTGGTTATACTTAACCTCAAAACAAGTAGTTTTAGTTAAAAAGTTTTATGCTCACGAGCACTCATCGTCAAGCATTCCGAATCTACTTGATTTGACCTTGCTTTCGGATCTTCCGC
Source organism: Combretum micranthum (assembly GCA_024138025.1). NCBI lineage: Eukaryota > Viridiplantae > Streptophyta > Magnoliopsida > Myrtales > Combretaceae > Combretum > Combretum micranthum. Next base: position 606,710 of record JAMXBD010000163.1, read on the forward strand.
CAAGCATTTCCCTTAAGCCGCCAAGCAATCGCTTTCGGATCTTCCACTAAGTGTTGCTTTCGACATGAGCTTACTATCCTTCTCACCCAAGGATAATAACCCAAAATGCAATGTGACTCACTTCGTGGCATGCATGAATCCATTTATTTATAATGTCATAGCATAATTATTATTGAATTTTTAAGGCGATCAAATAATTTTATACAAATCAATGGTTATACTAAAACAAGCATTTAAAATAATTCAGCTCCGATATTCTTAGGATTCTTTCAAAGAATTATTTTACATACATATCGGTTTATCTTTTCCTAATTCTAATTCCACTAATTTACAAGCACAACAAATATAACATTTTAAGGAAATAAACTCACGATGCCATGTCGACTATTCCTCTAGGTGGATGAGTCGTTCACACACTCCACTTAGTCGTAATAATCTTCAGGATAAAGAAATCCTTCCTCGGGGTCACCTAGCCAAAGAAAATGCCCACAATGAGTATTCCTTGATGATTTTCTTGAATTTTGACAAAACAATATCAAAAGAACGTTAAAGTTCGTATAAAGGAATGTTCCAACTTAAAATGGCCATAACTTTGTCATTTTAACTCGGAATCGTGCATATAATATACCAGTTTCTACCTATTCGAAAAGATCTATCCATTTCTAAAACTATTTTTGTCAAACCACATCATTTAGGCCCCGAAACAGTGGCGACAAAATTCACCACGAATTTTCTAACACAAAACAACTTTGGTTCAAGAAATCAAAATTTGTTTGATAAATACTTAGTTATCTGTATAGTTGAAAAATTCTCTTTTTATAACTATATAACTCATATTTAAACATGCTCAAGTGTTTTGTTGTCCAATTATTTTTCTTGAGTAAAACAATATAATTTTCAAAAATTGTTTTTGTAAATTTCTTGAAATGAATACCTTGTTTCCTTTGTTTTCTAAAAATGTTTTATGTTGGTTTTATTATTTTTCCCAAGTAAAATTAAATTTTTATATTTTCTAACTTTTCTATACTAATACTATTTTGGAGTTTTTACACTATTCTTCCTATTTATTTTTCTTGTACAAATTCTTTTGTCTATTTGTTTGCAAAAATCTTTACTTGAAAATTTCTCATTCTTTTCTCATGCCTTATGTTTTTCATAGAAATCATCCATTCATAAAAGTTTATTTTCTTGATAAAACAAAGTGGAACAATATGTGATTTAAGAAACTTTTTATAATAAAAGTAGTTTCTAAAATCTTAATAGTTTCTTCTTGTAACTTGAAAAGAGATAACTTTATTTTTGTTTTTCAAACCATAGATTTCCTTCTTTACATAAACTTATTTCTAATGTGTTAAAGTCTTCTTTTTGTCAATTTATTTTTTTAGAACTTCAAACTTTTGGACAACAATCTAAATAAACATGATTTATGAGAATAAAAGTAAACAAAAATAACATAAATAATAAAGTCAAGTATTGGAGTCTTAGCTTTCTCAAGGCTCCCAAGACTAAGAAGTAGACTAGTCCCAAAATAAATAAAATGAAAGAACGGAAAATTTGTTTTTACTTGTTGAGGACAAGTCTAAGACTAGAGACTAGTCTTAATTTAGCAAGGAACAAATAAATAAATTGCAATAGAATAAATAAATAAATTGCTTTGCATGAAATAAATAATAGTTAGCAGTACTGAACAAGCGAGTCATCGGTCCGGGGAAAGAAAAGGACCGCCTTTGCAAAAAAAAAAAAAGGAACTCGCTTAACTCGCTAGGCCTTCGGAACAAAGGTGATTCTGTTCATGCTTCAGACGATCTGGCTAATTATATATACTTCTATCTTATCTAATTATAGACTTTTCTTCTATTATAATATAAAGGCGAACCTAACCTATAGGCCTGTTTTAGCGCGTTTCAAAAGGTAACCGGTAACAATAATAAAAACAAAAATGATAACATAAACATAAATGGATTTGCATGAACAAGAACAATACATGAACATAATGTAGCTTCCATAACTTGTAGTCTTTGGAAACTCACATTATGGTTATGTAAAGTTACATGACATGAAGAAGAAGAAAGTATTATGAAGTGGTTACCTAAAGAAGACTTTGGTATGGTTATGTGGTTATGGGTTTTGGTATGTTGGTAGAAGTTGTTGTGGAATTATTTTGAGAGAGTTTTTGGATGGTATTTTGAGAGAGTTTTGAGAGGAGAAATTGAGAGAGTTTTGGTTAGAAATTTGTGGGTAGTGAATGTGTGAAAGAAGTGAAAGAGGAGGGGGGTATTTATAGGAAATTGAGGAGTGATTTTTTGTGTGATTAAAATAAAAGAAAAATAAAACAAATTGAGGGAGAGAGGAGGGGAGGGGGCGCCAGCCATGTGAGATGAGAGGGGAGAGAGATTTTATTTTTTTTATTTTTGTTAAATAAAAGATGTAATATGTAAGGTAGATGTGAAATAAAGTTATAGAAAAGGTAAAAAGTAAGAATTATAGGTTATGTAGTGTGTAAAAGTAGGTGTAAGAAAAAGTAGAGAGAAAAGAATAGTGTAGAATAGTAATGAATAGTATAATATAAAGTAAATATGACTAATAAAGTACCGGTAGTAAGAAAATACACGTCTAATAGCTATATTTGTTATTTTTAGCTACCGAAAAATTACGAAAATGATATTTTTGAAAACCTTATATTTTTACTAGTCTAACGGTGTATTCAGAATATTTTTACTATTCCAAGGTTCCGGACATGTTTTTCAAGAACTGTGTCCGATCGGGTTCAAAGGACACCCGAAATTCGCAAAAATGATATTTTTATATAACCTATAATTATTACGAACTATTTTAGCTAATTACTCCAACTTCGTTTTCTAGGGCTAAGGAAAATGGCAATGCCGGACTTTAGCGGTTACGGTAAACTAAGGTTTTGTTGACTTTGGGAATCCGGTTGACTTTTGGTTTAGGGTTTTAAGCTAAACCGATTCCAAAAATTTGGGGGTTTACAAAATAACTTCAAATAACAATATCTATAACATTGTGATGGTAATAACCTCATGTTCAAGTGTTTCCACTTCCCCAGCTTAAAGCTCATGGGGATTTTGTGTGGAATCACACATGAATGAACTTGCCATTACATGTTTCAAGATCCTAAAGTATAGATCTATTACTTATTTGTTGTGTGGAGTAAGAAATTGGAAGGAAAAACAAATTGTGTGTGTGGGTAATGGGAGGGGAAGCTCACTGCAAGGGGAAGAGAAAAGAGAGGATTTTACTTTGAGTGAAATTTTGAAAGAGTAGAAATGAGGAGAGAGTATGTAAATGAGTATATATATGGAGTAAATTACGGTTGTTTGTTTAATAAATTAGATAAAAAAATCAAGAGAGAGCAGCTGAGAGAAGGGGGGGAGGGGGAGGAGGGGTGGTTGTGGTTTGAGTGTTAGAGAGAGGGAGAGATTGAAATTGTTTTGATTTGTAATTTATGTGATAAAAAGTATTAAATGTAATAATTTGTTAAGAGACAATTTTTCTTGGAAAAGAAAATGTAATGGAGTGTTTGTAAGGATGTAAGACCACGGTATGGGTTATATGTGTAGTTGGTTGTACTTGTGAATAGTGATAAATAGTAGACAAGACAATTACTTTACCGGTAGTAAAAAAAATATAGGAAAAAGGCTATAATAGCAATTTTTATAACTCGGAAAATTATAAAACGTATATTTTTGAAATCCTTATAAAATTTTGATTCTAAAGAGTATTCCGGAATATTTTTTTGAATTCCTAGTTCCAGGGCTCACTTTTCCGTAATAGAGCTCGGGAAGGCCCGGAATAGAAAATTTTTCGAAATCAAAACTTTTTATGGTTTGAAATATAATTTTGAACAATATTCCACATTAAATTACTTTACAAAAATTCTGTTAGTTGAAATCGAAGAAAAGCTGGATCCAAGGTTCCTAGGTTTCCCCTTCAAGCTTAAACTATTCCGACTTAGGGTTTTGGTTTCCTATTTCCGGAGTTTACTTGGTTACTAGAAAAACCAGGTTTACATATAATCTGAAAAATTATTTAACTGATATATTTAGAAATCTTATGAAATTACGAATCTATCGGTACTAATATCATATATTTAATATTTCGAATCCCGGGGCAAGCTTTTCGAAGTCTGTACCTGATCGGGTTCAAAATAGATCGAAAATATGATAATCTTATCTTTTAAAACATCCTAATATTATTACGACCTAAACTATACTCTTTACTCATATTCTGATTCATTGGCTTAGGAATACAAGATTGTTGGATTTAAACTACTAGGGCTTTCTTGGGAATTGTTGACTTAGGTTTTTCGGTTTAGAACCTTGCCAATTTGGAAACAACATATTTAATTCGAGAATATTTATTTTAAATTTTATTTTTGTAAGTATTTAATATCTCTTAATGTTTTCGGAATTCTTAAATTAGGTTTTATATTCGAGGGTTTATTGTTACTTACTGTTTAGCAATTTGTGTTTAGGTTCTATATTACCCGATTTTACAAGTCAGGGTTAAGCATAAATTTTGTTATACATAATGGTTTTGGGTTTGAAGACTATCAAGTTCTTATTTTACTTTTAAAGATTTTCTTTTTCTTCAAGATTAAGAAATTTCTGAATTTGTTCAAGATTTTGGATTAGTTGAAGTTCGGTTTTAATTGGGAGTCATTTTTAAAGTTTATTTTAAATGTTTATTTTGGAATTATTTACTAAAATTTTCCGGGACTTACAGGATTTATTTTGCCTCCTATCATTCTAGGCTTAAAAAAATGAGATATTTATCTTAGTTTTTCAAATTTCTACTTCTTCATTTTGCCAAAAGATAATTTGCTAAATACCTTTTTTATATACTGGACTTATATTTTAGAGATTAGGTCCAACAAGTAATTAGTAATTGATCAAGCCTCTTTGGTTGTCCCTTAATTTTGATTTCATTTTATTTGTAGTTCACCTTTAACATAAAGTGAGTGATCATTGGGCCAACAATTTGAAGTATCTTTGCTTGTTAGCAAATTTTTCTTTTTCTATCTTTTTTTTATTTCCTTTTGTTTTTTTATTAAAACCTTTTTTTTATTTTTAAATATTTATTAGAAAACTATTTTCTAGAAATGACAATAGTTTCTACAAAGAGGGATGGATGGACAATATTTTACAATATAAAGTGGAAGTTCATTTACAAAAATGATTTTTTTTTTTGCAATTTTCAAACCAAAAAGTATTTTAAAAATTAATATTTTTTTTAATTGTAAAAAATAATGATGACTATTCAAAAAATTTACAAATGGTGATTGGAAAGTTGATATTTAAAAAGTGAAAGAGAAAGGCAGATTTGATACTAAAGGAATAAAATACCTATGACAAAAGTTATTCTAGTTTAAAGACTCTATATCTATCTAGAGGGAATGATTAATCTAAAACGAGGATTTACAAGTCTACTATGCACTTTTTCATCTTTTATGTACAAGTTTTTTTTTTCCCTATTTTTTATTCTTTTATGAGTTATAGAAGAGTGCTTACAAGTTTAACAATTTTTTTTTTTAGTGTTTTACTACAAGAACAAATAATTTGAAATATATATACATATAAGAAAGATAAAATGGCTCTATTATAATCAACATGAATTTGTCATTCATTTCAATTAACAACGTTGATTACAATTGAACTTTTTGCAGAATACAATTTTTTTTTTTTCAAAAAGTCCCAAGATGTCATATTCATTTGGCTTAGGAGGCTTCTTGTGGAGAGGAAAGGATTCCATGGTTAGTTGATTTAACAATAAAGCCACACGAAGGGAACTTTGTTTGTCCAACCGACCTGATAGCTCTTAGTTGTCCTTTTAATAGAGTCCTTTTCTTCTAAGTCTCTAGGCTCTTTCCTCTTGAATATAGGCCTCTTTCTCAGCCAAGCGAAGATGCGAATTGGGAATCCTTAAGATGTAGATAAGTTTACAATCTTTTGTGGATCGCTTGACATCTTCTTAGAATAAATGACAAATTCATGGAAAATTGTTATGAGCCATTTTATCTTTCATTTATTTGAAAATTATTTAAAAAGTGAGGAAATCTATTTACAGATTTTTTTTTTTATATTAACATGATGTGTGTACTATTTTGCAAGAGTAGGGAAATTTTTTTTAAGACTATTTACAATTGATTGCAATACCAACATTTGATCACTATTTATAATGTATAGATTTATTTTACAATACAAACTATACATGCATATGTAAATCACACGGATGCAGATAGAGGGGTTGACAACTAATTAATAATGGGGGCAATTTTGATATTTTCATTTGAGTTATAACTTTGTTTTTTTTTTTTTAATGAGATAAGATAAATAATTTACGGGAGAAGGATTTTAAAGGGGATTTGAAACCACAATTCTCTAAGATATACCCCATTATTATTTATTTGCCAACCCATGTACATGAATGCAATTGGATGGGTTCTAAAGGTCCCTCAATTAATGGACCGCGGGTCACATTAACGAAGTGGGGGGCTAATCTGTATCTTGTGTAGTAGGTTTACCACAACATCTGACACCTATTAGGGCCTGCTGTCTTAGGGTCCTAAGGTGGCTTCATTTTTTCCACATCTAGCGCATACCCCTAAACCCCAACCACACACCCATCCCCCCCAAACCAAAAGAGGAAAAAAAAAAGAATTTATGTGCCCCTTTCTTTTTGGGAACATTCAAAACAATAACATCTTTTATTTGCATCACTTGAGGAAATGTTAGTACAACTATTTAAAGATCAAGCATTCTACAAATAATACAAAAATGAGCATTAAAGAAATGAAACTTTAATTTAAGAATTGCTAAGCGACTAGGCCTCTTAAAATAATAGTCTTTAGTAGAGTCGCTAAGTTGCAAGGTTAGATTTTTCATTTTCTTATTTAATCTCTTTCAATTCGATTTACATGAAACCTTAACCTATTTGATATAAATCATTGGATAAAAATTAAAAGAAATATATTTTTTATGAAAAGATTGGGAGTCACAGGGAAACAAATGTAAATTAGGACCAATGGATTAGTCAAGCCTAACTTAGCAAATAGTTTGTGAGAAAAGTTAATTAAAAACCAATTTTTTAAATAACCAAATTTCATGGATTTGGGAACTAGCCTATTAAAACCAAATGGTTACCACCTTTAAATTTTTTAACTAAAGTTCATTCCTTTAATGCCCTAAAGTTTATTAATATATTTACACAATATGCTGATTACAAGTTATTGCTATAATTTATAAATTAAGACAGGTGATTATAATATTTATAATTGGTAAAAATAATATCTACAATGGCAAAGGATTTTTTTTTTATTTTTTATATCACCCTAGAGGTGCCTGTGTATCCCCTAGTCGGGATCAAACAATACATGGTTCTTTTAAGAAAATTTTTGTGTGTTGGTATTTTTCATTTTTTGAACTTTTTTCACTATAAATTTCTTACACTTTGTCTTTTTGGTAAAACTAAAATTTTTGTGATCTTAACCCTAAAGAAACATCCCTTTAATCTTTCTTTTAAAAAAAATATTTATTTTTCTAAGTGACACAAGTTCTCACCTTTTATTATACATAAATTTCATGTTACCCCATTTTATTATTTGTTTATTTATTTATTTATTTTCTTTATTACTAATTATACATACTTGTTATTTGCTTTATTTTTACGTTATCACAAAGCAACCATTTCTATAAGTATATTATTATTCCTTTTATTTATTTTTTCATTTTCTTTCTTTTATCATTTTTTCTTATTTTCTGTTTTTTTATGACTATTAAATTAATTAAGAAAATAATTAACTAAAAGAGGGGCAGGAGACTTACTTGCATTTATGGTGCATGGGTTGGACCTCCAAAGTTGAGTTGTGTGGAGCAGCGGCTAGCGATGTTGGAAGGCCACAATCATATCTGAAAGGGCTAGAGGTGAACGATGAGCAACCCCATGGTGGTGGTTCGAGCTGAGATGCGATCGCAGGCAGTGTTTTGCGAAGGGCAGGAGCAGTCAATGGTTATGTTGGTCAAAGATGATTCCAATGACTTTAGTGGTTATTCAAGCTACAAGATCTAAGCTTGGCTTACCTGGAAGCTTCCTGTAGCAGTGATTTCGCTCGATTTTGCCTACAGAACAACCAATTCAAAGAAAATCCTTCGAAACCCTAACTTCTAAAGCTAACTTTGATTTAAGCTTTTGATGTGATTTCTTTGTGTTTGTAGCTTCCTTGAGCTTCTATTTATATTGTTGGAGCTTGAGTAAAGTTGGAAAACCCATTAAAGCCTCTTAATCAAAATTGCAAAAATTAGGGTTTTTTGAATTCAAATTTTAATCAATGGTGAATTTATATTTTTCCAATGAATGAGATGTATTCTTTAGTTTTTTCCAGTTAACTATTGATCACAGGGAGTTTAATTGAGATTTAATTTGATTGAAATCACCATTAATGGTGATTTCAAGCTCGGTCATTGCTTTACTTTGCCTAATTTTCATGGTCAATTTTGACCATGTGAAATTATGAACTGAGATTAGAAATTGGTCTCAATTCATAGTATCCCATGCATAGTTCACAATTTCACCATTAGTTAGGTGAAATTGTGGAGTTAAATGGGTAAAAAATGGCCAAAAAAGAAATAAAAAGAGGCATTCTACTTCCTCTGAGATTTGATCCCATGACCTCTTAAATGCATGTCCATGAATTATCCTTATAGGCTATTGGCTGGTAACTCAACATAGATTATATAGAAATTATATTTAAAGCTTTAAAATTGGCCCCAATTATATGGGCAATCCCATTATGAACCATTTAATTAGTTCCAAAATGTATATATTATAAAAACCTATATTATGTTAAGCCTATAATACTTATTTTAAGCTTATAATATTAAAATTTTGCAACTCTCATTATTATTATTATTAAGTTTTAGGATTAATATAATATTTTTCTTATTATATATTAAAGCCTCAATTATAAAAAATGGGATATCTATTGTATCGATCTCAAAAAAGCGGCACAAGCTCCTTCACTTATGCTCGTATCTCGATGGTTGCAGACTAGTTGTTACTTCTTCGCTGTATAATCTCTAGCAATATTTGCAGAACTTGTGACGGTTCCGACTATAAGACTTACTAGCCAAGAAATTCAACATGATCCACCATTTTTTGATGTTATCCCAATTTGTGGGCATTGAGAACTTTTACTACACATTGAAATAAAATACCTCCATTAGTGAAGAAATAGAGTTGAAATAATTCATATAAGTATGTATAGGATAAGAAGTATACTTACCATAATTTTTCGGATAATTTTGTGATAATGTGCCTCAAAGACGACTAACCGCAGCTTACTTCTAACTCCCTACTCATATAACTTGGTTGATGCCCTATGGGGGAGTAGAAAATCTATCTTGATTAACCCTGAAAGCTTCTATGTGAGGCTTAGATATCCATTGAGCCCTATCTATCAGTCGGACAAGACTAGCCTATGTATCTTAGTCAGCAACGAGTCTCGTTAGTAATCTCTTATAAGCTAAGTAGACAAAAAGGGCGAGACTCACCTTTTCTAGACACGTCTTTAGTTAAAGTTTTTACTAGTGAGTGTAGGATGTTCTAAAGTCCATTATGATGGTGTTTGTGTAAACCCCCGAAAAATTCCTAATTCTTAGAAGATAATCTTAAAAGTCTAAGTATCAAAAATTTAAATCCTGAAAATCAACTCAAGATAAAAAACAAAATTCTAGACCGAGTCAAAACACTGGAAACGAAACCCTAAAAATCGAATCAAGTTAAAACTTAATTCCAAAAAAGATAAAAAACGAGCTTTCTGAATCTTGAGAAAACGAGAACCCTTGAAACAAAATATAAAGTCCAACTGCCGGTATAATCAACGTCCGTACACCAATTAAATCATCTGCCCAATTCCTAAAACGCGAATCAAAACGATAGATCCAAATATCGCTTAACAACGAAATGATAAAATCTTAAATCCTTCGGTAAAATTTTAGAATTATAATTTTTAATTTCACCAAAAATCAAACTGAGTCAACTCATAACCCTAGACTCGGTTAAACGATCCCTATTAAATAATCACAAATAAAATAAGATAAAATATAGATGTCTAGTTAAAAATATAAAATGATCAAAACTCAAAAATTATACGATCTTACGAATATCTCGACGAAACTGGAAGTCAAACCAGAACCCTAAAGTCAACAAAGCCTATAACGAACCCTAGTGTTTAAGATCTGGCAATCCCGCGTTTTCAAACCCTAGAAAATGAAATTAAGCCAATAGCTTAAAATAGTTCGTAATAATATAGGGTAACATAAAAATATCATATTTGCGAATTTCGAGTGTCCTTCGGACTCAATCGGGACCAGTGCTCGAAAAGCGTGTCCCGAAGCTCGGAACATTAAAAATATTCCGTTTATACCAATAGACTCATAAAAATATAAGGATTCCAAAAATATTAGTTTTATAATTTTTCGGTAGCTAAAAATTACAGATATCGCATTTTACACGTATTTTTATTACTACCGGTACTTTAATTGTCTAGTCTACTATTCATTACTATTTCACTATCTCTACTTTTTCTTACACCTATATATCTATTTTCTTACTTTTTATATTTTCAATACACCTTTTATCAAATCATACCTTACATATTAATTATTTTCTTACAAAATTCATTTAAAAAATCAACTCACTCCCCCTCTACAAGTACAAGGACGGCGCCTCCTCTCCCTCTTCCAACAAATTATTTTTCTTTTTCAATTTATTTAATTACATCAAAAATTCACTCCAAAAATTCTATAAATACCCCATTTCTCTTTCATTCTTTCACACAATTCATTCTACTACAAAAACTCTCTCAAATTCACTACACAAACTCTCTCCATAAACTTTTCCTCTACCAAAACTCTCTTACCAAATACTCATAGGAATTCCCCTTTATACAATACAACTACCATTTCTTCATAACCACATAACCATACATTCACTACCATCTTTATATCACAAAAATACCTTAGGTAAAAATTTCTTTCAACCATTTATTTATCCATGTCATGTAAATTAGCATGACTATGGTGTTATTTTGGAACTCATATGAGTAGTAAAAACAACAACATGTTCATGTTTTGTTATTGTACATAAGCTTTCTATTTGATTATGTTGTTATTATTATTATTGTTATTATTTGCTTCTAATCTAGCTTATATTATGTATATTATGTATATATATTTAGAGCATATAAGCTCATTTGTTATTTATTTACTTTCAAGTTATGTAATTTATTTATTCATGTTATTATTAAGACTAGTCTTTCTAGTCTTAGACTTGTCCATATCAAGTTAAAACAATCTTTTATTTATTTTCTTTAATCTTTCGGGACTAGTCCATTCTTAATCCCGGGATGCCTTGATAAAGCTAAGGCTCCAATACTTGACCGGGATACCTTGATGAAGCTAAGGTTCCCAATACTTGATATTTATTTTCTTCTTATTATTTGTTTCTAAGTATTTTCTTATGTTCTTATTATTTTATATGCTCATAATACTTGCATTTATATAATGTTAACGTCTCAACTAATCTAAAAAATAGAATTTTACTTTACTAGATGAACTCAAAGCTAAATTTTCGATTATATGATTTATCACAAAATCATGAAATTATTATCAAAAACATAAAAATAGAGTTTTCTCAATGTTTTCTTAAAAATAACAAAGATAGATTACCTAGGAAACATAAGAAATAACTATTTCTTAGAATATCATGTTAACCTAAGCTTTAATAAAATAATTAATATTAAAAGTTTTTACAAAAAGCTTAAGATTTAAACTCTTTTAAACTTCATAATAAAACTAAGAAAAAAAACTAGTTTTCAAAGTTAAGATAAAAATCAACTCATAAAGTTATGAACCTACTTAAGAAAACAATGATTTTCAAGTTCCTAAAAGATGAACTATTTTCAAAGAATATAAATAAAAATTAGAAACAAATGATTTTATCAAATAAAGATGACTCTTTTCAAAATAAATAAAAGAACAAGTTCTAGAAAGCAAAAACTTATATTTTAGAAATAAATATAAGAAGACAAGATTCATTTTCTAAAACTATCCTACATACAAAATTATAAAAAGGTTTTCAACAACCTAATATACTTTTTGATAAAAATTGATCTTTTATCACTAGAAGTGAAATTTATGAAAAACTAAGGTTAAAGGAAAATTTACTTGTTGTGGAAAAAGAATGAAGAAAATAAAGTAAGAATATACTCATTTATAACAACCAAGAAAAATATAAAGTTTCTTTAAATACTGGAAAAGAAAAAGTTAAAGTTTAAATGAATTGTTTTATGAAATGAATTGTTCAGATACTACCATTAGGATTTTTGCATATAAAGTGAGCTTACCTATATATTCAAATTGTTTATCATATATATATTTATATACATATATTGTTTCAAAAGGATTTTCTTTAAAATGAAGTTGAGTTAGAAAATGGGTTTGCAAAAGTTTAGAAATAATTCGTTTTAAATCTACACCTGACGTTTTCGGAACCCAAATGACCTTTTATGATAAAGATAAGTTTAGAAATGGATAGACCCTTTCGAAGAGGTACAAAACGGTATATTATATGCGGAATTCCGAGTTAAAATGAGCAAGTTATGGCCATTTTAAGTTGGAATTTCTTCTTATACGATTTTACGACGATTTTAAAAAAAGTTTAGAATATCCAAGGATAGGAATTTCATAAAAGACTTATCCCGAGTATTTCTTTTGTCTAGGTGACGAAAGATACGAGAATACCCTACCCGGGGATTACTACGACTAAGAAGATAGCAAAATGGACGAGTGAGTTATTCCTCCTGATTTCGTTACTTTGCTTGTGCTTGTAAAGTAGTAGCATTAGTATACTAAGAAAAGATAAAAATGGATATATATACTTGGGGGATTCGGGATTATATGTATATATGTGATTCTATGTTTATGCGTGAAATGAGAATTAAGAATACCGCAACTTCGAATTGCTTGTTTAAATAATTTTGTTTACTTACTTGTATGATTTTTTATTGTTTGCCAAATTGATTGATCGCCCCTAATAAACCTTAATAAGGTTTGGCTTAAGAAAAATAAAACGCTCACGCATAGCATCCATCGAGTCACATCTATTTCAAAAGGCTGCTACTCCTACGCGTAGAGTTGGATTGGCTGTGATCGTGTGATGCCACGGGCCATGTTCCTTCCTGGAGAATCCAAATCGCTTGGGCAAAGCAACTCTAGGTTCGGAGCCGAGCCAATCAAACGCTGTGGGTGAGGACCTGGGGACTAGCAGTAGAAGGTCAAGGACCTTCAACCCCGATTCCCTAACCTTGTTACGGAGGGGTAAATCCGTTCTATATATAGTTTCCAGATAACTATATATATTTGCGTAATCATGTGGTTGTTTTATTGTATGCATAGCATATGTGTGAAAATCTAAATGAACTTGTTTGAAAATATGGTGCGAATGAAAAGGAATATCTCACTAGGCTAGTTGTAGCTTATACCCCTATAGATTTGTTGAAACAGGTATACCCATGGCTTAAATTGAGGATTATGATATTAAGGAAGTCATGGAAGGATGTTAAGCTCCTATGAAGGAAATGGAATTGTAAGATGAAATAATTTTGTAAGGTTCTTTATATGTAATGACCTATATGATTAGTGATGTATATTTATTTGAAGAGAGATATGCCCCTAAGAATTGAAATATAATATGTATGTTTTATGATAAGTATTCTCTTTGCCTTGTTACTTATTTATTATCAATATAAATTGTGCTACTTCGATGCGTCCCCTTGGTTGTGATGTACGCTTTGTACATGATATAGAAGCCTTTGCGTGACTAAGGTAGTCATTCCTAGGCTTTAGTATTGTGTACGACAAACTGCCACGTTTAGGGTACCCCTCGGGGCGTGATAGTTTGAGTTCACAATGTTTCTCTCATATCATTACATGAATTCCTACAATCCACAACGTATAGAGATTTTGTAAAACTTCACTAACTAGTATATGATTAATAACATTTATTAAATATTGCATGAAACATATTAATGCTAACATTTGCGAATAAGGCTTGAAAAGAAAAAACATATGATTTGATTTTTGGCATTATTTTCAAATTGAACATAAAAAAAAAAAATTTCTTAAATTTATATATGTCTTAACTTCCAAAAATTTATTCACCCTTGGTTGTAATTGTCATGCCCCAGAGGGTACTCTAAACGTGGCAATCCGCCGCACATAATATTAAAGCTAATGAATGACAATCTTAGTTACGCAGGAGTTTTGATATCACGTGCAAGGCGTGCTTTCAAGATAGTAGGAGACTCAAAGGGGTATTACGTTTAAATAGATAATAAAAGCATGCAAGAACTTATAAAGGTAAACATCTAATTATCATTAAGATAAAAGTTTCTTACAACTTCTTAGGGGCATTCCCCCGTTCTAAAAGCCTTGCTCAACCTAAGCCATATTTAAATATACATGAATATATCATAAGTCTACTATAGAGATTTATTTTAGAAGTCTACATCCAAAACTAAATATATAAACTTCTTCCAAAAACTCCTAGTAGCTTTGGCTCATACCTGACAAAAGAGGCTTCTTGGTGCCAACCATAAGTAATCATACTGTAACAAAAAGCTATAGGAGTACAAGCAAATCAAGCTTAGTGAGATAACTCTCATCTTCAAAACATTTCCATAAACACACACAAATATTTAAACAATCATATGAGAATGCATCAATCACATGAGCAAACAAAATACACACGATTAACCGAAAACCATGTGTAGCATGTATTTTACACCCTCCATGTCGAGGGTTGGGTGGTTACCGGCCCATATGACCATCAATATTTGCAGACTTATCGACTCCTACTTGTCCTGCACACTTTCTAGCTCCTACTAGCCCATGTAGACTTTCTGGCTCCTACTAGCCACCACTACGACTTCTCGTTTCCCTACATGAATAATAGTAGTAAAAAATAAATGTGACTCACAATATGTTACGGATGAATTAATTTCAATATAAGTTTATTCAATTATCGTCAAGTTTAAGTTAACAGTGACCAAAACAATATTCATCATACCATTGTAAGAAAACATAAATTATTCATCAATTTCTCTTTTGATATTCTTAGCTTTTATTCAACAACTATATCAATCAATCATGAATCCAAATCACACAACAGTTATTCATTTATCTTTTTCCTTAGTCTCTAGTGCTACTACTTGCAAGCACAAATAAGGAAAAGTAATTAGTAAGGGATTAACTTACTCCATGATGATCGCTCCTAGTCGAAGTAATCTTCCGGGAAGGCGATATCGGTTCCTTCTTCACCTAAACAAGATGAAATACCCAAAATGAGTCTTTCATTGAATTTCTATTTTAAAGATTCTAAATCTATCTTGAATTCACAATAAAAACGGATTTGAAGGAAGTTTCAACTTAAAATGGCCATAACTTGCTCATTTTAACTCAGAATTTTGCATATTATATGTCGTTTTCTACCTACTCAAAAAGATCTATTCATTCCTAGGGTTTCTTTTACTATAAAAGGTCGTTTGGGTCTCGATTTAGAAGGGTATGTATTTAATACGAAAATTCCATCCTTGAAAGACAAAAAGTTCTAATCTTTTCCTTTAATAAGGCTTGCTTAAGTAAAACTCAAATATGTATATTTTTCAAAAGAATTCCATATGTACATAAATATACTCATAATTTATGCATTAAGCTATAGGTGTTGTCTTCTTTAATTTATTTCCTTAAAACATCCTTTTTCTAGTGTTTTGGAAAATTTGCATTTGTTAGACTTTATTTTATGTGGGTGAAGTAACTTATAAAATTTTTAGATTATCAAAATCTAATATACTATATTTTGATTCTTTCGTTTATCAAAAGTGAGTTGAAAATATAGTTTGGTCTTTTGAGGTTATCTACTAAATTTATTTATAGGATTTGAAAAATAGAGTTTCCAAAAATTTTCTTTACTTGATGAGTTTATTTTTTGAAAATTCATTTTCCTTGTATATTGATTTTTTTGAAACTTATTTAGCTTTTGGTTTAGAAAGTTGATAAAAATAGTACCAAGTTATTATCTATATATCAAGACTTTATTTGAAAAGGAGATATCTTTAGACTTTAAGGAAACTTCATTTAATAGTTTTGAAAAGTGATGAGTTTTACATAAACTTTGAAAAGAGATTTATTTCAAAATATTTTTCTAAGTTTTGGAAAAACTTTGATCACATTTTATTCTTTCATCAAAAGATTCATTTTCTTATTTGGATAATACTTATTAGCTATGCATGAATATGATCATGTATTTATCTTATTTATAATAACTTATTAGCTATGCAATAATATGATCATATAAGTTTATAAAAGCAAAAAAAAAGCTTAATAATAATTGTCAAGCATTGGAAGCCTTAGTTTTTTCAAGGCTTCCTGAGATTAAGAACAGATTAGTCCCAAAAGAAAAAAAAATTGTTTTGACTTGATGAGGACAAGTCTAAGACTAGAAAGACTAGTCTTACAACAACTTGAAAGTAAATAAATTGCAAGGTAAATAAATAAATTACAAGGGAAATAAATAAATTACAATAACAAAGGAGCTTATATGCTCTAAAAGATTTATATAGCTACATAGATATATTTAGTTAGATATATATGAAAACAACATAAAGGAAAATAGTTTCATGAATAAAAACAAAGTATGAACATATTGTTGCTTTCTTAACCTCCATGGGTTTAGAAAACACACACTATACTCATACTAAGTAAATGAGCATATAGAAAGCTCTAAACTTTTACTTATAGAAGAAGTAGAAACTAGAGAAAACTTGAGAGAGCTTTTAGAGAGATTTTGAGAGAGTAATTTTTGTGTATGAAAGGTGTGAAGGAAATTGAAGGAAGAGGTGGTATTTATAAGAAAAAGTGGAGGAAATTTGTGTTAATTAAATATTTGAAAAATAAAACAAATTGAGGAGAGAGGGGGTGATGGCCGGCTCAATTCTTGAGAGGGAGAGAGAGAGAAATTTATTTTTTCTTTTTGTATTTTTGTTAATGAAAAGTAAGATATGAGAAATGTGAAGTTGTATTAGAAATGAAAATTATAAGAAATAGGTGTATGGTTGTAAGAGTAGGCTGTAAAAAAATGTAGAAATAGATAAATAGTGTAGAATAGTAATAAATAGTGTAATGTAAAATAGACATGACAAATAAAGTACCGGTAGTAAAAAAAACACGCGTATAATTGTGATAGCTGATATTTTTAGTTATCGAAAAGTTATAAAACTGACATTTTTGAAAACCTTATATTTTTACGAGTCTAACGGTATATTTGGGATATTTTTATTATTCCGAGCCTCGGGACACGCTTTTCGAAAATTGTATTTGATCGGGCTTAAAATAAATCGAGGTTTAACTAATCTGATATTTTTAAGCCTTCTCATAATATTACGAACTATTCTACATACTAATCTCTCACTTACTCACTTAGAGTGATGAACACGAGATTGGCAGACTTGACCGGTTGTGTCTAACTAGGGTTTTATTGATTTTAGGATTTCCGGTTGACCTTTTAATTAAGGTTTAAGCTTAACCTGATCGTAAAACTTTGGGGTTTACAGTAATATAATTGTTACCTATTACTCTTTTACTTCAAGCAAGAGAAATGGAAAAGAAATATATATATATATATATATTCCTAGAATAGGTTATATATTGTTATTTACTAATAATTTAACTATAGAATTTTTATCACAAACGTCATTATTAAACTCCCTTTACCAATTAGTTATTATGCTCTTTATATGATGGCATTTTATGTCTCTATTAACAAGGAAAAACATTTAATTAACATAACAAATATACCATTATTAAATTCATTATAGACAATATCAAGCACAGATAAAAAAAAAGAAAAAAAAATAAAACCTCGCTTTCTTTTACGTTCTTTCATCTTTATTTATATCAATTGTCAACAATACAATGCATAGTATTACAATATAAAAAAAATTATATCAATATATATGTAAGGCTACATTATATCAAAATATAACAAACATATGCATATTTGCTACATATATATCTATATATATATATATATATATATAAACATACAAAGGTTACATATACTAAAAACAAATATATACATATATCCTCATTATAAGAGCAACCAAAAAAAAAATAATAAAAAACTCTCTTGCTCACACAATCTATCATTATGCTTATGTCATTTAACAATATATATACATGTAATGCTATGTTATATCAAAATATAACAAACAAAAAAAAAAAAAAAAAACCACACATGCACATGTTTATGTATGCATACACAAATATATGTTCTATGCATATATCAATACAAACAAATATCGTATATTGGCAAGCGCACACACACACACACATACAACCGAACACAAGGG
This sequence comes from Combretum micranthum, assembly GCA_024138025.1. Lineage (NCBI taxonomy): Eukaryota > Viridiplantae > Streptophyta > Magnoliopsida > Myrtales > Combretaceae > Combretum > Combretum micranthum. The sequence continues at coordinate 625,197 of JAMXBD010000163.1, forward strand.
CAAACCAACTTGAGTTCAGTCTAGACTTATAGGTTTACTGGTCTAAAATATATGAACCTAGACACAAATCCATGGGGTCCAAGTTAATGGCAATTCTTGATAGTTCACAAGCCAATCCTTGGACCTATTGATTTTGGTCGCACATTAATTTTTTAATGATATAATTAAAAATAAATTAAATTTTAAATTTAATAAATTTAAAGTTATGATAAAAATTATGGTTAAGAGTATTTTGTGTATAATCAATTTTCTTAAGGGTTTATTTAGGTGTACATTTATTTATATACAAACACGCCTATCTTTAGTTATGACATTACAAATATGGGACCATAAAATGTTTTCAAGATAATAACAAGTCTCATATACTATTAAAAAAAATACTCACATCGTTAAGAAAAGAGATTTTACTTTTAGTAAAAGTCTATATAAATTCTACTAGACATGCTTTTAACTATATTGATTTCTTATGTTGTTATTAACAAAACATTAAATGTTATAAATAGTGTAATAGATAATAATTTTCACTATTCACATGAAAAATATATAAACATTTATTCTTAGTTACTTATAGTGAGGTTGGATCCGATTGCAATGGCTAAGTGCATGTAGCACGTGTCTCACGCTACACATTGTCTTAAAAGAGTGAGGTAGAAGTACACGTAAGGAATGAATAAGAGTGAGAAGGTAGGGAGGAGGAGTAGATAGTCTCAAGGAGCTTGATGCACTAGTGATAGGTGGAGGGATTATATAGTATTAACCCTACTATTTTGAAGAAAAAGACACTACAATTTTCTCTTAGCTCTATTTGGTATTGCATGAGAGTATTTCAGTAGCACGACCACGGTTCTTTAATTTTCTCAATCCGTAAATGAGAAGGAGCTCTAGGTATTTATAGAGTTTAGCTCTTGATGATATCCATTGGATCCAATTAGTCATCAGCAAGTGAGATGAGTCTTCTTATTGATAGATTTTTACATGGGCTCTCAAGCCCATTGAAGGCCTCTTTAAGTGCACGAGCTCTATGAGAAAGATTGAGATCAGATGGGTCGATCTAGTCTAACAGGCCCTACTCTAAGCCCATTATACTAAATCTTTCTTAATCATCCCAGTTTCGTAACTTGACTCTCTAAGGTTGTCACTCAACCCAAAGAGTCAAATCTAAGTCATTGTTGGTACTACATTCATACAGGGTGCTCTAGTTGTAATGATACATTATGTAACCATCTAAGACCTCTAGGAAGTTATATAAGTATTGTACAACTAACATGCCCTATGATATGGACAAATATAATAGGATCGAAGGTTGTTTAAAACAAGAAAGATATTGCATATGAATATACATATATGCGCCACAAGCAAAGATAGTAATACAAAGTCTAAGTCATCACATAAACATTACATCTTTGGTCTTCATAAGCTTCGGTCACGCCTCAACGGGTACCCTAAACGTGACAGCCAGCCGTACATAAATATTATAACTTGAGAATGACTACCTTAGTCACTCGAAAGCTTTTATATTGGTACAAGGCGTATATTCACAACAAAGGGAGATTGGTGGACTTATGCATTTTAAGATAGTGCCAGTAGAACATTTGAGGTAATGCTATTATGATTCATTAAAATAAAAGGTCTTACATCTTCTACGGGGTATTCCCCTAATAAACCTCTATAATAACATAGCCTTACTAAGACAAATAACTAAAACTAAAAGATTTTTTAAGGTAATCTACTCTAAAGCCTTTAAAATAGAATTTCTCCAAAAGCTTCCAAAAAACGTAGGCTCTACCCGGACGATCAGGGTGGTCTCGGGTACAAAAACAATAATTCTACAACACCAAAAAATCGATTTGGGGGGGAAGGGAGGAGGGTGGGGTGGTGGTAATCATAACTAGCTTAGTGAGATATTCCTTACATAAAGTACTCATAACAAAGATATCAAACAAGTCCATTAAGCAAGCATATGAAATGCAGCAACCATATGATCAAACATTACATACGTCTTGGGGTTCCAATCAACCATACTGCTAGTCCCCAAGCTTTCTTTACCTAAAGTGATCGATCCGGCCCAACTACACCATGAGGTCATATTCCCTGAATGTCTTAATTCCTCAAGATGTAGCTAGGTAGTTTGCCTGTCCGATCCCATGCTGAGGAGTAGTAGCAAAATGCAAAGATGATATTATAAGTGATATGCATGAGCAATTTAGTTATAAGAAATTTCCAATTCGACATTAGTCCATTTGAGGCGATCAATCAATATTTGCATACAGAACAATATACATAGGGGCGATTTATACTAATCAACCAGTCGAGCTCTGATATGCTTATCAATTTATTGGCCACACATAACAAATCACATATATAGTACCCATAATAACCCGCATGCATATCAATTTTTATCTTTTCCTCACATGCGTGAATATATAAAATGTAGAGGAAAACTCACTCGTCCATATTGCAACTTCTTAGCCGTAATAGTCCTTAGAAAGAGAAATCTCGTATTCTTTGTTGCTTAGATAAAAGAAATACCCGGGAAGAGATTTCATGGAAGATCTACTCAAACGTTCTAACTCTATTTCTTGATTCTTGTCAAAATTAAAGTATATGAAACCTCAACTTAAAAAGGTCATAACTTGCTCATTTTAACTCAAATTTCACATATAAGATATCATTTTCTACCTACTCGAAAAGATTTATCTTTTTCTAGGGTTATTTTGAACATTTCAATTCGTTTGAGTTTGAAAATGGATTGGTATAAATCTTGCACGAAAATTCTAGACTTAATTTGTAATTTTTCTCAATTTTATTTCACCCAAGAATTTATAGAAAAACATATAAATATTTATATGGTTGAAAAATCCTTTAATGTATGCATAGATTCATATTATATGCATGATTCTAGTGATGTCTTAAAAATAAAATTTGCAAATTTTTTTTTTATGAAAGATAGAGTTTAGTGAAGCGTCATTCTTTGACTTGTAAATATGTGATTCGATTAACAAGAAAATTCATAATTCAATATATGTATTTAAAACTTTTAGAGGTCTCATATTTTTGCACAAATTCTTTCTTAACAATTTATTTTATATATCATGGTCTTGTGACAAAAACCTAAGTGTAGTTTTCTTTAAAGAATTTCTTAAGTTTGATTCTTTCAACAAAACTATAATTCTTATATTTGTAAATGTGACACTCAATTAAAGAAATTCATATTTCCATATTTATTTTGAGTTCATGAATATTTTATTTTTATGCTAAACTTCTTTTAACTAATTATTTTTCGAAATATGAACCTTTGTGAGGAAAAATCATCCTAAGTTGCATAAAAACATTTTAAGTTTTGGCTTATGAGGAAAATTAAAGGAATAGCTTGTTGTAGATTCTTATTTATAATAACTCTTTTCTAAATCCATAATTTTTCAATACATGGACTTTTGTTAGAAAAATCCTATTATTTGTATTTCCTTAATTTCGTAAAAGAAAATGGATTTTTTTTTACTTCATAAAACTTAGTTTCTTAAGTTGCACACTGATTTATTCCTAAGTGGATTTTTTAACTAATGAGTTGATTTTAAACTTGATTTTAAGAAAGTTTTGCATAATAAAGAATTATCAACATTAAGGTTTTACATAAAATTTTGTTTTAGTAGTTTGAAAAGAGAGTGTGTATTGACACTATTTAATTAAATCTTAAAGAGGTCTACAATATTAACACTTAGAGATTTATGATGAATTTGTATAAATTTTTGAAGAAAATTTGTTGAAGCAAACTTTCTAAGTCTTAATAGAAATTTTTCCTAAGTAACAAATATCATTTTATTATAAAGAGTTTAATTTTTATTTTTCTTTATTAAAGAATGGAATCCTTTTATTTTATTAAGATAACAAAAAAATGATCATACATGAATATGAACTTGTAGTTAAGTATCAAAAAAAAAAATAATTCATATAAAAGATAAAAGACAGAAATTAAATAAGCAGATAATAAAAGTCAAGTATTGGGAAGTCTTTAACTTGTATCAAGACTTGTTGGACTTGACATGGGTAAGTCCTTTAAGAAAATAAGAAAATCATGGGAGTCATAGATTTATTTCAAAGCTCTACAAACTTAGATTATGGACAAGTCCAATAAGAAGGAAGAAAAAAATTGTTTTGACTTGATGAAGACAAGTCTAAGACTAGAAAGACTAGTCTTAATATGATATCATAAAACAAATAAATAAATTGCAAGGCATAAATAAATAAAAGTGAGCTATATGATCTAAGAAATATATATACATAAATATATATAGTAATATATAGGAGTTATATTAGAGCAAAAATAACATAATAACATAATGAAATTTTGTATAAGAACAAAACATGAACATATTGTTACTTGCTTCTTTACTACCCATAGGCTCAAGAAACACACACTATGGTCATGTTAAGTTATATGATATGAAGAATGTTTAAAAACATTTACCTAAGATTATGTGAAGATGGGGGAAGAAAGAAGGCTTTGATAGTTGCATGTAGATGGTGATGGTGTAGGAAGAAGAGAGAGTTGGGAAGAAATTTTTTAAGGAGAGAAAAATTAGAGAGAGAAGTTGAGAAATGATTTTGGAAGAGTTTTGTTATGGTAAAAGAAAAGTGTGTAAGAAGTGAAAGAGAGAAGGGGTATTTATAGATATATGTGGAGGGAAATTTAGTGTTAATTAAATAAAAGAAAATGAGAATGAAATGGAGGGAAGGAGAGAGAGACAAGTGGACGGCAATGGGGCAAAAAGGAGAGAGAATGTGATAAAAATTAATTTTTATAATAAAAAGTAAGTCAAGTGTAAGAGAAGTTGAAAAAAAGTAGTATTAGAAAAGTAAATTATAAGAAAGTAGATGTATAGGTAGTAAGAAAAAATATAAATAAATACATAGTAATGAATGGTAGAAATAGTACAATGAATAGTAGACTAAGCAAATAAAATACCGATAATAATAAAAATGCACGTAAACAAGTTATATCAAATATTTTTATATTCCAAAAAATTATAAAACTAATATTTTTTATGTAACGCCCTAATCTGATGGCATTACAACCCGCCACATGTCATTTATTTTATAAGAACATGCCAAGGCTATAGAACTCTAAACCACAATTAAATAAAATATAAATCTCCATAGCTCTCATAAAGGATATCTATTTAAGATATCTCATGAAAAACAAACATCTTATTGGCATAAAACAAAGCCAACTAAACCCAAAATATAATAATAAAGGAAAAAAATCTTAAATAATCTTAACTCGTAAAAACACATAAAAATTTTAATTTTAATATTTCACAATTATCTGTGTTCCAAAGCATATCTAGAACTCGATTGGTAAATCGAATCCACTAACGTTTCCCGTCATCATCTACAAAGATATCATATCCTGAAAGATAATAAAGATATTCTTCTATTCTTGAAAACTTGAAAAGAATGAGCAAGAAGCTCAGTATGCTAAACCACTTACAAATGCATATGCACACACAACATATATAATCACGTGCAACTGTTTCTAATGCAATGGATACAAATTATTATCTTTTAAATTAGCCATCAAACAATACAATTTAGAACCATCTGCAATCCAGTCCTAAACCTAGAGTAACTCATGGCTCCATAAAAATAAGCATATAGAAAATAGGTTATATTATATATATATATATGGGTGTTGGAGAATCATCCACACACCACGACCTCTACCAAAAACCTAATCTACTAGAATAATTTCTATACACGATTCCATTTGGGACAACCTCATACATAGGTCATCAGGGTGCCTCTTAGTATCACACTCTGCGTGATCTTTACTAACCAAAGTTGAACACAAGAACTAAAATAATTTAATATGTCATATAGAATTAAATTGATGTGATATTCTAACCATACACACATACAATAAGCAGATCTAAACCTACAAGCACATATAACAAACAAGGTAAGATCATACCTGAATCAATCTCAAGGAACAAAATTCAAAATCATCAAATCTCCTTTAGAATCAAAATCCTAATTCACCAAACCTGATAATATGAACAAAAACAACTTTGTAATATACCCCATCAAATAAACCTATCCTCCTAAAACCTTAATCTCCAAAAACTATCAAAACCAAACCCTTTGCCTTGATCGAAACACCATAATTCTCCAACAGAATCAATTTGCTCAACAATCTGACAAAACCCTAGAATACGATTCAACATCAAACAACTAAAATCAATAGAAAATATAACTATGATATAATAAAGGTTAAAGATTTACCATTTTACCTTTACTTTAATCCTTATTTCGCTTTGATCATCCAAGAATCCAAATCTCGAAGAAAATTGAAGTTTTCTCCAACTTTTCCATTAAAACAAATCGAAAACCCTAAAAAACTAATAAATCTACAAAATTCTAAAGAGGAAATAGTGATATGTTTACCTGATCTCGAATATTGAATCCTCTTGGTGGTTGTGAACATCCATAGAGAGAACTTATAGGTTTAGGGTTATGTTTTGAAGAAGAGGGAAGCCTAGTTTATACAGAAGATAAAGAATAACTGTTTATCTTTAATAAGGCCTCTTCATCTTTAGTAACATCTATTCATCTTTAATATTGACATCTCTTCATCTTTAATAATATCTCTTCATGTTTAATAACGTCTTTTCATCTTTAATGATGTCTCTTCATATTCATTCACCTATCTGATAACCGACAAAAATTAATTCAACTTTAGGATTGACTATAAAACCCTCTTATTTTATATCAAATGACATCTTTACCCTTCAATATAAAATATTTATTGTATATTACATTTGAAATCCTTATATTTTTACGAGTCTAACGATGTTATCAGAATATTTTTACCATTTGGTGTATCAGAAAACGGTTTTCGATATCTAATCCCGTTTGGATATGAAATGAACTAAATTTTGACGAATCTGATATTTTTAAGCTTGCCTATATTATTACAGACTTTAATCCATAATTATCTCAACTTTATTCTTTAAGGATTAGAACACGGGATTGCTGGATCTAATCTTACTAGGGCTTGTTGTTGGCTTAGTTAACTTTTAAGGATCCAGTTTTAATTTCATCTTTTAGATTTATTCGCAAGATTATAAATTTTTGGGATTTATGACTGCTTTATATTTTTAGTTCAAAATTTTAAGTTTTTTACTTTATTTTTATGATTTATTTAGTATTTAACAATTCTCGGGATTATTTATTCGAGTCTAGGATTATGTTATGACTCAGTTTGACTTTGTGTATTAATTTAGATTTTTTTAATTCCAAAATTGACCGAAAGACTTAAGGTTCTATAATTTTGTTGTTGAATATTATTTGGATATTTCATCTCGATTTATGTGTTGGAATCAAATAGATAAATTATTTCACGTTTGGGTTTTGAGTTGAACGATTATTGAATTGCTATTTTGTTTTTTAAGGTTCTCTTTGTCTTAAGGCCATGAAATTTCATATTTGATATTGTTTTAGGTTTGGCTTTAATTTGGGTTAGTTTTTAGGGTTTCGATTCAGTATTTTAATTATAGGATTATTTTCTAAGGGTTACAAAAAATTCGAGGGTTTACAGCTTCACCTGAATACTCTTAACCAAAGAACTTAAAAAAATATTACAAAACATCACTTAGAATACTACAAACATCAAACTTTAAGTCTTTATTACATAACAAGGTCTTCCTTCAATCCTAGAATACATAGATCCATCTCCTATACTAACTCCTATACTTGGTCCTAGTCTCGGTCTTCTTGCTTATATTCATGTAAACAATAGTCTAAAGGAGTGTGCACACAACAACCTCAATGAGTACTGAATCATTACACCATTCAATTAATCAAGCATGTTTAATTATAAAATACATGCAATGTATTACTCAATCATATGAAGTATGCATGGTTTGGATAACTAGGATCCTAACCTATGAGGATTTACGCCCTCCTTGGGGGTTGAAGTATTAGTTCAAGTAATTCATACCCATGTGAATCCAAAACTAAAGAAGGAGAAATCCTTTTCAAACTCATTTATCATTTATAAATGAACGTAATTATATACTCTTCACTACCATTAGAACTTGGAAACTACACATAGTAATAATACTCTAAAGCTAACTCCAACACAAGTAACATCCTTCTGTGTTTACTTAGCTCTTATGAAGCTGACAACCCTATGGCAATTTTAACTAGATTCACTGGTCTCATCAAGTATTGCCACATAATCGAAATATTAGTCCATGACAATAATACCATGCTAATGCAATTATGATGTCATGTAATGCATGTTTAATTTATTTATAGGTCAAGTAAAGTTTATATCAAATTATTCGGCGACCATCCAAGTTTCAAACAATGAATAATTACATTCATAGAATAGTATCATCCAAGTAGTTCTCACTTTTAGCATTAGAAGTGTTATTCAACCATCAACTAAGCAACATGCATTATTCCCCAAATCCCCATACATATAGTTAATTCCATTATATTTAGAATTATATGCAACTATATTACATTCGCAAACAAGTAAAAGATTCAATTACTCACTTGTGCATCTCTTCTAAATTATCGTAATAATCTATTGAGGAATCCGAGTCTTGATTTAGGGTTCCTATAAGATAGAAAGACTTATATTACTAACTATATAATAAGAAAAAAAAGGATTAAAAAAGATTTTAGAGCTATAGGAGACATAAAAACAAACCAAAGGTTATACGCCCCTGACCACACCCCATATCAAGGGCGTATGGAGCAGGAAGGCACAGGGGCTACTACACGCTACATAGAGGGGCATATCAATAGGGTCGGTGTCACAACTCCAAATGGGGGCCTAACAGGATTTAACTAAAGCCATCATATCACGTGTGCACCTATAACATGAGAGCCGTCTTGTATGTCAGAGTGTACAAGACTCTATCTATTCATAAAAGTTTATCATACAAATGATATAATATATTACAGTATTTCAACTATGGAATTCGATTTTCCAATTTCCACCAAGATCGCAGAGAATCGGTACCCCCCACCAAATAGTGAAATTGGGTTTCAAACTACAACTTACAAATTTTAAAATATAAATTTTACATTCTAAGTTTACAATATCCTATATCTCTATCTTCAATAGAGTTCGTTGGAGAAGCTCTCTTCACACATTCGTGCCCAATCCCAGCTAGTAATAATCCTGCACAAAAACTGTTGGGGGGTGAGCGAACCACGGGCTCAGTAAATAATCAGACTTATCACAACAAGTAAGTTATTATCAATCATATGTAATGCATCAATCAAACATATGAACAATTACAAGCTTGGACAAACCGGAATCTAAATAGGATGGAGATTTACGCCCTCTCATCGGGGTTGAAGGAACCAATCCCTGAATCACCTACCCAGGAGAAACTAAGCACATAGGAAATCCACAATTCTCACAATTATTATCTCTTTATGTTAATGATGCTTTAAACACCCATTTCCTATTTTGTGCCTTAGAAACTCCACTAAGTGTTAGACATTTCACAGCGATACCATGGGCGGCGTCCTTCGTTACCAGTTAGTTCCCATGGAACCGACAGAACAAAGGTAAGCTTGCGTAGAACTAATAGCCTCTGCCTAGAAAAACCAAGCATTACCAGAGAACCGAAATTCTAACACGTAGTAGGCATTCGTAAAAAACATAATGCAATATATGCATATCATGCTATGCATGTTCGTTTCATTTATAGTTTCGACAGTTGTTAATCAAGTTTAAGGCGATCATACAATTTACAGACAATCATCAACATATTTCATACAATATTTATCATACAATAAGATTATCACTTATATTATGATAATTTGCCATTCAATCATACACCACGCATCATGCTGTATCCCAATCCCGCATGCATATCAATTGAATATATATATATATATATATTATTCCAAATGCAACTATACTACAAGCAAAAACAATGTAACAAGTCTAAGTTACTCACCTGTAGTCCTCGCTAGATTGTTGTGTAAGTTATTGATAATCCAGAAATTGATCTATTTTCCTATGAAAGGAAATAACAGAGATTCATTATTGGACTGTTTCTGTAAGAGAAGTCTTCCTATAATTTAAAGGTGTTGATCTCTATCGTCGGATATTAGACTAAATCTGTTACTTTAATTATCGCATCGTTAAATAACTTACTTAAATCCTTATAGATGCCTAACTATTCTGTATCGGTAGTTGATACAGTTATTAATTGCTAACTATATTTTTATTCAAGGGGTTTGTTTTTTCTTAAGTTCGACTGCTTTTAATAGAAGATTTTTATTTATTACTTCTTTGCCCGTCAACCTTATCTGTCTCTCAAATTGGTATTTTTATTTATTTTAAGGGTATGTTTTAGTATCTATATCTTTCCAAAGTTATAAAAATCATATGTAGATATATCAAATTTCTATTATACTTCGGTTTCATTCTTATTGCAAGACAAGCTAAGTTTAATACTACAATATTATCATTAATATTAGGTTTGAAATGTTAATATCAATATTAGTAATAAATACAGGTATAATAATAACAATCATCTTCATATTATTGGTGACAAAATAATCGTATCAATGATAATATAAATATAGTAGCGTTAACGTGAAAATAACAGTATTAATAATCGTTTATGACTCGAGATGGATATGTCAACAATACTGAATACTATACTTAGTAGTAATATTAATAGCAATAATTATAATCATGCTTATAGGAATAACAGTAAAGTTGATGCTGGTTTATTAAGAGTGTAAACTGAATGATTTTCTAGTTTGGGATTTCTTAAGTATTGATTCTTATAGAAAAGGAATTTTTATTGTATAATTCTTTTAATTTTCTTTTGATTGTATATTATTTTAGAGGATCTCATTTAAGCCTACATTCATATCCTAAGTTCATTCATAATTTATGGAGGTATTAATATGCGCAATTTCTGTGAATTTATTCATTATACTTTTTATTGTAACGTAGAACTCCTAATCATGTTTTCAAAGCTTGTTTGATCAAGTTTTATGTTCATATAAGGTCTTAAAAGCATTAGACATGCATTTAGACTAGATTAGATGAAGTTTGAGTCTTGTTTTGTTCACTTCACTCCTAAATCCGAATTTACTGTTACCATATTCCTAATATTTCTAAGTTGTTGTTTTTCTTTTCCAACAATACCTAAGCATTCTCAACACATCATCCATCTCTCCATTTGAATTCCTCAATAGATTAGCAACTTCTATTAACCGTAAAACTTTCCTCCAATACTCAATAATCCATCCTAAAGGCTATTCACAAATTTAACAAGGATAGGTTTAGTTTGGAACTTACCTTGGATTGGAATGGAAGGAGGTTGTTCAACTTCCTCTTAAAGCAAGAATTAAACCTAAATCAAGGATTAGATGATGAGTTTCTAACTAATCACATTAACTATAATGGGAGTTTACTAATGTAATCAAATATTCTCACCTTGTCAAGCTAATTTCCTCCTCGTGAATCCTAGGATAATTTAAGACTTTTGGGTTTAGTTTTGGATGTTGTTGATGAGTATTAATGTGTATGTAAGGTATGGAAGTAGGCTAGGGTTTATGGTTGTTCATACAAGATTTCTAAGCTTTTATGTTGAAGGTTGTAATGGCAAGGAGGAAAGGAAAAAGTGCTGGACGCACTTGGGTTTGCAGCTGAGATTTTGGAGTGTTTTTGTGGGGTTTATGAGCTCAATTTGTGTCTAACTTAGGCTTATATACATATACTAGGACTAGACTAAGTTTTAGAAGCTTTGGAATGGGTTTTGGACTTGAAAAATGTCCACAAATGCAGCTGTAAATTTCTATACGATTTTGCAAAGTTGAATGACAAATTGGACTTGTGTTTGACAAATTTTTGTGGTTATCTTTGAGAGTCTTAATTATGTTTGTTTGGTAGCTAGTTAATGCTATTTATGTGTGTAAAAATAAGAGCTTAAATTGGATAAAAATCAGGTCAAAATCTGTTGAAGTTTGAAGTGTGAAAGTTTGAAATTTCTGGAACAATCTACCTTGATTTTTGGACGAATATTGGATCTGATTTTCTTATTAATTTTTGGTGTATGAAGTGTCCATTTGAAGGCTCCTTATTGGTGTTTAATTGGTCAAAAATATCAGCTCATTGAACCCTAGGAATTTTGCAAAAATCGGAATTGAACTTGGAGATGTGTGCTGCTGTATCTTGTGACATTTCTCCTCTGCTGCGGCTGTCAAAATCCGAAATTGGCTTGGATATTTGGAGTGGTTGTGGTTGTTTTTGTGTGCTGAAATTCTCCTCATTTATTGTTGATTACATGTGGAGTGTTTTGGTTGGTTTTTAGGTCAATTTTATTTGAATTTAGAGGCTCAAATTTGAATCAAAGTTGGACAAGAAATCTCAGAGATCTGTAGCAGGGAGTCTTTTATTGCTGTAGGACGAATTTCTAGCTTAATTTGCAGCTGTTTTCCTCTTCCATTTGGGTTGTAATTCTTACACATTAATTGTGGGTTATAGGTGTAGCTTTTGGGTTGGTTTGGGTGTCCTTTTTGGGTTGAAATTCGTTGTGAAAATCGGATCAAAGTTGGGTCAAGTGTCAGCTGGTTGCAGTTGCTGCTCTGTTTCCATGGTGCTTTGTTCCTCTTGGGTAATGCTATTCGTGTATGGGTGGATGGTGCTGCCTGCTTCAGCTGCTCGTGTGTGTGGAAGACGTGCGAGAATTGGAGACTGCTGCTACTATTGCTCGGTGTTTGCTGCATGCACGTGGAAATTAGCTCGCTCGAACATCCTGCAGTGCGCGTAGAGGACTTCGGCTGCTCGATTGTTTGGCTCCTGTAGTGTGCGTGTTGATGAAGCTGCTATGCGCATGGGACTTCAGCTGGTCGGTCAATCATCCTGCAGTGCGCGTGGAATTCCTTTGTTCTGCCACTGCTCAACGTTCCAAGTTCATTCATGCAGCGCCCAGCAATTGAAAATATAATCCGACTCCTTTTTCCTTTTTTTTTTATATGTATATATATATTTAATAGTTATTAAAAAAATGTTTTTATTAAGAAAATAAATTATTCGCGTATATCTATACTCGTTATATTTACGTTTTATAAAGATTACCTAAGTTACTACAAACTTTAAATTATTTGGATTTTTAAATTTTTAATTAAAACTTCACACGATTAATTATTTTTAGCATTTTTAACTTATGTGATTAAATTTTCAAGTTCGATGAATTAAATTAAGAACCAAGTTCTAATAAATTTAGAACTTCTTAACAATTAAAACAATGCGTTTGAAATTTTTATTTTATATCTAGATTAGTAATTAGTGATCTGAATTAGTATCTACCATGTATTTATAATCCTAGTAATCCATCTTTGGATTATTGTTTTGTGCTAATAAGTTTTTGTTATTAACTATCTTATCGGTTTTGAAACTTAGAGAAACTTCTAATTATATCTTGAATTACCAGTTCAGAATATGAAATCTCGTTTTTGGTATCTATTAAGGTTAAAGAAATTTTTATTCGGGTTTTTAAAGCTACGAATGAGTTTACTATAATTCATAGATCTATTCTAAGATTTTTATTAAATCATATATTTGATATTAGTTTCACATTTGCCAATTTGTTCATTTTTCCAGTTATGAAAATTACATTGGCAACTCAGGATTTTAATTTCTAAAATCTCTGAATCTTTTAATTAGAATATTAGTGTAATTTAAATATTTATTTAAGAGCTAGATTCTTGGATATACCAAATATTATGTTTTACAGTATTAGAGTTATTTATACTAATTTGTTATTAACAATATGTTTTTATCTAAGGCTACTCAATATTATTGATAGATTAATAGTAGCTTGAATACTATTATTTCATTATTTAACAAGTATAGGGTTCATTTCCTAAGTATTGAACTTAAGGAAAGAGGATTTGGTAATTTATATTAACGATTGGTTTATCGTCGTTTTATAAATTATTTGAGATCATAGAAGTTACAGTTTTGTATTTTGAAATATTTTTATTGGTAATGATTCTAATCTTTTTTTTTTTTTTTTTGTTGTAATCAGTTTCATTCACACTCTAATATTTTTAAACCAAAAAAAAAAAAAATTGGAGTGATTTTTACTACTTGTTCCAAATATTCTGTATAATTCCATATTATATTTATAGTATTTATTATAATTAGGCTACGTAAAATTTGGGGGATTACAGCCGGTGTACAAAGCCACCACACCGTCTGCCATACCCCATATGGAGGGGCGTATCAAGTCAAATGTATATATAAGAGCTACTATGCCCCTTGCCATGCCCCGTATTGGGGGGCATATCTACCAAGACATGGATATAGATTACACCACCCCCTCTACTACCGCTCATATGGAAAAACCAACAAGCAACACTTCTAAACTTCACACTTTTACAAATTTTAACCAACTTAAAACGTCTTACTACTATCAAATACACTCTAACATCAACATACAAGACTCAAATGTACCTCTTACTCCTTCATACTTTCCAACACTTAGCCACTCTCCACATCAACTTCAACTAACTAACCATAGTCCATAAAATCCATGATTTAGGACTTTAGATCACAACTTTATAACTCTACTTCACATATCTAGCAACAATTCTCATAATAACTTACTTATGTGAGTCTTGGCTGGATATTGGAAATTTAGCTTAAGTTTTTTACTAAATAAGAAGAGAAAATACAAGAAAAGAAATTATGTGTGGGTATGAAATTGCAGCAGTTTGGAGAAGAGGAAGGAGATGATTTTCTACCAAAAATTTGATAATTTAGCTTATAAAGATAAAGTAAACTTTTTGACTTTTAAGACATTTGAAAGTTATTGTGTGTGTGTAGTTGTCTGATAAATGTGGTGGGATTAAAGAATTAAATTGCAGAAATTGAGCTTAATTTATGTATTAATATCGGCTTGGTTTAATGCACAAATTTACTTCTACACATTTATTGCATTAAATCAACAATTACTAGAAATCAAAACAATGTTTGATAAATTTGGTTAATAAATTCTATTGACTTAGAAAATACCTCATAAAATCTATATTGGTATTCTTTATAAATTAGAAACTAAATTTTTGAGAACCAAATTCCTACAAGAACATGAAAGAAAAATTAATTGATAACAACTTAAAGTAACTCAATTGAAAATTTTAGAGTTCTATTCTTATTAGAGCTATTTTACAAAACCTATTGTAATTGAAATTACTCAACATTCCATTCCTTCTAACACTTATATATAAATTACATAAATCTTAAATTTTATCCTCTAAAATTAATTCATTGAAAAACTTGGGGGTTACAGTTGGATTTTAAGACTTAGAATCCAAATTTAGCTCTCCAAATTACTTATATTTATTTTTTATTTTTTCCTTCATTTTTCCTTTTTCAGTTTAGCTTAGACTTGGTGGACCTTCAGTTGAGTTCAAACCCACTAATACATATGGTTTTCAAACTTGTAATTTTACTTACCATTCAAAGAATGTTTAAAATCAGTAGAATAATACAAGATCACATAAAATCAATAGAATCAAACATTTTAATTTATAAATCTATCTAAAGTTTCCACCTAAATGGTCTAACAATAATTTTAATTAAGAAAAAAATTGTAAAATGACAAGTTCGTTAATTCATATAGTTTACTTGCAATTTTAATAATCATGCCACCACATATCTATTCCAATTCCTTTCACGTTGTTACCTAGCTAAGTTAGTTTATAGGTAAGATATGGCTCGTGTTCAAGTCTTTATAAATTTATAATATTACAATATAAAAAATATATATTTATATATATATCAATCCCTTCCAAAGTGCTATATATGATATAACAATATATATACATATATATGTTTGGTTATATGGTAATTTATACTAGCATTATGCTTTTGATATTATAATATGAAAAATTACACTAGTACATATTCATATTTGCGGGTAAATTATTTGCACTATTTTATGTAATTTTGATTTTTTTAACCATTTAAAACGTTATTCCCTTATTTGCATCACTTTTTACGATGTTGATCCATTTTTTAATTATATAAAACATTGATATAATATTTGAACTTGCATCAAATGGTGGATCCTTCAAAGTAAATTTCCCAATTTAATACCATAGGTAAATTTTGCAAATGTTATCAATTCTTCTATGTTCTAATGATTCTTATCAGGTGTTGTCAAGTGTATTACTCCATAACCAATCGTTTTGAGATATTTTTATATTAAATTCCACTCGCTTTTTAAGTGTGGTCAAGCGTACTACTCCATAACCAATCGTTTTGAGATATTTTTATATTAAATTTCACCAAAAGCATTAAAATTCCACCCACTTTCTCTTAAAAAATTAATCTGCTTCCAATTATTGAAAGAAAAAGAGTGATTATGTTAAATGAAATACCTATTCACGTACTCTACATTGCAAAATATGTCTTTTGCGTAAATTGAGCAAACCCTAGGAATGCATAAAACTATGATCCTGAGGTCCTGAAATCGGCCAATTCAATATGCTTGACTGGTAGTCTACTACAACCTACAAAATCTGCAACCATTATTTTGACCGATTTGAGGAGAACTTCATCAGTGTATTAGGTTTTGGCTAGATTATCAATTTCAAATTTTTTCTCTCTCTTCTAAAATCTAGGAGTGTAATATCCGTATTTGTAATTGGTATTTTTATTTATGGTTTTGTTTCGCCTATTATATCATATTTTAAAACTTATTTTATATGATCTTATGATACTGTAAACTGATGATGGTGTTTTGGATGACTCTAACTAATTGAATCAAATAAGGCTTGTTGTTTCGTCTAGATATCGTAGTTGTCATTTGCAAAAGTTGCAAGTGTCAGTGAGGTGATTGATGTTAAATTCAATAATACGCATTATTTGAGATTTGTTTTTGAATAACTAAGATAAAAATGAAAAATAAAATAAATTATAAACAACATTAGAGAATAATGAAAAACAATATATTGCATCTCATAGACATAAGGATGCCATTGAAATATGAAATTTGATTTGTGTTGAGCCTGGATTTTGATTTTCGGTTTGATTTCTTTTAATCTGATCCGTATTAAACCCAAACCCATTTAGTACGAACCCTCGACTAAAAATTAAAAGAATTTTAATTTTTCAAAACAATTCGGAGTCGCCACCAGATTGAAATCGAGAAGAATTTATAAGTAAGGATTAATGGGTTAGTTAATCCTAACTTAGCTACTAGTCTGCGAAAAATTTCATTTACAAACCAAACTTTATAAACCAGAAATTTTGGATTCGGGGGCTAACCTATTAAAACCATATGGTTACCACTTGAAATTTAAAATTTAAAGTTTATACTTTTAATGCTCGAAAATAAAAAATATTTACAAATTATAACATCTACAACTTATTATTGCAATTTTAAGGAATAAAAAATCATTATTTACATTAACATTTACAAATAAGTACAAATAATATTGATATTTATAATTTATTATTAAAGCTTACAATATGAACAATGAATCAATTCAAAATAGAAATAAACAAAAAAAAGTTTTTTTTTATTTTTATTTTTTATGATGCCCCTGAGATGCCTACGTACCCGCTAATCGGGATAAGACAACACGTAATTCACTTTAATGAAAAATTTAATTTGTTGGTTAATTTTAGTATTTTGAATTGTTATCACTTTAATTTCTTTAATTTTTTAAGTTTTATCTATGTGATTCCTAAATCTATCAAATTAATTTTGAGCAAATTTATGAAAATCAATCTTTCTAAGTGTCAAAACGATATTTTTTTCTAAACAATACATTATAATATCACTCATCAAATTAACTCACATAAAATATCACCATAACTATTTAAAAGCAAACTTACCAATCTAGCAATATCAAGAACATGTAAACATCATCTACATATCATTATATGACTATAATAAAGATCATACTAAAAAAAAAAAAAAAAATCAACTATTCATAACACTAAGTATCGAGTAACATCTAAAATCACATCTATTAAAATTAATACATGAATATGAATACCAAGACGAAATCAAAAATTGAGAATAAAATTAAAAGTATTAGGAGAAAACAAACCTTTTCTTTATTTAAAACAGAAGATGAGGAGGATATTTATAATCTTTAATTTGACCAAAACCTTCCTAATCAATCAATCCTGGACCTAAGGCTTGTAAAACACTTTTTGGGCAAAATTTGAATAATCTAAGTCAAAACCGACGTAACTTTCCAATTAAATGCAATAAATGACATGTACCTCCCATATTGTAATGTTCCAAATCATTAAATTGCCTAAAAAACAACTTTCACATGTTTTTGAATTTTTTAGGAAAGTACAAAAAATGAGTTTTTCCCAAGTTTGAAGTCCGGATTTGAAAGAGTAATTATTGATGAAAAACATGTGATTTTTATACCGAAACAAATTATTCCATGCTTATTTTCCAAATTTGCCTTTGGTTCTTAGAAAAAAGATCCGGAAGTAGGCCGAAAACAGGCTCAAAGTGGGTCGATCGGGCTACCCAACGAAGGAGAAAATGAACAGTAATTTTTTTTTTTCAGATTATAAAACTATATTATATACCTGTATATTACATCCATTATATTTATTTCCCTTAATTTGATTTATTTTTTTCCTAATTTTTATTTCTAACCATGATGCTTAAAAATGCAAAAAAAAAAAAAAAATCCTTCAATTTAGCTATATTTGCACTAATATTAACATTTAATTATTAACAAATTGATAAAAATAAATTATCAAGATGAGGTGTCTACAATTTGATTTGTGGTATGTCTTTATAAGGTTAAAACTATAATTATGCGAGACAAAACTCAATCGACATGATGTTTATATATTGTCATATATTAAAACATGAATGGATAATGATATATATATATATATATATATGTGATAGTATATAATTAGATGAGAGAAAAACGTGGAGGAAGGATAGGTATTTTGTATAGTTTTGACAAAAAAAGTAAAAGAAAAAACACTTGAATTTTTTTACTATGCATTTATGGTATATTGTTAACCTTCATTTTATGATCTCCATCCATGTTATGCTAGATCCCATCAATAGTGAACTAACATAAGTCTTAAAATGATGATAACTTATAACTATAGGTGCTTAACTGCATGGTAGGAAAATCAAAACTCATCATAAAGGGTTATTTTTTGTAATAGGTTGTAGGCTTAATTCAATGTTGTAGATTAGTCTCTTGAGCTTGCGATAAGGTTTAGGAAACAGACTCAACTAAGGATATCTTACAAAGATGTGACTTGATAAGCTTAGAAAGGAGGATGAACCAATTTTCTCTGCTTGTAGCCTTATTGAAAATGCACTAGTGTGGAAGGGAATTCGGGGGATTTGAGTATCTTACATAAAATGCTCAAACAATAAATTTTTATGCAATGGATTAATTTAAATTTTAATAGCAGCGAATATAGTAATGACAGAGAACAATAGGGAATATAAAAGAGATATGGAAAGAATATTTAAGCCCATTTCTAATATGGAGTTCGGCCCGCTTCCCATTCTCCATGATAACCCAAATCACCTCCAATTAGAGAACTTCACATATTTTATTAATCACAATCACACAAGCTCAAATAGAGCAGTGCACTAGTTTACAACACTCAATAAATAAAGTATTTCCTTCTCTCTTAAAATGCTCTCTTATAGATGACAAATACAAGAGCATAGCACTAAATGATTTTCTCTCTCTTTGACATTTTCTAAATTTATGAACATGAATAAAAAGACAATAAGAAAGTTTTTTGATTTGTTTGTTCACAAATAAAAATTCTTAATCACTTTTTCAATTCGACACTCTTGAATCTCCCAAGGATAGAGTATTTATACATTTTAAAATTTTAAATATCCGTTAGAAATAACGTCTTAAAATCTTAACTATTAAATACACACAACAGCTCTTTAATATCACATTGGCTTTTATTTTAAACTGTCATGCCTTAAACTTATCGCACCCTAGACTTGTTATGCCTTGAATTTAAACCTCGATCATGTGTTTATTTAGATTTGTCAAGCCTTGGGTTTGAACTGTCGTGCTTTAAATTTGACCCTTGATCAAGGCTATGCTTCTTTGAATTTGTTGAGCTTGAGACTTGAGGTTGTTGTGCCCTAATGAATGCACTTATCAAGCCCTCAATGAGACCCACGACTAAGGCTATACCCAAGAATTTGTACCTACTAATTCCTACATAATCTCTAGAGAACAACACATACACAAAGTACGTATATATATTCTAGCATGTTGTTCATCCCAGTTGTTTGACTAATTAAGTATAGTTTAACATAATTGAGTAGTTAATTGTGCAATTAATTGTCTCGTCAAAATTCATATTGAACATACAAGTTCAAAAATCTCCCTCCTTTTGATGAGGACAATCATGTATAATTAACTCCCTCTTAATTAAGCATGTTTCCTCCCAAATAAGCAGCCAAGTTTCAAAAGAATTTTCTCAAATTTAATTCAAAAGCTTGATACTTAATTCTAGGAAAGTATAAGATACACTTAATGGTCAAACAAATACAATATACACTAGTCATGGATTCAAGTTTTTTTTTTTTCCCTTTTGAACTTATCAAAACATTATGTATGCATGTTAATTGTGCATTCAACATTTCTTTACCCCCTTGGACTCATGAAAAACAAGAAGACAAACTTAGATCATTTCACATAAGGAGAGATGCACAAGCAACATACAAGCCCTAAAAGGTTTTAGACATGAATAAAAAAAATCGCATACCATAAATATGTGCAAGTTTTTGTTAGAAAATTGCAAAATAGATTTCATAAGAGTGCATAAATTGGTCTACAAAGATTTTCAGCTAGTTTCAAATATTCAAATAAAGTCTAAAGAGCATCACTGAGCATGTCCAAACATTCAAAACCAGGTTTTGTCATAACTTTAGCTTGGTCATTCATAAAAATAATATATCATAGATTTTTGGAGATAGAACATCTCGCAAGCATCACAAAAACATATTTTAACATCTTGTAGCTTCTTTTATCCTAAGATTATGATTTATATCAACATAACTCCATGATAATTAGCACTCATATTTTTTATCATGTCCAATTCTCTATGTAATATGTAAAATGATTCCCTTCCAAGGGTTTTGTAAAAATATCAGTAATTTGATGTATTAACAAATTCCAAGCTAATATCTCTATTTAAAACATGATCTCTAATGAAATAATATCTAATTTCGATATGCTTAGTTTTTGAGTATTGAATCAGATTTTTTGTTAAATTCATGGCATTTGTGTTATCGCATCGAATTGAAACATTTACATACTTTAATACATAATCTAGCAAAGTTTGTTTCATCCATAAAATTTATGCACAACAGCTATCGATAGCTACATGCTTAGCTTCTGCAGTTAAAAGTGCAATTGAATTTTTCTTCTTTGAGTGCCAAGATATTAGGGAGTTTCCAAGAAAGTGGCATGTGCTACTTGTGTTTTTCCAATCAACTTTGCACCCAGCAAAGTCAGCATCGGAGTATCCAACTAGGTCAATAGAGGTAAACTTAGGACACCTCAACTTAATTTCAATAGTTCCTGCAAGATACTTGTAAACCCCCAAAAATTTTCATGAATCATAGAAAATAATTCTAAAAGCTTAAAATTGAAATCCCAAAAATTGACTCAAGTTAAAACCAAATTCTAAATCAAGGCAAACACAAAAAAAAAAAAACCCTAACACGTAGACCAAGTTAAAACCTAAATAAAGATAAAAAAAAATGAGATTTCTTAATTTGAGAAATAGGGAACCCTAAAAAACAAAATAGAAAAATCCATCTATCGGTTGAAACAACATTTGTACATCAATCAAATCACCTAACCGTTTCCTAACACGCAAATCAAGACTATATATCCAAGTAACGATCAACAACAAAACCTTAAAACCCTCGATAAATTTTAGAATCAGAAATTTTAATTTTCGCCAAAAGTCAAACTGAGTTAACTCATAACCCTAGACTTGGTTAAATGATCCCGAGAACTAAAAACTATTAAATAATCACAAATAAAATAAGATAAACCATAGATGTAGAGCAAAAAATATAAAACGATCAAAACTCGAAAATTATACGATCTTACGAATATCTCAACGAAAACGGGAAGTGAAACCGGAACCCTAAAACCAACAAAGCCTATAACGAACCCTAGTGTTTAAGATTCGGCAATCCTGCATTCTCAAACCCTAGAAAATGAAATTAAGCCAATAGCTTAAAATAGTTTGTAATAATATAAGGTAACATAAAAATATCATATTCGCGAATTTCGAGTGTCCTTCGGACTCAAACGGGGATAGTTCTTGAAAAGCGTGTCCCGGAGCTCGAAATATTAAAAATATTCCGTTTATACCAATAGACTCGTAAAAATACAAGGATTCCAAAAATATCAGTTTTATAATTTTTCAGTAGCTAAAAATTACAGATATCGCATTATTATGCGTATTTTCATTACTACCGATACTTTAATTATCTAGTCTACTATTCATAGTACTTTTCTACTATTCATTACTATTTCACTATCTCTACTTTTTCTTACACCTACATATCTATTTTCTTACTTTTTTCATTTCCAATACAACTTTATTCACATCAACTTTACATATTACTTCTTTATTACACAAACAAATAAAATAAAAAGAATTTTTTCCCCCCCTCAACAAAGCACAAACCAGCGCCTCCCCCCTCTCACTTCCATCTATTTAGTTTTCTTTTTCAAATTATTTTATTACATCCAAAATTCACTCCAAAAATTCTATAAATACCCCCTTCCTCTTTCATTCTTTCACACAATTCTTTACACTACCAAAACTCTCTCAAATTCACTACACAAACTCTCTCTACAACATTTCCCTCTACCAAAACTCTTTCACCAAATACCCACAAGGATTTCTCTTTATGCCATACAACTACCATCTCTCCATAACCGCATAATCATACATTCACTACCATCTTCATGCCACACAAATACCTTAGGTAAAAATTTCTTTCAACCATTTATCTATTCATATCATGTAACTTAGCATGACTATGGTGTTGTTTTGAAACTCACATGAGTAGTAAAAGCAACAACATGTTCATGTTTTGTTCTTGTACATAAGCTTTCCATTTTATTATGTTATTACTATTATTGTTATTATTTGCTTCTAATCTAACTTATATTATGTATATTATGTATATATATTTATTTAGAGCATATAAGCTCATTTGTTATTTATTTACTTTCAAGTTATGCAATTTATTTATTTTATGCAATTATTAAGACTAGTCTTTCTAGTCTTAGACTTGTCCATATCAAGTCAAAACAATCTTTTGTTTATTTTTTTTAATCTTTCGGGACTAGTCCATTCTTAGTCCCGGGATGCCTTGATGAAGCTAAGGCTCCAATACTTGATTGGGATTCCTTGATGAAGCTAAGGTTCCCAATGCTTGATATTTTATTTTCTTGCTTATTATTTGTTTCTAGTATTTTCTTATGTTCTTATTATTTTATATGCTCATGATACTTGCATCTACATAATGTTAATGTCTCAACTAATTTAAAAATAGAATAATATTAAAAGAACTTAAAGCTAAAATTTCTATCATATGACTTGTCATAAAATAACGAAGTATTATTACACAACATAGAAATAGATTCATACAAGTTTTCTCAAAGTTTTCTTAAGTATCAAAGATAGTTTTACCAAGGAAATATAAGAAATAAATATTTTCATTATGGGAACCTAAGTTCTAGTAAATTAATTGGTTAATTTTCAAAGTCCTTACAAAAAGCTTAAAGATTAAACTCGTTTGAACTCCATGACTAAAACCAAGAAACAAGTAGTTTTCAAAGTTAAGATAAAATCAACTCATAAAGTTATGTACCCACCTAGGAAAATAATGATTTTCAAGTTCCTAAAGAAGGGACTTGTTTTCAACTAATATAAGCGAGATAAGATTAGAAACAAATGATTCTTAGCGATGAAAAGAATTCTTTTCAAAGGAAATAAAAGAACAAGTTTAGAAAACAAAAACTTATATTTTAAAATAATAAATATAAGAAGACAAGACTTATTTTCTAAAACCATCTTAAAAACAAAATTATAAAAAGGATTTCAACAACCTAAATATACTTTTTGATAAAAAATTGATCTTTTGTCACCAAAAGTGAAAATTTTGAAAGACTAAGATTAAAAGAAAAATTTACTTGTTTTAGAAAAAGAATGAAGAAAACAAAGTAAGAATATACCCATTTATAACGATCTAAGAAAATATAAAGTTTCTTCAAATACTTGAAAAGAAATTATCAAAGTTAAAGTTTTAACAACTCAATTTGAATTGTTTTATGAAATAAATTATTGAGACACTACCATTAGAAACTTTGCATATAAAATGAGCTTATCTATATACTTAAAGTATTTATCAAATATATGTTCATATATATATATATATATATATATTGTTACAAAAGGATTTTCTTTAAAATAAAGTTGAGTTAGAAAAAGGATTTGTAAAAGTTTAGAAAAATTCGTTTTAAATTTGTATCCGACGTTTCCGGAACCCAAATGACCTTTTATGACCAAGATAAGTTTAGAAATGGATAGATCTTTTCGAATAAGTAGAAAACGGTATATTATATACGAAATTCCGAGTTAAAATGAGCAAGTTATGGCCATTTTAAGTTGGAATTTCCTCTTATACGATTTTACCACGATTTTAAGAGAAGTTTAGAATCTTCAAGAATAGAATTTCATGAAAGACTTATCCCGGGTATTTCTTTTATCTAGGTGACGAAGGATACGAGAATACCCTACCCGAGGATTACTACAACTACGAAGATAGCAAAATGGACGAGTGAGTTATTCTTCCTAATTTCGTTACCTTGCTTGTGCTTGTAAAATAGCGGATTAGTATACTAAGAAATGATAAAAATGGATATATATTTGGGGAATTCGGGATTATGTATGTGTGATTCTATGTTTATGTATGAAATGAGAATTAACACTATCGCAACTTCGAACTGCTTGTTTAATAATTTTGTTTACTTACTTGTATGATTGTTTATTGTTTGCTAAATTGATTGATCGCCCCTAATAAACCTTAATAAGGTTTGGCTTAAGAAAATTAAAACGCTCACGCATAGCATCCATCGAGTCACATCTATTTCGGAAGGCTGCTACTTCTACGCGTAGAGTTGGATTGGCTGTGATCGTGCGGTGCCACGGGCCATGTTCCTTCCTGGAGAATCCAAATCGCTCGGGGAAAGCGACTCTAGGTTCGGAGCCGAGCCAACCAAACGCTGTGGGTGAGGACCTGGGGACTAGCAGTAGAAGGTCGAGGACCTTCAACCCTGATTCCCTAACCTTTGATACGGAGAGGTAAATCCGTTCTATATATGGTTTCCGGATAACTGTATATATTTGCGTAATCATGTGGTTGTTGCATTGTATGCATAGCATATGTATGATTAAATAAATAAACTTGTTTGAAAATATGGTGCGAATGAAAAAGGGAATATCTCACTAAGCTAGTTGTAGCTTATACCCTTATAGATTTTGTTGAAACAGGTATATCCATGGCTTAAATTGAGGATCATGACATTAAGGAAATCATGGAAGGATTGGTTAAGCTTCTATGAAGGAAATAGAATCATAAGATAAGTAATTTTGTAAGGTTCTTTATATATAATGACTTATATGAATAGTGATGTATATTTATTTGAAGATAATAGATGGACATGCCCCTAAGAATTGCAATGAAATATGTTTATGATTTATGATAAGTATTCTCTTTGCCTTGTTACTTATTTATTTTCAATATAAATTGCGCTACTCCGATGCGTTCCCTTGGTTGTGATGTACGCCTTGTACATGATACAAAAGCCTTTGCGTGACTAAGGTAGTCATTCCTAGGCTTTAGTATTATATACGGCGGACTGTCACGTTTAGGGTACCACTCGGGGCGTGACAATACTATTGTATGCATTTTGTTGCATTCAAGTGTGATTCTTTTGGATAAGATTGAAATCGTGCACATACACACACTGAGAACATGATATGAAGTCTTGAAGCTGTTATATATAACAAACTACCTATCATACTTCTATAGAGCTTTTCAAAAATATTTGTCCCATTTTTATCTTTGTCAAGTTTTATATTTGTGCTCATCGGTGTAGGTCTTGTTTTGCAGTTATCCATTTTTTTATCTTTTCAAAAGTTATTTGGTAAATTTAGGTTGATTTATGAAGGTTCTATTTTTCATATTACTTTATTTGAAGACCTAGAAAATGGTTGAGTTCTCCTATCATACTCATTTCAAGTTCGTTCTTCATGGACTCAACAAATTCATCTATAAGGCTCAATTTGTAGCTCCAAATACAATGTCATCCATATAGATTTGTACAATCAGTGTGTTTGACTTGTGATTTTTTATAAAAAGAGTTGTATCAATTTTTCCTCTAGAAAATCCTTTGTTTAATAGGAAACTTCTAAGTCTTTTATACCAAGCTCTAGAAGCTTGCTTGAAACTATAAAGAGCTTTGTTTAATTTGTAAACATGACTAGGGAATTCATAAACGTCTTCTTTTATAAAACCATTTAAAAAAGCATTTTTGTCATCCATTTGAAAAAGATTAAATTTTTGAAAGTAGCAAATGCCAAAAGCATTCTAGTGGCTTCTAATCTAGCAACTAGGGTAAAAGTCTCATGAAAATCCATGCCTTCTTCTTAATTATATCCTTTAGCTACTAATTGAGCCCTAGTTCTTGTTATTATTCCAACTTCATTAAGTTTGTTTCTATAAATCCATTTGGTTTCAATAACTGGTCTACAAGCAAGTCTACGAACCAACTTCCAAACTTCATTCATTATGAATTGATTTAATTTATTCTTAGATAGCTTATATCTAAAACTCATCTTTTAAAGCTTCTTCTATATTTTTAGGCTCAGTTTGGGATAAGAAGATTAGATTACTCATATTTATTAAGGAAGATCTAATATGTGCCCTATTTGATGGTTCCCCTATTATTAGATCTTTTAGGTATGATCTTCCATATTTCCAATCTTAAGGAAGATAATTGTTATTATATTCATTCATACTTCCTTTTTATGTTCATCTCCTTTATCTACTTCTTTATTATTATTTTCAAGATAAAACTTATCCAAATTAGCATAAATATTATCTACATCAACTCTTGGACATAAATGAGGCAAAGAATGATCAAAAGCAATATGAATAGATTCTTCTATAACCAAGGTTCTCTTATAAAACACTTTATATGCTTTACTAATTAAAGAGTAACCTAGAAAAATGCCTTCAACACTTTTAGCATCAAACTTAGCTAGTTGTTCTTTTCTATAATTCAAAAAATTTAACATTTAGTGCCAAGTGGTTGAAAATAAGATATGTTAGGTCTTCTTCCATTCTAAAGCTCATAGGGGTTTTTATTAAGAATTGGTCTTATGAAAACTCTATTTGATATATAATATGTAGTGTTAACATCTTTAGCCCAAAATTATTAAAGTAAATTGTTATTGCAGAAATCATCCATTTCATAATTTTCAAATTCTGCCTCATGATCACTTTGGATAGTCACAATATTAAGACCCTTTTCATTTTGAACTTTCTTGCAATATCTAAAAAAGACATTATTTGTTTCGTCTTTAGATGCATGAAAAAAAGTCTATGTATATCTAAAGAAGTCATCAATAATAACTAAGTTGTATTTTCACCTCCTAAACCTAGAGTTTGAGTAGGACCAAATGCAATGGCTCTAATGGCCTAGAAGTGGAAATACCATTCTTAAACTTAAAAGGAGTCTTAGTTTACTTTCTTTGTTGCCATGCTTGACAATTATTATTCTTTTGAAAGTTTATTTTTGGTAAACCATTTGACAAGATTCTTTTTAACAATTTTTTTTAACAAGTTTTGAAATTATATCCATACTAACATGTCTCAATTTTCTATGTTATAGCCAACTATTGTCATTTCATAGTAAAGAAAACTTTTATTTAATGATTTGAAATCATTTAGATTGATTTTGTAAATATTTCTTTGTCTATACCTTTCAAAATAAGATTGATTATTGTCAATTCTTTCAATAGAACATTTATTAGCAAGAATTGTTATTCTAAAACCATTATCACACAATTAGCTAACACTAGGCAAGTTATGCTTTAAACCACCAACCAAAGCACATTCTTAATAATTAAATCTTTATTTACTAGAATGTTACCTTCACCAAGAACAGTTAACTTTCGATTATCTTTGAAGGTCATATTCCTTTGATTTTTCAAGTCTAAAATTGTGAATTTGGATGTGTCTCTCATCATGTATTTAGAGCAGCTGCTATCTAAGTACCATTAGTTGTTTCCACTTAAAGATTCCTATAAAGCAGAGAATTATTTCTTTGGTAGCTATTTGAGTTTGAGTCCTTTTTGGTTAGGTGTAACAACGATTTCTCTTTTAGGAGCCCAAACTAGCTTGCTTTTAGGATTCAAATGCATAGTTCTTGCATATCCCATGAATGGCTCTCATAAATCAAGCTTTATGAGACTTGCAACTACTTTCTTTGTTATAGCCAATTCTATATTTTTTTTAATCACACCTTTGATTTCCAAGAAGTGTGTTCAAGTTCTTTTTCCTTTTGGTGAATTTGGTTATAATTGCTTTTGAATCATCTAAGGTAGCTTTTAATATAATATTTTCATTTCTTAGCTCCTTTAACTCCTTTAAAATTTCATTATTGCCATCAGCACATGCAACATTATCATTATTACTTATGATTTTAACTTCAAGATTAAGCAAATCATTTTCAATTGTTAACTTCTCATTTATCTTACTTAATTCATCATTTTTGCTTTTTTAGCTTCTCACATTTATTATTCATTTTATCATTTTCTAATTTCAGAATATTTATTTCATTATGTAGCTTTTCATTTTCCATTTCAATATCCTCATACTCAATTCTAAATTTATCCAACTCTTCTCTTACTTCCATCATTAAAGTTAAGCATGTTGTTATTTTTCTTTATTTTTATTAGTTTATTGCACACTTTATCATACATTTCATCATAAGAAAGGGAAGATGGAGAAATTACTATATCATCTAATGCCATGAAGCACATGTTTTCATCTAAGTCACTTAAGTTGTCATCACTCTAAGTATCAATGAGTGCTTCCTTTTTAGATCTCTTGGATGCTTTCTTAAGCATTGGACAGTATTGTTGGATGTGTCTTGACTTGTGATATGATAGTAGGTTATCACATCCTTCTTTTTCTTTTTGTATCTTCATGAACTACTTTCATCATCCATTTTTTTTGTCTTATTGTTGAACTTCTTGAACCTTTTGGCCATCAAGGTAAGTTCCTCATTATCACCATCATCATCTTCACTAGAATCATGATTCATAGCTTTTAAAGCAATGGCCTTTTTCTTTGATTCCTCTCCTTGCTTCTTAATAAGCTCATGTGTTTTGAGAGCTCTAAGGAGTTTCTCTTTGTTATAGTACTTAAATCTTATGTTTCTTCAATAGCAGCTCTCTTTTCTTCCCAATCCTTAGATAGAGACCTAAGCAGTTTAGAACTAATCTCCACATTAGTGAAATTCTTTCCATCTATAGATTTATAATGTTGACGGATCTATTATGCATTTCTTCTATTGATTCATTTGAAAACATTTTGAAATTTTCAGCTATCCACATAAAAAGACTTATTTTGGTATCTCTTATTCTTGAAGTTCCTTTGTAAGTCTTTTCCAATTTACCCCATATATCTTTAGTAGACTTGCATGTACATATTCCATAGAAATCACTTTCATTTAACCCAAAATGTAGAATGTTTATAGCTATTTCATTTAGATTTAATCTTTTCCAATCTTCTTCATTATAATCTTTTCTTCTTTTTCTTCAATAATCAAAGGCCTATTTTCTATTACATTTCATATTAATCTATTTTAAGTTTTTAGAAAAATTTCCATTCTACACTTCCAATATGTGTAGTTACTCCTACTTAGAAGAGTTGGCCTATTAATAGCTTAACTTTCTAAAAACCCTAGTGCACTTGATGCCATGACCTTTACTCTAAATGCAATTAAGCATAGAAGGCTAGAGATAAGGCTCTGATACCAAATGAAAATGCACTACAAGCGTATTTGACTTAACATTCCCAAACAATAAATTTTATGTAATGGATCAATTTAAATTTTATTAGCATTGGATATAACAATAATAGAGAACAATAAGGAATATAAAAGAGATAGGAAAAGAAGATTTAAGCCCAGTTTTAACATGGAGTTCGACCTACTTCTTACTCTTCATGATCACCCAAGTTGCCTTTAATCAAAGGACTTTACATATTTTATTAATCACAATCACACAAGCTCAAATGGACCAATGCACTAGTTTACAACACTTACGAAATAAAGAAAATAAAGTATTTCCTTATCTCTTAAAATGCTCTCTTATAGATTACAAATACAAGAGCAAAGCACTAAATGATTTTTTTCTCTTTTGCAGATTTTGCAAATTTATGAACAAGAGTACAAAGATAATGAGAGAGTTTTCTAATTTGTTTGTTCACAAAAAAAACATCCTAATTACTTTTTTAGTTCGACACTCTTGAATCTTCCAAGGACAGGGTATTTATACATTTCAAAAGTTTAAATGTCCGTTAGAGATGATATCATAAAATCGCCAAGCATTAAATGCACGTAACGACTATTTCATGCCACATCGGCTCGTATTTTAAACTAGCATAACTTAAACTTATCGTGCCTTAGACTTGTTGTACCTTAAATTTGACCCTCGATCAAGTCTATGCTTATTTGGCTTCGTCAAGCCTTGGATTTAAACTATTGTGCTCTAAGCTTGTCACACCTTAAATTTGTCACACCTTAAACTTGTCATGCCTTAAATTTGGTCCTCAATCAAGGCTATACTTCTTTGAACTCGTCGAACTTGAGACTTGAGCTTGTCGTACCCTAATGAATGAACATGTTGAGCCTTTGATGATACTCACGACTAAGGCTATGCCTAAGAGTTTGTACCTACTAATTCCTATACAATCTCCATAGAACAACATAGTTATCCCAGTTGTTTGACTTATCAAGTATAAATAACACATTGAGTAGTTAATTGTGCAATTAATTATCTCATCAAAATTCATATTGAACCTATAGGTTCAGCACTTACTCAGTTCTATCATGTAGGAAATCTATACTAGAAAATTGTCTTTTTAGACTAATTTTTGGTGAAATGAACAAAAATGAGCCTTATGTTAATTGATATTAAAGATTAGCCTTTTATATGGAAATCAAGCCTTCTTCAATATATCAAAAGCTTCTAGACTCTTCAAAGCTTCCATTCAAAACCCATACTCATGCATAAAAGGGAAAAAAAAAAAGGAGGAATGAACACTTGCTATTGGATTTTGGGAGCAATCTAGTAATCTTTAGTAACATTGGATCTTAGTTATATATCCAGATGTTATCTAATTGTTAGTATAAGCTTCTAATATCTATAAATAAAACACTCTTCTCCTTATTTGGGATTAATCTATATATTGCTAAGATTGAAAGCAATTCAAAAACTAATTACCTCTACAAAAGATCATAACATTACTTAACAAAGAGTGAATCAAGAACAATCGTCTACTAAGTTTGATTCTTTTATATGTGTATGCACTTGAGAGAATGAGTTTGCTTATTTTTTTTCCCCTAAGTCTTTTTTACAACATTTTGTACATTAACATTTCAAGGCTCCTCTTAGATCGACCACTGCACCTAGTGCATGCAACCGCCCAGGTGCAACTAGTACACCACATAGTCTTCTTTGCAAAAAGTAAATGAATGCAAGTTCTTCCTTTTCGTTATATATTTATCTATTTTTCCAAAACTAACAAGAAGATGGGGATACGGTCGTTGGGAAATTGGAGTTGCACAACAAATCTCTGGTGAATTCAAGTGCAAAAAATTACATAAGAATGGAAGACCAAAACGCCTACAGTAGAGAGCATAGAATTCATACTAGTTAATGACATAATGCTAAGTTTTATCCAAATTTTAATGCAATTAAGAGTTTAATAATTGTAAAAAATGTCTGATCAATATTTATATTAACTCAATTTAAACGTTAATTAATAGTACGCTTAATCATATGTGATATTATACTGTGAAACGATGATATTTCACGTTCCAATAACATGCTTTAACAGGCCTATAATGTTGGCTTATTATGGCACAGCTCGGCTCCATTTTCCTTTACATACCTCTCGCATTTCGTTACGTGTAAGCTAAAGTGTCTTAACAACTCAATCTCAGACTCAATGCCTGTCTTGTACTAAGGAAAAGACTCAATATTTTCTCGGGAAAAAGATTTCTTTCATTCTTTTTGTTTTTTTTTTTTCTTCTATTATGAATTGAAGCTATTTTAACAATGAAAAATTAATAAATAAATAAATCGAATGCCAATTTTTATATGGTGCTACTTGACAAATGGATGAACGTCGGTGTATTTTTCTTAATATATGATCACTGTCCATAATAATATCCTCTATGATTAAGAACATAGGTTTTGTGTTGCGTTGCTTGTACCTGAAGACCGATATTAGGTGGGAGCTTGAGAAAGACAACCCTATTCTGTTTTTCTCTCACTCTCTCATCTTAAATTTGGAATTTCTTGTGCATTTCTCCTGCCATAAGATTTCCATAAAGTCCAAACAAATTCCTCAGCCACAGCCACTTCTCCATTAGTCGCCCTAGTTAATTAATTAACGTACGAGACGCACGAAAAGAAAAGCATCCAAACCCAATCAAGTACTCCATCTTTCCCATGCAAGTAAGACACTTTTTCTTCGTACTTTATCCTCAAAAAATGTTTCGATCCATGTTGGATGGTGCTGTTTAAGGAATATATAAGTACCTAATTATTATGTATCATATGTTTGATTCTTTACTTTCCTTTTAATTTCTAATTTTTCCTTAAAGGAAGGGAAAAATTATTTTCAGTATGCTTCAAAACTTTTTGGGGGTTTGCTATATTGCAAAAAAAAATGCTTTCCACTTTTAATTCCCTTGTTTTTCCTTGAAGAGGAATTAAAGTTACACAACAAGCTGAAGTAGAAGTGGAGATAGATGATGGAAGGAGAGACTAAGAAGGAGGAAACACTACCACCAGGATTTCGGTTTCATCCGACTGATGAAGAGCTCATCACTTACTATCTGATCAACAAGATTCAAGATGCCAGTTTCACTGGAAAAGCGATCGCCGATGTTGATCTCAACAAATGCGAACCTTGGGACCTTCCAGGCACGATTTATCAAGCTGTTTCGCCATCTTTATTGTCATCATATTTATCTGAACGCTCGTGTGCATAAGCAATTCTCAATTAATTGTTCAACTGTAGTAGATCTGTTAAAATAATCCGGTGTACCGTGGATCTTTAACGCAAAAATGAGTGCAATGGAATTTTCTCTTAAATAATCATATATCACCCACATGCCCACCAAAAACTAAACCCTAACCCTAACTTGTGCATCTGACTATCTTCCTCAGAGACCAACATTAGATAGATACACAAAGCCATGATGCTTGTTCTCACTATGTTTGAGATCTAGTATCATAGAGTATTTTCATTTTTCACTTGCTTTGTCTTCTGCGTACTTGACAACTAAATTTAAATGATCTATGTTTCAAGCATATTTATTTATATATATATAAATAGATATATTAAATGGACTCAGGAAAGGCGAAGATGGGTGAAAAGGAGTGGTATTTCTACAGCCTGAGGGATCGAAAGTATCCAACCGGAGTGAGAACGAATCGAGCAACCAACACAGGTTATTGGAAAACCACTGGAAAGGACAAAGAGATCTACAACAGCGTCACATCTGAGCTGGTGGGAATGAAAAAGACACTGGTTTTTTATAGAGGGAGAGCACCTCGTGGGGAGAAAACCAATTGGGTTATGCATGAATACCGCATTCACTCCAAATCCGGATTTAGAACTTCCAAGGTAGTTCCTAACGTTACATATCATGCCAATTTCATAATATCATCTTCTTTTCTTAAAATATACATATATAGAAAATATATGTATTAGCATCATAACCACGTCATTGAGTACTTAAATTCGAA
This sequence comes from Combretum micranthum, assembly GCA_024138025.1. NCBI lineage: Eukaryota > Viridiplantae > Streptophyta > Magnoliopsida > Myrtales > Combretaceae > Combretum > Combretum micranthum. The sequence goes on from JAMXBD010000163.1 coordinate 659,389, forward strand.
AGTGCACATTTAGGGTCTCACTACTAAGCCCGTTTTTTCAATTTAGGTCCAAAATCCTATATATAGAAGTAAAATTATTATTGTACCTAAGGAAATAAATTCGACGTTTTCAAATTGCATGTAAAAGCATTCTATATAAATTATGATAATTATTTTATTAATATACTTTTTGGTAACTCTATGATATGTTGAACTAACAACCTTATTCATTCATTTCAGATTAATCTAACTTATATCTTTATTTTTTTTTTTTCTTTCTTTTTCCTTTTTTTCCCTTTGTTTCCATCCGATTGGTCATATTAAATTTATTGGAGAGAAAAGAATCAAACATGATCAATTCTAAGATAAAAGATAGGAGAACTCAAATCTATGTAAAATTAAATTATATTATAATTACTTACCATAAGTTTAAGCCCGATTTTTTGCTGATACAATAAGGACTTGAAAAATGGTAATAAAGCATGAAAATTTTACTGGGGATATCATTACAAATTCATTTACCAACCACCTTTTTAAAAGGATATATCGTCTTCCCTAATATTTGGGTTGCCTCTTTTTCTTCTAATTTTCGAGCGACAAGATTGATCAATTTTTTTCTACATCAAGAACCACACAAATATGATTAGAACAAATAAGAAAAGGATAAGACGTATGACAGTAGGCATAAACATTATTACAACAAAAAATAATGGTAATTAATAAAATATGTGAAATTCAAAATCATGAAAACTAGACACATGAACCTTTTCATTTTTGGGTTTTCACTAGATATTTGGCACGAAAAGGTAAACTTTTGCCTTCATAACATATGTGATTCGAGATCTATTATAGAAAAGAATATAGGATTTTATATATTCAAGGCACTTTGGTTGATGGAAGAGCAATTTTATTATCATTTCATCTCACTGGATGAAAAACTCCAACTATTCAAAAACGTATAAATGATAATGGATCTATTTCTTTTGCCCATGGATTTAATAATTTAAGGTTTCAAAAGACATTATTTTGTTATATGTAAATGTTTAATGTCTAGATGATGTTTAATTATCTATACGTATATATATATATATATATAAGAGAGAAAGAGAGAGAGAAGTTACAATCGTTGGTAATGCTATTCATCAATAGTTTCAATAAAAGTAATGAGTGTAAAATACAGTGAAGATACTTGTCAAATTTTATAAGAAATATGATAATAAGTCGATATTTCTCGTATAGATTTTCTAAATTATTCTAAAATAAAACTTGTATAGAACATTTAAACTATTATTCCAAAATAAAATCTCCCCCTTTTTTTTTTTTGGCTTGGATAAGTATGTTAGGACGTGTCTTCATATACTAGTAACTGTCTTATAAGAAGAGCTTTTATATGTGTAGGTTTTTAACTTTTTATTTTTAAAATAAAGTTCTGAACCCTTTATATTTTATGCCATATTAACTTCCAAACCGTTTTTGTTGAAACCTTACTAAAACGCTGATTGTGAAACCATCTAATTTACTGATGTGAATTATTATTATTATTATTATAGGAGATCTATACAAATTGGAAAGAGACCGACCCTTGATCAATTAGAAACTACCCGAACATATTTCTTGTTCCGAGAGCTATCCACACACCCTTATTGGATCTTTTTTCAATATACTAGGTACTTGGTAAATATATATATATATATATATATATACATAGTTGGATCGTCCTGAAACCACCTTACTATAGTGTGATCCCTATGAAAGTGAGTCCACGCGTGGTCTCATTTCTTTCATGAGTGGGCCCCTTTTTCTGTTTCTACTATATATATCAGTCTCAACAGAGAAAGTAGCTAAAGTTGGATAATTTAAGGACCACCCAACTTTTGGTTCAAAGGTATGCTAGATTTCCGGCATTGTTCGGCTGGCTTGAGTTGTTTAGTGTGGTAAATTGGTTGGCCATTTAACTTAGGGAACTGATAGACAACTTATTTGGGCTGCCTACACAAAGCGTGGATGACTGAATCACTCACTTGTCTGATATAAATATTAGGAGCTTCCTATTTGTTTTTTCACTAGAACTTGGCTAGAAGCTCAAGGAAACATGCAGCTTTCTTCGTGCACATGTTTTTTTACTCACATACTCTTATAGATCTTTGATATTCTATCAAAATTATATGCATAACACACTTAATTTTGTGGTATCTTAAACCTAATTGTGAGTCGTTTTCCAAAACAAACCTATTAGAAAGCGGTGTAATATAAGAAGAAATCAATGTCACATAAAATTTTTTGAGAAAGGGATGATGTTAGTATGCAGCAATACGAAATACCATAAAGGTAAAGTTCGGGTTGGACGAATTAAAATTTTAAAAGATGTTAGTTGATTGGTATCTGTTGAAATGAGATTTTGTTGTTCCTATACATAATAAATGTGGCAGTTTACATGTCATATTTGAGACATTTACTAAACCTGTGCAGGGAGCAGTTGCTCGAATGCACAAGCAATGACCATTTGTCTTGATGTATTTAAGAATAGCCCAGAGGCTGGAAGTAACGTAGTTTTTACCGCTTTCTTTTTCTTTTTCCTCATCATTTTACTAACCACTTATATGAAAGGAATAGGATATGCTTTCAAGAAATACTATATATATATATGATTGTAACAAGACCACATTGTTTGATATTCAATCTTTTGTTTGGAATAATTGGTTATATATACCATCTACCTAAAAGTATAGAACACACTTGGTGGCATTTAAAATTCCAATAATTAACGAAGATTATTTATGTCAAACCCATATGGATTGACCTGCAAAGGAAGCTTAGAACTAAATTGCTTAATAAGTTGACATCTGGAGTAATCATAGAATTTGGATGATTGTGCTATATGATTATAAGGACATTGAAAGTGTGTGATCATATATTATATTTAAAGGTAAATATTAATTTGGCATTTGAATTTTACACAAAAATTTAATTTAGTATCTAACTTTTAATGTGGTCAATTTAAATATCTTTTCATACTTTTTATGACTATTTTTACTATTTTCTTAACAAAGTTTGCTTTGTTTGCAAAGTAAAAAAAACGTAGTATATTATTTAATTTTTACTAATACTTTTAATACCATCTAATTAAGATAAGTTGATTCTTTTACATAAGAAAATAAAGCAAATGTTGTTAGTAATGAAGTGACAAAAATAACTATGAAAAATATGTGATATTAAATCGGTCATTTCAGTATTCGGATGCTAAATTAAGTTTTTATGCAAAGTTTAATTATTTTAGAAATTCTAGATGTTGATAGAAACTTCCTGTAGACAGAAATTTGTTATAGTTTATTAAATTAATTTCACTATACACAGGACGAGTGGGTGGTATGCCGGGTCTTCCAGAAGAGTGCCGGTGTAAAAAAATTCCCTAGCAACCAATCCAGAGCGGTTCCTCCCTACGGTCTGGATATTGGATCAAGTGCTGTCCCTCCGGCAATGATGCAGCCGGAGAATTTCCAGTTCTTTGGCCGCCACTACATGAATGCTGCTGAACTTTCGGAGCTCAACCGTGCCTTAAGAGGCAACTCCATGAGTGTTAACCAAGCAATTCCACCACCACAGCAGCTCAACCAGGCATTCACCATATCTGGGCTGAACTTGAACCTGAGCGGTGGTACATCTGCACAACCGATTATGAGGCCGATGCAACCTATTCCGGTGGTGAACCACCAAGGAGATGTTATTGCATCCACCATGATGACCACCAATGGGCTTAATGCAGAGGGTGGAGGGTATGGTGGAGACATGGGCGGTGGGAATAGGTACGTTGGTATGGAACAATGCATGGAGATGGAGAACTACTGGCCTTCGTACTAAGTTAGAAAGCTAAATTGTTGTAGCTTCACAAAAGTGTCGATGTTGCTGTTGTTAGTATTTATAGGATAGTACGTAGTGGCTTTAGAGATCCATCTTGGGTTGCAAACATAACCAAATGGATACTAGAGTATGGATACTAGAGTATGGATAGTTTAATTTCAGACCATGAAACTGAAGTCATTTTCTTTTCGTCAAGCGACATGTACTTCAACATCATTAATAGTTTATGAAACTTATGCCAATTAGCTCATAAAGCCCTATGACAGCTGATAAGCTTGTCTACGCATTTTCTAGCTTTAGATCGGTTGGAACTATTGGTTTTGGTTCGATAAATGCCAAATAAAATAATTATTGTTTTTTTTTTTTTCTGTTAACTTCTTATGGTATGTTAGATAGGTAAGAATATATTGGAATGGAATTACGATTCCAGTTTTCATTCTCTTTTTCAATATTTAAAAGTGTTTTTAGAAGCTAGAATCACGATTTCTTGGAATCGACAATACCTGTTTAAAGGAAATTTTGATTTTATCTTTAAGAATAAACTAACCAAAATATAATAAGGTAGCAGCAAACATATATTACTTTAAGCTTGATATAAAATTACTTCCAACTAATATAGCTCTATTTTATATTAACTCACTCCATATAAATATAGGGCCAAACACTTCCAATGAGTAGGCAGAGTCTATTGCCTCACGATAGAAACAATCCAAGAGAATATTTCTAACCTGGCATCTCATAAGTTTTTCTTTTTAATTAAAAAAGGTTAAAATAATTTTTCAAAAATTGAGTATAAGCCTAGATATAACGAGAAAGAAAATGACCTATGGCCTCTGAGACTGATAGAACTCGAGCCCAAGATAGAGAAAATGCAAGGGAAAATATAAAAGTCTCACATTGTAGTTTGTAGTTTGGGGACAAACTAACTAAAATATAAGAAGTAATGTCGTATTTGGTATGCAGGAATGAACTTGGAATGGAATCGCAATTTCATATTCTATTTCTATTCTTATGTTTAGTTGTGTTTTCAAAAGCCGAAATCGCGATTACTAGAGATCAACGAGTTTGGCTTTTAGGGGTAATTTGATTCTACTCATGAGAAGGCAAAATAGCGATTACATTCCTTCCTCATAAATAATTATCATTAAATAATATTTTTATCATTTTATTTATTTATTATTCACATTTATTATTAGGGATATTTCTTATAAATAATGTCCATTCTATCTCATTCCAAGATGTATCCAAATAAAGGAATAGAGTTATCATTCCACCTCCCATTCCATTTTTCTCGTTCCACTCCGCTTCAAACGATTCCCGCGTACTAAACATAACATAAGATAATAAGTATGGATTATTTTAGGTGTCATGTATTTTAAATACAAAACCATCTTCAACGAAGATGGCTTGATTTCACATTAACTCACTCCATATAAATTTAGGACCAACATATTTCCATCCACCATTTTTATAATAGTTAATGTTGTATATATTATTCTAAGACACTACTATTATAATCCTAGGGTTAATGTGATGAACAATATCCGAACTTTGACAAAAAATGAAATTAAGTATCTAAACTTTAAAATTTATCAATTTAGTATATGAATTTTGAAATTGATCAATTTAGTATTTGAATAATATTGAAATCGATCAATTTAGTTGAGTAGCAATTACATGTGAAACAAAATCTCATCTTTGGTATTAGATTTAGTTCATATACTATAGGACCACTCAACTTCTAAAATTTTTCCACTTTCTGATTTCTTTTCCCCTTCAAGAGACCATTTCTCTAATTCCTCAATACTTTTTTGTGTTAAATAAGCATAATTGCTTTTCTAACTCTCCCACTTATAATCTTACCAATTATGACTTGTATTCTTTCCATAATCCAAAAATTAAATTTACATTTATGTGTACCATTTTGGTTGTTGAGACAAGCAGGGATTTTTTTCTCTTTCGTGTGAACTTTTGCTACTTCTCCCTTCTATTTCCAGAAGGAAAATGCCATAGTCCCTCCATTTTTTTAGTCATACCAGAATTGAGACCTAGATTAAGAAAAGGAATGTTAAATGATTGTAGAATGAGATGGTAATGTTATTATATTGAAGAGATTATATTTCTTAAGAAATAGTGGAATCTACAGGACACCAGTTTGGATGGGACTAATTGATTTGTAATTTAGTGTGACGGCGCATGAGGTAATGAAGATTGCAAAACATGTACAGGAATTGGAAAATAACCAAAAACAGCCCACGCCCAGCCGCGATGTCTTCGAGGAATGCTTCAGTGTCGACTAGAGAATTTCGAAACTTTCGGATGTCGCCAGCCATTGGAAAAGAGATCGGATTTTCTTTGCTGGGGCAGAGGAAATAAAGTTGTTGAATATGGGCTTTGATCAGGGTAGAGAGAGAGGGTATGTTCCACTGCTGCCTCTTGTTTAGATTTGAATGACCGGCCCGTTTGGTACATGGCTGTCGTTTCAAATGAATGTGTTTTAATGGAATGAGTGGAGATTACATTATCTGATGAAATGGAATTACAATGGTATTTGTTAATAAATATTTTTAATAATAAATATGAGTAATGAACATATGAGATGGTAAAAAGATGATTTTATTAATAATTATTTATAAAGATAAAAAAAGAGTTGTGATTTCGCTTTCTGAAAAGTGGAAATAACATTTCTTTTTAAAACCAGTATCACAATTATTTAGAATTATAAAATATATTCGTAATGCTATATTTTTTTTCATATGATCTAAATAACGTAATAATATTTTAAAATATTATTATTTTATGAAAATTAAGAAAATGAAAAAAATGAAGAGAATCAGTTTACCTTTATATAGAGGTAATGATATAAGAACTGAAATACTTTCAAATTTAGGAAGGGTATGGACTTTATTTTTTTTTGGGTAGTAAAAGAGTATGAAATCATTTAGAGAATATTATATATTAAAAAAATTACATAAAACCAAATTATGAAAAAAAAAATATATCAATAGTGTCATATCGTATTTTGGAAGTGCGATATAATTTTTTTTTAAATTAGACGAGTGTCAACATGCGACACTCATGTAATTATCAAATATGTATAGAGATGCAACCGGAGCCGGGTTCGGGATGGGTTTTTTGAAACCCGAACCCGACCCGAGTCCTTAACCGGTGTCCCAGAACGCAAGAAAAACCCTATCGGGTTTTTTTGTCATTCCCAAAACTCGACCCACTAGGATTTAAGGAACCCATAACTCGACCCGACCTGATTCCAAGATTTTTAATTTTTTTTCTTTAAAAAAAAGAAGCAAAAGAAAGAATTTTGTTTTAAGTTATTAATGATACAAACACTTATATTGAAAGAATAAATTTTAGACAATAATATCATATAAAATGATGCAAACACTTCATTTCCACTTACTTTCACATACATATAATATAAATGGGATCCTTGCTTTAATAACTTAATATTTTTAATATTTTGAATTTATGTCGAGTCGGGTTTTCCCAACGGGTTACATAATAAACCCAAAACCCGACCCGATAACTTATCGGGTTTTTTTTTTAATCCCAAAACCCTATAGGGTCAAACCCTATAGGGTATTTAGCGGGTTGGGTCGAGTACCGTATAACGACCCACCCCACTTGCATCCCTAAATATGTATTGCATGACCAATATGCGATACACAGTTAGATTCATATCACATGTTAGAAATGCGATATTCGTGTGAATTCTTATGTCCCTTTTGTAATTTGTTTTTTCAATTTGTATTTGTATAATTTTTTCTCAAAAACATTAGATACGTCTTTCACCTCAACTATTTACTTATTATTGAAGAACATGACAGCTAAAAATTATTCAGATTTTTTGGGCAAAGGAGATATTTTATAATTTTATGTCCCGGTAAACTCTTGCGAGCAAATAAAACTTTAAAAAACATGGAATATAACTTCTCACACCAACGGTGTAAGCCTCGGAAAATTTCAATAAATAATTTCAAAATGAACTTCGAAAATAAACCCTAAAAATCACTCCAAATTAAAACCGAATTTTGACAAGTCCTAAATCACGAACGAATTCAAAAACTTCTCAATCTTGAGAAAATGAAAATCTTTAAACAATAAAATAAGAACTCAGTGGTTTTCAAATTCAAAACCACGACGTACGAAAAATTTCATATTTAGCTCCGGCTTGTAAAATCGGGTAATATAAAGCCCAAAAACAAATTATTAAAAAGTAAATAATGATTAACTTTCGGAAATGAAACCCAATTAAAGAATTCCAAAAACATTAAGAGTTATTAAATACTTACAAAAATAAAATTTAAAATAAATTTCTCAAATTAAATATGTTATATAAACATAAATATCAGTTTCCAAATTGGCAAAGGTCTAAACCGGAAAATCACCCGGAAACCCTAACCGGAATACAATAGTGTAAGTCCGGCAATCTAGTGCCCCTAACCCTAGAGGTCGAAATGTAGTTTAAATATATAGAATAACTCATAGTAATATAAGTTCGTTTATAATTATCAGATTGGTAAATTTTTGACCTATTTCGAACCCGTTCGGATACAGACTTTGAAAAGCGTGTCCCGGGGCTCGAGATATCAAAAATATACCACTAGTACCGTTAGACTCGTAATTTTATAAGATTTCTAAATATATCAGTTATATAATTTTTCGGGTTATAAAAGTTACAGTTATAACCTTTTTATCGTATTTTCATTTCTATCGGTAATTGATTAGTCTTTTGCACTATTCATTTTATTTCATTACACAATTTTATTATTATTATTATTTTTTATACCCGAGTTTCCTAGTAATCGAGTAAACTTCGAAAACCAGAAAATGAAACCCTAAACCGTTTAGTTCAAGCGTTATGAGAAAGACCTAGAAACCCTAAATCCGGCTTTTCCTTGATTTCCAAATAAGAAACTTTTATAAGCAAAATTAATTTTGAATATAGTTCTTGATTATATTTCAAACAAGAAAAGATCAGATTTTGAGAAAATTTCAACTCCGGGTCATCCCGAGACCCATTATAGAAAAGCGTGCCCCGGAACTAGAATTTCAAAACTTTCTTTATGAATACTCATTTGAACGAAATAAAATAAAATTTCAAAAATATATTTTTCATAATTTTCCGGCTTACGAAAAATACAGTTATAGCCTTTTTATTCGTATTTCATTACTACCGGAAATTAAATTGTCTTGTCAACTATTCACTACTATTCAAAAAGTACCACCTATACCACCTAGTCTACCTATTTGTACACTCTACAATTTCAACACTTACCATCACTCAAATCACCCTCTTTTCTAAATACTTTTTGTCCCCTTAAAATCAATACAATTTATGACATTTGTACATAATTCAAATCAAAAGCAAATCAATCAAAAAAATCAAAATTTTCCTTCCTCCACAAGCATTGGTTGGCGAAATGGCCCCCCCAAGCTCCATTCTACAATTTTTTTTTTTTCAATTCATTTTACTCCATTTAACCTAATTTCAAATGCTATATAAACAACTTTTTCTCTCTCTCTCTTCATTCTTTCATTCTCAACTTTTGGAAAGTAAAAAGGCTCTCTCTTCTCTCCCCATTTCCCCTCTTGGCCGAAACATTACAAGCCCCCCCACACACACACAACTCCCATTTCTTCTTTTCATCCTCTATTTCTCTTCAAGTAAGTAAAGTTTCACTCCTTCCAATCATAAAACTTTGTTATGGCTAGGTGATTCTTGGATATTTCCAACCAAAGGACCCCATGAGCTTTGCTAGGGTCAAGGAAAGATCAAAACAAGAATCCCGAACCATTACAAAGTAGATCTATCACTTAAAGAAACTTTCATGCCAAAAGCTTTACTTTTTCTCCATCAAAAAGTATTTTTTTTACAAAAGACCTTTTATAAAAATATAGTTTTTATGTTTTTAAAACACATTTAAGCATTTGATAAAGTAGATCCATCATTTTACTACTCTTATTCATGTAGACATTTAAGATCTCATCTTCATTTTGAGTTTATGTGCATTCATAGTTTTTAATGTTTTGTCCTTAGTAAATAACCTTCCTAGTATATAGATCTATAGGTACATGAGTTAATAAAGTCAAAAAGGAAAATACTTTTCAAGAAATAAACTTGTGTAAATTCGGATGACTTTAGAAACCTAGGTTAAAAACACTTTTATCAACTTCCAAACATGTATTTTTCAAGAAAAATGAAGCCTATAGGTGATAGATAATGTTTGATGATGTTTTTCATGAGTTTAAATGAGTTTTTACTAAAGAAAATATTTAAAACAAGAGATGAAGTCTAAAAGAAATTTTGGGTGAAAAGTCTTGAAAGCCAAATTCGTAATAATGGATGTATGGTTAGAAAACACTATTTTTCCAACTTCAAAAATAGTATTTTCTTAAATAAATGAAGTCCTTAGGGTATAGGTATAATAAATACTTAAAGTTTTGAGTATAAAATACATTTTCCTTAAGGGAATCAACTTGAAAATAAAGTTTTCTAAATTCGGATTTTTGGAAACCCCTAGTAGAAGACCCACTTAAAAGTTTACAAATGAAGATTTTATTAAAGAAATAAAGGCCTTAGGATATAACTAATATAAGGGTCAAAATTTCTTTAAACAAAATGGAGTTTTCCCAAAGAAAATCCTTGTAATAAGTAAGTGTGACCAAGTGTGGTAATCTTACTTGTTAAACAATAGCATGAAATGATTTTCTAGGAAAAAGTTTATTTAAATTCTTTAAGTCTAAAAAGTTATAAGAACTTAGTGTCATTAGAGTTCATATCATGACATTCATGATAGGGAAAATCATTACCATGGCATTTAGTTCCATTTTACATGTAGGAATCTCAAGTGCATTCATGAAAACCGCATTTTCGGAATCAACACAACCGCTGTACAGATCTGATCCCTCATTTCCGAGGCTTAGATATTTTCAAAACTTGATTTAAACTTCATATTTAAAAAGCTCTTCCGAAGTAGATAGAAATCGATATAAAATTTGCGAGATTCCGAGTTAAAATGACCAAGTTATGGCCATTTTAAATCGGGACATCGAAAATGACGCGAATTTTGATTTCGCTAAGTTTTCTTAGAGTTTTAGTATCCTTAGATGGTAGAATACTCATTAGAGTATTTCTTATGTGATTAGGTGAACCCGTGAACGTTGACTCTTTACCACCGGATTATTACTAGAAGACCGGTGATCCAATGGCCGAGTGAGTTCATTTCCTGAGTAATTATGCTCATTGAGTGTGCTTGTAATTGTAGTAGCACTAGATTTAGGTAAAGATAAAATTGTTGATGAGAAATGAACTTTTCATGTTGAATGAATGATAAGTATATCGAGATGAGACTTGTTGAAATAATATTGTATGAGTTAGTATAGACTTGGATTGTTTGAAATACTCTATGATCGCTCTTAATTTGCATAATGAACTTGCTACGATTCTATAAATAAACTGTACATGCATATCATCTGTGAGTCACATTGCATTACGAGAATGCTTTTGGTGGGAACAAAAGTATGATCGGGAGGCAGCGGGCCTTCGTTAACGTTAAGGATCTGCAGGGTCACTTAAGTTAACGGGCAGTGGAGTAGACACTATAAACCAATACATATAAACAGGTGGAGGACCACCTTCGTTAACATCAAGGGCCTATGAGGTCGCTTATGTTAATGGGCAGTGGAGTAGACACTATAAACCACAAGAGAAAATATTGGAATTGTGGTTGCATGTTCATGGACCACCCCAAACCCCGAATGGAGGGCGTAAATCCATTCACATATGGCTACCGGAAAGTCATATGCTTGTATGCTCACGTGTTTGTGCATTCATATGATTGTTTAAATAAACTTGTTTGTATATTTTACAATTGAGTATATTATTGTGGAAATGAATCTCACTAAGCTAGTGTAGCTTATACCCCAATAGTTATTTAAATGAGCAGGTTATTCCAAGAATGCTAAGTGGGGACCGAGATGGTTGAAGCCGAGAATGATTTCGGAATTCCGGCAAGATATAAGAATGTTTGAAGTTTTTGGCTAAGCTTTACGATTTGCTTTGTAATAGCTTTATGTAGTGAAGTCTTAGGATGAATGTAGTTGAAGTTTGATGAATTGTATCTTGAAGTATATGGTTTTGTATTTGGAGTATAGTAAATGTATATTTCCTTTACATTGTTACTCATTTGTATCAACATAAAATGTATCATTCCGATGTGTCTCCTTTATGTGTTAGACGCCTTGTACATAGTATGGAAGCCTTCGCATGATTGAGGTGGTCATTCTTAGGCTTTAATATTGTGTACGGCGGACTGCCACGTTTAGGGTACCCTTCGGGGCGTGACAGTTTAGTTGGTATCAGAGCGACAAGGTTTTGGGAATTAGGTGGGAAGACTTTAGGAGAATAGAATGCTAGGATATGATCTTAAGAATGAATAAGTTTTAGATAACCCTTAAGTAACAAAGAGATTAGCCTTATCTTTATGACCCATGAGTTACGATTTGAGGATTGGAGATCTCAGAGAAAGTAAGAGATAGTTATATTAGGACCGGATGATCTTAAAGAGTCAACAGACCATAAGGAACATCTTACGAGAAGAAGTTCTTAACTAAGGAATGACCTTTCAGTAAGGACGGCCCTGGATTTTATAACTGAGAATGAAATTGTAATAATCGAAGATACTACTTGGGAGATTTCTAGAAAATATACAAAATAGTTGTACAAGTGTTGGAAAGTCTTCAAGAAATAATAATCAATGAAAGATGTGCCACATGGAGAAATTCTCTGGAGTGATAATCCCGAAAGAGCTAAGGAAATTAAGGGTAAATTAGGGAATGACCTAAAGGAGATGACATGAAGAAGGGCTATAAGAGGATTAAGGATGGAAAATATTTGGTGGAATGATCAAACCTACCTTAACCCCGTAAGGCACGAAGAATAAGTGACCTAACCCAACTCTTGGTTCAAGCCAAATAGGAGAGAACGTAAGTTACCCCTTCAACCTATAAGATAACTAGGTGAGTAAGATTAACAACGCGTTTTCGCCGTTTTTTAAATAAGATAAAACCAAATACCAAAGTGCAATTCTTTTTCTAAAATAAGCAACTTGCGTGTAGTATAACTAGGTTAACGTGATCGTTTCGTCTTATTTCTAGGAGACTACCTAAGGAGATCGTGCAACAGTCGACTAACTCTCTCGAGGAACAGCAAGTTAGAGACCCTCCACCCCTACAAGATTCAATACAACAAGTCATAAACCTTTTGGGATGTTTGGTGGACACGCAAAAGCTCCTTTTGCAACAAGTGCTCATCAGAAATATGCCGGTTCAGGTGGAAGGACCCCACCAAGTAACAATGGACAAGATTGAGACTCCCTCTTCTATGGTTGGTTCAAGCTCCGAAGTCCGAAGGCCTAAGACAACCAACTTATCTGTTCATAATGTACCTTTCAAGAGACGTCAAGTCCATTGCTGGAAGTGCAAGGAAAGTCACTATCCAAAGAGGTGTCCGCAACTAAAGGACAAGTGCTATCTTCGTGGGGATCCTGAGCACCAGATTCGGGACTGTCCGAGGATGAAAACTCTACATTGTTTCATCTGCAAACAACCAGGACATTGGGCAAATAGATGCCCCCAAAAGAAGTAACCAGTGGGAGGCCACCCTCGTCTGGAAGAAGACAGTCTCCTAGAAACAGTAGTAGGACCCTTGAGAAGCGTTAGGAACAAATAACTTTTTGTTAAAAAAAAAAAAAAAAAAAACAATGATGTTTTGAAAATGTAAACCAATGTTGTGGTTTATCATCTAGTTCATGAATTAATTATAATGTATGTTTTGCATCCTTTCTTTGAACTTTTGTAATGAAAGATTTACATCTTCTCTTGATTTCATGTATTTCGTTTTGAATATTATGAAGTTTTGTTATCGATTTTGATTTCAGTAGAATTTCAATATTTCTTACATATGTTTTTATTTCCGCATTTCCGTGTTCTGTATTTCCGATAAGTTTCTTTAAGCTTCTTTTACCGCCTTAAGACGGAATAAAAGATTTAGAATTTTCACCTGAGCTTAATAAAATTGTAGGAGATCATAGTGTGGAATAATATGAAACCGAGTTCAGTAAATTGTTGCAATATGCTCCGGAATCATATAAACAAAGTGAGGAACTTAAAAGACAAGTATTTCTGAATGGTTTGAAAGAAGATCTTTGGACTCGATTGGAGGAATTTGATAACAGGAGAAATCAAGGATTGCTAGAAAGAGCACGGATAATAGAAAATGCTCAAAGGAGGAGGCAGGAAAGAAATAATAAGGAAATGGAGTTCTATGTTGCAATGACCCCTAGTCAAAATGTCAAAACACTTCCCTTGGATGATGACCCAAACAAGGAAGAAGACATAATATTGGATAAGCTACAATGTTGGAAATGTAAGAGAGAACACTACCCTATTCAGTGTCCACAACTCCAATTCAAGTGCTATCTCTATGGAGACCCTAGTCACAAAGTCGAGAAGTGTCCTAAAAAGATGACCACCGGATGCTTTCTTTGCACAAAAAAAACGGGACATTGGGCTAAAACATGCCCTGAACGAGATAACCTGCGTGTTGCTTCGCTGGACCAACCGGGGAAGAAAAGGAGGAGATGTAATAGGAGTAAAAGCAACAAAGGAAAAAGGAATTGAAGTTCTTCAAGAACATCTTCATCCGGAAATCTAGTCCACAACCCTCACACATATGGAGTGTATGAAGAAGCTAGTGATGTGGAGCTGGAGTCCTTTGCCATGGAAGGAAGCTAGGATCAAATATGTAACTCGGTATCAAGTTGGCGCTATACCCTTAGACTACCACATACCCTTTCCTATAAATAGAATCAAAGAGATAGGTTGTTAGAAATACCTTCGGATTACATGGCTAGACTAAAAATAGGAAAGCCCGAAACCGTTAAAAGCTAAAATGAGCCAATGATGGAAACTAAACCAAAACTTGATTAATTTAACAAATTCCAAGACACTCCATATACAACTTCATGTAAGTAAAGAACTTTGAAAGATTGAAATCTATGACGATCGTTACACAAAAGTTAAAATTCTAGCGATCAAATCTAAATTACCCAACTCCATAAGATCTTCACGAGTAAATGATTATACAATAAAGCAATGAGATCTCTTGATTTCAATCCCATCAAGATGATCACGATGATAAGAATTTAAAACGATGATGACCATATTGTTTAAGGAAATATGAATCATAAAGCACAATATTGTGTATACAGCTACATAAGAATGGAGAAGCGAATCCACAACCTTCGTTGGTCAAGTAATCGAGTCATGAAAGGTCGTGTTGTCATGAGTCGTCTAGTGTCGGTCGAGTCGAGTCGTCTGTGGTCTCGAGTCAAGTCCGTGTCATTTTCCAAAAGAGTCATGTAAGTGAAGGTTGGAATCGCTAAGCCAAATCTTATTAACTTGTATGTGCTATATTTCATAAAATGTTTATCATGCAAAATTTAGAAATGATACAAACCAAAGCATAAACCGATGCTAGAAATATAATTCGAAAATCCACAATCTTTTCTCGATAAACAATATACACGTAACAAGTTTTGCGGACAAAACTTTCTTTAAGGTGGGGAGGATGTAAGCCCCGGAAAATTTCAATAAATAATTTCAAAATGAACTTCGAAAATAAACCCTAAAAATCACTCCAAATTAAAACCGAATTTTGACAAGTCCTAAATCACGAACGAATTCAAAAACTTCTCAATCTTGAGAAAATGAAAATCTTTAAACAATAAAATAAGAACTAAGTGGTTTTCAAATTCAAAACCACGACGTACGAAAAATTTCATATTTAGCTCCGGCTTGTAAAATCGGGTAATATAAAGCCCAAAAACAAATTATTAAAAAGTAAATAATGATTAACTTTCGGAAATGAAACCCAATTAAAGAATTCCAAAAACATTAAGAGTTATTAAATACTTACAAAAATAAAATTTAAAATAAATTTCTCAAATTAAATATGTTATATAAACATAAATATCAGTTTCCAAATTGGCAAAGGTCTAAACCGGAAAATCACCCGAAACCTAACCGGAATACAATAGTGTAAGTCCGGCAATCTAGTGCCCCTAACCCTAGAGGTCGAAATGTAGTTTAAATATATAGAATAACTCATAGTAATATAAGTTCGTTTATAATTATCAGATTGGTAAATTTTTGACCTATTTCGAACCCGTTCGGATACAGACTTTGAAAAGCGTGTCCCGGGCTCGAGATATAAAAAATATACCACTAGTATCGTTAGACTCGTAATTTTATAAGATTTCTAAATATATCAGTTATATAATTTTTCGGGTTATAAAAGTTACAGTTATAACCTTTTTATCGTATTTTCATTTCTATCGGTAATTGATTAGTCTTTTGCACTATTCATTTTATTTCATTACACAATTTTATTATTATTATTATTTTTATATACCTCGAGTTTCCTAATAATCGAGTAAACTTCGAAAACCAGAAAATGAAACCCTAAGCCGATTTAGTTCAAAGCGTTATGAGAAAGACCTAGAAACCCTAAATCCGGCTTTTGCTTGATTTCCAAATAAGAAACTTTTATAAGCAAAATTAATTTTGAATATAGTTCTTGATTATATTTCAAAACAAGAAAAGATCAGATTTTGAGAAAATTTCAACTCCGGGTCATCCCGAGACCCATTATAGAAAAGCATGCCCCGGAACTAGAATTTCAAAACTTTCTTTATGAATACTCATTTGAACCGAAATAAAATAAGAATTTCAAAAATATATTTTTCATAATTTTCCGGCTTACGAAAAATACAGTTATAGCTTTTTTATTCGTATTTCATTACTACCGGAAATTAAATTGTCTTGTCAACTATTCACTACTATTCAAAAAGTACCACCTATACCACCTAGTCTACCTATTTGTACACTCTACAATTTCAACACTTACCATCACTCAAATCACCCTCTTTTCTAAATACTTTTTGTCCCCTTAAAATCAATACAATTTATAACATTTGTACATAATTCAAATCAAAAGCAAATCAATCAAAAAAATCAAAATTTTCTCTTCCTCCACAAGCATTGGTTGGCATGAAATGCCCCCCCCCCCCCAAGCTCCATTCTACAATTTTTTTTTTCCAATTCATTTTACTCCATCTGACCTAATTTCAAATGCTATATAAACAACTTTTTCTCTCTCTCTCTTCATTCTTTCATTCTCAACTTTTGGAAAGTAAAAAGGCTCTCTCTTCTCTCCCCATTTCCCCTCTTGGCCGAAACATTACAAGCCCCCCACACACACACAACTCCCATTTCTTCTTTTCATCCTCTATTTCTCTTCAAGTAAGTAAAGTTTCACTCCTTCCAATCATAAAACTTTGTTATGGCTAGGTGATTCTTGGATATTTCCAACCAAAGGACCCCATGAGCTTTGCTAGGGTCAAGGAAAGATCAAAACAAGAATCCCGAACCATTACAAAGTAGATCTATCACTTAAAGAAACTTTCATGCCAAAAGCTTTACTTTTTCTCCATCAAAAAGTATTTTTTTTACAAAAGACCTTTTATAAAAATATAGTTTTTATGTTTTTAAAACACATTTAAGCATTTGATAAAGTAGATCCATCATTTTACTACTCTTATTCATGTAGACATTTAAGATCTCATCTTCATTTTGAGTTTATGTGCATTCATAGTTTTTAATGTTTTGTCCTTAGTAAATAACCTTCCTAGTATATAGATCTATAGGTACATGAGTTAATAAAGTCAAAAAGGAAAATACTTTTCAAGAAATAAACTTGTGTAAATTCGGATGACTTTAGAAACCTAGGTTAAAAACACTTTTATCAACTTCCAAACATGTATTTTTCAAGAAAAATGAAGCCTATAGGTGATAGATAATGTTTGATGATGTTTTTCATGAGTTTAAATGAGTTTTTACTAAAGAAAATATTTAAAACAAGAGATGAAGTCTAAAAGAAATTTTGGGTGAAAAGTCTTGAAAGCCAAATTCGTAATAATGGATGTATGGTTAGAAAACACTATTTTTCCAACTTCAAAAATAGTATTTTCTTAAATAAATGAAGTCCTTAGGGTATAGGTATAATAAATACTTAAAGTTTTGAGTATAAAATATATTTTCCTTAAGGGAATCAACTTGAAAATAAAGTTTTCTAAATTCGGATTTTTGGAAACCCCCTAGTAGAAGACCCACTTAAAAGTTTACAAATGAAGATTTTATTAAAGAAATAAAGGCCTTAGGATATAACTAATATAAGGGTCAAAATTTCTTTAAACAAAATGGAGTTTTCCCAAAGAAAATCCTTGTAATAAGTAAGTGTGACCAAGTGTGGTAATCTTACTTGTTAAACAATAGCATGAAATGATTTTCTAGGAAAAAGTTTATTTAAATTCTTTAAGTCTAAAAAGTTATAAGAACTTAGTGTCATTAGAGTTCATATCATGACATTCATGATAGGGAAAATCATTACCATGGCATTTAGTTCCATTTTACATGTAGGAATCTCAAGTGCATTCATGAAAACCGCATTTTCGGAATCAAACAACCAACCGCTGTACAGATCTGATCCCTCATTTCCGAGGCTTAGATATTTTCAAAACTTGATTTAAACTTCATATTTAAAAAGCTCTTCCGAAGTAGATAGAAATCGATATAAAATTTGCGAGATTCCGAGTTAAAATGACCAAGTTATGGCCATTTTAAATCGGGACATCGAAAATGACGCGAATTTTGATTTCGCTAAGTTTTCTTAGAGTTTTAGTATCCTTAGATGGTAGAATACTCATTAGAGTATTTCTTATGTGATTAGGTGAACCCGTGAACGTTGACTCTTTACCACCGGATTATTACTAGAAGACCGGTGATCCAATGGCCGAGTGAGTTCATTTCCTGAGTAATTATGCTCATTGAGTGTGCTTGTAATTGTAGTAGCACTAGATTTAGGTAAAGATAAAATTGTTGATGAGAAAGAACTTTTCATGTTGAATGAATGATAAGTATATCGAGATGAGACTTGTTGAAATAATATTGTATGAGTTAGTATAGACTTGGATTGTTTGAAATACTCTATGATCGCTCTTAATTTGCATAATGAACTTGCTACGATTCTATAAATAAACTGTACATGCATATCATCTGTGAGTCACATTGCATTACGAGAATGCTTTTGGTGGGAACAAAAGTATGATCGGGAGGCAGCGGGCCTTCGTTAACGTTAAGGATCTGCAGGGTCACTTAAGTTAACGGGCAGTGGAGTAGACACTATAAACCAATACATATAAACAGGTGGAGGACCACCTTCGTTAACATCAAGGGCCTATGAGGTCGCTTATGTTAATGGGCAGTGGAGTAGACACTATAAACCACAAGAGAAAATATTGGAATTGTGGTTGCATGTTCATGGACCACCCCAAACCCCGAATGGAGGGCGTAAATCCATTCACATATGGCTACCGGAAAGTCATATGCTTGTATGCTCACGTGTTTGTGCATTCATATGATTGTTTAAATAAACTTGTTTGTATATTTTACAATTGAGTATATTATTGTGGAAATGAATCTCACTAAGCTAGTGTAGCTTATACCCCAATAGTTATTTAAATGAGCAGGTTATTCCAAGAATGCTAAGTGGGGACCGAGATGGTTGAAGCCGAGAATGATTTCGGAATTCCGGCAAGATATAAGAATGTTTGAAGTTTTTGGCTAAGCTTTATGATTTGCTTTGTAATAGCTTTATGTAGTGAAGTCTTAGGATGAATGTAGTTGAAGTTTGATGAATTGTATCTTGAAGTATATGGTTTTGTATTTGGAGTATAGTAAATGTATATTTCCTTTACATTGTTACTCATTTGTATCAACATAAAATGTATCATTCCGATGTGTCTCCTTTATGTGTTAGACGTCTTGTACATAGTATGGAAGCCTTCGCATGATTGAGGTGGTCATTCTTAGGCTTTAATATTGTGTACGGCGGACTGCCACGTTTAGGGTACCCTTCGGGGCGTGACAGTTTAGTTGGTATCAGAGCGACAAGGTTTTGGGAATTAGGTGGGAAGACTTTAGGAGAATAGAATGCTAGGATATGATCTTAAGAATGAATAAGTTTTAGATAACCCTTAAGTAACAAAGAGATTAGCCTTATCTTTATGACCCATGAGTTACGATTTGAGGATTGGAGATCTCAGAGAAAGTAAGAGATAGTTATATTAGGACCGGATGATCTTAAAGAGTCAACAGACCATAAGGAACATCTTACGAGAAGAAGTTCTTAACTAAGGAATGACCTTTCAGTAAGGACGTGCCCTGGATTTTATAACTGAGGAATGAAATTGTAATAATCGAAGATACTACTTGGGAGATTTCTAGAAAATATACAAAATAGTTGTACAAGTGTTGGAAAGTCTTCAAGAAATAATAATCAATGAAAGATGTGCCACATGGAGAAATCCTCTGGAGTGATAATCCCGAAAGAGCTAAGGAAATTAAGGGTAAATTAGGGAATGACCTAAAGGAGATGACATGAAGAAGGGCTATAAGAGGATTAAGGATGGAAAATATTTGGTGGAATGATCAAACCTACCTTAACCCCGTAAGGCACGAAGAATAAGTGACCTAACCCAACTCTTGGTTCAAGCCAAATAGGAGAGAACGTAAGTTACCCCTTCAACCTATAAGATAACTAGGTGAGTAAGATTAACAACGCGTTTTCGCCGTTTTTTAAATAAGATAAAACCAAATACCAAAGTGCAATTCTTTTTCTAAAATAAGCAACTTGCGTGTAGTATAACTAGGTTAACGTGATCGTTTCGTCTTATTTCTAGGAGACTACCTAAGGAGATCGTGCAACAGTCGGCTAACTCTCTCGAGGAACAGCAAGTTAGAGACCCTCCACCCCTACAAGATTCAATACAACAAGTCATAAACCTTTTGGGATGTTTGGTGGACACGCAAAAGCTCCTTTTGCAACAAGTGCTCATCAGAAATATGCCAGTTCAGGTGGAAGGACCCCACCAAGTAACAATGGACAAGATTGAGACTCCCTCTTCTATGGTTGGTTCAAGCTCCGAAGTCCGAAGGCCTAAGACAACCAACTTATCTGTTCATAATGTACCTTTCAAGAGACGTCAAGTCCATTGCTGGAAGTGCAAGGAAAGTCACTATCATCAAAGAGGTGTCCGCAACTAAAGGACAAGTGCTATCTTCGTGGGGATCCTGAGCACCAGATTCGGGACTGTCCGAGGATGAAAACTCTACATTGTTTCATCTGCAAACAACCAGGACATTGGGCAAATAGATGCCCCCAAAAAAGTAACCAGTGGGAGGCCACCCTCGTCTGGAAGAAGACAGTCTCCTAGAAACAGTAGTAGGACCCTTGAGAAGCGTTAGGAACAAATAACTTTTTTTAAAAAAAAAAAAAAAAAAAAACAATGATGTTTTGAAAATGTAAACCAATGTTGTGGTTTATCATCTAGTTCATGAATTAATTATAATGTATGTTTTGCATCCTTTCTTTGAACTTTTGTAATGAAAGATTTACATCTTCTCTTGATTTCATGTATTTCGTTTTGAATATTATGAAGTTTGTTATCGATTTTGATTTCAGTAAATTTCAATATTTCTTACATATGTTTTTATTTCCGCATTTCCGTGTTCTGTATTTCCGATAAGTTTCTTTAAGCTTCTTTTACCGCCTTAAGACGGAATAAAAGATTTAGAATTTTCACCTGAGCTTAATAAAATTGTAGGAGATCATAGTGTGGAATAATATGAAAACCGAGTTCAGTAAATTGTTGCAATATGCTCCGGAATCATATAAACAAAGTGAGGAACTTAAAAGACAAGTATTTCTGAATGGTTTGAAAGAAGATCTTTGGACTCGATTGGAGGAATTTGATAACAGAGAAATCAAGGATTGCTAGAAAGAGCACGGATAAGAAAATGCTCAAAGGAGGAGGCAGGAAAGAAATAATAAGGAAATGGAGTTCTATGTTGCAATGACCCCTAGTCAAAATGTCAGAACACTTCCCTTGGATGATGACCCAAACAAGGAAGAAGACATAATATTGGATAAGCTACAATGTTGGAAATGTAAGAGAGAACACTACCCTATTCAGTGTCCACAACTCCAATTCAAGTGCTATCTCTATGGAGACCCTAGTCACAAAGTCGAGAAGTGTCCTAAAAAGATGACCACCGGATGCTTTCTTTGCACAAAAAAAACGGGACATTGGGCTAAAACATGCCCTGAACGAGATAACCTGCGTGTTGCTTCGCTGGACCAACCGGGGAAGAAAAGGAGGAGATGTAATAGGAGTAAAAGCAACAAAGGAAAAAGGAATTGAAGTTCTTCAAGAACATCTTCATCCGGAAATCTAGTCCACAACCCTCACACATATGGAGTGTATGAAGAAGCTAGTGATGAGGAGCTGGAGTCCTTTGCCATGGAAGGAAGCTAGGATCAAATATGTAACTCGGTATCAAGTTGGCGCTATACCCTTAGACTACCACATACCCTTTCCTATAAATAGAATCAAAGAGATAGGTTGTTAGAAATACCTTCGGATTACATGGCTAGACTAAAAATAGGAAAGCCCGAAACCGTTAAAAGCTAAAATGAGCCAATGATGGAAACTAAACCAAAACTTGATTAATTTAACAAATTCCAAGACACTCCATATACAACTTCATGTAAGTAAAGAACTTTGAAAGATTGAAATCTATGACGATCGTTACACAAAAGTTAAAATTCTAGCGATCAAATCTAAATTACCCAACTCCATAAGATCTTCACGAGTAAATGATTATACAATAAAGCAATGAGATCTCTTGATTTCAATCCCATCAAGATGATCACGATGATAAGAATTTAAAACGATGATGACCATATTGTTTAAGGAAATATGAATCATAAAGCACAATATTGTGTATACAGCTACATAAGAATGGAGAAGCGAATCCACAACCTTCGTTGGTCAAGTAATCGAGTCATGAAAGGTCGTGTTGTCATGAGTCGTCTAGTGTCGGTCGAGTCGAGTCGTCTGTGGTCTCGAGTCAAGTCCGTGTCATTTTCCAAAAGAGTCATGTAAGTGAAGGTTGGAATCGCTAAGCCAAATCTTATTAACTTGTATGTGCTATATTTCATAAAATGTTTATCATGCAAAATTTAGAAATGATACAAACCAAAGCATAAACGATGCTAGAAATATAATTCGAAAATCCACAATCTTTTCTCGATAAACAATATACACGTAACAAGTTTTGCGGACAAATTTCTTTAAGGTGGGGAGGATGTAAGCCCCGGAAAATTTCAATAAATAATTTCAAAATGAACTTCGAAAATAAACCCTAAAAATCACTCCAAATTAAAACCGAATTTTGACAAGTCCTAAATCACGAACGAATTCAAAAACTTCTCAATCTTGAGAAAATGAAAATCTTTAAACAATAAAATAAGAACTAAGTGGTTTTCAAATTCAAAACCACGACGTACGAAAAATTTCATATTTAGCTCCGGCTTGTAAAATCGGGTAATATAAAGCCCAAAAACAAATTATTAAAAAGTAAATAATGATTAACTTTCGGAAATGAAACCCAATTAAAGAATTCCAAAAACATTAAGAGTTATTAAATACTTACAAAAATAAAATTTAAAATAAATTTCTCAAATTAAATATGTTATATAAACATAAATATCAGTTTCCAAATTGGCAAAGGTCTAAACCGGAAAATCACCCGGAAACCTTAACCGGAATACAATAGTGTAAGTCCGGCAATCTAGTGCCCCTAACCCTAGAGGTCGAAATGTAGTTTAAATATATAGAATAACTCATAGTAATATAAGTTCGTTTATAATTATCAGATTGGTAAATTTTTGACCTATTTCGAACCCGTTCGGATACAGACTTTGAAAAGCGTGTCCCGGGGCTCGAGATATAAAAAATATACCACTAGTATCGTTAGACTCGTAATTTTATAAGATTTCTAAATATATCAGTTATATAATTTTTCGGGTTATAAAAGTTACAGTTATAACCTTTTTATCGTATTTTCATTTCTATCGGTAATTGATTAGTCTTTTGCACTATTCATTTTATTTCATTACACAATTTTATTATTATATATTATTTTTATATACCAGTTTCCTAATAATCGAGTAAACTTCGAAAACCAGAAAATGAAACCCTAAGCCGATTTAGTTCAAAGCGTTATGAGAAAGACCTAGAAACCCTAAATCCGGCTTTTGCTTGATTTCCAAATAAGAAACTTTTATAAGCAAAATTAATTTTGAATATAGTTCTTGATTATATTTCAAAACAAGAAAAGATCAGATTTTGAGAAAATTTCAACTCCGGGTCATCCCGAGACCCATTATAGAAAAGCATGCCCGGAACTAGAATTTCAAAACTTTCTTTATGAATACTCATTTGAACCGAAATAAAATAAGAATTTCAAAAATATATTTTTCATAATTTTCCGGCTTACGAAAAATACAGTTATAGCTTTTTTTCGTATTTCATTACTACCGGAAATTAAATTGTCTTGTCAACTATTCACTACTATTCAAAAAGTACCACCTATACCACCTAGTCTACCTATTTGTACACTCTACAATTTCAACACTTACCATCACTCAAATCACCCTCTTTTCTAAATACTTTTTGTCCCCTTAAAATCAATACAATTTATAACATTTGTACATAATTCAAATCAAAAGCAAATCAATCAAAAAAATCAAAATTTTCTCTTCCTCCACAAGCATTGGTTGGCATGAAATGCCCCCCCCAAGCTCCATTCTACAATTTTTTTTTTCCAATTCATTTTACTCCATCTGACCTAATTTCAAATGCTATATAAACAACTTTTTCTCTCTCTCTCTCTTCATTCTTTCATTCTCAACTTTTGGAAAGTAAAAAGGCTCTCTCTTCTCTCCCCATTTCCCCTCTTGGCCGAAACATTACAAGCCCCCCCACACACACACAACTCCCATTTCTTCTTTTCATCCTCTATTTCTCTTCAAGTAAGTAAAGTTTCACTCCTTCCAATCATAAAACTTTGTTATGGCTAGGTGATTCTTGGATATTTCCAACCAAAGGACCCCATGAGCTTTGCTAGGGTCAAGGAAAGATCAAAACAAGAATCCCGAACCATTACAAAGTAGATCTATCACTTAAAGAAACTTTCATGCCAAAAGCTTTACTTTTTCTCCATCAAAAAGTATTTTTTTTACAAAAGACCTTTTATAAAAATATAGTTTTTATGTTTTTAAAACACATTTAAGCATTTGATAAAGTAGATCCATCATTTTACTACTCTTATTCATGTAGACATTTAAGATCTCATCTTCATTTTGAGTTTATGTGCATTCATAGTTTTTAATGTTTTGTCCTTAGTAAATAACCTTCCTAGTATATAGATCTATAGGTACATGAGTTAATAAAGTCAAAAAGGAAAATACTTTTCAAGAAATAAACTTGTGTAAATTCGGATGACTTTAGAAACCTAGGTTAAAAACACTTTTATCAACTTCCAAACATGTATTTTTCAAGAAAAATGAAGCCTATAGGTGATAGATAATGTTTGATGATGTTTTTCATGAGTTTAAATGAGTTTTTACTAAAGAAAATATTTAAAACAAGAGATGAAGTCTAAAAGAAATTTTGGGTGAAAAGTCTTGAAAGCCAAATTCGTAATAATGGATGTATGGTTAGAAAACACTATTTTTCCAACTTCAAAAATAGTATTTTCTTAAATAAATGAAGTCCTTAGGGTATAGGTATAATAAATACTTAAAGTTTGAGTATAAAATATATTTTCCTTAAGGGAATCAACTTGAAAATAAAGTTTTCTAAATTCGGATTTTTGGAAACCCCTAGTAGAAGACCCACTTAAAAGTTTACAAATGAAGATTTTATTAAAGAAATAAAGGCCTTAGGATATAACTAATATAAGGGTCAAAATTTCTTTAAACAAAATGGAGTTTTCCCAAAGAAAATCCTTGTAATAAGTAAGTGTGACCAAGTGTGGTAATCTTACTTGTTAAACAATAGCATGAAATGATTTTCTAGGAAAAAGTTTATTTAAATTCTTTAAGTCTAAAAAGTTATAAGAACTTAGTGTCATTAGAGTTCATATCATGACATTCATGATAGGGAAAATCATTACCATGGCATTTAGTTCCATTTTACATGTAGGAATCTCAAGTGCATTCATGAAAACCGCATTTTCGGAATCAACACAACCGCTGTACAGATCTGATCCCTCATTTCCGAGGCTTAGATATTTTCAAAACTTGATTTAAACTTCATATTTAAAAAGCTCTTCCGAAGTAGATAGAAATCGATATAAAATTTGCGAGATTCCGAGTTAAAATGACCAAGTTATGGCCATTTTAAATCGGGACATCGAAAATGACGCGAATTTTGATTTCGCTAAGTTTTCTTAGAGTTTTAGTATCCTTAGATGGTAGAATACTCATTAGAGTATTTCTTATGTGATTAGGTGAACCCGTGAACGTTGACTCTTTACCACCGGATTATTACTAGAAGACCGGTGATCCAATGGCCGAGTGAGTTCATTTCCTGAGTAATTATGCTCATTGAGTGTGCTTGTAATTGTAGTAGCACTAGATTTAGGTAAAGATAAAATTGTTGATGAGAAAGGAACTTTTCATGTTGAATGAATGATAAGTATATCGAGATGAGACTTGTTGAAATAATATTGTATGAGTTAGTATAGACTTGGATTGTTTGAAATACTCTATGATCGCTCTTAATTTGCATAATGAACTTGCTACGATTCTATAAATAAACTGTACATGCATATCATCTGTGAGTCACATTGCATTACGAGAATGCTTTTGGTGGGAACAAAAGTATGATCGGGAGGCAGCGGGCCTTCGTTAACGTTGAGGATCTGCAGGGTCACTTAAGTTAACGGGCAGTGGAGTAGACACTATAAACCAATACATATAAACAGGTGGAGGACCACCTTCGTTAACATCAAGGGCCTATGAGGTCGCTTATGTTAATGGGCAGTGGAGTAGACACTATAAACCACAAGAGAAAATATTGGAATTGTGGTTGCATGTTCATGGACCACCCCAAATCCCGAATGGAGGGCGTAAATCCATTCACATATGGCTACCGGAAAGTCATATGCTTGTATGCTCACGTGTTTGTGCATTCATATGATTGTTTAAATAAACTTGTTTGTATATTTTACAATTGAGTATATTATTGTGGAAATGAATCTCACTAAGCTAGTGTAGCTTATACCCCAATAGTTATTTAAATGAGCAGGTTATTCCAAGAATGCTAAGTGGGGACCGAGATGGTTGAAGCCGAGAATGATTTCGGAATTCCGGCAAGATATAAGAATGTTTGAAGTTTTTGGCTAAGCTTTATGATTTGCTTTGTAATAGCTTTATGTAGTGAAGTCTTAGGATGAATGTAGTTGAAGTTTGATGAATTGTATCTTGAAGTATATGGTTTTGTATTTGGAGTATAGTAAATGTATATTTCCTTTACATTGTTACTCATTTGTATCAACATAAAATGTATCATTCCGATGTGTCTCCTTTATGTGTTAGACGTCTTGTACATAGTATGGAAGCCTTCGCATGATTGAGGTGGTCATTCTTAGGCTTTAATATTGTGTACGGCAACTGCCACGTTTAGGATACCCTTCGGGGCGTGACAAACGGTAATTCAATTTTCAAAAGATTTTATTAATCATTAGGAAATACCTTCTTTCAAGATTTATTGGTTTCTATCCTTTATCAGTTTAAGAATCATTTTGGTTTTGAGTACACTATATGCAGATTTTTAATAAAATTTTCTTTCAATAAATTATGTACTGGATAAATACGTTTATATCTAATTAGAACATATTATTGTAGGAAATTCATTGCATTTAGAATATTTTGTTTCATTTATTTTATCCAATATAATGCATTCTCTTAGAAGACTAAAAAGTTTTTTAGACTTATCTATATACGGAGCTCACCGACACATATTTAAAGATATAATTAGGTGCTAAGTTAATCTTATATTTGACATCTAACCTTTATTAAATTTGCAATCAACTATCTTAATTTTAAAAGTATCAATTTCTTATCTAAAATTTTTTCAAAATTATTTATATAATACTTAAAACACATGGTGGATTGTAAAAATAAATAAAGTTTATACAAATCAATAAGGTTCTGGTAATTAATTATAAAAATAAAAAAATTTAAATACCAAAGTAATATACTTAAGAAGTCTTCCCATGGTTTAAATTCAATAGAATCCAATTGAAGGATCCAACAGCAAGAGTACTCCTCTTATTCACTGACATATTATACAGTTCAATGATTATTATTAATGGCCTAATTTTATAAATACCATCCAAACTCTACCTTATCTAACAAAATTTGGAGATTTGGAAAAACGCTATTGTTTTGTCAAATTGCAATCCTAAAGGATCAAATATAACTGTAAATAAAAAACATATTACCTCTCTTCAAGAACTATGAGTTAATGCTATATAAATTTTTCACTTATGGATTTTTAGGATTAGGGTTTATATTTTTGTGTTTTGCGATAAAGGAAATTTATAATGTGGATGGTACTATTAATGGATATGTTTCACCAATAACAACTTGAACTATATTCTCTATAATTTGACATGACACAGGGATTAGTTTGAGTGGTTTGTTTGCCAATATTTATTTGATTGATAAAAACTGTAGAAAATTAACTCAAGAAAAAAAACAAGATAATAATATGTCAACGAATAATAAACGTCTAATACAAAATAATATTTATACTGACCCCAATTAATGGAAAAACGTAAATAAAACAAAAAGTAAATACGGTTTTGGTCAGGCCGGCGAGCTTGCTTGAAAAAGTTTTCTGTGGATGTCATCAAGTGGACCATCAAGTAGAACCAGTGAAACTATTGGTGAGTCAGTCTCACACTGCGTTCTATGATAAAAATTTCAACTGCATTGGCAAGCTGGTTAGCTCTTCTTCAAGGCACAACTTTGCTCGTACCGGCTTCTTATCCATGTTACATGTACCCCTAAGCTAATTCAGATTCTTAGGTCGTCAGTCGGAGAAATAATTCAATTGAAACACTCTTGAGAGTCTTCAATGCATGTTTGATCAATAAGTTATGCAACTTGATTCCTATCATATTTGCCCCCAAATGTAGTCGATAAGAAGTCTCCAATCATGGCGTGCATCACATGCGTCATACAAGTTTTAAATAGCGATCACTTCACCAGTTGCTCTATGTTTGTCATGGATTTCATAGTTTCCCTAGTCTCAGTAGGTGACAAGGCACCAAGTAGTACTTAATTACAGGCAAGTGCATTCCAAATCCCCTGTTTTCTCTTAGCACCACTGCCACCCATTTAAACCTCTCTCCATTTGTCAACATAGACATTTCCATTAACTACACAAGCTTTCTACATAGTTAAGTACGTACTCCAATTCATCTTAACCAAATAGGGATGTTTAGAAAAGTATAAATAGGGGATCCTATGGGTTTGATTTTTCGCCACACTGCCTCCACCAACACTTGCTACATCATCCCTCAGCATACATCTACTATAGGAAGATGATGTGCGTTTTATTCTTGATCGAGTTTTAATAAATTAATATCCTATGATCTCTTCATATAATATGGTCAATACTACGGAAGTACACCTATCAATTATAGTACATGAATGGATTATAAGGTCATATTCCTCGGGATCGATGACAAGTACTATTGCTCACCCTCCTATTTATTATCTAGCAATCGAATAATTGGATTTAAATGAATTAAACCTACAGTTAACAACTAAACTATATTAATTATAAGTTTTCACTAAGATAACATGCAAAACAAGATTTTAACACAAACAATATTACAATATACAAGAGGGTTACTTTGTCATATTAACATGATTTAAATAAAATTCGTCCTTTTAATTACTTATATGCTGAATTCTCAACTCATGATCATTATTCTCATAATAAACCAATTCTATTCTCAATTGTATCCACTAACATCTTTCCTAAGTGAATAGACAAATCAAAATTGCATTAAAATGCTCTTGTTATCCTTAAATCCCTTGAAACATACAACAAACTTCCTAATAATATCTTTATTTGCAGGAGTAGTTTGTTCTAGTAACTTAGATCTATTCGACGGAATTGTTTCTCAACATTTTCCATCAAGATCTGGCGTAAGATCATGTCATGCACTATATTCTCTTAACTTTTATGAAGTTTAATCTATAGAAATTCGTAATTAAGTGGATTACTAATAATTAAATGCACACTACATGTTAATATGACTTCGTAAACCTAAAAATCTACTTGCTCATGATAGAATATGAACACAAATTCAAAGAAGGCATAACTGTCATGCCCCAAAGGGTACCCTAGTTATACTGTATTGTATGTAGTATTAGTTTCTATACAATACAACTAGTTACTCTAAAGGATGTGACATAAGAACATGATCTTTTTAGTTGCTTGATAAGAAATGATGTACATACATAAAATATACAAAACAGATAAAATAACTTCCATATAAAGTTTGTATAAACTTATTACAAACTGTTTTATCAACTTACAACTAGGAACGTAAAATAAATGTAAGTTTACTAATACAAGAGATCTAAATCTTCGTTAATTACTTCCATAACTTGCTACCCTAGCTTCCTTACCCGTTCTAACCTTCGAGATGGTACTAGCCACGGTTTGAGAATGACCCTGAAAAATCTGTTGGAGTATGAGCATTTCTACAGCTCAGTGAATAACCATCACATATTACATATCAAACACAATAAACAAGTAATTTATCAAACAAGTGTAATACAACATTCAAGCATATGTACAATTACAAGTTTGGACAACCGGAATCCAAACAGGATGTAGATTTGCGCCCTCACATCGGGGTTGAAGGAACCTAATCAATCATAACCTTATGACCCACCTGCTCAGGAGAAACAAAGAACCATAGGAATAATAATACTCACTTTATTCTTTTCTTTATGATTATAGTTTCTTCGCTCAATTTCCTTTAGGAGTAAAGAGACTCCATTAAGTATTAGATATTTCAAGCCGATACCATGGGCGGCGTTCCTTCTTTTGTCAAGTAGTTCCCGTGGAACCGAACAGAACAGGGATAATTTTGGAAGAACTAGGAAATTTTCATCTAGAAAAACCAAACATTAACCGAGATTCGAAATACTAACACGTAGCAAGCTGTCACACCTTTATGCAATATTTGTGCAAGTTACGCAATGTATGATCCTTTAAGTTGTAAGCCTGTCTGTTATGAATTGATTATAAAATGACCAAACAGTTTAGAGACAATACTCCACATGCTTCCACAATTTTTCACACAATTCTTGTTATCACTTTTAATAATCACAATTTAGCACTCAATTCATCCATCACTCAAGCAAGAACAATTCCCAACCCCACATGCTTCATACAATCATTTTCATATATGACTTTAGGTGTTACTACTGTTACAAACACAAACAATGTAATAGATCAGAGTTACTCACCTGCTCATGATGCCTTCAATCGTAATAATCTTCCGGGAAGTCTAAATTTGATTCGAATTCACAGATGAATGAAGTTCCATAAATTAGATAATTGACTTTATAAATATCTCTTAATGAGTGTCTAAGCGTCCTATATAAATTTATCTCTTACTAAGGTCATTTTTATCAATTCCAAAGGTAGTTTATTTTTAATTGTTTAAAGACTTATGGATTATCCTATATTTTGTAAAATTCGTATGAATACACTTTTGCTACTAAAAGTGATCTAATTAATTCTAAATTCATGTTTTTAGTACCAAATCTTTAAGTATACTTATATTACTTATGTTAGCTTATATTTTTATGTATAATTAAGTGTTAAAAAGTTTATTTTACTAAGAGTATGCTAGTTACTAATTTTATTTGTTTGCAAATAGTTTTCTATGATTAGTGTAAGACTTTCTCAAGATCATTTTTATTTCCTAGTCTTCTTAGACTTCTACTAATGGCAAAGAATCTTGTTTGAATTCTAATTTATTTTACCTATCAATGTGCTTAGTAATATCAATATTTTCTTCTATTATATACTTTGTCTTTCAACCTTATGTAAAGTGAGTTCTCAATTAGAATTAAGGGGTTTCCATCTAGATTACTAATGACTATTCTACATTATTTTTAAGTTCATCAAATTAATTGTCTATTTATTCGGTTTATAGTATATTTCTTAAGATTATTTCTACTCCATTGAATTTCCCTTATCTACACTTTAGCAATTTCCCATTATGAGTTTTAAGTTCAAGACTTCTAATGGGTAAGGCATTGGCTAGTTCAAATAGTTTAGATGACAATTATAATGTGTTTACTAGTTTACAAGATTATGAGCTAGGGTTTTCAAGACAAAAAGTCTTGTAGTAACTTCAATGTTAAATTCTAGGGTTTTCTAATGTTTAGACAATTTTCTTCAAGGCTTCTCCTTATTCTAATTCATTCAAAATATTTATCCTACATCATTTCCATTTATTCTACCATCAACATAACTCTATGGAGGCTTCTAAAAATGTATCTATGGCAATGTATGACATTCATTTTCTTAATTTAGAATGAGAAAATAATTTAAAGGTGTAGGACTTACCTTGAGGACTTAGGAGTGTAGATGGCAAATTTTCCTTTTTAATTTGATCAAGACCTACATATTTTAGCAAATGAGTAAGTCTACTATATTTCATGAAATAAATAACTAACTTTATAAATTCTTACCTTTATTTTCTAAATGGTAGAATAAGTGGTGATCTTCTATAATGGTAATTGAAGCTTAGGTTGTGTGATATTTAATTTGTTGGATGGTTAAGTGAAGGCTAGAGGTTGTAAAGAGGAAAATTTGAATTTGTAAGTGAGTGTGTGTGTGTGCAGATTTCACGTGCAGCAAGTGGAAGGGATAGTGGGTTGGTATTTGGGAATTTAACTTTCCAATTTGACTTAATTATCTATTTATAGATATAGGTAACTTATAAGTGTTGAATTAATTAATCAAATTGCTTTGTCTAATTTCTGTTGGATGTAGGGCTGTCACGGTGCTATCCTGGTGTGGAGGAGCTGTCTTCAAGTTTATTTTGATGATTTGTAAGTGTTATATTAAGTGTAATAATTAGGGCATTGTT
This sequence comes from Combretum micranthum, assembly GCA_024138025.1. Lineage (NCBI taxonomy): Eukaryota > Viridiplantae > Streptophyta > Magnoliopsida > Myrtales > Combretaceae > Combretum > Combretum micranthum. Next base: position 692,473 of record JAMXBD010000163.1, read on the forward strand.
GGAGCAATTTAATTGGTCCATTTGTGCAAGTTTATAGCCTTTTATTTCAACTAACCTTGACTTGCTGTAGGTGGGAGCTGTAATATTTCCAAAACAGCAACTTGGACCCTCCTTTTACCGTCACTTGTATCTACCAATTGGTAAGAATAGTAAAAAATGTAAATATCTAACTAATTATGTCAAAAACTATCCCTTATGCGTATTTTAATATTAATTACGTAAAAATTTTATTCTAAAAATTTTAATTTAGGTCCCAAAATATTTCTACAATATGGTTGACTTCAAATTTTAAGTTTAAAATTTACGCGATTTAGTATTTTTAAAGTTTGGTCTTACACGATTAGGGTTTCGGGGCCTAAAAGGTTAAAATATAAAATCGGTATCTATGGACTCTAAATTTTCTAACTAAAATTATGGTGTGGTCTAAAATTTTTATTTGAAGTCTAGATTATTAATTATAGGCTCGTTTATAGCTTTTTAGTACTTATTTATAACCCTAACGGTTTATCTTTAATGGATCATTTTCATTCTATACATACTATAAGTCATTGGCTTTCTAATGTTCTTGAAATAAAATTTTATTTACACTTGTATTCTAGATTCTAAACATGGATTATAAAATTTATAAAATTTAACTATAGTTCTTTTAATATCTAGAAATTCCCAATCTAGGGTTGTTAGATCATAAATAGGTTTAAAATATCATAGAATTTCTATCTAAGGCTTAACCGGGTAAACGGACTCCAATATCTATCTTAATTTTTTTTTTTTTTTGCCATTTTGTTTCCATAAAATTCTCGGGGTTTATAATAACTATAATAGAACAAATCATACGAATAAGAAAAAATAAGAATAAGAATAAGAAGAAAAACCCCTTTTGAATAACAACTATGAAGATACTTTTACACAAATGAACACTTTGACAAACTTGTTTAGCATTCTTCTCAACACTCACATTACGACCGTACTCAAGCCACATTGACCACATCATCTTCTTCCTTGAACCTTACTGATGAAGATTCTCAAGCAAAATCCATGTTGGAATGGATTATCAAGACAAGATATGACAAGTTAGACTCATTAGTTAAGTTGATGCAAGAACTTTTTGAATCAGACTCATGACAGTCTTATGCTCCTATTCTTTACAAACTCATTAGCTTAGAAGAATTGATCACTCGTCTAAAACCATCCCAAGAGTGGATATCTAGGTTAATTAAATCTTTAGAAACTTTTGGGAGATATGAGAGAGTTAATAAGGAGATCATTATAAGCCTTTTTGATGAATTAGGAGAAAATGATCTAAATATACAACTTAAAGAGTCAACAAAAGTGAAGGATGAGTTGGTGGAGAAGGAAAATGAATTTGTAGGTCATAAGATAGATCTGGCCAATCATAAAGATGACTTAGAGTCTACTAAGGAAAGGATGAATGTGAGGAGACTAAGGTGTTATATCTTAATTCTTTTCTTAGTGCTCCAATCCTTGAGAACATAAATCTAGAGAACATTCTTCAAGTTACCCTAAATGATGAGATGTTTGGAGAGATTAAACCTGAGATGGAAATTGAGAATATCAATTTCTCTCCATTTATTGAGATCGTGAAGTGTTAAGGAGTTGATGAACCTCATGCAGTATACTTGGAGCCTACATATTATATCATAGAGTTTGAGCTAGCACCAATTTATAAATTTGCTTCCTATAAAAAACTCATGATCTCTAAATATAGGGGAATTGAACTTAAAAGGATTAGAGCAAGAATTAGAAAGGAATTCCCCTTGTTGACTTTAAAATATGGGAGTGTGACGCATTCCTATGGGATCCAAGTGGAACGATTAACACCAAACGCCAAGCAGATAATATTAAAAAGTGCGCTTCTTAGGAGATAACCATGATTAACCTTGGTAATTTAAGTTCCTTTCATTTTTCTTGTTTTTACTCTCCTAAGTGTCAATTTTTTCTATCAAATTTGTAGGTTTTTGGGGTATGTTTATACCTTGTTGAATGGAGTGAGAGTTTGATCTTAAGTATGGGCAAGAACCAATATCAAAACCTTAGAAGCATAAACTTCTTTTGATGGGTTCACAAATAAACTGATTATGATGATACACTTTGTTCTTATGTGACTAGTTATGGATGCTTTTTGTTGCAATTTTTGGAAAATAGGGGCAGTCTCAATTCCTTTTTTTTCCCAGTTTCTTTCTTTTTGTTCCTTCTTGGGCTAATTTGATTTAGTAGACATTGAGGACAATGTCTCATTTTAAGTGTGGAGAAGGGATACACGAGAAAGATACTTGATATGGTCTTGGCCATTTTTTAATGTTTTTATGCACTTTTATTCAAAAGTCCCCCTTATGTGATATGAATTGTGAAAATTTTGAAAATCTTGAAATTATACCCATTAGTTTCCTTATTAATTTAGCATTCAATAATTAAAAGCAATATTGTGTTTTACTCACTTACTGTGAATTTGGCATACCTAATCAAAATTGTATGATGAAATCTAGGTGAGGTAAAATTATTTGTTACATAACGATGGAATTTAGAGTTTAGAAGCGGATCAAAGTCCCCAGTAAAAAGGTAATTGCTTATGTTTCTAAGCTTATTGGGTTGTATATTTTCTATTCAAAAATTTTGAGAGCTCATTTAATAGTGAAAGGGCATATGAAGTTCATCACTTAGTAATCTTCTTACAATAATCTCTTTGAAAATCATTTGATTAGTTGATGTGCTTAACCGATAATATAAAAAGCTTAGTTACCATAGGCAGGCTTTGGTCCCTCAGAAGAGTGAAGTCTAACCTTGGTACTAACAAAAGCTAAAAAAAAAGGGAGGGGTAGGGGAAGAATGTTAAAGAAGCGAGCAAAAACCCATCCAAAGAAAAAAGAAAAGATAAAGGCAAAATCTTCCCCTTCTAAAAATATATTTGAAAAAAAAGAGTTGGAAATTTTTTAAGAGGTTTAAAAGGATAAAATCTAGGAGAGAAATGGATGCAAAATACTTTCACTTTTGATTAATGTGCTTAAAGAAATGGTTGAAAGGGCTATATATTCTTAAATAGGTGGTTGAAGTGTAATTGCATCTCTTCTGCTTTGGTTGACTTTGTGTTTTTTTTTTTTTTTGTAACTTTGGAAGCCGTTATTAAATGGTGAAGGTAAAGTTTGGCTTACTTAAATTAGTTTTCAAATTTTGATTTTGGTATGTTTAGTACATGTGTAGTAGGTTTGAGCAAAATATACTAGAGTTTGAAGTTGCAATGTTTAAAATTGACAATCTAAATGCTGTTATGTGATTCGGATTTCATTTGAGCTTATGGGTGTTATTTATGATGGATTTCTTTATTCTTAATTATTTGCTTGAGGACAAACAAATGGTTAAATGTGGGAGGTTTCATAAGTGTCAAAAGGCCCTTATTACTTACATTGGATTGATATTATATTATAGAGATCTTTTGTGATTTGTTAAAGAAAATGACACTTATTTGGTTAAAATGTCAATTTCAAGAATAAAGAAAGATATTGCATCTATTGAAGACATTTGAATGAGTTAAAAGAGATTTTAATGAAGAAATAGGCAAAAGAGAATATTTGCAACATACATGATGTTTCTACACAAGCTGTATATAATACTGGTATAAAAGATGAAAAGTGACAAGCAAGCGATTCCAAAGTACACTAGGAAGCTACACAAGCCATGTAGCATGCTCACATAGAAGCTGGAGAATGATCAAAAGTATTTTGCATTGTACACGGCCTCTCTATGCAAGCCGTGCTCAAGGTCATGCAGATATGATTTTCCACTGTTTCACCAATTTTAATCCTACACGAGCATCCTACACAACCTTGTAGGATGGTCGTTAGAAAATATTTTTCCCTTTCTTATAAATAGTGGCCCTAACTATCACAACCCCAAAAGGAGTCTAATAAGATTAATCTAAAGTTATCATATGATGTCTGTGCTCATAATATGATAACCGTCTTGCAAGTCAAAGATTACAAAGCTGTATCTGAACATTTATTCTACAAGCTTCAATGTATAAATACATATGATCAACAAAGGAAATTTAATTTCTCATAGTCCACCAGAATTGCAAAGAATAGATATCCCCCACCAAATAGTAAATAGGATATATAATGTAAAATTTCACAAAATCTCAAACTATTACACAATTTCTCTAGTTCACATACTAAGTTTATCTCACATAACAAAAAATATCAAAGAATTCTACAAATTATGTACTTCTTATTCTAAGCTTGTATTTCAAATTTCTTATCTTCATGGAATTCTTCAAAGATGAACTACGTCTCCCCACATTCTTAGCCTTTTTCCCACATGAGCTTTACTTGCACAAGAACTGTAAGGGTGTAAGCTAATCCATAGCTCAGTGAATAACAAGACTGGACTACACATCAAACAAATTCTAAGCAAATTTTATTAGCAAGTATATGTAATATAACACTCAACCATATGATATGCATAGTTTGAATGACTGGAATCCAAAGCAATGGAGATTTATGCTCTCTCTTAGGGATTAAAGGACCATCTCAAGTCATTATGATGTTATCTTAGCGTAGTTTTAAAAATTTATAAAGGCCGTTCTTAATCTTACTACAAAATCCAATAGGTAGTATACCTATCGTAAGCATAGTATAGCTAAAATCAGGGTCGTCCATAGGGAAAGAACAATCACTAATAATTGCTTCTCTTCTACTATCTAACCACTTAATTAGGGTGATATTTTCTACCCTAGAAATTTAACAAAATTTATAATATGATTGAGAAATTATTAAGCACTGATTACTGAGAATAACAAACAAGATATGAGTCAATGAATTAAGATAATCTAGGTCTTGTCCTACATTCATCTCATCAAGTGAATCCTTGAAAATATAATTATTATCACAATTGGGTTCTTTAGATGTTAAGTTTCTTAAACAAACTAATAATTCTCTCGAATTTATCAATTTATCTAATCTTAAGTTAATCAATTAGGATCTCTCCAAAATTAATAGAAACCTAAGATTGCATGAAGAACAGGAACTTATTGAAACTTTCAATAATTACAAAAGATCCTTGCAATCCTATCTCTATAATTACAATCAGATCTTATCAATTGCATAGATCAATTCATTGAAGCAATCTCTCAATTAGCTTAAATGAAATCAAAGCACAAACTTCTATTCTAGATGATATACAAATTTAATGAAAAATTAAGGACATGCAATTGAACAAAAAAACTCCATCGGATTTCATTTAAAAACAATTCTCATCATATGATAAAGATGAAATCCAAACAAGGCCCAGATCTAAAGTAATTCTCATCATATGATAAAGATGAAATCCAAACAAGGCCCAGATCTAAAGTTTTACTCTGTCATAGTAATTATGGATAATACATGAAATCCAACATAAAATTTATAATTCATGATACAACCTGAAACTTTGAAGCTTAAAATTGTTGAATCTTGAATTCGAGTCTTCTTGACTTATTGTTCTTCACTAATCTTCTTCAACTTCTTATCAAAAGTTCTATTATATCTCGTATTACAATTTTCACTCTCTTTTGTCATGGTTGTTTTTCTTGCCTTTAGATCCATCCTTTTTAACATCCTCAATGACGTTATGGAACTAATTTGGGAGGTTATGGAACTTAATGAGGATGTTATGAAACTAAATTAGAATATTATGGAACTTCAAGCATCAGGAAGATGAAATGAGCCAAGGATACATTACTTGCTACGCCGCTCACCACGAGGCGTAGCATAAGGCGTGGTGCATTCTGATCATGGTTTGCTTCTTACCATGTCCCTTTGGTAATGGGCGTGATGAGTTCTGTGTTGAAAACTAAGCTGGCACGCCCCTTTGGTATGGGGCATGATGAATTCCTAACATGATTTTCCATGTTTTTACTATTGATACGGGGCGTATGGAGTTAGAATTACACTTGTTTGATCTTTCCTTAGCCAAATTAGCTTGAATTGATCATATTTAGTCCCAACTTTCCTGAAATTAACAATTTGAGGGATTAAGTACCAATTCTAGATGATTTCTTCTTAATATATCAACTAAATATGGTCCAAATCGTCTTAGAATAATGGGTACTAATCACAATTATCAAGTTACATCTAGAAGAGATTAAGAACTAAGGAAGAAGGATTTTTTTTTAAATTCATTAGTATTTATATATACATGTTATTTGATAGGGGCCATTACTATACTCAATTGGGTGAAATTATGATCATTTATGCTCTATTTCCTATTTAAATTGAAGATAATTTGTATTAAATAGTAAATATATTCATTACAGGTATAAATAAGGCAAACATCAACATTTGGATCAAATTTTACACATCTAAGCAAGATTACAGCCATATCTAAGCAGGTGATCTTCTCTAAAGTCATTAAGATGTCAAATGCGAGCATAATCTACAAGAGAAGAGGGGAAAATTACCCACAGAGAAGGTTATGGCCTATACTACAGCCATACTATAGGATGTGATCTCCTCAGGTTTATCCATCAAGTCCACTATAGTCGTAAATTAAAGAAGATATGAGATCACAGTGGAGATTATGGCCTCCACTACTGCCATAACATACAGGGGAAATGACAACAACAACCTTAGACAGAAGTAATTACTAGTATAGCCACAAGTAAGAAATCAATCCGAGGAGATAATGGCCTCTACTATGGCCGTAATCTACCTTGGAAAATCAATTCCAGGGGTATAACATCCTGTGTTACGGCCATTATGGTAGTTATAATTCGCACATTTTCACACCATTTCGGAATTTTAGTGCCCATTTGAAGAGGAATGAAGCCTAACTGATGCCTATCTTGTCTACCAGATGTACTGAATGGAGGAAACATCTAAATAGTCTTCCCAACCATTACAAGACATCAATAAGTCACTGTAATAGACCATGTTTTTTATCTTTCACACACACCATTTAGATTTTTCTCTGATAAGCACCTGTAAAACATCTTATCCATTATCATTGTACTTGTGTCAGAAGTGTACTGTATAAGATCTTGAAGTATTTTTCAATCTTTAAGGGTTTTTTTTTCTTATTCTTTCTTCTTGCTTTTTCCTAATATCTATTGTTTTGTTTACATTATGTGTGATTAAATTCTTAGGGCTCATGTAACCACATGTTAACATGCATTCCAATGAATTGAACGCCTAATATTGTAGGATTTTCTAAACTCTATAGTGTATTAATAAATTCTAATTCTAGGTAGTGCACGATTTAGGATTAAATCAGATTTTCATGGAATGCAATTGAGAAATCAACCCGTGGAATAAATCTAAACTATAGAGAAAGATTGCCCATGATGCCTAGAAATAAGGTTGTGAATCTTCTGTATATAATTGAATAATTATCTTGGAATCATGTTTATATGCAATTTTGGTTGGCTATTAACTAGGAAGAGATTCTAGTAGATACGGCTAAGATTGGGGTTCAATAGACTCGAAAGAGATATTGAACTAATAATTGGAATCCCGCTAATTGGTGAAGCGAGTCTGAATTGTTAATTGTTAAGTTAAACTTAATTGTTAATTCATGTTGTAACAAAACTTTAGTTGAGAATTATTTAGTTATTTAAATTTTAAAATACTGATTTGATTTAATTTGCTAGATAATAACTAAGAGGATGAGTAATAGTACTTGTTGACGACTTCGAAGGATATAACCTTGTAATCTATTCCTATAATGCAATTGATAGATGCACTTGCCTAGCATTAACCAAATTATAGGAAGAAAATTATAGGTTATTAATTTATTAAACTCGGTCAAGAAATAAACGCATACCATTATTAACATAACCTCAACTTCACCTTATAAAGAACAAGGAAGGAGGAAAAACTCATTTGTTATTTATATATGCTTATTATTAACATAATCTTAACTTTACCTTAGACCCTCAGTAACTCCCTAAGTATTAATACTCTAAAGCTAACCCTAACACAGGCGACATCCTTTAGTGCCTACTTAGTTCTTATGGAGTTAAAAACCCCATGGTAACCTAATAGAGCAACAAATCGATTGAATTAATTTGGCCATACCGCAGAATCGAAATATTAATATCTAGGTAACATTGACCTTATCAGCATAACTTTACATTAGTATATATGCAACTACACTAGAAACACAAGCAATGTGATGAGGTTAATGTTATCTACACATCATTCTGGCTAAGGCATAGAAACCTTCTTAGAAATTTTAGAGATTATTTTGTTCCTCTTATGAAAAAGAAATAATAAACACTCATTACTTTTCTTAGTATATATACTATCTAATTTTAGTATTTAAACTCATTTTTAGTTCACTATATTATACAATTGATTGAAAATATAGATTTATATTAAAATCTATTTAATCAGACACCAAGTAAGAACCCCACCATAGCTATGAAAATCACCTAGCAAAGATAAAGACAATTCTCCATTGTCTGTCAGATCATTTCTTTTCCTTTGTTTATAATCTTTTATTATAAAAACATCATTATTCTTTACCACTCATATAGGTATTTTAATAAGTTATCAACTTATATGAAAAACTCATTTTAATGATTATTCATTTGAAACAACATATTCCCTTCATTATCTATGGTCTAGTTTATCATATTACAAATATATTATCCCTAAGCCACTTATAAGTTATTTAGCCTTTATCAATTTTAACTTAGTCAAGTTGTATAATCTTAATCATTCTAGTTCATTTTAACTTACTAAAGTTTATTAAATCAAAAGGACATAGATTTATTAACTAGGTCTACTTTAACTTTAACTTAACCAAATTGATTAAATCTAACCATTTAATGCGTTTACTAAGTTATAAACACCTAGATTTATACAAACTTAATATGGATAGTCATTGAGTTTGTAATGTAAATTTTTTTTAAGAAGTTTTAACAAAAGTTATAAGATCACTTCTATTTTTTTTTTTTTGAATTAAGAATAATAAAATATAAACAATTTAATTGTTTTTCAAGAATTAGAATTGTTATCAATAAAATTTCAAAATACAATTTTCTTAATTCGAAATCATAACTAAAATTCGTAACTTCTAAATATAGTAATCACATGTAATCATAAAAACCAATAGGTGATAAATGATACTATAAATATAAAAAATCTAATACTAAAATGAATTTTTGTAATATCTATGCATAGTCAATAATTAAGAATATGACTGAAAATTAATATTTTGATAATAAGATCGTGGGATTAGAGACAACATTAGAAATGGTTTAATTGAATAAAATTACAAGTGGATAATTTTGAATTTGGCTTAGAAATTGAACTTAGATAGTTTAATTAATTAAACTAAGCAAAATAAGTAAACAATAGAGTTTGATTAGGTAATCTAATATAATTAAATTAGTAAATATATTAATTGAATTTTTAGATTTCAAATGTTCTCTTTAACCAACCAATGTGCTTTAGCAGTCTTCTTCAACAAATCAAATTTTGCCATCTTTTGTAACTCTTAAACTAAAATTCTTTCTTTCAAACTCAAACGTTTAAACCCTTGAAGAGTTCAATTTAAAGGTTTATTAATTTTTTAAACCCTACGTTTTAGTCTATTTCATGAATTAAAATACTAAATTCTTCATAATCATCAACTTCAACCCGTTTTCCTTTCAATTTATAAATGATTCAAAAATTTCTAAAATTCAATTACCTAAATTTATAAAAACGCTCTAATAAAACCATTTTAACCTAGATCTTATTTTCTTTATTTTCATAAATTTTTAAATCATCTGCTTGTTTAAAAATATCATATTTATGTTTAGATTCAAACTAAATAACAATTTTTTACAAAATGAACTCTAAAACTAGATTCATAACTAAAGATAGTAATTTCTATTATATAATTTCTCAAATTATTTCCTAATTGTTTTTAATACTTAAGATAGTGATCTAAAAATATTAAATCAAAACCTTTACTCCTAAATATATATAAATATCTCTTTCTCCTTATCATTTTCCTTTTGTTTTTGCAGCCTTTCTTTCGTTTTCTTTTCTTTGTCTTTTTCTTTCTCTTTCTCTTCTCTTTCTTTCTACATTTCTTCTTCTTCAAAATCCAAAACTCTATATCTCAACTTCAATAAAGTTATAGAAGAATGTAAAGATAGAAAACAAGATGGAAGATGGAGATTAACATGAAGAAGCTATATCAACAAAAAGGAAAAGTAGTAGTAAGGTTATGTTTACTTGAAGTTTTGCTAAAATAAGTAAGTTAGTTACTTTCTTTGTTTTGAATTGTTGTAGATGCATGAAAATGATGAGTTTGTGCTAGAAATAAGTAGGGTTTAAGATAAAACTTGTAAACTTGTGATATATAAGTTTGCACATCAAAACCTAATTATATGTTTGATCATGAATAGGCTAGATGATTTATCATATAGTTTGATGAAATATGATGTAATAATTATACATAAGTATTATAAACTATGGATATAAGTATGTATGCTACTTTTTATGGTGTTTGGGTTGAAGTATGATAGAAACAAGTAGATAAGATGGAGTAAAAAGAAACTGGGGAAAATGTCAAAATAGGTGAAAAAAATCATGTGCGTGATATAGCCCTTGGTAGGCTCAGGTCATAAAATTTTGATCAATCACGGACATGATCCAACCCATGATTGTTTTGAAAATATTAGAAAATCACGGGAATGATTTTACTCATCATAAGCTCTGTTTCAAAATCTTTTCTTAATCATGGGCGTGATCTAGACCTTATTAGCCTTGGGTTGTTTTTAAATTTTCAAATTCTTAGAATCATGGACATGAACGATACCTTATTAGCCTCGAGTGCTTGTGTTCTAGATAATCACGAGCATGATTTTCACTTGTAGTTCGTATCATGGCCCAAAGCACGACCATGATTGAGGTCGTGATCCCCAATCATGGGCGTGATCACAAATGTTATCTATACCCTAACTCTATTCAAAAGAAAAAGAAAAAGGAAAAAAAGAAAGAAGAGATAAATGATAGATAATATAATATGTTAGTATTTGTATAATTAGGAATGAATTAAGTTAAGTTGAGCTAAGTTAAAGTTAAGTCGATTTATAGTGTAATTAAATGCCTAGAGTGAATTAAAAGTTTAATAGCTAAATAGATCTAACATGAGAATAAATTAATGGAGCAGACTTAATAGGTATAGGCGACTTGAAGTAAATGATTAGACACATAATAAACTCATACATATGGAATTTACTTAGTTAACAAATCTAAGTCCAATTTGACTTAATAGACTTGGTGAATTAAATGAATTAGACTAATTAAGGTCTTATAGGGTATATGACAATATTCTAGTAGAATAAGTGAATATAACTTAGTAATTAGATTAAATGAATAATTCTATACAACTTAACTAAGTTAAATTATATTCGTACAAATGTAATATAGAGTAAAGTAATAGAATTAAGTTTAAATGAATTATTTAATAAATCTAAGCTCAATTGAATCTAATAAACTTTAATAAGCTAGATTGCATTAGATTGATTAAATTTAATCAATTGAACTAAGTTAAATTAAAATAGACTTAATAGCTTGTAATTGGCTTAGAAATAGTATAACTGTAATAATATAGGTCAAACCATAAATAATAAAGGGAATATGTTGTTTCAAATGTATGTTTGGAAAAATGAGTTTTCTCATATAAGTTGATAACTTCTTAAAATACCTATATGAGTGATAAAGAATAATGATGTTGTTATAATAAAAGATTATAAAAAAAGGAAAAAAAATTAATTGGTAGACAATAGAGAATTGTCAGTATCTTAACAGGGCGATTTTCGCAGCCATGGTAGAGTTCCTACTTAGTGTCTAATTAAATAGGTTTTAATATAAATCTATATTTTCAATGAAGTATAAAATGATGAATTGAAAAAAAGAGTTTAAATACTAAAATATGATAAAATATATACTAAGAAAGATAATGAGTGTTTATTATTTCTTTTTCATAGGAGGAACAAAATAATCTTTATAATTTCTTAGAAGGTTTCTATGACTTAGCTAGGATGACAGGTAGGTAACATTGACCTTATCATCTTGCTTGTGCTTGTAATGTACTTACACATGTATTGACATATATGGGGATCGAGTACTCGTTTGCTATTCAGTGATTGTTTTGATTGTTAAATTATTAAAGTAAAAGTGATCACACATTATTTGTAATGATTGGGTTACTGATATTGATTAGCAATTGTCAATTGAGTGGTCACTAAATAATATAGACTAAATTTTATCTGGCCATTAAATTAAATGGACATGTATGGTATTCATGTCACGTATTAGCTCTTTCGCCCTTGGGTAATGCTTGGAAAGCCTAGTAAATCTGGTAAAATTACACATGAGCATGTTAGCCCTATAGGAACTAAGTAGGCACCAAAGAATGTCGCCTGATGAGAACTAGCATGAGTGGTTAATACTTAATGGTAGGTCTAAGTTTTAAGGTGAAGTTGAGATTATGTCAAAAATGTGTGTGTGTGTGTGTGTGTGTGTGTGTGTGTATAACAAACGAGTTTGAAAAGGAAATACTCCATCCTTAGTTCTTTCTAAGGTGAATTTGAGGTTATGTTGCTAATATATATATATATATATATAATACTGAGTTTAAAAAGAATTTCTCCTTCCTTAGTTCTTTGGCTTTCCTGGGTAGAAATTACCAATGTTGGTCCTTCAATCTCCAAAAGAGAGCGCAAATCTCCATTGGTTTAGATTTTGGTCATCCAAATTATGCATGTCTCATATGATTTAGTGTTACATTTCATATGTTTATTAAATATACTTGTTTGATAGTTGATTGATGTGTGGCCTAGTTATTTTATTCACTAAGCTATGGTTTAGCTCACTCCCCTACATTTTATGTGTAGAAAAGACTTATGTAGGGAAATGGGCTAGGACGATGTGAAGAGAGAGAGAGAGATTTCATCTTTAGTGGACTCCTTGAACATAGGATTATGAACTTAAAATGTAATCCATATGTTTAGTTTATAAAATTGAGACTTTGTTTTATGTAAAATAAACTTAGATTATGAATTGGACTATTTGTATAATACTTTGAAGTTTTGTGTTAAGTAGGTTATCTATCATATCTTATTATTTGGTAGAGGATACCGATTCTCTGCGATTCTAGTGAACTGTGGGAAATTGGATTTCCTTTATTTATCAAAATGTAGTTATAAATTTGAAACTTATAAAGTAAATATTCAAGTAGAGCCTTGAAATCTCTGACTTGCAAGATGGTTCTCATATTACGGGTACACATGTGATATGATAACTTCAGATTAATCCTACTATACCTCCTTTAGGGTTATGACATAAGTTGTCACGACTCGAGGGGTACCTAAAACATGGCAATCCATCGTACACAATACTAAAGCCAAAGAATGACTACCTTAGTCACGCAAAGGCTTCCATATCATGTACAAGGCGTACATCACAACCAAGGAAATGCATCGGAGAAGCGCAATTTACATTGATAGTGATTAAATAACAAGGGAAGGAGTATACTTATCATAAAATATAAACATGGTTGATTACAAATCTTAGGGGCATACCCCTGCTATTGTCTTCAAGTCAATATAAATACACTTCTTAGAAATGTCCAAAATACTAACATAGCATACATTACGTATAAGGAATTTTTACAAAATAACTTTATCCTATGATCCCATTGCCTTCATAATAGTTTAAAATCCATCCATAACTTCCTTAATGGCATGGTCTTCGATTAAAGCCACAAGTATACCTGTTTCAACAAAATCTATGGGGGTATAAGCTTACAGCTAGCTTAGTGAGATATTCCTATTCATTCGCACCATGATTTCAAACAAGTTCATTTAATTTTTCACGCATGTGCTATGCATGCTATGCAACAATTACGTGATTACACAAATATATATAGTTATTCGGAAACCATATATAGAACAAATTTACCCCTCCATATCGAAGGTTAGGGAATTGTTAATGAAGATCCTTGACCTTCTACTGCTAGTCCCCAGACCCCCGCCCAAAGCGTTCGGTTAGCTCGGATCTAAACCTAGATTTGCATTCCTCGAGGAATCTGGATTCTCTAGGAAGGAATAGGGCCTATGTCCCAAAACGATAATAGCTCATCTAACTCTACGTGTAGGAGTAGTAGCCTTTCGAAAGAAATGTGACTTAATGGATGCGATTCGTGAACATTTTATTTTTCTTAAGTCAAACCTTAATAAGGCTTCTGCCACACCCCGGAGGGTATCATAAACGTGGCAGTCCACCGCATATAATATTAAAGCTAATGAATGATAACCTTAGTCATGCAGGAGTTTCGATATCACATGCAAGGCGTGCTTCCAAGATATTAGGAGACTCACAAAGGTATTATATTTAAGTAGATAATAAAAGCAAGCAAGAACTTATATAAATAAACATAAGATCTTCACAATAATATCCTTACATCATCTTAGGGGCATTTCCCCGCTTTAGAAGTCTTTCAAAATAATAGCAACTATAACACAAGCCCACTATAGAAATTTTCCTAGAAGCCTATGTTCAAAACTTAAATACATATAGCTTCTCCCAAAAACTCCTAATAGCTTAAACTCGTACCTGGCATACGGGGCTCCTTAGGGCTAACCAAAGGTAATCATATTGTAACAAAAAGCTATAAGAATATAAGCGAATCTAGCTTAATGAGATAATTCCATCTACAAGACATTTCCATAATTCAAACAAGTATTTAATCAATCATATGAGAATGCATCAAACATATGAACAAACAAAATACACATGATTAACCGAAAATCAAGTGTATCATGGATTTTACGCCCTCCATGTCGAGGGTTTGGAAGGTTACAGGCCCATACGACCATCAATATTTGCAGATTTACTGGCTCCTGCTCACCCTGTAGACTTCCTGGCTCGTACTAGCCCATGTAGACTTTCTGGCTCCTACTAGCCACCACTACCATTTCCTCGTTTCCCCACACAAAGAATAGTAGTGAAATAAATGTGACTCACAATTATGATATGCATGAATTAATTTCAATATATATATAATCAAATAATGTTTAATTCAAGTTGAGGGTGACCAACATAATTTTCGTCATATCAATACAAGAATCACAATTTATTTATCAAACCTTCTTTCGATATTCTTAACTTGTATTCAACCAATCATAATTCTAAGTCACTTAACCAATATTCATTTACCTTTTTCTTAATTACTAGTACTACTACTTACAAGCACAAAACAAGGAAATGTAACTTAAGTAAAGAATTAACTCACTCCATGTCGGTAGATCCTAATCGAAATAATCTTCCGGAAAGGTGATCTCGGGTCCTTCTCCACCTAAACAAGATGAAATACCCAAAATGAGTCTTTCATGAAATCTCTATTCTTGAAGATTCTAGATCTTTCTCAAAATCTCGGTAAAATCATATAAGAGGAAATTCCAACTTAAAATGGCCATAACTTGCTCATTTTAACTCGGAATTTCGCATATAATATACCTTTTTCTACCTATTCAAAAATATCTATCTATTTCTAAAATTATTTTCATCAAACTAAGTCATTTGGTCTCCGAAAAAGTAGCGGACAGATTCACCACGAATTTTTATAAACTTGTTTTCTTTCTTTTATTCAAAGCTCATTTTGAAGAATAGATATTGTCACGTCCCAACGGGTACCCTAAACGTGACAGCCTGCCGTATGCAATATTAAAGCTCAAGAATGACTACCTTAGTCACTCGAAAGCTTCCATATCGGTACAAGGCGTACATTCACAACAAAGGGAGACCGTTGAAGTAATGCATTTTAAGATATTGGCAGCGGAACATACAAACAACACTTAATATATTTCATAGAAACATAAAGTCTTACAACTTCTAAGGGGCATTCCCCCGATAAATATATAACAACATGGTTCTACTGAATATAACATAACTAAAGCTAGAAGATTTTAGAAGAAATCTACTCTATAACTTCAAAATAGAATTGTTCTAAAAGCTTCTCAAAATAAGGATTCTACCCGGGAAATCAAGGTGGTCTCGGGTGCAAAAGGTAATCCTGCAATATCAAAAGTCTATAGAAGTATAAGCATGACTAACTTAGTGAGATATTCCTTACGCAATAGTATTCAGAACAAGCAATCAATCAAGTTTATTAGACAAGCATATGAATGCAACAATCATATGATCAAACAGTACATACGACTATCCGGTTTCGTATGTGTGATGGATTTACCCCTCTATCGGTGGTTAGGGAATGCTTAGAACTGGGTCCCGACCGACCTCTTTAAAGTTGCACACGTCTTGGGGTTCCAACGAACCGTACTACTAGTCCCCGGGCTTTCCTTACCTAAAGCGATCGATTCGGCTCAGCTACACCTTGAGGTCGTATTCCCCAAACGTCCTAACCCTCAAGATGTAGCTAGGCAGCTTACCTTTCCGATCCTACGCTGAGGAGTAGTAGCAAAAACTTCGAAATGATATTCTAAGTGATATGCATGACCAATTTATTATATGGGGATTTCAATATAACATTAAATCATTTTTAAAGCGATCAAACAATATTTGCGCACATAACAATTCATACATAGAAACATTTATAGCAATCATAATTTGGATTCCAATATACTTATTGTTCATTGATCGCACATAACAATTCACATTCATAGTCATAATATCCCACATGCATATCAATTTTATCTTTTCCTAACATCTAGTACTCAATTCTACAAGCACATGCGCGAATACGTAAACGTAAAGGAAACTCACTCATCTATAGCTTTCTTCTAGGAGTCGAAGTAATCCTCGAGGAAGACAAGATCGTGATCCTCGACACCTAAACAAAAGAAATACCCAACATGAGTATTTCGTCCAAGATCTATTTAAATTCTATAGTTCTATTCGTAAAAATCGTATGGAATGGAAATTCCAACTTAAAATGGCCATAACTTGCTCATTTTAACTCAGAATTTCGCATATTATATACTGATTTCTATCTACTCAAAAAGCTCTATCTATTTCTAAGGTTATTTTTATCAAAAGGAGTTATTTCGCTCTCAGAATAGTAACGACAGAATTGATACGAATTTCAAAACTAGAGTTTTCAAACTTTCTTCATTCAAAACTTTTGTACAAAATATTTGTATGATTGAAAAACCCTTTGAATACATATGTATAGATTCAAACCATATGCATGAATTTAGTGGTGTTGTCTCAACAATGATTTTGTAAAACAATGTGTCATTTGAAGGTGAAATAAGCTTAAGACTTGAAAAGAAATTAGTTTTGCTTTGAAAAATTTCTTAAATTATCAGAAGTGAGTATTTCCTTCTTTTAACTCTATTTCTTTGTTTTTGAGAATTTTAGTAAAAGTAACTTTAATCTTCTAAGATTTCCAAAATTTTTCTCTAGTAGTTTGGAAAACATAGTTTTTCCTAAATATTTTATGTTTACATGTTCTATAGTCTTTCTAAAGTTTTGATCCTCTTTAAAAAGATAATATTAATAATCTCATAAGTTATTTATTATTTTTATTTCCTAAGTAAAGCTTATCTTTAAAAAGATTATTTTTGATAATTTTGAAAAACTTGTTTAGACTTTAATATTCTAGAGTGTTGGTAGAAAACTTTGACAATTGAATTTAAGAAATCCTTTGTTTAAACAAGGAATTAAGTGTAAAGAAACTTTCTTATTTTATTGGTTTGAAAAGAGAGCTTGTGATAACTTTACTTTATGTATTTCTTGGTAAAACCACATATTATTATCAAAACTTGAGCTAACTTTTCTATCTTTAGAAAAATATTTGTTTAAGATAAAGCTTCAAGTCTTTTTAGGAAAATAATTTCTTATGTGATAAATTTTATTTTTAAAGAGGGTTCATTTTATTACTTAAGGAAATTCATTTTCATTATGGTTAAGACAATAACAACATATTCATGTATGAATGAGAATATATAACTATGAGAAATATAAAAACAACATAAATAAAATAAGAGCATAAAAATAAAGTCAAGTATTGGGAACCTTAGCTTCATCAAGGTATCTCGGGACTAAGAATAGACTAGTCCTCAAAAGAAAAGAAAAGAAAAGAAATAAAATTGTTTTGACTTGATATGGACAACTCTAAGACTAGAAAGACTAGTCTTAATAATTGCATAAAGTAAATAAATTGTAAGACTTGAAAATAAATAAATAACAAATGAGCTTATATGCTCTAAATAAATATATATACATAATATACAAAATACTTATATTAGTTAGGTTAGAAACAATAATAACAATATCAACATAATAGTAACATAAAGAAAATAAGACATGAACATGAACAAAAACAAAACATGAATAAATTGTTGCTTCTTTAACTCAATGAGTCTAAGAAACATACACTAAACTCATGTTAAGTTAGATGAACGTGATGAGAGAATATGAGAAACTTTTACCTAAAGTTTATGTGGTGGTTGAAGAAGAAAAGAATGGGTTATTGCATTATGTGGGACTTGGTTTTCTAAAGAAAAGAGGGAATTTGAGAGAGATTTTGGGAGAGTGTTTTTGTGGAGTGATTTTGAGAGAGTTTTAATATGAATTTTTGTTGTGTGAAAGAATGAAAGAGGAAGGGGGTATTTATAGATTTTTGGAGTGGAAATTAGATGTAATAAAATAAATTGGAAAACAAAAAAAAATTGAGAGGAAGAGGAGAGAGAGGGTGGACGGCAATGGCTATGGGGGGAGAGAAAAATTGACTAATTTTGTTGTTTTGTAATAAAAAGAAGTAATAGATAAAGTGTGATGTGATTAAAGTTGTATAGGGAAGGTAAATTGTAAGGTATAGGTATGGTAGAGTGCAAGAATAGAGTGTAAGAAAAAGTAGAGATAGGTGAATAGTAATGAATAGTAGAAAAGTACTATGAATAGTAGACTAGACAATTAAAATACCGGTAGTAAAGAAAATACGCGTAAACGGCCTATATCTGATATTTTTTGTCACCCAAAAATTCTAAAACTGATATTTTTGAAAACCTTATATGTTTACGAATCTATTGGTGTTGTTGGAATATTTTTGCTATCCGGTGCACGGGGGCACGATTTTTGAAAATTGATCCCGATATGATCCGAAGGACACTAGAAAAATTCGAATCTGATATTTTTAGGCTTTCCTATATTATTACGAACCATATTCCACAATTATTTCAATTTCGTTTTCTAGGGTTTAAGAACATGGGATTGTCGGATCTAGATTCACTAGACTAATCATATAACTAGGTTAAATTTAGGGTTTCGTTTCAACTTCCGGTTCTTAGGGTTTGCTAATATTATCGAAAAATCTAGGGGCTTACAGATATCATAACGATTTGTAAAACCTTTAAAATGTATATACATATATATATTGACTCATATCAAATGTATGAAGTTTAATGAAGTTGTCTCAAATAAAAAGTAAAGTCTTTTAAATATTTTTGGAAAGTGAGAGCTTTTGAAATATTCCTTTTTTGTTTTGCTTTGAAAATATCTTAAGTTATTTCAAATGAGTATTTTCTTTTCCTAAATTTAATTTCCATAATCTCTTTAATTTCCTAAGGAATGATTTTATTTTCTAAGCTTAGTTTCCAACTTTTCTTTTGAAAGTAATAACAATTCTATGTTTAGAGAAATAATTCTTTGTTCTTTGAGATAATTTTATTTTGATGAAAAGAATATTTTTAATATTTGATAAAAAAAAGTGAAGTTTTAGTAAAACTTTTGTTTATTTCAAAAAGTTCTTCTCTATGTATGTTGATGAGCTTCTGTAGATTTCTTAGAAAAGTTTGTTTAAAAATTACTTCTTATTTCTAGAAAAGAATGTTTGTTTTCTAGAAAACATTTCCTCATTTATTTTGTTGAGACAAAAATCATTATGTTCATGCATGAATATGAATCATAAAGTTATGTAAACATAAAAAAAAAAAAAAAAACATAATAACTTGAGAGAATAAGCTAATAAGGAAATAAATCAAGTACTGAAACCTTAGCTTCATCTAGGTATCCCGAGACTAAGAAAAGACTAGTCCCAAAAAGAAAAAGAAAATGTTTTGACTTAATGAGGACAAGTCTAAGATTAGAAAGACTACTCTTAAAAACAATATGAAAGTAAATAAATTGCAAGGAAGTAAATAAATTGCATGGAAAGTAAATAAATTGCAAAACAAATGAGCTTATATGCTTTAAATGATATATATAGCTACATAGATATATTAGATATTTATAAATATAAAAGCAACATAAAGGAATTAGATCATGAACAAAAACAAAGTATAAACCTATTGTTGCTTTCTTTAACTTTCATGGTTTAGAAAACACACACTAAGCTCATACTAAGTAGATGAACATAAAGAAGACTTGAAGAAAAATTACCTAAAAGAACTAAACTAGAGAGAGCTTCTTGAAAGGAAATTGTTGGAGAGTTTTTGAGATAGTAACTTTAGTAGAAGAAAGGTGTGAAAGAAGTGGAAGTAAGAGGGGATATTTATAGGAAAATATGGGAGATAATTTGTGTTAATTAAATAAATAAAAAATAAAACAATTAAAGGGAAAGGAGAAGGGGGCTAATGCAAATTGGAGTAAGAGAGAGAGAGAATATTTTTTTTTTGTATTTTTGTTAATTAAAAGTAAGATATGAAAGATGTGAAGTTGTATTGGAAATGAAAATGTGTAAGAAATAGAGGTAAGGGTTGTAAGAGTAGGTCGTAAGAAAAAGTGGAGATAGATAAATAGTGTAGAATAGTAGTAAATAGTGTAATGTAAAGTAGACATGATAATTTAAGTACCGCTAGTAAGAAAATATGCGTATAAATGCGATATCCGATATTTTTAGCTATCGAAAAATTATGAAATTGATATTTTTGAAAATCTTATATTTTTACGAGTCTAGCTGTATATTCGAAATCTTTTTACTATTCCGAGCTCCGGGACACGTTTTTCAAGAACTATGTCTAATCGAGTTCAAGACGAGTTGCGGTTTTACTAAACTATTCTTTTTAAGCTTCCTTGGATAATTACGAACTTTTCTATCGCCTAAACTCTTTCTTACTCCCTTAGGATTTCTTAAACAGGAATGCCGAATTTAAGCGGTTACGGTAAACTAGGTTTTTGTTGACTTTAGAAATCCGGTTGACTTCTAATTAGGGTTTAAGTTTTAATTAGATTATAAAACTTTGGGGTTTACAACTTCTTAGAGACGATCAAATAATTTAGCAACAATAAGTAATCATACATGTAGGTAAACAAAATACTTAAACAAACAATTCGAAGTTACGATATTGTTAATTCTCATTTCATCACATAAGCATAAAATCACATATATACATATCCATGAATTCCTCATACATGTCCATTTTTATCTTTTCTTAGTTTTCTATTGCCACTATTCTATAAGCACAAACAAGTAACAAAATTAAGAGGAACAACTCGCTTGTCCATTTCGCAATCTTCTTATTCATAGTAATCCTTAGGAAAGGAAATCTTGTATTTTGCATCGCTTAGACAAAACAAATACTTGGGATGAGTATTTCGTAGAAATTATACTTAAACTTTCTAGTTCTATTTTACTATGTTCGTCAACAATCGCATAGAATAAAATTCCAACTTAAAATAGCCATAACTTGCTCATTTTAACTCAGAATTTCGCATATAACATACTATTTTCTACCTATTTGAAAATATCTATCCATTTCTAAGGTTATTTTTGTCATATAAGGTCATTTGGGTTTTGAAACCATAGGGTACAGATTTATCACGAAAATTGTAGTTTTCAAAACACAAGTTTGCAAACTTTTCTTTATCCGAAAATACTTGTATCAAAATATATATTTTTGTATAGTTGGAGAAATCCTTTGGAAACATATATATATATATATATATATAGCCCCATATAGTATGCAAAATTTAATGATGTTGTCTCAAATATCATTTTTCGCAAAACAATTCATCTTACGGTGCTGAAAACTTGAATTTTCAACATTTTTTTTTCTAGTTGTTTTGAAAGAACTTCATAAATTCTTGGGTTACTGTAAATGAATATATTTCTTATTTTATCTTCCAATTTCTTTTCTAAAATAAGATAATTTTTTCTTAACTTTGATTTCCTATAAAATTTTACTTCTAGTATTAAGGATTGAAATTTCTAAAATTGCTATTGAGCTGTTGATATCATATAAAATTTGAGTTACTCATATTTCTCCTTTTAAAAGAAAACGTGTAATCCCCCAAATTTTTCGTAATCTAATTATAACAAAAACTAAAAATGTAATATAGAATTATATTGAATAATTGGAACGAGTAGTAAAAATCATTCCCAATTTTTCTCGATTTAAAAATGTCAAAGAATGAATTTGATTATAGATAGAAATATTAGAACCGTTACCAATAAAAATATTTCGAAATACAAAACTACAACTTCTATGGTCTCGAATAGTTTAAAACGACGATAAACCAATCGTTCATATAAAATTACTGAATTCTTTAAGCTCAATACTTCGGGAATAAATTATATGCTTGTTAAATAATGAAATAATAGTATTCAAACTACTACTAATCTATTAATAATATTGAGTAGCCTAGATAAAAATATATTGCTAATAACAAATTAGTGTAAATAACTCTAATACAGTAAAACATAATGTTTGGTATATCTAAGATTCTAGTTCTTAAATAAATATTTAACTTACACCAATAATTCTAATTAAACAATTTACAGATTTTAGAAATTGAAATCTGAAATTGCCAACATAACCTTTAATAATTTTCATAACTAGCAAATGAACAAATTGGCAAATGTGAAATTAATATCAAATATATGATTCAATAAAAATCTTAGAATAGATCTATGAATTATAATAAACCCATTCGTATCTTGAAAAACTGGAATAAAAATTTCTTTGACCTTAATAGATACCAAAAACGAGATTTCGTATCCTGAACTGATAATTCGATATGTAAATAGAAGTAACTCCAAATTTCAAAACCGATAAGATATAATTTAATAATAGAGCTTATCGGTATAGAACAATAACTCAAAGAGGAAATACTAAGATTATATATATACATAAAATATACTAATACTGATCAATAATATTAACCTAGATCTAAAATGAAAATTCCAAACCCGCTGTTATACTTGTAAATGAATTCTGAATTCATTAGGCTTAGTTCTTAATTCGATTTATTAAACATTGAAAAATTTAATCGAGTAAGCTAAAATACTAGAACTAATTAATCGTGTAATATTTAAACTAAAAATATGAATATATAAATAATATAGAGTTTCTGTAGTAACCTAGAGAATTCTATTTCGATAAAACTTGTATGTAACAATTATAAATATACGTTTATAATTTAATATTAGCAAAATAACTAATAAATAATTGATAAGCAATTCAAAAAATAAATAAATAAATAACTCTAATTTAACCGCTGCATGAATCGGATGCTTGGACTTGAAGCAGCAGATGGCGCAGCAGCAACACCCATGAACATCAGAGGAAAATTACCTCCACGCGCGCTGAATTGCTCCCAAGCGAGACAAACTTCCTCCCACGCGTGCCAGCAGCAGGAGTTAGCCGAGCGAATGAAATTCTCCTCACACGCAGCGAATAGAATGATCGAGCAGAATTTCCACACAGCAACAGAGAACGCCAGACAGCAGTTGCAATTGAAGACGGACAGAATGTCTTCATGCGCTGCAGAATCCCCAGCTGGAAGCAGCAGAAGGTCGGCGTCTAAAATTCTTGTCCACGCATCAGTATTCACATTTCACACGCTGGAGTCCACACGCAGCACAAGAAAGTTCGGAAGCAGCAAGCGAGCAGCTGGCATGTTCTCCCCACGCACGGCACATGAACAAACTTAACAGCGGCAATTCAAAGTCCAGCTGGAACAGAGCATCTTAAAACAGAGCATCAGCCAAATTTGAGTTCTCGGTTGCTGTATGCTACTTTGTCCAGACCTTGCGAGAAATTTAATACACAATATTTCAACTCGAAAATGACATAAAATCCAATTAAAACCATCCACATCAGATCAATATTTAATACTAAGAATTCTAACTCAAATATGCAACCCAAACAACTCCAAATCTACCTAGAAAATTTCAAACTAGTAGCTGCAGCAGAGGAAATCAGCAAACACACTACAGCTGAAAAGTTGGAAATTTACCTCTGTTTTCACACGAATTTGGACCCGATTTTTCTTGCAACATGAGCCTTATTTTACACACATAAACAAACTTTATTAACTACCAAACAAACACATTTAATTCCTCTTGAAATCAACCACAAATTTCACACAAATTTATCCAAAATTCACCTTCAAATTCGTATGAAATTCTACCCGAAAATTAACATCAGAAAATTTGTAATTCTCAAGACCAAAACACCCTCTTTAAGTCTCCTAACTTAGCCTAACCTTAGTACATATATATAGCCTTAAGTTAGACACCAAATTAGCTCAAATTCTCTACAAAAACTAGTTGAAACCTTAGCTACAAAAGGAAAAACGAGCAGCCACTTTCATTCATCAATTCCTTCACTTAGGCAACCTCTAAGGAGCTCTAAAGCAAATATAACTTTTGTCTTACATCCTACAACCCATTCAAGCATCAACCACAATCAAAACCCCACTTTAGCTATTCCAAACAACACCAAAAACCAAGTTGAATAGCCTTTGGTACATCATATATTCAAGTGTCAATATAAAAGGTAAGAATATGTACATACATATACTAGTTTAGCTAGATTAATTTTTGTTAGTTACTCATCCTTCTACTATACTCTTTAGATCACTACTTTCACCGAGAAGGAGGAACTAGACCCCATCTATTGTCTAACAAAGGTAAGAACCATATCAATTTCAAATATTCATTATGTTTGCTCTTTAGGAATTTATCTTAGAAATTATCAAAATCAAGCTAGTAGTATATTGATGATATTTAGACTATTTAATATATAAATACAACAACTTGAAGATTTTTAAGTATAGAATTCAAATCCAATAAAGGAAAACCAAAACCACACTTACACTACAACAAATTAAGTTGAACTTTTGATTACTCATGTGTATCCTTAGGAAGATTGAATAAACTGTATTGATGTGTTTGTTATAACCCAAAAATGACCCCATCAATGGAAAGAACACGAAAAATCCTATGAAATCGACTATTTATTTGTTAAAAACGGATAAGAAACGAATTAGATATTGCAAAAACCAAAAAAGAAGTCAAGCTGCCAGAATTACACGAAAGAACGGGCTGTTCTTATCCTTTTCGTCCCCTTAATGACCTTGTTTGATAAAACTAAGACCATTAATGGATTGTACTCGGAAAATACTATGAAAACGACTATTTATTCGTCGAAAACGGATTAGAAATGAGTTAGATATGATCAAAACAACTTTTGACTACAATTGTTAGGATTCACTTGAAACCTATGCATGTTTTTCATAAATTTAAAAAATTATACAAATGCCTTTCCTTGAAAATAATTTCATCATTATAAAGTACTGTTCGGGTACTACTAAATCAACTAATTATACAACGAAATCGGATTTAAAACGAATAAGAAATCACAAATAGAAATTCACTCAGTTTCACTTTTAAACCTATATCAATATTACTGTTATTTCTATTAATATAGTTATGACTAGTACTATTATTATTACTATTGTTTATAGTATTCCGTGTTATTAATATTTTCATTAGAGTTATTAATATTGTTATTTTACGATAAAGTCACTATATTTATAATATCATCAACTCTATTTTTCACTAATGGTATTATTTACTAGCTATCTAAAAATTGTTGTTATTATTATACTTGAATTTAATACTAATACTGATATTGATTTTTCAAAACTAATATTGCTAACAATATTATAGTATTACACTTAGCTTGTTTTACAACAAAAATACAACTGAAGTCTATTATAAATTTGATTTATCTAAAATACGATTGTTATTCTTAAAAGATATAGATGCTAAAACATATCCATAAATAAATAAAAACGAATAATAGAAAAATATTCTTTACTATAAGAATTAAAACCTTAATAAAAACTATATCAAATACTAATACGAAATAATTAGACACCTATGAGAATTCAATTAAATTATTTAACGATACAGTAATCAGTATGACGATCTTAGTCTAATATCCGACGATAGAGATCAACACCTTTAAATTATAAGAAGACTTCTCTTACAGAAATAATCCAATAATAAATCTCTGTTATTTCCTTTCATAGGAAAATAAATCAATTCCGGACTGCCAGTAGCTTAGCGAGGACCACAGGTGAGGGAATTCTGATGATCTACTATTTGCTTGTGATTGCTACTGTTTGCTGCTATGTTGATTGTATTGCTTGTATGTGGAATGACTGATTGATGTGAGTGTTATCATCCGCATGATCACCTGCATAAATGGATAAAGATAATTATTCGACTAAACTAATTGGATATACTCGTCGCATGTGCGTGATCCCCTTGTAGGAAATGTCCCAATTTTGAAAACAAAAGTATTTTGAAATGTATTTTAAAGAAATCCGACTTGGAATATTCCAGGTTATTTTTATATCCTTTGGAAAGGAAGAATTTATACTAAAAGAATTTATGAGATAAACATGGGACATTTCCGAGTGTTGTTGTGACAGTGGATGTGGCCTGAATTTGGGTCCACTGGTCACTTGGCGATAGATGTTACCTGAATTTGGGTCTATCCGCCGGATTCACCTTTATAGGTGATGGTTCTTTTTTGGCAGTAGATGTTACCCGAGTCGGGGTCTACTTGTGCGATTCACCATAGATTGGTGATGGATTGTAAGAATGACCATTAAATTGGCATTATATATATTTAAATATGAACCAACGTAAATCACGTGAACACGTTGGGGAATATTTGTTGTTACCAATGGCGGTTAAGCATTGGGTGAGTCTGGATGGACGAAACCACCAGGCAGCCTCGTACGGTTAAGGCGAGTGTCCCATGCGGGTAAGTATGGGAGACAACTGAAGTGTAGACAGGTAAATCTACATCGTCTATGGTTCCGGACCCCCATAGATGTGTTGCTTGCATTCATTACGTATGCATTCATATTGCGTATAGATAGATTTGCATGAGTGTATAATTAATGTTTGATAACTTGCGTGACCGGTAGTAGTGAGGAATGAACTCACTGAGCCCGTGGTTCGCTCACCCCCCTACAGTTTTTGTGCAGGAATATTACTAGCTGGGATTGGGCTAGGAATGTGTGAAGAGAGCTTCTCCAACAAACTTTATTGAAGATAGAGATATAGGATATGGAAACTTAGAATGTAAATTAAATGAATTTTGAATTTTGTATGTTGTAGTTTGGAAACCCAATTTCACTATTTGATGGGGGATACCGATTCTCTGCGATCTTGGTGGAAATTGGAAAATAGGATTCCTGTAATATATTATATTATTTGTATGATAAATATTTATAAAGAAATAGAGTCTTGTATACTCTGACATACAAGACGGCTCTCATGTTACGGGTGCACACGTGATATGATAGCTTTAGATAAATCCTGTTAGGCCCCCATTTAGAGTCGTGACAAAACGATTTGATAAACAAATCTTTTCCTATTATATTTTCATTTCCTAATCCCTTTAAAATAAATTTTTTTTTCTAAACTTGGTCTCTTAAGTCTTTTACCACTTTTATTTGGAAGGAAAATCATGTTTCATTATATTGCTACGTCGTTGATAATAGCTATTGTTTTTCGAAATTTATTAAGTTTATATTCTTTTTATTTCTTTGAAAATGGGTATATTACTTAGCCTTGGAAACCTTTATTTTTCTAAGTGAGTTTATAAATTAGTGGATTGATTTTATCTTAACTTCAAAAACTAGTTTACTTTTTAGTTTTTATTAAGAAGTTGGAGAGATTCCAATCTTAAGCTTTTTATGAAAAACTTGTATATCACAACTTATTAATACCAATTTTTATAACTTTATGTGACTCATCATGGTAAAAGAAAATATTTATTTTGTTAGTTAACTTCTTTGAGAAAATCATCTTTATTGTTATTTAGGAAAAATCTTAGTGAGTTTAAAAAGAAGGTGAAAAAGAAAATTTTTCCTATGGATGTAATAACAAGGTCTTGATTTGGTGACAAAGATATATGTTAAGAAAGGTTGGTTTCATTTCCTTTAATAAAGAAAATTCTACTTTAGATTTTGTTGAGACAATAACATTATGATGATGCATATATATGAGTATATGGTATGAAAATGAAAACATAAGAAAGATGTTAGAAGCAAATAATAATCAACATAATAATATCAAGTATTGGGAACCTTAGTTTCATCAAGGTAACCCGGTCAAGTATTGGGAGCCTTAGCTTCATTAAGGCATCCCGGGACTAAGAATAGACTAGTCCCAAAAAGAAAAAAGAAAAAGAAAGAAATAGTTGTGTTGACTTGATAAGGACAAGTTTAAGACAAGAAATACTAGTCTTAAAACATGAAAGTAAATAAATTGCAACAATAAGTGAGTTTATATGCTCTAAAAGATATATATAGCTACATAGATATATTTAGTTAGATATAAATATGGAAGCATAATAATAACAACATAATAATAACATAAAGGAAGATATAAACATGAACAAAAACAAAACATGAACATATTGTTACTTCTTTAACTCTCATGAGTCTTAAGAAACATACACTATGTTACGCCTCGAAGGGTACCCTAAACGTGGCAACCTGCCACATATAATATCAAGACTTAAGAATGACCGTCTTGGTCACGCGGAAGTCTTAGTATTACATGTAAGGTGTCTAGCACGGTAATAAGAGACGCTTTTGGGAAGTGTAGTCTAAGCAAATAAAAATGAACATACAAGAATCCAGAAATAAAATAGATCATAATATTAATAACCAAAGGTCTATTATATGATTCTTAGGGGCATACCCCCACTAAATCCCAAAGATTGAAATAGTCTTTACAATATTTAAATACTACATTAAAGATTTCAAAGGAATTCTAATCTAATTCTTTAAGTAGATTTCCTCCAAAAGCTTCAAAAGAATACTTACGCGGATATGAGGAGACTTCGGTACAAAAATAAGTGTTCTTGAGAATGCAAATATCTATAGGGGTGTAAGTTTACGAGCTTAGTGAGTAAATCCCAAAAATTCATACTTGAAACGAAATATCAATCAAGTTTATTAATTAAGCAAATGAGATGCAACAAACACGTGAGCAAGTAAGACATATGACTTTCCGAGAATTATATATTGAATGAATTACGCCCTTCATTCAGGGTTAGGTATTCCGGCAATTATAGCCACAACTTCTTTTTAATATATTTTTATAGATCTTACCGGCTCGTATACGCCATCAAAAACATGTATTTATTACAAGCTCCAACTAGCCACTAATTTATATAGTTTTTACCGGCTCCTACTCGCCACATACATGATATACCGATTATGCTTACCACCACTATTGTACACTTGTCTCACAAAATGTATAATAGTGAATGCAATGTGACTAACATATGAAGTGCATGCATAATTTCTTAATTATAGTCTAGTCGTTAAATTTAACTTCTTTCAAGTGAGCAACCAATTTCAAACACTTCGATGTAATAATATATATATAACTTTATTACAAAAAAAATCATGTTTCGATATACTTAATATTCTTTCAACATATTATCATACAACTTCTATTTTATTTTGCCTAAATTCTAATGCAACTAAATTTACAAGCACAATCATAAGTATAAAAAATAAAGGGGAGTAGACTCACTTAGCCATGATGACACCTTTCTTCTAATGGATGAGTCGTTCGGGATTTCCACTAATCGTAATAATCTTCCGGGTATGGACAATCCTCCTTAAGATCACCTAATCAAGAAAAATACCCAATATGAGTGTCACACCCCGAAGGGTACCCTAAACATGGCAGTCTGCCGTACACAATATTAAAGCCTAAGAATGACTACCTCGATCACGCAAAGGCTTCCATACTATGTACAAGGCGTCTAACACATAAAGGAGACACATCGAAATGATACATTTTATGTTGATACAATTGAGAAACAATGTAAAGGAAATAAAATCCCTATACTTTCGATACAAACCACTATACTTCATAATACAAATCATTCAACTTCAATTACATTCATCCACAGACTTCCCTACATAAACTATTACAAGACAAATCATAAAACTTGCGGATAACTTCTACATTCTCATTTCTTGCTGGAATCCCGAAGCTATTCTCGGCTTCAACCATCTCGGTCATCACTTTGCATTCTTGAGATAACCTGTTCATTTAAACAACTATTGGGGTATAAGCTACACTAGCTTAGTGAGAATTCCCTTAATTCCGTACCATGACAAGCAAGTATTAATCAATCATATGCTATGCATAAACAAACACATGAGTAAGTAATTATGTATGGGTATCCGGAACCCACACACAGAATGGATTTACGCCCTCTGTATCTTGGGTTAGGAATGGTATTGAGTCTACACGACCGCATCTAGTCCCCAAGCCCTCGGTTCTTAGCACTCGACTCGGCTAGGCTCATCCAAGGATGCATCCACATGCGCCTTAGTACCCCTGAATGAGCTCTGGCACCGAGCTCGTTATCCAAACGAGGCAACAACGGACCATACCGATCGACCTGCGTAGGAGCAGCATGCTACCAAATGCAATATGTCCGGTGTGATGCATGACCAATTTAATTCTTGCTTAGGAAAAAAATATTTATACATTCTTTAGAGTGACCAACCAATATCACACATATAACAGGAATAATATGAACGATGCAATTATCCAATCAAATCGTGGTTTCGATATGCTTTAGTATTCTTTGGCATACATTCATCACAGTCTCATCATATATCCCATCCCCATTCATATCGATTTTTATCTTGTTCCTATAACTCTAATGCAACTAACTACAAGCACATTCAAGGTAACAAAACAAGGACAAAACTCACTCGGCCATTGGATCACCGGTCTTCTAGTAATAGTAATCCGGTGGTAGGGGATCGTCGAATTCGGGATCACCTAAAAAGGAAGAAATACTCTAATAAGTATTTCAACTCAAACTAATCTAAATGATCTTATACGAACTATCAAATTCGTAATTCTCGTCCTAAGCGGGAATTCCAACTTAAAACGGCCATAACTTGGTCATTTTAACTCGGAATATCGCAAATTATATATCGATTTCTATCTACTTCGAAAGATCTATCTAATTATAATATTATTTTCAAGTTTTGAAAAATTTGAAGCTTCGAAAAGTTCGGATCAGATTAGGTCAGCAACAATTTCAATTTCCAAAAAATAGTTTTGTAAATGTTTGAAATGTTCCTACTATATAACTTAACTATACATGCAATATGAGTGATTTCCTAACATGAATGACATGAGATGAGCCTATTGCATGCATGATCTTGATGATTTTACTAAAAGGGAATTTTATAACTTTTTATTTTGCAAGACCATAATGACAACTTACTTATGAAAAATCTAATTTTCTAACTTTTATCATTTCCATTCGTTTTGGATTTGTTACTTAAGAAAATATAATCATTTTTGTCAAAATTGAGTCTTCATTATATATACTACTTATGACCTTCATTTCTACATAAAAATTCCCATTTTACACTTTGTGTCACGCCCCGAAGGGTATCCTAAACGTGGCAGTCCGCCACATATAATATCAAGGCTTAAGAATGGCTACCTTAGTCATGCGAAAGCCTTAGTATTATATGTAAGGCGTCTAACACGGTAATAGGAGACGCTTTTGGGAAGCATAGTTTAAGCAAGTAAAGATAAACATACAAGAATCCAGATATAAAGTATATCATATCATAAATAACCAAAGGTCTGTTACATAATCTCTTAGGGGCATACCCCCGATAAATTCAAGGATCGAGATAAACTTCATAACATCCAAAATTAAAGATTTCAAAGGAATTCTAATCTAAGTCTTCGAGTAGATTTCCTCCAAAAGCTTCAACATAAAACGTATACGGATACTGGAAGACCCCGGGCACAAAATTAGGTGTTCCTGAGAATACAAATATCTATAGGGGTGTAAGCTTATAGGCTTAGTGAGTAGATCCCAAAATTCATACTCGAAGTAAATTATCAATCAAGTTTTATTATTCAAACATATGAAATGCAACAACCACGTGAATATACAAGACATATGACTTTCCGGGAATCATATGTTGAATGAATTTACGCCCTTCATTCGGGGTTGGGGATTCAGGCCAATTACAGCCACCACTTTTAAAAACATTTTTATAGATCTTACCGGCTCCTACACGCCATCAAAAATTTGTAGTTATTACAGGCTCCTACTAGCCACCAATAACTTGTAGTTATTATGGGCTCCTACTAGCCATCAATTTAAGTAGTTCTTACTGGCTCCTACTCGCCACTTACATGATATACCGGTCATGTCTACCACCACTATTATACACTTGTCCCACCAATTGTATAGTAGTGAATGCAATGTGACTCAACATATGAAGTGCATGAATAATTTCTTTAATTAAAGTCTAGTAATTACATTTAGCATCTTTCAAGTGATCAACCAATTTCAAACAATTCAAGATATTAATGTACATACAACTTTATTACAAACAAATTGAGTTTCGATATACTTAGTATCCCTTCAACATATTTTCATACACTTCATTTTGATTTTTGACTTAGATTCTAGTGCAACTAACTTTACAAGCACAATCAAGAGTATGAGAAAATTTATGGGAAGTATCTCACTCGGCCATGATGACACTGTTCTTGAATTGGATGGGTCGTTCGGAAATTCCACTTAATCGTAGTAATCCTCGGGATACGGACAATCCTCCTCGTGATTATCTAATAAAAAAGAATACCCAAAATGAGTATTTCACCAAAATTCTATCCTTGAAGATTCTAATCTTTTCTTAAAAGTCATAGTAAAATCGTATAAAGGGAAATTCCAACTTAAAATGGTCATAACTTGCTCATTTTAACTTGGAATTTCGCGTATAATATACCGTTTTCTACCTACTCGAAACGATCTACGCATTTGTAAGCTTATTTCCATAAAACTAAGTCGTTTGGGTTCCGAAAAGGCAGCGATCAGATTTGCCACGAATTTGTAAACACTTGTTTTCCTTCTTGTAAACAAAGCTCATTTTGAAAAGATAACATTTCAATTATTTTGTAAACTTTTTGAAAGGTATATATATAATTGTAATGACTCATAACAAATGTGTGAAGTAAATGAAGTTGTCTCAACTTAGAAAGTAAGGTTTAAAAGTCTTGAATTTGAGATTCTATTTTACTTTTGAAAGATCTTTTAGTCATTAAGATAAATATTTTATTAAATGAAATCTCTTATAATTACTTTAATTTCCTAAAGTGTGGTTTTATTTTCTAAACTTGGATTTCAAAAGTAGCAAAATGGCATTTTTAATGTTTCCAAAGAATTTCTACTTCTTTGATAAAAGATAAGTTTTCATAAAACCTTTTGTTTATGTAAGAAAAATCATTCCCATACATGTTCATGGGTCTTTAAGAAATCCATTTTCCATATTTATTTCTTTTAGAAAGGATATTTAATTCGAGAAACATTTTCTCATTTATTTTTGTTGAGACAAAAACATTATGTTCATGCATGAATATAAATCATAAGCTATGGAAATGTAAATTAATAACTTGAAAGCTAAAGTAAATAACAAAGTAAATCAAGTATTGGGACCTTAGCTTCATCAAGGTACCCCGGGACTAAGAAAAGACTAGTCCCGAAAAAGAAAAGGATGAGAAATTGTTTTGACTTGATGAGGACAAGTCTAAGACTAGAATGACTAGTCTTAAAATCAACTTGAATTTAAATAACTTGAATGAAGTAAATAAATTGCATGAAAGATAAATAATTTGTAAGACAATGAGCTTATATGCTCTAAATAATATATATAGTTATATAGATATATTAGATAGTAGTAACATAAAGGAAATATAAAGAACATAAAGGAACATAAAGAGATTGATATTATGAACAAAAACAAAGTATGAATCTAATGTTGCTTTCTTAACCTTCATGGTTTTAGAAAACATACACTAAACTCATACTAAGTAGATGAACATGAAGAATTCTTGAGAATTTCTTACCTAAGGGAAACTAAACTTAAGAAGACTTCTTGAGAGAACTCTTGAAAGAATTTGAGAGAGATTTTGAGAGAGTAACTTTAGTTTAGAAGAAGTGTGAAGGAAGTGAAGGTATGAAGGGGTATTTATAGGAAAATGTGGGAGATAAATTGTGTTAATTAAATAATTGGAAATCAAAATAGATTGAGCATGGGGAGAGAGAGGCCGGCGCCATTTGTGAGTGTAGGGGAGAGAAAAATTAATTTTTTTGGCTTTTGATTAATTAAAAGTAAGAAATGAAAGATGTGAAATTGTATTGGAAATGAAAAGGTGTAAAAATAGGTGTATAGGTTGTAAGAGTAGTTGGTAAGAAAAAGTAGAGATAGATGAATAGTGTAGAATAGTAGAAAATAGTGTAATGTAAAAGTAGACATGACAATTTAATACCGGTAGTAAGAAAATACGAGTATAAAAGCGATATCTGATATTTTTAGTTATCGAAAAATTACGAAATTGATATTTTTGGAAATTATATTTTTACGAGTCTAACGATATATTCGGAATATTTTTCCTATTCCGGGCTTCCGGACACATTTTTCAAGAACTGTGTCCGTTCGGGTTCGAAGGACATCCGAATTTCGCGAAACTAAAACTTTTATAAAACCTATGGTTATTACGAATTATTCGAGCTAATAATCCTAACTTCGTTTTTCAGGGCTTGAGAAAACGGCAATGCCGGAGTTAAGCGGTTACGGTAAACTAGGGTTTTGTTTGATCTAAGAATCCGTTTGACTTCTGTTTAGGGTTTAGGTCTTTAATTTTGGATCGAAAATTTCGGAGATTTACACTTTGTAAATATGTTTTCCAATATGATTTACTAAAAAATCCGAATTTTAGAAAATCCACTTTTTGAATGATTCATTTGGGGAAAACTTGTTTAATGCATTAAAATTTAAGACCTTATGATACCTATTACTTAAGGACTTCATTTAATACATAAAACTTTCATTTTGAACTTGGATAATAGGTGTTTTATGGCCTTCACTCAAAATTACGAATTTCACAAATTGGTTACTAACTCAAAATTTTCTCATCTTGATTCTATTTCTTGTTTTATACATTAATCTCATCAAAACTCATTTCAACTTATAAAAATCACTACTTAATGATACCTATTACCTATATACTTCATTTTTCACATAAAACATGAGTTTTGATGTTGATAAATGGGTTTTAAAAATTGGTCTTGGTTGGGATCCGAATTTACAAAATTCATTTTTGGACATATCTTTTGATAAAACCTATCTAAACTTATGAAAATCCATTCCTTACATATCATATCTTAAGAGCCCTTCATTTCTTGAATAAAAACTTTATTTTTGAGTTGGAAAACATGTTTTTACACTAGGCCTTGGCCAAAATCCGAGAATAGAACTTTGTTTTGAAAATTAATCTTTGAAAATCATCTTTGAACCATATAAAATGAAGTCTTGATGCTATATATATATTAAGCCTTCATTTTCTTATGTAAAAATTACATTTTGACACTTGAAAAGTAGTTTTTAAATATGGGTCTTGCCAAAATACGAATTTCACAATTTTGTTTGAGTTCATAACTAAGATCTATACTTAATATGAACATAAACATAAAACAAATGCATGGTAATAAGCTATAAACATCATGGATCTAAACTTCACTTATCAAAATCTTTCATTTATGGTATCTATACCCTAAGCCCTTCATTTTAAATGAAAAATACACATTTTGAAGTTGAAAAACCACTTTTCTAAATAGGTTCCATTTTCATCCGAATTTGCAAAATTGATTTTTGTTGAAAATAAAATAGATCTTGGTTTCCTACAACTTTCCTACCATCATCAAGCTATAGCAAGTTGTTCATGAACATAAACAAAGATCTACATCTATGAACTCAAAACTTTAGATCTAGTTTTCTAAACTAGTTTTACATGCATGAATCACTAAGATAGACATGTAGATGCTAGATCTATGCATAAGTCATAAGGATTAACAAAAATAACAACTTAAATACAAGATCTATGGCATAAACAAAAATCAAAGCTATAGAAAGTTAGATCTACAATATATATCAACTTTAAACAAGAAAATCATTATAATACAAGATAATAAAAGTGGAGAAGAGAGTGATTCATTTTTGGCATCATCATCCTAAGCTTTTAAGCTTATGGAAGGTCATTTGATGCATGAAACCTTCATTACACTTTACCTATATCACCTATGGAAGCTTTGAGATGAAGATTTGCTTAAAAATCTTTAAGAAATATGCATGGAGGCTCATGGAAGAATGGGGGCAGCTTGTTCATGGAAGAAACAAGAACAAGAAGAAGAAGAAAAGAGAGGAAAAAGAGAGAGAAAAGGTGAAGGAATGAAAAAGGAAAAATGAGTAAATGAAGGAGAGAGAGAAAATAAGTGTATTAAATGAATGAATGAAGAAAAAAAATAAAACAAGGCAGATTTTGGGGGAGAGATGCTGTCCACGTGAAAAGAGGGAGGAGAGAGAGAGATTTTGTTGAATTTTGACTCAAAATTGAATTGTATAATAAATGTGTAATGTAAATTTCTTAAGAAGGAATGGAAAAATAATTAACTTGGTCAAAATGGAGTAAATGAAGACAATGGCAGCCATAAAGGATTCAAAAATCTGCCATGAAGTGATTTAATAAAGTGTAAAAAGATTGAAGTGAAAAGGAAGTGATGTGTGAAAGGTGTACTTGAAAGTATGGGTTGTAAGAGTATTTTTTAATAAAATAAAACAAAATAAAATAAAATTAGAAAAATTATTCCAAATAATTGTAGCAGATTTTTCATAATTAAAATTAAATAATTATTTGAATTATTTTAGTATTTTAACAAATATGTTACCGGTATGATCAAAATACGCGAATATGGGCTATAAATAATATTTTTATAACCCGAAAAATTCTAAAAAATTATTTTATGAGAATAAAAATATTTTTCAAATATTTTCCAATTATTAAATTATTTTATTTTATATTTAGTATCGGGTCTTAAACAGAATCTGATCCCGTAAAGACCCGAAACGAACTAAATTTTAGAAAAACAAAATTTTCTATAACATATAAAATATTTATCTAAAAATATAAGACTTTATAAGAATAATAAAATTTTGTAATAAAATAAAAATAAATAGTGCAAAAGACTAATCAATTACCGGTAATAATGGAAATACGATAAAAAGGTTATAACTGTAACTTTTATAACCCGAAAAATTATATAACTGATATATTTAGAAATCTTATGAAATTACGAGTCTAACGGTACTATTGGTATATTTTTGATATCTCGAGCCCCGGACACGCTTTTCGAAGTCTGTATCCGAACGGGTTCGAAATAGGTCAAAAATTTACCAATCTGATATTTTTAAACAAACTCATATTACTATGAGCTATTCTATATATCTAAACTACATCTCGGCCTCTAGGGTTAGGGGCGCTAGATTGCCGGACTTACACTATTGTATTCCGGTTAGGGTTTCCGGGTGATTTTTCGGTTTAGACCTTTGCCAATTTGGAAACTGATATTTATGTTTATACAACATATTTAATTTGAGAAATTTATTTTAAATTTTATTTTTGTAAGTATTTAATATCTCTTAATGTTTTCAGAATTCTTGAATTGAGTTATATTTTCGAAAGTCAATCGTTATTTGCTTTTTAATAATTTGTTTTTGAGCTTTCTATTACCCGTTTGTATAAGTCGGAGTTAAATATGGAATTTTTCGTACGTCGTGGTTTTGAATTTGAAGACCACTGAGTTCTTATTTTATTGTTTAAAGATTTTCATTTTCTCAAGATTAAGAAGTTTCTGAATTCGTTCTTGAATTAGGACTTATCGAAATTCGGTTTTAATTTGGAGTGATTTTTAGGGTTTATTTTCGAAGTTCATCTTGAAATTATTTACTGAAATTTTCCGGAGCTTACAATGAGTATTTCTTTTTGATTCTATAGTACTTATAAAAAACTGCGTCATAAGATCGTTAAAATTCGTATATAGAATAATTCCAACTTAAAGTGGCCATAACTTGGTCATTTTAACTTCGAATTGCGCATATAATATACCCTTTTCTACCTATTCGAAAAGATCTATTCAATTATAAAACTATTTTTATCAAACTAGTCGTTTGAGCTTCGAAACAATGGTGATCGGATTCACCATGAATTTTTGCAAACTCACTTTTTCTCTTTTTATAAAAACTTGAATCAAAGAGATAGATATTATAATAGTTTGTAAGACTTTTGAAATGTGTATATATATATATATATATATTCCTTTACTCATGTTAAATGCATGAAATTTATGAGGTTGTCTCAGCCATGAATTTTTGGTCAAAGTAAAGTTCTTAAAAACTTTGGAAAAGTAAAACTTTTGAAAATTTCTTTTTAGCTAGAAACTTTATCAAGTTATTTTGAATGAGCATTTTCTTTTCCATAATTCCATTTCCTTAGTCTTTTTAAAGAATAATTTTTATTTTTTAAACTTCCTATAGCTTAGTTTCTAATACTTTTTGAAAGTAATAATAATTTTATATTTAGATAAATGATCCTCTAAGTTGTTTATTAATCTTATTTCTTAAGATCATTTCTATTTTTTATGAAAGGGGATTTCTTGGTTTTTGTCAAACTAGTCTATTTGAAATTAAAGTATTGATGAAAAGTGAAGTTTAGTAAAACTTTTGTCTAATCAAGAGTTTTTTTCCATTTTATGACTTTGTAAAGTGATGTATGTATTGTTTAAAAATTCCTATGTTTATAATGTACTCATCTAGATTTCTAGAAAAGATTTGTTAAGATAAATTCCTAAGTTTTCATGAAAAAATCATTTCCTTCATAACAACATTTATTTTAGATATGAACTTCTATTTTTTCAAGAAAACTTTTCATTCTTTATCTTGTTGAGACAAAATCAATATGTTCATGCATGATCATGAATGTAGAATTGTGAAAACATAAGAAAAACATAATAAGTAATAAAATAAGCGAGTAAAGAAATATATCAAGTATTGGGAACCTTAGCTTCATCAAGGTATCTTGAGACTAAGAATGGACTAGTCCTAAAAAGAATAAGAAAAAAAGAAAGCAAATATTGTTTTGACTTGATGAGGATAAGTCTAAGACTAGAGACTAGTCTTAAAATAAGATGAAATAATTAAATAAATAGCATTACTTGGAAGTAATAAATAACAATGAGCTTATATGCTCTAAAGATTATATATAAATACATAATTATATTTAGTTACATATATATAAGAGATTAACATAAAATCAACAATAAGATGGGCAAAAGTAAAATAACAACATAGAAATATATAAGTATATTTTCATGAACAAGAACAATATATGAACATAGTGTAGCTTCCATAACATTAAGTTTAGGAAACTCACACTATGGTCATGTAAAGTTACATAACATGTTAAGAGAAATTTAAAGAGAATTTTTACCTAAAGTGTTTGTAAAAGAAGAAGAAGAAGAAGAAGAAGATTTTGTGAGAGAATTTTGAGAGAGTTTTAGGATAGTAATTGAGAGGGAATTTGGAGAGAGTTTTTGGAGTGAAATTTGTAAGTAGAATATGTGTGAATGAAGTGAAAGAGGAGGTGGGTATTTATAGGAAAATGATGAGTGATTTTTGGGTAATTTAATTAAAGAAAAAATTGAAAATAAATAGACAAAGAGAGAGAGGGAATTGTGCCGGCCTAAGGGAGAGAGGAGAGAGTGAGATGTAATTTTTTGGATTTTTGTGTATTAAAAGTAATAATATGTAAAATAGATATGATATAAAGTTTTGGAAAAGGTAAAAAGTAAAGATAATAGTGTAAACCCCGGAAATTCTCAGTAGCTAGAAAACCCTGGGAGTTAGAATCGAAACCCTAATCCGATCAGATTGAGTTTAGTAAATGAAGCCTAGGAACCCTAAATCCGGCTTTCCTTCGGTTTCATAGTGAAATAAATATTATGGAGTAAATGAAATTGAATTTGTTTCCAAAGTACATTTCAAACCTTTGAAAGTTTTAAATTCGGGAATTTTCAATTCCGGGCCTTCCCGAGCCCAATTACGGAAAAGCGTGCCCCGGGCCACGGATTCAGAAAAATGTTTCGGAATATTCATTAGAATCGTAATTTTATAAGAATTCCAAAAATATCAATTTCATAATTTTCGG
Organism: Combretum micranthum; assembly: GCA_024138025.1. Lineage (NCBI taxonomy): Eukaryota > Viridiplantae > Streptophyta > Magnoliopsida > Myrtales > Combretaceae > Combretum > Combretum micranthum. The sequence continues at coordinate 732,853 of JAMXBD010000163.1, forward strand.
CTATAAAATTACAGTTATAGCTTTTCCCGTGTTTTCGGAACAACCGTAAAGTAGATGTCTTGTCTACTATTCACAAGTACAACCTACACTACACACTACCCATACCCTATTCTTACATCCTTACAACTACTCATTTCAATTTTCTTTTCCAAGAAAATTTGTCTCTTAAATAATTATTACATTTATTACAAATTCATTTACTAAATTACAAATATCAAATTTTTAAAACACACCACACACACACCTACATGATGGCCGCGCCCTCCCTTGTTTTTTTCCCTCATTTAATTATTTTTATCCCATTTTGTAAAGCTAAACCCTAATTTTACTTCATATATACATAATATACTCTCTCTCTTCTCATTTTCTCCTCATTTTAACTTTTGAAAAGAGAAAAAAACTCTCCTTTTACCCTCTTGATGCCGTGAGCTTGCCCCCTCCCCTTCCTCACATTTCCAACTTTGTTTCATCTCTATTTCACTTCAAGACTCCATTGGTATGTGTATTTAAGCTTTGTTTCTCCCTACTCTTGTAATGCAAAGCTATATATTGGTGTTTTCTCATTTAATCCCATGAGCTCATGCTAGGGACATGAAAACACATGAACAAGAATAAAAGCCATCACAAGACATGGATCTAGTGTTTAGATGAGCTTATGTTAAGATCTCCCCTTGTTCATGCATGTAAAGTAGTGATCTTGCATATATATTGTTATTCATGCCATGAGATCCATGATTTATGCATCATACTTAATAGATCTAAAGTTTAGATACCCACATTGTCATTTACATGCATGATCATAGAGTTATTTGTATTTTCATGCATTGAGGACCACAAAAATGTAGTCTTGAATATGTATAGAGGTGTTAGATAGTGGATAATCATATGTAGAAGGCAAGACCATTGAAAAAGGAAGGGCTTTGTTAGATATGAAAAGTTGAAAATTCGGATGAAATGGAAACCCTACCTTAAAGACCCCCAAAATCAACTTTAAACTCATATTCCATAAGAAAAGTGGAGGGTATGTGTAATAGACATGTTAAAGGAATTATTTTCATGAGTTTAGATGAGTTTAGGCATAATAAAAATAAGGAAAACAAGAGGTGAAGTTAGAATGAAAAATGTTGACTTTAAATGTGTAGTCAAATTCGTAACTTTGTGTAATGCCTAAATAAACACTTAGTATTTAAGTCTAAAATGGATGTTTTATAAGCTAAATGAGGTCCTTAGATAATGTATACATTGAAGCTCCAATTTTTAATGCATTAGACAAGATTTCCCTTAAGAAAAATGTAAGAAAAGGAAATTTGGAAAATTCGGATTTTCACAAATAGCTTATTTAAAAACATGTTTACCAAATGAAAAATGTGAATTTTTATGCATGAATGGAGGCCATGACTATTATAGACTTTGAGAACCTATTTTTAGTTAAATAATAAGTAGATTACAAGTTAAAAACCAAAGAAACCCTAAGGAGTATAATGTGGGAAAATAGCTTCTTAGAATTAGTCTTTATGAGACTTTCCCCAACACTTAGGAGTTCCTAAGAGTTTATTACTACAAAAATCATCATGACCATGCACATATTGAGTTCATTACATGGCATACACATTAGTAGTTCATTCCTAATCATTCATGCATGAATCACCAACTAGGAACATTTCTTATCAAAAGCAAAGCACATTTTCAAAATTGGATCAATTGCGGAACAGAACTGATCCCACTGTTCCGTGACCCTATTATTTTCAAAACTTGGATTTAATACTTGAAATAGTAGATCTTTCGAAGTAGATGAAGATCGATATAAATTTGCGAAATTCCGAGTTAAAATGACCAAGTTATGGCCTTTTAAGTCGGGACTTCCGAAAATAGCGAGAAATCCGAATTCAACTAGTCTAGATATAGTTTGATTTAATTACATGGTGAGAATCTCATTAGGATTATTCTTGATTGGTAGGTGATTCCGAGCAGGACGACACTCTACCTCCCGATTATTATTATTAAGAAGTTTGGTGTCCAATGGCCGAGTGAGTTTACTTCCATTCTCAATTAATGCATGTGATTGTAATGTAGTGGCATTAGTGTTATAGGCAAAGATAAAAGAATTGTATAAGCATGCTGGGGTACATGGGAATTATTTATGTTATTGATTGTTGATATGTGAAATGGAGCTTAAGGTATATCGGAACCGGGTGTTAAGATATTGACTGCTTTACTAGAATCTTATGATGAATGTCTGCGAATACTTGTTGGTCACTTAAAAGAATTGAATTAATGACTATTCGACTCCGACTATAAATTGAGTTCATTCATGTCACGATGGGGTTGGAGCATTGCATTGTTGGTTAATCGTGATCCATAAAACGACTTGTTGGTTAATCGTGATCCATAAAACGACTTGTTGGTTAATCGTGATCCATAAAACGAATTATTATTAGTTGACCGTGAGCTTAAACGGCGTCGTACCGCAGGATTCGTTAATCTGCTAACCCGGGATGGAGGGCGTAAGTCCATCCACATATGATTTCCAGTTGGTCACATGTTTGCTGAATTCATTTGTTTGATGCATACACTTGCCTGAATAATTACTTGTTTGACTGAAGTATGTTTAATTGCGTTATGGAAGTATTGCTCACTAAGCTAGTTAGCTTACGCCCGTATAGTTTCTATCTTTTGCAGCATGAGTTTATATGGCTTAGGCCAAGACAAGCCACAGCGCAGGTACCGGAGATAGGAGTTTCCTATAGAAGTTTAATTCATTCCTTTTTGTATAGACTTCCATTGGAAACTAAGGACTCTGGATGATTGTAATAGACTGTTATTCTTTTGCGGGGGAATGCCCCTTAGATCTTGTAAACTTTAAAATTTATGCGTTTTGATTTATTATCTATGGCTAATGAATGCCTTGTTGAACTGTTTAACTCCATTCGTTGAAGTATTCTATTGTCGTAAAGGAACGCTTTACATCTACTTAAGACTTCCGAAGGACCCGGGTAGGGAATTCGAGAGTCTTACTTAGTATGTGGCGGGCTGTTACGTTTAGGATACCCTACGGGGCGTGACAAATAGCTTATGGTGTTGTAAGAGTAGGTGTTAGAAAAAATAGAGATAAATAAATAGTATAGAATAGTAATGAATAGTGTAATGTAAAGTAGATGTGACTAGTAAAATACCGGTAGTAAGAAAATACGTGTATAAATGCAATATCTGTTATTTTTAGTTACCGAAAAATTATGAAATCGATATTTTTGAAATCTTTGCATTAAATCGGTCTTAACGGTATTATCGAAATATTTGTATTATTTTGAGCTCTAGAACACGCTTTTCAAGAACTGATCTCGTTTGAGTCCGAAGGACACTTGAAATTCGTAAACATGATATTTTTATGCTTCCTCTAGTCATTACAGACTATTATCACTAATTAACTCAACTTCGTTTTTTAGGGCTAAAGAATACAGGAATGCCAGATCGAAATTCTAGGGTTTGAACTAGACTTTTATTAACCTTTAGGGTTTCGGTTAACTTTTAATTCTAAGATCAAACTTAAGATTAACAAAAAATTTTAGGGGTTTACAACCTACCCCCCTTAGAGAAAGTTTTGTCCTCAAAACTTGAAATTCATACCTGATTCTTCAAAGAGATTCAGGTATTTCTTTCAGATCTCCTCTTTAGCTTGCCAAGCAGCCTCTTCTCATGAATGATTCTTCCATAATACCTTGATATATCGGATCTCCTTGTTTCTCAACTTTTGAACCTTTCGATCCAGAATTTGAACCGGGTGATCTTCATAAGTCAAATTCTCCCTTAATCTTACTTGTTAAAGCTCCACAATCCGATCAGGGTTGGGCACATGCTTTCTTAACACTGAGACATGGAAGACATTATGAACTCTCGACAGGTTTGGTGGCAACGCCAAGCGATAAGCCAAATCTCTCACTCGTTCGAGAATCTCAAACGGTCCGATATATCTTGCGCTTAGCTTTCCTCAAGCCCATACATGATGAATACTCTTTATCGGACTTACTTTAGATATACATGATCGCCGACTTCAAACTCAAGCGTTCGGCGTTTTTTATCTGCCTAACTTTTTTGTATATCCTAGGCCTCTTTCATCCTTTGTTGAATAATCCTAACTTTGTCTGAGGCATCTTGGATGAGATGTGGTCCAATTGTCAACTTTTCCACATCATCCCAAAGTAGAGGCGATCTGCACCTTCTTCCATACAAAGCTTCATACGGTGGCATCTTAATTGTTGAATGATAGCTATTGTTGTAAGCAAATTCTACCAAAGTTTAATGTGCTTCCCAGCTTCCCTTAAATTCCATAACACATGCTCTTAACATGTCTTCCAAGGTCTGGATAGTTCACTCCGATTGTCCATCGGTTTGGGGATGATAAGCTGTTACGCTCCAAAGAGTACCCTAAACGTGGCAGTACGCCAAATACGGTATTAAAACTTAAGAATGATTTCTCAAAGTCCTGCGAAAGTTTTCAATACCATATGTAAGGCATCTATCACAACAATAGGAGACACTGGTGGGATGTATAGTTTGAAATAGTACATACAGCATACAAGAATCTAAATAATCATCCAATTTATCATTAAGAGAATATAATCCTTACACCATCTTAGGGGTTTTTCCCCTATAATTCTCCAAACAATCATAATATCAACTTAATCTTTCTCACAACAAAATAATACTAACACCAAATGATATTAAATAATATTTAACTTAAGATCTTCAAAAGATTTTCAGAAGCTTTTCTAAAACATCATCCCACTCGAGTATATGAAGTTTTCGGGCATAAAAGCTATAGTCCTGTTACAACAAAGGTCTATCGGAGTATAAGCATAACTAGCTTAGTGAGAATATTCCTAAATCAACATACTTGTATAAATAATTTCAAGCAAGTTATTAAACAAGCATATGAATGCATCAGCAAGTGATCAAACAATACATATGATCTACTGGAAATTATATGTTTGAATGGATTTACCCCTCCATTCAGGGTTAGGTGTTCCAAGCTCTTTAAAACCCATCTTTAAATTCCAGCTCATGTAGTTTATTTCAAGCACCTACTCGCCCATCTTAAAATAGTTCTTTTAGGCTCCTAATCGCCCATCTTAAAATAGTTTTTTTCAGGCTCCTAATCGTCCATCTTAAAATAGTTCTTTCAGGCTCCTAATCGCCCATCTTGCAAAGTTCTGGCTATTACAAATCCGGCTACTATACTCTTGTCCCATCGAGTGTAGTAGCTCATGCAATGAAACTAACTACGTGATATGCATGAATCAATTAATATAATTCATAGTATGTGATTAGAGTAATTTAAAGGTGATCACAGAATTTATACACACTCCAACAGAATAATAGTAAAACATAAATTAATTAACAACGATTCATGCCTTGGTATGCTTAACATTCTTTCAACCAATATTATCATACATAATTCATTTTCATCTTTTCCTACTTCTAGTGCCTCTAGCTATAAGCACAACCAAGTACAAAAAAGGTAGGAAATAAACTCACTTGGCCATGAGGATCTATCTTTTTTACGAATGAGTCGGTTGGTAAATTTACTAATCAAAATAATCTTCTAAGTATGAATACTCCTCCTCAGGATCACTTAATCAAGAAGAATACCCATAATAAGTATTTCTTATTGATTCTATGGTACTTATCAAAAACTATATCACAAGATCGTTAAAATTCGTATAGAAGGTAATTTCAACTTAAAATGGCCATAATTTGGTCATTTTAACTCGGAATTGCGCAAATAATATACCGTTTTCTATCTACTCAAAAAGATCTATCTATTTCTAAGGTTATTTTTGTCATAACAAGTCATTTGGGTTAGAAAATACTACGGTACAGAATAGTTACGAATTTATAGTTCAAAATATGATTTTTCCAAACTTCACTTTACTCGAAACCTTTAAGAAAAATATATGGATATATATATATATATATATATATATAGGGTTGAAAAATCCTTTGAACATATATAGGCACTCATATTGTATGCATGATTTTTGCAGTGTTGTCTCAATATTGATATTTCATAAACAATTTGTGTAAACCCCGGTTTACTTAGTAACCGAGCAAACTCTGTAAATCATAAACCAAAACCCTAAATAGGATTAGTACTAGCAACCTAGGAACCCTAGGTCTAGCTTTTCTTCAATTTCTATATAAAAGAACCTCTATAGAATAATTTGATGTGGATTATTGTTTTATAGTATATTTCGAACCATACAAAGTTTTGATTTCGAAAAATTTTCTATTCCAGGCTTTCCTAAGCTCCATTGCGGAAAAGCGAGAGTCGGAACTAGAAACTTAGAAAAATATTCCGGAACACTCTTTAGAACCGAAATTTTATAAGGATTTCAAAAATATATGTTTTATAATTTTTCGGGTTATAAAAATTACAGTTATAGCCTTTTTTCCGTATTTTCCATACTACTGGTAAAGTAGATGTCTTATCTACTATTTATTACTATTCACAAGTACAATCTATTACATACACACCCATACCTTAGTCTTACAACCTTACAACTACTCATTAAATTTTCTTTTCGAGAAATTTTTGTTTCTTACTAAATCATTACATTTAATACATTTTAATACATAAATTGCAATTTCAAATAAAATCAAATATTTCCCTCTCTCTCACTTCTAGTGGCTGGCGCATCCCACTCAATTCTCCCACCCCCCCCCCCCCCCCCCCCCCCCCCCCCCCCAATTTGTTTTATTTTATCTCCTTTTTATAAAGAAAACAAACCCTAATTTTATTTAATATAAATAACCTTTTATTTTCTCTCTCCTTCATTTTATTTCATTTATTTCAAATCTCTCAAACTCTCTCTTCTTCCTCCCTCATTGCTGTGACACTCTACTCCACACACACACACACAAAAGTTTCATTTTCTTCTCCATTTCTCATCTATTTCAAGCTTTAGGTGATGATTCCTAAGCCTTACTACCATTTAATCTTGCAATGGCAAGATTATTCATGAGTGTTTTCACTCAAAGTCCCCATGAGCACTTGCTAAGGACAAGAAAATACTACTACATGAATATCAAGCCATCATAAGAGTAGATCTTGTGTTTGATTAAATTTTGTTGGCAGATCTTCGTGTTCATGCATGTAGAAGTGGAGTAAAGTAGAGATCTAGCATAAAAATTTCATGTTCATGCTTTTGAACGTCATTTCATACATCATAAGTAGTTGATCTAGCTTTTAGATGCTTATACCATGTTTGACATTTATGATCTTATGGATGATTTATGTTTACATGAATTAATACTCATGAAGGCTTTGTTTTAGGTATATAGATATGGTAGTTGATAGATCCTTAAGTAAATAAAGCAAGGGACTTGAAAATGAAAAGTTTTTGTTTGAAATGTTCAAAGAAAATTTCGTATGATTTCAAGACCCTATTTTAAGAACCCTTTTATCAATTTTAAAACTCATGTTTTATGTGAAAAATAAAGGGTATAGGTAATAGTGTTAGGTTCTCTTTATTTTATTTTGATGATAACTAAAGAAGAATAATATAATAAGATTTATTTAGTGTGCAGTGTGCAGCTTATCAGACAGTAATTCAGACAATATGGTTCTGATCTTTTAAACCCTAAGAAAATTCAAGGGTAAAATATTAATATATCAGACGAAGGTCAAGGGTGAAATATTAATATCACAGATGAAGGTTAGATTTTCTGGTTCTTCATCAGACAGTTTCTGGTTTTTCAACAAACAGTATAAAGAATTGTCATGTTTTCTGGTTCTTCATCAGACAGTATAAAGAACTGCTGTCACGATCAGATCGAGTTTTCTAAATCGGATTTATTGGATTGATTTTTCGCACAAGGAATTAATTGAAGGTCTAATTCTTTTATTAGATATTAGAAAGTATATCTAATATGTTTCACAAGGAAGATTTAAGTCTCATGAGGATTTTGAATTTTCAAGATGTTTAATTTTTTACTGTTCATCTTCTTCAAAATAGCTTGCTGTTTCAGATGTATAGTGATTTTTTTAACTCCTTCATATCACGTGAAGTGTATCAAGCTGAAGATTGGTGTTAAAATTCTCTGGATAAGGTACATATCTAATTCTCAGATTTTGTGGGAAGGTTTGAATCAATTTCAAATCTGTTCTAAATCGGTAAGGATATGGATCTTTCCGTACTATGAGATATCCTTTTAGTTACAGCAAACAACTCATCTTGTTGTTTAAGATTTATTCCACAATATCAGGAAAATATTTCAGCAAAGCATCTTATGCGGATTTCTCTCCAGATTTGAATTTCAAAATAAGAGATAATGTCTATTTTATCTATCTCTCTCTCCTCGTAATCTTCTTTCTAACCAGAAGTTATGTATTTGAGGATATTACGGGATATCAATATTATCAGTTTTTTCAAATTGTTTTTGAATTTTAAAATCAGCTCCAACGGCAAATTGTGTTTTGTTTATATATGTATAATGTTTCAGGAAAAAGAAGAACAGAAGAGACGAGATTGAAAAAACCCAGAATTACACGAGCTGAAATTTTACTATCAATTTTATAATTCTACTTCATCAGACTTTCTGTCAGACACTAGAAAAATACTAGTCAGACATTTTGTGCAAAACTCCAAAACTTATTTTCTTCTGTGTTCTAGTGCTCAAATACTTAGAGTGTCTATTGTAACTCTTGATTGAAGATTCTCTACTCTTGTATTGAGTGTGTTGAGAGTTGTTGAGAGGATTACAAATAATCTTGTAGTCTGTGTTTAGCCAATAGATATAGGCTTGTGAGATAGAACAAGATTCGATTGGTGTTTGTAATCTCTTTTTGTTTAATTGGATTAGTGGATCGACCGGTTGGAAACCGAATCCCCAGCAGTGGAGCTGGAAGAGAGGATGTACTCGCAAGGAGGAACCTCTATAAATTTCTGGGCTCATTTAATTTTCTGCACTTTATTACTCTGCAATTTTGATTGGTTACAATTGTTTATATTGTTGTTCAAATCTTTTTCTTATTAAGTTCTACAAAGCAACAATATTTATCTAAGTTATAATCTAAGTCTATAAATTATTTGTTAAAAGAAGTTTCCAAAGATTTTAATTTTTTAAGTGTTTTCAAAATTTTTTAAAAGTAAACAATTCACCCCTCCCCTCTTGTTTGCATATCTGGGACCAACAAATAGGTATCATTAAGTAGTGATTTTTATAAGTTAAATAGAGTTTTGATGAGATTAATGCATAAAACAAGAAGTGGAATGTAGATGGAAAAATTTTGAGTTAGTACTCAACATATGAAATTCGTAATTTTGAATATAGGTCATAAGAACACCTATCCTCTAAGCTCAAAATAGGAGTTTTATGTATTAAATGGAGTCCTTAAGTCATAGGTATCTTAAAGTCTTAAGTTTTAATGCATTAAACAAGTTTTTCCCAAAAGAATCACTCAAAAATTTATTTTCAAGAAATTCGGATTTTTGGATGAACCCTATTTGAAAACATATTTGCAAAGTGTAAAATGCAAGTTTTTATGTAGAAATGAAGGCTTGGGTAATAGGTATAATGAAGACTCAATTTAGACAAGGATAAATCAATTTTCTTAAGGAAATAACTCCAAAACAAATGAGATGGTCAAAGTTAGGAAACTAGTTTTCATGAAAGTGTATAGTCATGGAGTTTCACACATAAGAAGTTTCTTAATTTTCCTTTTGGTAAATAATGTCAAAAGCATGTATGCATCCAGTTCATATTGTATCATTCATGATAAGAAATCATCGATATTGTATGGGCAGTTGAACTATATGCTATAAACGTCACGAACATCCATAAAACTATTTTTCAGAATTCAAATCTTCGACCGATCAGAACTGATCAGCTTATTTCGTGACCCAAACCTTTTTGAAACTTGAAAATAATATTAGGAATAGATATATCTCTCGAAGTAGATAGGAATCGATATATAATATGTGCAATTCCGAGTTAAATTGAGTTAGATATGACCATTTTAAGTTAGGACTTCATCTTAGACGAGAATTGACGAACTTAGTAAATAAAATTGTTAAGTTTATTAGAATTTTATGAGAAATACTCATTGAGGGTATTCCTTGTACTTAGATGATTTGGAGGATAGATTTTCACTTCCCGAGTACTACTACGACTAGTGGATTTCTCTCCATGGCCGAGTGAGTTCATTTCTTAAATAGTTGTGCTCATGTATGTGCTTGTAATCGTAGTGGCATTAGCATTAGGAAAAAAATAAAACTATGATAAGTTTTGGTTTAATCTTGGTTGAATGAATAATAAGTATATCAAGACGAGACATGTTGTAAATATCATTGTGTGAGCTAGTATAGACTTGGATTGTCTGAAATTCTCGATGATCACATTTAATCTACATAATTAACATGCCATGATTATATGAATAAATTGTACATGCATATCACGTAGTGAGTCACATTGCATTAGCTAATATACCTTTGGTGGGACAAAAGTATATTAGCGGAAGGCGAGGGGGCCTATGTTAACATTAAGGATGTGAGATCGCTTAAGTTAATTGATGTAGAGTAGGCATATAAAACTACAACAATAAAACAACAAAGGTTGTATAACTAAGAGAAAGAGATCGGGATGATGGTTGCATGACTTATGGACCACCCCACTCAAAATTGGAATTTATGGTTGCATGTCTTATGGACCATCCTAACCCCGAATGGAGGGCGTAAATCCATTTACATATGGCTCCCGGAAAGTCATATGCTTGTATGATCATTTGCTTGTGCATTTCATATGGCTGCAAATAACTTGTCTGTTATATACCGTTGTTGAGTATTAAATATTTGGAAATGAATCTCACTAAGCCTGTTAGCTTACATCCGATAGTTTTGTTGTGGTGTTCCTATTTTTGATTGTTCCGAGAGAACACTTTTCACAGGGTTATCTTTTGGATGAAGGAGCTTTTGAAGAAGTCGGGACCTAGCTAGAGGCGTGGACTTCTAGGAAAATCTCTTTAACATAAACCCTAACGTTTGTAATATGGTTTTAGACCGGATAGACTTTTTTCATTATTTTGGCGGGGGTATGCCCCCTTGACTTTTGTAAAGACATAAAGTATTTATCTTGTTGTGATTTCTATTCTTAATGCTATTGTATGCCTTCTTAAGACTATTCGATTCAAAGTGTGATCCTAAAAGTTGTGCAAGTACACCTTACACCCGGTATGTAAACTTATGGGATGACTAAGGTTGTCATACTTAAGTTTAAATATCGAGTGTGGTGGACTGTTACGTTTTGGGTATCCTTTGGGGCGTGACAGTTTAAGTTGGTATCAGAGCATGGATAAGAGTTTACGATCATAACTACAACTAAATAGCCTTAAAGAGGGAAAAAAAAAAAAGAAAAGAAAAGCTAGAATAGAATTAAAAGGGAAGACTTAGATAGGATGATGACCAGGGTATGAGTTTTAGAATCCTATTTCCTAACTCTTGTGGATAGTAACCACTAGGAAGCAATCGGCTTAGCATCGCGAAACATCCATAGGTGACCCATTGAGACTCTCATAGAATATCGCTTAGGTGGTCTTGATTGTTTTCGGAATTGCATTGTTATTATTAAATGTTGGTTGTTTCGTTGTTGCTTAAAACGCAAAATTTTACATGAATTTCGTTGATGAGGATTTTTGCATGTGCTGTTTTAATTTCTATAAAGTTATAATTATGCTTTATGATTTCAATATTTTATTATTTAAATTCTCAATTTCCTTTTTGTACTTTTATTTTTCGCTTTTACTACAATTTCCTTTATTTTCGCTTTTTCGTTTGAAAACATTAATAAAATATTGGGAAGATTACTTATCTAGACAAAATAAAAATTGCAATAGCCGTGGTAGCAGGAGGAGACATCGGGATGAAAGCGCCTCCAATCGACCTAATATGGAAGAAGGGCAACAAGCTGCCCCACCTCCAAACCCTCTTGCTGATGCTACTCAGGTAGCTTTGCAAGCCATGCTTGGACAAATGGCACCAATGACTCAAGTGCTTGAAGCACTTCGGCAGACTTTACTGGCTCAAGCACCAGCTCTAGCTCCGCCTCCACCAGCACCACAAGCTTTTGAGGGGATGGCTGCACAGGAAAGCACGCATTCTCATACCGCGCCCTTTCCTCCTCCACCACCAATGAGGCCATACAAGAGCTCCCTACCGGAGTTCATTAAGAGTAATAGATATTTTGAAGAGGCTTTTAGAAGACCAGATGAGGCTGAGGATTGGTTAACTCAGATAGAGCGATCCTTTAATGCTTTTGAGGTGCCGCACCACCTGAGAATTGACTACGGCACTTACATGCTTCGGCTCAACGCACGAGTTTAGTGGGACTCCAAGCAAAGAGAACTCATGCCACCAATTACTTAGAAAGGTTCCTCCATGAGTTTTTGGAAAAGTACTTCCCCGGTAGTCTCCGGGTGCAGTTTAGTGTGGATTTCCTGCACATTGCTCAGAAAGGCCGAACGGTGGAGCAATATGAAACTAAATTCAGTAGGTTGCTACAATATGCTCCGGATTCCTACAAGTATAGTGAGGAGCTAAAAAGACAAGTTTTCCTTAACAGATTGGATGAGGAATTGAGAATGAGGCTGGAAGAATTTGATATTAGATCTTTCAGAGAGTTAGTGGAAAGAGCCCAGATAGTGGAAGGGGCTAAAAAGAGAAAGGGAAAGACAACATAAAAGATGCCTTCAGTTTTTGGAAGGAAGTTTTATGGGGTATCAGGATCTGGATTCTCTCAAAAGAAGTTCAAGCCGTCTTATGGCTTTAAGAGTAACATTAGTGAGGGTGGCCGGCGGTGATCCTTCCATGGCCGACGGCCATGGAGCTTCTGGTCGCTCCTCGTCAACTTCCATGGCTGGCGGCCATGACTCCTCTGATGTGTTTTCTCCATACTTAATTCCTCTAAGTCTTTCCTTTTGCTTTATGGACCTGAAATGCGATATTAACTTGATCAAGTATCAATTCCTTATAATTTCTATAAAATTTATAACAAGTTTATCAAGTTTTATCCAATATAAATTGAGTAAATTATATCTCAACAGAGGGATAGCTTACCCTTAAGGGTAATAGTTGCTGGAAATGTAAGGGGGATCACTACCCCAAGAACTGCCCACAGTTAAAAGATAAGTATTATTTCTGTGGCGATTCATCTCACAAGATTGCTAATTGCTCAAAGAAGGCCACTACCACATGTTTTGTCTGCAACCAAACGGGATACTTTGCCAATGAGTGCCTACAAAGGAAGAATGCTCCAGCTAGATCATTTGGAGGATCAACAACAATAAGACCTAGGAATGGGATTGGTGGAAATAATAGTAGCCGCTCTGGGTCAGCCATATACGGGATGAAGATCTATAACCTCGAAGGACAATGGGTATGCGAGGAGATGGGAGATGAAGTGTAAGCCCTGGAAAATTTCAGCAAATAATTCCAAGATTAACTTCGAAAATAAACCCTAAAAATCACTCCAAATTAAAACCGAACTTCGACAAGTCCTAAATCACGAACGAATCTAGAAATTTCTTAATCTTGAGAAAATGAGAATCCTTAAAAATAAAATAAGAACTCAACAAATTTCAAATTCAAAACCACGACGTACAAAGAATTCCATATTTAACTCCGACTTATAAAATCAGGTAATATAAAGCCCAAAAACAAATTATTAAAAAGTAAATAACGATTAACTTTCGGAAATGAAATCCAATTCAAGAATTTCGAAAACGTTAAAAGATATTAAATACTTACAAAAATAAAATTTAAGATAAATTTCTCAAATCAAATATGTTGTATAAATATAAAATATTAGTTTCCAATGTGACAAAGATCTAAACCGGAAAATCACCCAAAAACCCTAAGTGAAATACAATAGTTTAAGTCCGGCAATCTAGCGCCCTTAACCGTCAAGGCCGAGGTATAGTTTAAGTGTGTAGAGTAGCTCGTAGTAATATAAGTTTGTTTAAAAATATTAGATTAGTAAATATTAGACCTATTACGAACCCGTTTGGATACAGACTTCGAAAAGCGTGTCCTAGGGCTCGAGATATCAAAAATATACCATTAGTACCGTTAGACTCGTAATTTTATAAGATTTCCAAATATATCAGTTATATAATTTTTCGGGTTATAAAAGTTACAGTTATAACTTTTTTATCGTATTTTCATTACTATTGGTAATTAATTAGTCTTTTGCACTGCTCACTTTTATTTCACTACATAATTTTATTATTCTTATAATGTATAACCTAGGTTTCCTAGTAATCGAGTAAACTTCAGAAACCGAAAAACGAAACCCTAAACGGGTTTAGTTCAAGCTTTGTGGGAAAAACCTAGAAACCCTATATCTAGCTTTTCTTCGGTTTCATATAAAAAGAAATTTTATAAAATAATTTAATGTGGAATATTGTTTTAAAATATATTTTAAACCATGGAAATTTTTGATTTCGAAAAATTTTCTACCCCGGGCCTTCCCGAGCTCCATTATGGAAAAGCGAGCCCCGGAACTAGAAACTCAGAAAAATATTCCGGAATACTTCTTAGAACCGAAATTTTATAAGAATTTCAAAATATACGTTTTATAATTTTCCAGTCCATAAAAATTACAGTTATAGCTTTTTTCTCGTATTTTCTTTACTACCGGTAAAGTAGATGTCTTGTCTACTATTTACCACTATTCATAAGTACAACCTACATTACACACTACCCATAACCTATTTCTTACATCCTTACACCCTACTCTTACAATTACATAATTTTCTTACAATTTACCTTTCCAATATATCTTTTATCATTTAAATTAACTTAATTAATTCCAAATCTTACACAACACAATTCAAATAACTCCTTTCTCTCTCTCTTTCCCCCTATGAGCCAGCGCAATCAAGCGCGCCCCCACGCACCCCACCCCCCCTCCAATTTGTTTTATTTTATCTCATCTTTATATCAAACAAACCCTAATTCCAATATAAATAATCTCTTTCTTTTCTCTCTTCATCATTTACTTCTTTTGTTTCAAACAAACTCAAAAACCCTATCTTCCTCTCATCTTCCAAACCGTGAAACCCCCTCCCTCTACACACACACACACACTCTTTGTTTTTCCTTCAATTTTCTTACTCCATACAACAAATAGGTAAGAGATCTACACTTTAGGATCTTGAAACATGTAATGGCAAGTTCATTCATGTGTGATTCCACACAAAATCCCCATGAGCTTCAAGCTAGGAAAGTGAATACACTTGAGCGTGAGATCTTTGCCATCACAATGTTTTAGATCTTGTTATTTGAGTTATTATGCTATTATCTTGTTTTATTGTTAAGGTATGTTGTTATTATTAGTAATTTGTGCATATATTCATCATCTATTCATGACTCACATAATTATCATAGTATTCATGCACTTATAACTAGTTTAGTAGACTAGATCTAGTTGTTTTAAGTTCATACATGCATTAAACTTTTGTTTTATGCCCTTAGATAACTTGTAATAGCTTAATGATGGTAGAAAAGTGTTAGGAAGCTCAAGATCTATATTAGTTTCAACAAAAGTCATTTTTGAAAATTCGGATGAAAAATAAACTATATTTAGAAAAGTTATTTTTCAACTTCAAAATGTGTATTTTTCATTTAAAATGAAGGGTTTAGGGTATAGACAACATAAATGAAAGATTTTGATGAGTAAAGTTTATATCTATGAGTTTATAGTTTACTACCATGCATTTCTTTTATATTCATGTTCATATTATGTGTAGATCTTAGATTTGAACTTGAACAAAAATTGTGAAATTCGTATTTTGGCAAGACCCCTATTTAAAAACCACTTTCCAAGTGTCAAAATGAAGTTTTTACTTAAGATCATGAGGGCTTAATGTATGTATATCATCAAGACTTCTTTTTATAAGAATCACAGGTGATTTTCAAAAGTTATTTTCAAAATAAAAATCTTATTTTCGGATTTAGGTCAAGACATATTTTAAAAACATGTTTTCCAACTCAAAAATGAAGTTTTTATTTAAGAAATGAAAGGCTCTTAAGATATGATATGTAAGGAATGGATTTTCATAAGTTTAGATAGATTTTATCAAAAGGAATGTCCAAGAATAAATTTTGTAAATTCGGATCTCAACCAAGACCAATTTTTAAAACCTATTTATCAACTCCAAAACTTGTGTTTTATATGGAAAATGAAGAGTTTAGATCATAGATATTATTAAGTAGTGATTTTTTGTAAGTTGAAATGAGTTTTGATGAGATTAATATATAAAACAAGAAATAGAATCAAGATGGGAAATTTTGAGTTAGTAGTCAATTTGTGAAATTCATAATTTTGAATGAAGGCCATAAGAACACCTATTATCCAAGCTCAAAATGAAAGTTTTATGTAATGAATGGAGTCCTTAAGTAATTGGTACCATAAAGTCTTAAATTTTAATGCATTAAACAAGTTTTCCCAAATGAATCATTGAAAAAGTGGATTTTCTAAAATTCGGATTTTTGAGTAAATCCTATTTGAAAACATATTTGCAAAGTGTAAAATGCAAATTTTTATGAAAAAGTGAAGTTCTTAGTGGTTATGTATGGTTGAGCCCTAATTTTCTAAATATCAAATGATTTTTACTTAAAGGAATCACTCAAAAACTAACTTTTACAAAATTCGGATTTTGGAATCAACCCTACTTAAAAACATGTTTACAAAGTATAAAATGGAAATTTTTATGTAGAAATGAAGGTCATAAGTAATAGATATAATGAAGACTCAATTTTAACGAAGATAATTATATTTTCTTAAGTGATAAATCCAAAACAAATGGAAATGGTCAAAGTTAGAAAACTAAATTTTTCTTAAGTACTTGTTATTATCGTCTTGCAAAATAAAAAGTTATAAATTTTTTTTTTTAGCAAAAATCATCAAGATCATGCATACATTAAACTCATCTCATGTCATTCATGTTAGGAAAACATTCATATTGCATGTATAACTAATCTATATAGTAGGAACATTACAAACAACTACAAAACTATTTTTTGGAATTGGAACTTGCTACTGTTCCGATCTGATCCGACTTTTTTGAAGCTTCAAAGTTTTTAAAACTTAAATATAATATTATAAATAGGTAGATCTTTCGAAGTAGATAGAAATCAATATATAATTTGGGAGATTCCGAGTTAAAATGACCAAGTTATGGCCGTTTTAAGCTGGAAGTCCCATTTAGGACGAGAATTGCGAATTTGATAGTTTGTATGAGATAGCTTGGACTAGTTAAGTGATAAAAAACTTATTAGGGTATTTCTTCCTTTTTAGGTGATCCCGAATTCGACGATTCCCTACCACCTGATTACTTTTACTAAAAGACCGGTGATCCAATGGCCGAGTGAGTCTTCTCCTTATTTTGTTATCTTGTTTGTGCTTGTAGCTAGTCGCATTAGAAGTATAGGAACAAGAAAAAAATTGATATGAATGGGGATGGGATTGTAAACCCCGGTTTTTCAAGTAGCCAAGATAACCCTAGAACCGGAAACCAAAACCCTAAACCGGAATAGCTCAAGTCTGGAGTAAGAGCTAGGAACCCTAATTCCGGCTTTTCCTCGGTTTCCAATTAAAAACTTTTATAAGAAAATTTAATCTTGAATATAGTTCTTGATTATATTTCAAACCAAGAAAATATCATATTTTAAGAAAATTTCAATTCCGGGTCATCCCGAGACCCTTTATAGAAAAACGTGCCTCGAAACTAGAATTTCAAAAATTTACTTATGAATACTCATTTGAATCGAAATAAAATAAGGATTTCAAAAATATATTTTTCATAATTTTCCGGCCTATGAAAAATACAGTTATAGCCTTTTTATTCGTATTTCCTTACTACCGGAAATTAAATTGTCTTGTCTACTATTCCTCACTATTCACAAGTACCACCTATACTACCTATTTGCATACTCTATAATTTCAACCCTTACCATCACTCAAATCAATCTCTTTTCTCAAAACTTTTTATCCCTTAAATTTCATTACAAGTTATGACAAGTTAAACCTCAAGTTAAATCAATCAAAACAAAAAAAATTAAAAATCAAACTTCCTCCCCCTTGATGAATAGTGGCCGGCGTGAATGGCCCCCCTCCATGCTCCATTTGCAATTTTTTTTACTCCATTTAACCTAATCTCATTTCATATATATACTACATTTTCTCTCTCTTTCCTCATTCTTTCACTTTTCAATTTTTACAAAGTGTAAAAGCTCTCAAAATCCTCCCCTTTTCCCCTCCCTTGCCGTGAGAAATTGTGCCCCCCACACTCACCCACACAACTTTCCATTTCTTCTTTTCATCTTCTATTTCACTTCAAGTAAGTAAACTTTTACTCCTTCCATTCATAGATCTTTGTTATGGCTAAGTGATTCTTGGATATTTCAACTAAATGTTCCCATGATCTTTTGGTAGGGACAATGAGATATCAAAACAAGAATACCAAACTATTACAAAGTAGATCTAACATTTAAAGGAGTTTCCATGCTAAAAGCTTTATGTTTATCCATCAAAAAGTATTTTAAACAAAAGATCTTTTATAAAAATATAGTTTTTATGCTTTCAAAACTCATTTAAGCATTTGAAATAATAGATCTATCATTTTACTACTCATAATCATGTAGGCATTTAAGGTCTCATTATTATTTGTGTTTATGTGCATTAATAGTCTTTAATGCTTTTGTCTTTAGTAAATAACCTTCTTAGTATATAGATCTATGGTAGATAAGTTAATAAAGTCAAAAAGGAAAACACTTTTCAAGAAATGAACTTGTGTAAATTCGGATGACTTTGGAAACCTAGGTTAAAAACACTTTTATCAACTTCTAAACATATATTTTCAAGAAAAATGAAGCCTATAGGTAATAGATAATGTTTGGTGATATATTTCATGAGTCTAAATGAGATTTTACTAAAGAAATGTTGGAAACAAGAATGAAGTCCAATAGAAGTTTTGAGCTAAAAGTCATGTAGACAAAATTCGTAATAATGGATATATGGTTAGAAAACACTATTTTTCCAACTTCAAAAATGGTATTTTCTTAAATAAATGAAGTCCTTAGGGTATAGGTATAATAAATACTTAAAGTTTTAGGTATAAAATACATTCTTCCTAAAGGAATCAACTTGAAAATGGAATTTTCTAAATTCGGATTTTTGGAACCCCCCTAGCAAAAGACCCACTTAAAAGTTATAAATGAGGATTTTATTAAAAAAATGAAGGCCTTAGGAAATAACTAATATAAGGGTCAAAATTTCTTTAAACAAAGTGGAGTTTTCCTAAAGAAAATCCTTGTAATATGTAGGTGTGACCAAGTGTAGTAAACTCACTTGTTAAACAATAGCATGAAGTGGTTTTCTAAGAAAAAGTTTATTTAAATTCTTTATATCTACAGAGTTATAAGAACTTAGGCTCATTAGAGTTCATATCATGACATTCATGATAGGGAAAATCATTACCATGGCATCTAGCTTCATTTTGTACTTAGGAATCTCAAGTGCATTCATGAAAACCGCATTTTTGGAATCGATATACCCACTGTACAGATCTGATCCCTCAATTCCGAGGCTTAGATATTTTCAAAACTTGATTTAAACTTCATATTTAGAAAGCTCTTCCGAAGATAGAAATCGATATAAAATTTGCGAAATTCCGACTTAAAACGACCAAGTTATGGCCATTTTAAAACGGAACTTCGAAAATGACGCGAATTTCGATTTCGCTAAGTTTTCTTAGAGTCTTAGTATCCTAAGATGGTAGAATACTTATTATTTCTTATATGAATAGGTGAACCCGTGGACGTTACTCTTTGCCTCCGGATTATTATTACTAGAAGAAAAGCGAACCAATGGCGGAGTGAGTTTTTCTTCCCGATTCATTTATTGTATGTGCTTGTAAAGAGTGCACTAGAATGTAGGCCAAATGAAAGAATATGAATGATGGGAAATAATGGGAAATTATATGTTGATGATGATGTGAGAACTCAAATTAAGAATATCGAAACCGGATGATAAATTTTGGTTGTGTACTTAGCTATGATGGATTGTATGAAAAATTATTTGATCGCCTAAGCAAATAGCTTAATCAACTACTTGGACTAATGCCAAATTCGACACGTGCATATCATAAGGGGAAGGAGCATTAGCATTTGTAGGTTAATCGTGAACCATAAACAATATCGAATAATTGTAAGTTAGTCGTGAACCATAAATGACATTGAATAATCGTAGTTAGTCGTGAACCATAAATGACATCGAATAATCGTAGTTAACCGTAACCATAAACGCCATATTGATAGTACAGTAGTCGTTAATCTGCTAACCCAGGATGGAGGGCGCAAGTCCATCCACATATGATTTCCGGTTGGTCATATGTATGTTGAACTCACGTGTTATGCATCCCACTTGCTCGATTAATAACTTGATTAAATGGTTGTGACATGAATGTTATTGTGGAAGATTACACTCACTAACTAGTTAGCTACGTCCCTACAGTCCATTCCTTTTGCACTATCCCATTTGTCGCTTAGGCGACGTGACCCGGCTGAACAGGTACAGAAGCTAGGAGTTTCCCCCTAGAAGTTGGAATTTATGTTTAGACTTCCATAGGAAACTTCTAAGACCTGGATGACTGTAAAGACCGTTAATTATCTTTTGCAGGGGAATGCCCCTTAGAATTGTAATATTTATTTATGTCTCATGAATTATATCCTACTGCTAATGCATGCTAAATTAAGCTTTTATCTCCATTTGACTTGTACTCTATTGTGTGTAAAGGTACGCCTTACATCTATATAAGGCTCTCGAAAGACTAAGGCGGTAATTCGGGAATCTTATATGGTATGTGGCGGACTGTTACGTTTAGGGTACCCTATGGGGCGTGACAGGGATATATGTTGAGACTGTGATAGATGTATGCCAAAGACTATTAAAGCATATCAAAACCACAATTTGATTGGATAACTGCACTATTCATATTATTTCCGTTATATGTTTGCTATTGGTTGGTCACTCTAAAGAATGTATGAATATTTTGACCTCAACAAAAAAATTAAATTGGTCATGCATCGCATCGGACATATTGCATTTGGTAGCGTGTTACTCCTACGTAGGTCGATCGGTATGATCCACTGATTGCTCGTTTGGATAACGAGGCCGGTATCAGAGCTCATTCATGGGTACTAAGGCGCATGTGGATGCATTCCATGAATGAGCCTAGCCGAATCGAGTGCTATGAGCCGAGGGCTTGGGGACTAGCAGCGGTCGTGTAGACTTCAATACCATTCCTAACCCAAGATACGGAGGGTGTAAATCCGTTCTGTGTGTGGGTTTCGGATACCCATACATAATTGTTTGCTCATGTGTTTGTTCATGCATAGCATATGGTTGATTATAACTTGCTTGTTATGGTACTGAATTAAGGGAATTCTCACTAAGCTAGTGTAGCTTATATCCCAATAGATGTTTGAATGAACAAGTTTTTTCAAGAATGCTAAGTGGGGTCCGAGATGGTTGAAGCCGAGAATGACTTCGGGATTTTGGCAAAGAATAGGAATGCTTGAAGTTATTGGTTAGATTTTATGATTGCCTTGTAATAGTTTATGTAGGGAAGTCTGTGGATGAATGTAATTGAGGTTTAATGATTTGTATTTTGAAGTATAGTGATTCGTATCTAAATTATAGTAAATTGTATTTCCTTTACATTGTTACTCAAGTGTATCAATATAAAATGTATCTCTCCAATGTGTCTCCTCTATGTGTTAGACGCCTTGTACATGGTATGGAAGCCTTCCATGACTGAGGCAGTCATTCTTAGGCTTTAATATTGTATACGGCAGACTGCCACGTTTAGGATACCCTTCGGGGCGTGACATGAAGATTGTAGATTGGCTACTCTTGAGGAGGATAGTGGTCCGGACTTTGGCCTTGTTATAGGTACATCTCTTACTTTTTGCTCTTGTTTATCTGTTGTTTTTAAGTTGTTAAGATTCAAGTTTAAGGAAAGAAAAACAAGCTTAGTTAAGTTAAAGAAGTTAGAAAAGTACGTTAGGATGGTATGAAGTTAGTGATTAATAAGTGTTGGACACAGGACACATATGGGTAGAAAAAGCAACCGCCTATGCTTTGTTTGACACGGGAGCACACACTCGTTTATCACCACCAAATTGGCTAGACAAGTTGGTTTACTAATAGTCACTGTTGCCTCTAGCTTTCATGTTAAAACCCCTACTGGAAGCAATGTGACAACAAATGAGATGTTAAAGGATTGTCTAATGGAGATTCACGAACATAGTACTAGGTGTGATTTAATAGTGTTGGAGATGAGTAGATATTGTAAACCCCAGGAATTTTCCACATTAGTACCCGACCTTACAATAGATTATATAAACTAGGTAATAGATTTAGATTCTAATCGAAGTATAATAATATATTAATATTTAGATTTTGGATAGATGAAGAATTTAGGAACTGAATAAAGAAATCCTTTAACCCTAGTTAATACCAAAAACGAGATTTTGTATCTTGAATAAATAATTCAAGTTATGATCTAAAATCTAGACCCGAAACCTGATATACAAATAGTTTTAAATAGAAAATATGAATATAAGGATTAAATGATTGTTCTTGATCCCGATAATGATTCGAGATTAGAATAACGAGTAGTGATGAGTTTATATTTAGACTTAAACCCTAAATTCAAGATTTCTAGTTAAAATTAAAAGCTACTAATAAGAATTCATGTTCGGTATCAACACTAATTATATATAATATATAGTTTAGTTTCTATATTAAGTCCAATGCTACGTAAATGATTATTTACGCTTATAAATAGAAAACGATGACTCAAAAATGAACCGTTAAGATTTTAAATACACAACGAAAACACAAACTGTCGAATAACTCAAATTCTAAACCCCAAACAAATAATCAGATCACGCTATTGTTCTAAACCGAGTTTTCTTAAGCTATCAAAGCCTGAAATAAAAATTGACCTAACGAGATTAAGAAATCCAAATCGCGGGAGATAAAATTTTACGAATAAATAACTACATATATATATAAACCTAAATTTGTATTATTTGAAAATCTAAGTGTTTTGTATAACTTTATAAACATATTTTTGTGCAAAAACTTCCAAATATTAGCTAATCTATACCCGTATAACTCGTTTCATTAACTCAAAACTAAATTAAATTAATAAACTAATATATATATATATGTTTTGGCTACTGTTTTCGGTGGGAAAGCTACGTGAGGGAAAGAGGCCAAATTTGAGCAAATAATGTAACAAGAAGTCAACAAAAATTAACTCCTACAACCAACCAAAGGATGCCAAATCATTCTCTCATTAATGACTATGAAAGTAACAGATTTAACATAGCCAAATGGAAGAGAAATTCGTATCAAATTCGGAGAAGATATGCAGCCACAACCTTTCCTTCCTTCCTTCTATATATATAAGATTAATTTCATTAATGAAGGCACAAACAAACACCATTATTCCTCAACTCTTCCAGAACGAAAATACTCTCAAACAACAATCAAAACCAACCAAAAACAGAAAACAAACGAATCAATACAACCGAGTTTGAATCAAAAGAAAAACAAGCCAAAAACCCTTGAATACGAACTCAAAGGTAAGTTGAGGTAACTCGAGTTATTTTTGTTGAAATATAAGAGTTGTAACTGACTTATAATCATCTTAGGAACTTAATAAACACAAACACAAGCTTCGGATTACATCAAACGAGCTCCAACGAGGTAATAGTCTAAAACCCTAGCTTTATTTTGTAAGAATCGAGATCTATATATATATATATATATATATGTTTTTAAATGTGTTGAAAATTGTTTTATGTCCTTATATAAGGTATATAAACACTTAGAATTAGTTTAAATATGTTTTTAACGTGTAAAAATCAGAGAAAAAGAATTGAACCGAAGAAGAAGATGATGAACAGTACAACACTGCCTCAAGTCCGGCAGTATAAATGCTCAAAGCCGGCGGCTTACATGGATAGGCCGGCGGTGTATAGGTGGCTTACACTGATCAGAGGCTACGTAAAATAATTTTTCACGTAAAAATTGAACGTAAGCTGGCTTCCTAGAGATCTACGCCGATGGCGTAGAGCCAGCGTACGTTGAAAGCCGACAGCTTTCAATGCCGGTGCACTCGATATGAAAATTTCTTAAATAATAATCTTACACCAGCACTTAGGAATGAAGGCCGGTGGCTTTGAGCCGTCGTACGCCCAATTTTTCTTAACGAAAGCATGTTTCGAAAATAACCAGATTTTATATATATATATATATATATATGACCCATGTCTACTAAGTATATATATATGTATAACAATATAGCATTTATTACATAAACATGTAAAAACAAATATTTAGAATATTTTGATTAATACCGGATGATTCTTAAAACCCTAAGATTAAGAAAAGATATTAGGTGTTAATCAAAGTTAGTATTAGTTAAATATTTGTTCTAAGATAGATAAAATAGGCAAGAATGGAAATTGAAATAAACTAATTTATTGAGTAATGTGACTCCTAAAAATAACTAAATAATTATGCGAGATAAAATAAGAGAAAAACGACTACACTAAGTAATAATAATTACCAAAATATCGAGTCTAGGACACTAATCACATATAGGAATTTAGTTAATTTGTATTAATGAATACTTTATCTTAAATAGGTGATTTTGACTCACTAGAGTATCTACTAGTGGATTACTACGATTGAGGCAGTATGAGCAGGTGAGTAATTCAGTCATATTGTACTGGTTGTGATTGTAAATAGTCAAATATATAATGCAAGATAATCAAATGAATGTTTGCTGAAGGTATGATTTGATTTGAGTGTATGATTGTTAAATATCTTTATAAAAGCGATAATGCAATGATTGATGTTGTGCAGTAGTATAATGGTGATTGTGTGTAATGTATGGTCACTTTGAAATTGATTAAGACTTATTGACTTAACTAAATAATATGAACATGCATTGCACAAATTGCATTATTGCATATATGGTTGTGACAGCCTGCTACGTATTAACATTTCGGATCTCTGTTTTCGCTTGGTTGATCTAATTTGTAAGTTCTTCCAAGGTTCTCTTTGGTCTAGAGGTCCTATGAGGAACTAAAAGGCACCGAAGAACGTCGCCCATAGAATCGCTTTGAAATGATTAATACTTAGGGAGTTTCTAAGGGAATTGTAGGAGATAGTTTGTTCAATCAACTATATTCAAAGTGATAACCTTAAAATGAGAAATCGTTGATTCTCCTGTGTACTTAGTCTTTCTGGGCAGGTGGGTCATTGAGTACTGGTTCTTCAACCCATTAAAAAGAGAGCGTAAATCTTTTTCCTGTTTGGATTCTAGATCATCCAAACTTGTATTTGTGCATATAGTTGAGTGCTTGCATTGCATATGATTTGTTAATGACTTGTATGATATATGGTTATTTACTGAGCTGTGGTTTCGCTCATACTCCTACAGTCTTTTCAGGTTCACTTTACGACCCTGGTTAGTTACATCCAGGAATATGGCTCCGGTAAGAGCTTTGAAGCTAGAAGTCTACAGATATATTTTAGTTTGATGGTTATGTACTATTAGATTAGATTATTTAGTTGTGTACTGCAAAGGAACTATATGGTTTGTAATAGTTTTGTAATGTTTATTCACTAAGTTATTTATTTCATATATTTGTTATTTCTTATCAAGCAACTAAAAAGATCCTGTTGTTTTGAAAACCTGTCATCCTCTGAAGATAATCTAGTGATAGTATTCAAGTGTAACTTGTTTACTACTACTAGGGTACCCTCGGGGCGTGATAGATATGAAGTTATTTTAGGAATGAGTTAGTTAGCCGTTGCTAAAGCCGTTGTGGACTGTCGAAAGAAGAAAGTGAATTTTAAGGATGTTAATGGATTGGATGTTCAGTTCACGGGTGAGGCCGTATCTTCAAGAAGAATAGACCTAGGCTCATTTGAGTTGATCATGGATGGAGAGGTTGAGATTGAAAGTGAAAATTTTCTTAATGCAACGGAAAAAGAGGAAGGATTACCTAAGATTGAGGATATAACAGTTGTCAAGGAATTTTCCGATGTCTTTCCGAATGAGCTACCAGGTTTGCCTCCTAAGAGAGAAATTGATTTTGAGATTGACTTGGTGCCGAACACCGAGCCGATATCCAAAGCGCCTTACCGTATGGCCCCTGTTGAGTTGAAGGAATTACAAAGGCAATTACAAGAACTCTTGGACCAAGGATTCATAAGACCAAGTGTGTCACCATGGGGTGCACCTGTGCTATTTGTTAAGAAAAAGGATGGGTCAATGAGGTTATGTGTTGATTATTGAGAATTGAATAAAGTTACCATTAATAATAAGTATCAACTTCCAAGGATTGATGACCTTTTTGATCAGTTACAAGGAGCAAGTGTATTTTCTTGGATTGATCTACGATCGCGGTATCATCAGTTAAGAGTTAGACCCGAAGATGTGCCAAAAACTGCTTTTCGGACTCGTTATGGATATTATGATTTCCTAGTGATGTCTTTCGGATTAACAAATGCTCCTACTGCCTTTATGGACTTGACGAATCGAGTATGTAAATTCTTGTTGGATAAGTGTGTGATTGTGTTTATTGATGATATTTTGATTTACTCGAAGACGAGGGAGCACCTTCGTATGGCATTACAAACCTTAAGGGAACATAAATTGTATGCTAAGTTTTCCAAGTGTGACTTTT
Organism: Combretum micranthum; assembly: GCA_024138025.1. Classification (NCBI taxonomy): domain Eukaryota; kingdom Viridiplantae; phylum Streptophyta; class Magnoliopsida; order Myrtales; family Combretaceae; genus Combretum; species Combretum micranthum. The sequence goes on from JAMXBD010000163.1 coordinate 759,681, forward strand.
GGCTAGACAGGATCTCGTTTTTGGGACACGTTGTGTCAGGTGAGGGCATATCTATAGACCCCAAGAAGATTAAGTCTGTGGTGGAATGGAAGCCACCTAAGACCGTGACTGAAGTAAGAAGTTTTTTGGGTTTAGCTGGATATTACAGGAAATTTGTCCAAGACTTTTCCAAGAGAGCCAAGCCGTTAACCCAGTTAACTCAAAAGAATGAAAAGTTTGTTTGGATGGAAAAGCGGGATCAAAGCTTTCAAGAATTGAAACAAAGACTTGTTTCTACTCCGATCTTGGTTTTGCCAAACCCCGAAAGACCCTACACGGTACACCGTGATGCTTCGAGAAATGGTCTCAGATGTGTTCTCAGGCAAAAGGGGAAGGTGATTGCCTATGCTTCAAGGCAGCTAAGGCCACATGAGCAAAATTATCCCACGCATGACTTAGAGCTAGCCGCGGTTGTCTTTGCTTCGAAAATATGGAGACATTACCTTTATGGACAAAGGTGTGAAATCTACACCGATCATAAAAATCTTAAATATTTGTTCACCCAAAAAGAATTGAGCATGATGCAACGAAGATGGCTAGAGTTAATTAAGGATTACGATTTGGGAATTAATTACTGCCTGGGAAAGGTAAACACGGTTGTCGATGCCTTAAGTCATAAGAATCATGGTGAAGTTGCAACTCTTTTGACTGACAAGAAAGAATTGATAAAAGAATTTGAGAAGTTAATTATTGAATTTGTTGGGCAAGACGTGGAAATGCAAATAACAAGTTTGGTGTTGGAACCAACTTTAGTGGAAAGGATTAAAGAGGCTCAAAGTTATGATGAAGTGATTAAAAGGATAAAGAAGGAAGTTCAGGAGGGGAGATATACTGATTTTACCATAGATGAAGACGACGTGATAAGGATGAAAGGACGATTGTGTGTGCCCGATGATGAAGAAATGAGGAAGGAAATTATGAGCGAAGCACACAATTCTGGATATATGATACACTCAGGAGGAACCAAGATGTATCAAGACCTTAAAGGACATTATTGGCGGAATGGAATGAAACGAGATGTGGCAGATTTTGTGATTAAGTCCCAACATGCCAACAAGTGAAGGTAGAACATCAAAGGCCGGGTGGATTGTTAAAACCTTTGCCTATACCAGAATGGAAATGGGACCAGATTTCCATGGATTTTGTTTGTGGTTTACCAAGGACACCATCAGGTCATGATGCCATATGGGTTGTGGTGGATCGGTTAACTAAGTTTGTTCACTTCTTGCCAATAAGTATGACTTTCTCCATGGATAAATTGGCAAGACTTTACATGAAGGAAATTGTTCGTCTACAGGGAGTACCGGCTGGGATTGTGTTGGATCGAGACCCAAGGATTGTGTCTAAGTTTTGGGTGAGCTTGCAGAGATGTATGAGAACAAAGTTGCATTTTAGCACAGCTTATCATCCGCAGACTGATGGACAGTCCGAAAGAACAATCCAGACTTTGGGAGATATGCTTCGAGCATGCGTGATGGAGTTCAAGGGAAGTTAGGAAGTGCATTTACCTTTGGTTGGTTTCGTTTACAACAATAGCTACCACTCGACCAACAAGATGCCACCTTATGAGGCCTTATATGGACGTCAGTGTAGATCCCCATTGTTTTGGGACAATGTAGAAAAGATGGTTCTTGGACCCGATCTCGTGCAAGATGCGGCCAACAAGGTTCGGATAATCCAACAACGGATGAAGGAAGCTATAAACCCTCGAAATTTTGAATTCAAATTAAAGAATAAACCCTAATTAGAAGTCAACCGGATTTCTAAAGTCAACAAAACCCTAGTTCACCGTAACCGTTTAAGTCCGGCATTCCCGTTTAAGAAACCCTAAGAGAGTAAGAAAGAGTCTAGTAAGTAGAATAATTCATAATTATCTAAGAAAGCTTAAAAAGACCAGTTTAGTAAACCTGCGACTCGTTTTGGACCCGATCGACACAGTTCTTAAAAACGTGTCCCGGAGCTCGGAATAGTAAAAATATTCCGAATATACCCTTAGCCTCGTAAAAATATAAGATTTTCAAAAATATCAATTTCATAATTTTTCGGTAGCTAAAAATATCAGATATCGCAATTATACGCGTATTTTCTTACTACCGGTATTTAATTGTCATGTCTACTTTACGTTACACTATTTACTACTATTCTAAACTATTTATCTATCTCTATTTTTTCTTACAACCTACTCTTACAACCCATACACCTATTTCTTACACATTTTCATTTCCAATACAACTTCACATCTTTCATATCTTACTTTTAATTAATCAAAAGACAAAAAAAATAAATTTTCACTCCCTCTCTCCTCACAAATAGCGCCGGCGACCCTCTTCTTCTTTCCAAATTGTTTTAATTTTTATTTATTTAATTAACAAAAATTAGCTCCCACATTTTCCTATAAATACCCCCCTTACTTCCACTTCTTTCACACCTCTCTTCTACTAAAGTTACTCTCTCAAATTTCTCCAAGAATTTCCTCTCAAGAAGCTCTTCCAAGATTAGTTCTTTTAGGTAAAATTTCTTCAAGAATTTCATATGTTCATTTACTTAGTATGAGCTTAGTATGTGTTTTCTAAAACCATGAAGGTTAAGAAAGCAACAATAGGTTTATACTTTGTTTTTGTTTATAATCTAAATGCCTTATGTTGTTTTCATGTTTATAACTACCTAATATATCTATATAGCTATATACATTATTTAAAGCATATAAGCTCATTGTTTTGCAATTTATTTACTTTCATGTTATTTCAAGACTAGTCTTTCTAGTCTTAGACTTGTCCTCATCAAGTCAAAATATTTTCTTTTTCTTTTGGGACTAGTCATTTCTTAGTTCCGGGATACCTTGAAAAAGCTAAGGTACCAATACTTGATTTATTTTCTTATTAGCTTATTCTTTCAAGTTATTATGTTTCTTTATGTTTTCATAAATTTATTATTCATATTCATGCATGAACATAATGGTTTTGTCTCAACAAAATAAATGAAGAAATGTTTTCTTAAAATAAAGATTCTTTTCTAGAAATAAAAGTAGGAAGTTAATGTCTTTCAAGAAACTAAGAAGTCATCTTAAACAAACTTAGAGGAGTCATAAGGAATTATATAAACATACATAACATTAAAAGGACTTTTAAAGTAAACAAAGAGATGAGCAACAACTTCTTCTTTTTCTTCAAATGATAGAAATTCTTTTCATCAAGAAATTATTCCTAAATATAGAAGTGTTAATACTTTCAAAAAGTATTGGAAGCTAAGTGTAGGAAATAAAAATCATTCTTTAGGAATTTGAATAAATTACGAAAGTAAAATTTAGGAAAAGAAAAGAGATACTCATTATAAACAAATTAAGATGATTTCAAAGCAAAATGAATTTTCCAAAAGTTCTCAAGTTTCAAAATCTTTAAAGACTTTACTTTTTCATAAATTGAGACAACTTCATTTACTTCATACATTTGTTATGAGTCAATAAATATATTAATATACTTTCCAAAGGTTTTACAAGCTATTATATTACCTATCTCTTCAAATAAGCTTTGGATAAAAGAAGGAAAACGAGTTTGCAAAAATTCATGGTGAATCTGTCCGGCACTTTTTTGGAACCCAAACGACTTAATTTGATGATAATAAGTTTAGAAATAGATAGATCTTTTCGAATAGATGGAAAACGGTATATTATATAAAATGAGCAAGTTATAGCCATTTTAAGTTGGAATTTCCTCTTATGCAACTTTACCGTGATTTTAAGAAAAGTTTAGAATTTTCAAGAATAGAAACTTCATGAAAAACTCATTTTAGGTATTTCATCTTGTTTAGGTGGAGAAAGATGCGATATCACTTTTCCAGAGGATTACTTTGATTAGGATCTACTGATATGGAGTGAGTTAATTCTTAACTTAAGTTACATTTCCTTGTTTTGTGCTTGTAAGTAGTATCACTAGCAATTAAGAAAAAGATAAAATGAATAATTGTTATGTGACTTGAAATTATGATTGATTGAATACAAGTTAAGAATATCGAAAGATGGTTTGATAAATAAATTGTGATCCTTATATTGATATGATGAAAATTGTGTTGATCACCTTCAACTTGAACTAAATATTATTTGGTTAAATTTATATTGAAATCAATTCATGCATATCGTACTTATGAGTCACATTTGTTTCAGTACTATTCTTCGTGTGGGGAAACGAGGAAATGGTAGTAGTGGCTGGTAGGAGCCGGAAATCTACAGGGCAAGCAGGAGTCTGTAAATCTGCAGATATTGATGATCGTATGGGCCTGTAACCTCCCAACCCTCAACATGGAGGGCGTAAAATCCATGCTACACTTGATTTTCGGTTAATCATGTGTATTTTGTTTGTTCATATGATTGGTGCATTCTCATATGCTTGATTAAATACTTGTTTGAATTATGGAAATGTCTTGTAGATGGAATTATCTCACTAAGCTAGTTTTGCTTATACCCTTATAACTTTTTATTACAGTACGATTACCTTTGGTTGTCCCCAATAAGCCTCGTATGCCAAGTACGAGTTTAAGCTACTAGGAGTTTTTGGGAGAAGCTATATGTATTTAAGTTTTGAGCATCAGCTTCTAGGAAAATCTCTGTAGTAGGCTTGTGTTATAGTAGCTATTATTTTGGAAGACTTCTAAAGCACGGGAATACCCTTAAGATGATGTAAGGATATTATTATGAAAATCTTATGTTTATTTATATAAGTTCTTGCTTGCTTTTATTATCTACTTAAATGTAATACCCCTGTGAGTCTCCTACTATCTTGGAAGCATGCCTTGAATGTGATATCGAAGCTCCTGCATGACTAAGGTCGTCATTCATTAGCTTTAATATTATATGTGGCGGACTGCCACGTTTAGGGTACCCTTTGGGGCGTGACAGTTTAAGTTGGTATCAGAGCGCAAGTTATAGATAAAAGATAGTAGAAATAGACTTTAAGTTAGATAGTGGAAGTTAGAACCTAAAGCTTAAGATCTGATCCGCTTCTTGTTCTATTTTGATAGCAAACCTTCCCCGAAGTTAAGGAAAAATCCCGACATTTCCTTAAGGACCCATATGAGACCTTTGTGAACTACCGTCTTAGGTTGAGAGTCCTATGTGAAGAGTTTGCATTTGTTGGAAGATCGAGAACCGCCCAAGAAATGTTTAAGTTATGGAGGAAAGGTTTGAAACATTCTTTATGGAGAAACTTGCCCAAAGAACTACGATTCGATGCCATAAGCAGATGAAGGTGGAGTGACGTAGTGGTCATATACGTGGTAGAAAGAATGATGGTTTTTATGTATAGAGAAACCATGCTATAAGAGATTACCTTCATCTTGAAGGCGGAAAGAACCCGACAAGACCCAGACTTTCGAACTTGGAGCAAGTTAGGACCCCTTTATATCTATGTACATGAAGAGCTGGCGGATCACACTGATTGGCTAAAGGCGGACGCGGAAGAACGATTCTACTGGTATGCCGCCTACGGACATATTGTCCCCATGCCATCAGAATGTAGCATCCAACCAAACTCCATCGGAATGCAGTTGGAAATAATCCCGGACAAAGATTTCATCATGGAAGATGCCCAAAGAATTGAAGGAAATGGAGAGACAGAAGGTGATCCTGAAGAAGACCCCAGCGAAAACTCAGAACCTGAGGAAAATCCGTCCGCAACTCCTTGGGAACATAGTCCCCTCATTCCCAGTCTGGTACCCTCATGAAGGTTGAATCAAGACATTCCCATGGAGACAATAGCAAGAAATAACACGGTAATGATTTCCGATTCAAAGGAAGAAGGAAGGAGAGATGACCAGCAATGGAGGAATAATATCGATCCAAGTGGATTTTTGAGAAGCCAATCTCAAACCCCTACCATAGCAATGGCACCTGAAGGAGGAGATCAAGAAGAACAAGAGACAACAAACGACACCACTCAAGGAGAGAGGACTTCCATGCATGAAGAAGTATGGCCATCTCAGGCAGAAATCACCTCAAGGTATAGAGGAAAAAGGATGTCCGTGAGTCAGTATTTGCGACAATTTGCCAAGAAGTGTAGAGGTTCCACTAGTCAAAGCATGAACCCAGCGCCATCCAGAGAGGAAGATTGAAGAAGAAAGAAGTGAAGGAAGAAGAGCACAATCCAACAAGTCCAACCAAGCCTTTTCCTAGGAGTCAAATAGGCATATCTTTGTTATAATGCATGAATGTTCTTATTATGATGTGTTTTAAGTATTTCCTATTTTGAACAATTACCTTTTGTTGAGAATGGTTCTAACCTTCTCAAAATATGTAAGGGTTATCACCCTCTTTTGTTTTAATGCAAGGTATTCTATGTTTGATTTCATGATCCTTAGATTTGATTGCCTTGAATATTTTCTATGCAAATTACGATATTTCCGATCTCTTTCCAAAGATTTAAGAAGTTTAAAACTAGAGTAATTAACAGATGAGGTAGGAGGGGTAGAAGACGTAAACGACGAGCCTCTAATAATGTTCCAGCTGAACTAGAAATCCCCCAGTAGGACAACAAGCAGCACCTCCAAATCCCCCACAAAACCAACAAGGTGATGTTTGGGTTGCAATTAATCAACTAGGTGGTCTAGTCAACAACTTCATGCGACATACACAGAACATGCCACCTTCGGCTACTAATGCACCAGAAGTGACAGTTGAGGCACCTGCACCACTAGAAGCTGAGTCTCAAACTATTCCTTTACCAGCACCACCGCCACCTCGACCTTACCGAAGTTCCTTACCAGACTTCATCAAGAGCAATAGATATTTTGATGGGAGTTTTGGAAAGCTAGATGAAGCGGAAGACTAGCTAGCTCAGGTTGAGAGATCGTTTTCCACATATGAAGTACCCCATCATCTTTGCTTGGATTATGGCACATATATGTTAAGGTTCAACGCCAGAATATGCTGGGAGTCAAAAAGTAGGGAATTGCTGCCACCGGTGACCTGAGCGACCTTTCGAAGAGAATTTCTGGAAAATTACTTTCCTGGAAGTTTAAAGGTACAATACAGTGGAGATTTCCTTCACATATCTCAGAAAGGAAGGACGGTGGAACAATACAAGACGGAGTTCAGTCGTTTACTTCAATATGCGCCAGAATCCTTCAGGCATAGTGAAGAATTGAAGAGGCAAGTCTTCTTGAGTGGCCTAGACGAAAATTTGAGAATGCATCTGGAGGAGTTGGATCTAAGGACCCTCCGTGAGTTGGTTGAAAGGGCTCGTATTATAGAGGGAGCCAAGAAGAGGAAAAGCAAGGCACCTGAGAAGCGAACCTTTGTGTTTGGGAAAAGGGCTTAAGATAGCTACAACCCTAGCTTCCAGAACAAAAAGTTTAAACCCTTCCATAGTTTCAGAGGAAGTGCTAGTGATAACAAGGAGGCATCCGAGGTCAAAGTAACATGTTGGAAATGTAAGAAGGAACACTATCCGAAGAGGTGCCCCTTGCTTCAACACAAATGCTATTTTTGTGGAGACCCAAGCACAAATTGGTGACTGCCCGAAGAAGGCTTCTACCATTTGCTTTGTATGTAAGCAAACTAGGCACTTCGGCAATGAATGCCCATAGAGAAAGAATGCCCCAGTCAAACCATTTGGTTCAATGGGAGGAGCTACATCAGCGAAAAATGGAAGTGGAGGGAACAACTAGGACCGTTTTGGAGCAGCTGTCCACGGAATGAAGATATACAACTTGGAAGGACAGTGGGTATGTGAAGAGTCGGATGATGAAGGAGCGGAGTTAGCAGCCATGGATGGAAATTGTGGCCCAGATTTTAGACTGGTGACAGGTTAGAATCATAACTCCTCTACCTTTGATGCAAGTTGTTAAGTATCCTGTGTTCAAATCTTATGATAGAAATATAAAGTTTTATACCGCGAATAGCTTTAAGTATAACAGCTTCATGATTAGTATAGAAATTCGAGTGCAAAACATGTACGCATGGCTAGTCAAACCGCTTATGCTTTGTTCGACATGGGAGCTACGCATTCCTTTATCACTGTTAGCCTAGCGAAACAAACTGGATTACCCATAGATACTATCGCTACCAGTTTTCGAGTTAAGACCCCCACCGGAAGCATAGTAACAACTAAGGAAGTGCTTAAGGATTGTCCCATGGAGATACAAGGAAGTTAATCTAAATGTGACCTGATAATCTTAGAAATGAGCAAGTACGAAGTAATCTTAGGAATGAGTTGGATAACATCCACTAAAGCCCTAGTGGATTGTAGATGCAAAGAGGTGAAGTTTAAAGATTAAGATGGATGTGAAATAGTGTTCAGGGGAGAATCCACGGTGAAGTTGAACTCATTTGAGTTAATGGATGATGAAGAGATCAACTTATGTATCATGGACGAAGAAGAAAAGGAGAAACCTGAGTTAGAATCCATACAAGTGGTTAAGGAATTTCCAGATGTGTTCCCTATTGGATTGCCTACATTACTACCCAAGAGAGAAATCGATTTCGAAATCGAATTATTGGTAAACACAGAGCCAATATCAAAAGCATCCTACCGGATGGCACCGGTTAAGCTTAAGGAGCTAAAGACCTAGTTGCAAGACTTGTTAGATCAAGGTTTTATCCGACCGAGTGTAGCACCCTAGGGAGCACCAGTGTTATTCGTGAAGAAGAAGGATGGTTCCATGTGCTTATGCATCGATTATCGGGAACTCGATAAAGTCACCATCAAAAACAAGTATCCACTCCCAAGGATAGATGACCTTTTTGATCAGCTTCAAGGAGCTAGCTTCTTTTCAAGGATTAACCTACGATCAAGATACCACTAGTTGAGGATTAAACCTGAGGATGTACCGAAGACAGCTTTCAGAACTCGCTACGAACATTACCAGTTTCTAGTAATGCCTTTTAGATTAACAAACGCACCAGCAGCTTTCATGGATCTCATGAATCAAGTATATAAGCCCTGTTGGATAAGTACGTGATAGTCTTCATCGATGATATTCTAATCTACTCCAAGACACGAGAGCAACATGGGGAATACTTAAGAATGGCATTACAGACCTTGCGTGAGCATAAGTTGTACGCTAAGTTGTCTAAGTGTGACTTTTGGTTGGATCAAATATCCTTTCTAGGACATGTCATCTCTGGAGAAGGAATATCGGTAGACCCTGAAAAGATCAAGGCAGTGATGGATTGGAAGCAACCAAAGACTGTGACTGAAGTGAGAAGTTTTCTCGGATTGGCTGGATATTATAGAAAGTTTGTAAAGAATTTTTCTACCATTGCCAAACCCCTCACACAGTTAACTCAGAAAGATGAGAAGTTCATTTGGACAGATTAGAGAGAACAAGGTTTTCAAGAGTTGAAGAGAAGGCTTGTATCTGCCCCAATCTTGATTCTACTAGATCCCGAGAATCCGAATACGACGCACAGTGATGCCTCCATAAATGGTCTTGGATGCGTATTGATGCAAGATGTAAAAGTGATCGCTTATGCATCACGACAGCTTAGGCCTCATGAACAGAATTACCTCACTCATGATCTGGAGTTAGCTGCTATTGTGTTTGCACTTAAGTTGTGGAGACATTACTTGCATGGGCAAAGATGCGAAATCTACACCGACCATAAAAGCCTCAAGTATCTATTTACGCAGAAGGAGTTGAATATGCGGTAATGGAGATGGTTAGAACTCATCAAAGATTATGACCTAGGGATAAATTACTGTCCAGGGAGAGTGAACATAGTTGCAGATGCCCTGAGTAGAAAGAATTATGGAGAAGTAGCTTCCTTGCTCACAGATAAGAAGGAGCTAATAAAGGAGTTTTAAAGAATGAGTATCGAATTCATATGGCAAAGTATGGAAGTGGAAATCGCCAGCCTTGTCATGGAACCCACCTTAGTGGAAAGAATCTGTCACGCCTCAAGGGGTACCCTAAACGTGGCAGTCCGCCATACACAATACTAAAGCCTAGGAATGACTACCTTAGTCACGCAAAGGCTTCCATATCATATACAAGGTGTACATCACAATCAAGGGAACGCATCGGAGTAGTGCAATTTATATTAATAATAATTAAGTAACAAAGTAAAGAGAATACTTATCATAAAACATAAACATGTTACATTTCAATTCTTAGGGGCATATCCCTCTATTATCTTGAAATAAATATACATCACTAACCATAGAATTCATTACATATAAAGAACCTTACAAAATTACTTCATCTTATGATTCCATTTCCTTCATAGAAGCTTAACATCCTTCCATGACCTTCTTAATGTCATAATCCTCAATTTAAGCCACGGGTATATCTATTTTAACAAAATCTATAGGGGTATAAGCTACAACTAGCTTAGTGAGATATTCCTTATCATTCGCACCATATTTTCAAACAAGTTTATTTAAATTTTTCACGCACATGCTATGCAAACAATAGAACAATCACATGATTATGCAAATATATATAGTTATCCGAAAACCATATATAGAACGGATTTACCCCTCTGTATCAAAGGTTAGGGAATCGAGGTTGAAGGTCATCAACCTTCTACTGCTAGTCCCCAGGTCCTCACCCACAGCGTTCGGTTGGCTCGGCTCTGAACCTAAAGTCGCTTTTCCCGAGTGTTTTGGATTCTCCAGGAAGGAACATGGCCCGTGGCACCGCACGATCACAACCAATCCAACTCTATGCATAGGAGTAGCAGCCTTCCGAAAAAGATGTGACTCGATGGATGCTATGCGTGAGCATTTATTTTTCTTAAGCCAAACCTTATTAAGGTTCATTAGGAGGTGATCAATCAATTTGGCAATTAATAAGCAATCATACAAGTAAATAAACAAAATTATTTAAACAAGCAATTTGTGATATTCTTAATTCTCCTTTCACGCATAAGCATACACATAATCCCGAATTCCCTAAATATATATCAATTTTTATCTTTTCTTAGTATACTAATGCTTCTACATTACAAGTACAAGCAAGGTAACGAAATTAAGAGAAATAACTCACTCGTTCATTTTGCAATCTTCCTAGTTGTAGTAATCCTTGGGTAGGGTAATCTCGTATCTTTCACCACTTAGACAAAAGAAATACTCGGGATAAGTCTTTCATGAAATTTCTATTCTTGGAGATTCTAAACTTTTCTCAAAATCGCAATAAAATCGTATAAGAGGAAATTCCAACTTAAAAGGCCATAATTTACTCATTTTAACTCGGAATTCCGCATATAATATACCATTTTCTACCTATTTGAAAAGGTCTATCCATTTCTAAACTTATCTTTGTCATAAAAGGTCATTTGGGTTCCGAAAACGTTGGGTATAGATTTAAAACGAAAATTACCAAACTTTTGCAAATCCGTTTTCTAACTCAACTTTATTTTAAAGAAAATCCTTTTGTAACAATATATATATATATATATATATGAACATATATTTGATAAATACTTTAAGTATATAGATAAGCTCACTTTATATGCAAAATTTCTAATGGTAGTGTCTCAACAATTTATTTCACAAAACAATTCTTTTTAAAGTGTTAAAACTTATCTTGATAAATTCATTTCCAAGTATTTGGAAGAAACTTTATATTTTCATTATAAATGAGTGTAAACCCCGGTTTTTCAATTAGCCAAGATAACCCTAGAACCGGAAACCAAAACCCTAAACTGGAATAGCTCAAGTCTAGAGTGAGAACTAGGAACCCTAATTCCAGCTTTTCCTTGGTTTCCAATTAAGAAACTTTTCTAAGAAAATTTAATTTTGAATATAGTTCTTGATTATATTTCAAACCAAGAAAATATCATATTTTAAGAAAATTTCAATTCCGGGTCATCCCGAGACCCAATATAGAAAAACGTGCCCCGGAACTAGAATTTCAAAAATTTACTTATGAGTACTCATTTGAACCGAAATAAAATAAGGATTTCAAAAATATATTTTTCATAATTTTCCGGATTATGAAAAATACAGTTATAGTCTTTTTACTCGTATTTCATTACTACCGGAAATTAAATTGTTTTGTCAACTATTCCTCACTATTCATAAAGTACCACCTAGTCTACCTATTAGCACACTCTACAACTCTAACTCTTACCATCACTCAAATCACTCACTTTTCTCCATAACTTTTGTCCCTTAACTTTCCTTACAAATCATAACAATTTCACTTCAATGTTAAATCAATCAAACAAGTAACAATTTTTCAAACCCCTCCCTTCCTCCACAAGCACATGGCCGGCGTGATGACCCCCCTCCCCATGTCCATTTTGCAATTTTTTTAACTCCTTTTAACCTAAACTCATTTCCTATTTAAACTACATTTTCTCTCTCTTTCCTCATTCTTTCACTTTTCAAGATCATAAAGTAAAAAGCTCTCATTTTCTCTCCCCATTTCCCCTCCTTGCCGTGACCTTCCCAAGCCCCACACACACACACACAACTTCCATTTCCTCTTCACATCTTCTATTTTTACTTCAAGTAAGTAAGCCTTCACTCCATCCACTCCTAGATCTAGTTATGGCTAAGTGATTCTTGGATATTTCAATCAAATGTCCCCATGATCTTTTGGTAGGGACAATGAGATATCAAGACAAGAATACCGAACCATTACAAGTAGATCTAAACTTTTAAAGGAGTTTTTATGCCAAAAACTTTATGTTTATCCATCAAAAAGTATTTTTAAACAAAAGATCTTTTATAAAAATATAGTTTTTATGTTTTCAAAACTCATTTAAGCATTTGATAAAGTAGATCCATCATTTTATTACTCATAATCATGTAGGCATTTAAAGTTTCATTATTATTTTTTGTCTATGTGCATTAATAGTCTTTAATGCTTTTGTCTTTAGTAAATAACCTTTTTAGTATATAGATCTATGGTTAGATAAGATAATAAAGTCAAAAAGGAAAACACTTTTCAAGAAACACACTTGTGTAAATTCGGATGACTTTGTAAACCTAGGTCAAAAACACTTTTATCAACTTCTAAACATATATTTTATAAGAGAAATGAAACCTATGGGTAATAGATAATGTTTAGTAATATTTTTCATGAGTCTAAATGAGTTTTTACTAAAGAAAATGTTGGAAACAAGAAATGAAGTCCATAGAAGTTTTGAGCTAAAAGTCATGTAGACAAAATTCGTAATAATGGATGTAGAGTTAGAAAACACTATTTTTCCAACTTCAAAAATGATATTTTTTTAAATAAATGAAGTCCTTAGGGTATAAGTATAATAAATACTTAAAGTTTTGGGTATAAATTATATTTTTCTCAAAGGAATCAACTTCGAAGTGGAAATTTCTAAATTCGGATTTTTGGAAACCCCATAGTAAAAGACCCACTTAAAAGTTTATAAATGTGGATTTTATTAAAGAAATAAAGGCCTTAGGATATAACTAATATAAGGGTCAAAATTTCTTTAAACAAAGTAAAGTTTTTCTAAAGAAAATCCTTGTAATATGTAGGTGTGATCAAGTGTAGTAAATTCACTTACTAAACAATGGTATAAAATGGTTTCTAAGAAAAGTTTATTTAAAATTCTTTAAATCTAAAAAGTTATAAGAACATAGACTCATTAAAGTTCATATCATGACATTCATGATAGGGAAAATCATTACCATTGCATTTAGTATCATTTTATACTTAGGAATCTCAAATGCATTCATAAAAACCGCATTTTTGGAATCAATAAACCCGCTGTACAGATCTGATCCCTCAATTCCGAGGCTTAGATATTTTCAAAACTTTATTTAAACTCCATATTTAGAAAGCTCTTCCGAAGTAGATAGAAATCGGTATAAAATTTGCGAAATTTCGACTTAAAACGACCAAGTTATGGCCATTTTAAAACGGAACTTCGAAAATGACGCGAATTCCGATTTTACTAAGTTTTCTTAGAGTTTTAGTGTCCTAAGTTGGTAGAATACTTATTAGGGTATTTCTTATATGAATAGGTGAACCCGTGGACGGTGACTCTTTGCCTCCGGATTATTATTACTAGAAGAAAGGCGAACCAATGGCGGAGTGAGTTTTTCTTCCCGATTCATTTATTGTATGTGCTTGTAAAGTAGTGCACTAGAATGTAGGTCAAATGAATGGAATATGAATGATGGGGATTAATAGGAAATTATATGATTGATGATGATGTGAGAACACAAATTAAGAATATCGAAACCGGGTGATAAACTTTGGTTGTGTAGTTAGCTATGATGGATTTTCTGAAAAATTGATTGATCGCCTAAGTAAATTGGTTTAATCAACTACTTGGACTAATGCTAAATTGACATGTGCATATCACAAGGGGAAGGAGCATTAGCATTTGTAGGTTAGTCGTAAACCATAAACGACATCGAATAATCGTAGGTTAGTCGTGAACCATAAACGACATCGAATAATCGTAGGTTAGTCGTGAACCATAAATAACATCGAATAATCGTAGGTTAACCGTGAACCATAAGCGGCATATTGTTAGTATCGCAGTAGTCATTAATCTGCTAACCCGGGATGGAGGGTGCAATTCCATCCACATATGATTTCCGGTTGGTCATATGTATGTTGAACTCATGTGTTTGATGCATACACTTGCTTGATTAATAACTTGATTGAATTGTTGTGACATAAATGTTATTGTGGGAGATTACACTCACTAAGCTAGTTAGCTTACGTCCCTATAGTCCATTCCTTTTGCAGCTATCTCATTTGTGGCTTAGGCGATGTGACCCGGCTGAACAGGTACAGAAGCTAGGAGTTTCCCCTAGAAGTTGGAACTTATGTATTAGACTTCCATAGGAAACTTCTAAGACTTGGATGACTGTATAAGACTGTTAATTATTCTTTTGCGGGGGAATACCCCTTAGATTTTGTAATATTTATTTATGTTTCATGAATTATATCCTACTGCTAATGCATGCCAAATTAAGCTTTTATCTCCATTCGGACTTGTACTCTATTGTTGTAAAGGTACGCCTTACATCTATATGAGGCTCTCGAAAGACTAAGGCGGTAATTCGGGAATCTTATACGGTATGTGGCGGACTGTTACGTTTAGGGTATCCTATGGGGCGTGACAATGAGTATATTCTTATTTTATTTCTTTCATTCCTTTTTTCCAAAACATGTAAATTTTCCTTTAACCTTAGTCTTTCATAAATTTCACTTCTAGTGATAAAAGATCAATTTTATTAAAAGTATATTAGGTTGTTGAAAACCTTTTTATAATTTTGTATTTAGGATGGTTTTAGAAAATGAATCTTGTCTTCTTATACTTATTTCTAAAATATAAGTTTTTACTTTCTAAAACTTGTTCTTTTATTTCTTTTGAAAAGAGTCATCTTTATTTGACAAAATCACTTGTTTCTAATTTTATTTATACTCTTTGAAAATAGTTTCTCTTTTAGGAACTTGAAAATCATTGTTTTCCTAAGTGGGTTTTAACTTTATGGATTGAATTCATCTTAACTTTGAAAACTAGTTTGTTTCCTTAGTTTTGTTATGAAGTTAAAAGAGTTTAAATCTTAAGCTTTTGTAAAGCTTTTAATATTAACAAACTATTTTACTAAAACTTAGGTAACCACATTATACAAAGAAAATATTTATTCCATATGTTTCCTTAGTAGCTACCTTTGTTATTTAAGAAAACGTTGAGGAAACTCTATTTCTATGTTGTTTGATAATAACTTCATTATCTTGTGATAAATTACATAATAGGAAATTTAGTTTTAAGTTCTTTTAATAAAATAAAATTTCTACTTTTGAATTAGTTGAGACATTAACATTATGTAGATGCAAGTATTATGAGCATGTAAAATAATAACATAAGAAAATACTAGAAACAAATAATAAGCAATAAAAATCAAGTGTTGGGAACCTTAGCTTCATCAAGGTATCTCGATCAAGCATTGGGAGCCTTAGCTTTATCAAAACATCCCGGGACTAAGAATGGACTAGTCCCGGAAGATTAAAGAAAATAAACAAAAGATTATTTTGGCTTGATATGGACAAGTCTAAAACTAGAAAAACTAGTCTTAATAATAACATGAAATAAATAAATTGCATAACTTGAAAGTAAATAAATAACAAATGAGCTTATATGCTCTAAATAAATATATATACATAATATACATAATACTTTATATAAGATAGATTAGAAGCAAATAATAACAAACATAATATAATAGGAAGCTTATGTACAAGAACAAAACATGAACATATTGTTGCTTTTACTACTCATATGAGTTTCAAAACAACACTATAGTCATTGTCACGCCCCAAAGGGTACCCTAAACGCAACAGTCCACCACACCCGATATTTAAACTTAAATATGACAACCTTAGTCATCCCATAAGTTTATATATCGAGTGTAAGGTGTACTTACACAACTTTTAGGATCATACTTTGATTCGAGTAGTCTTAAGAAAGCATATATAGCAATAAGAATATAAATCACAACAAAATAAACAGTTAAGTTTTACAAAAGCCAAGGGGGCATACCCCCACCAAAATAATGGGAGTCTTCATCATCTAGCTCCAAATTACAAATATCTGAGTCTACATTAAAGAGATTTTCCTAGAAGTCCATGCCTATACTAGGTCCCGACTTCCTCAAAAGCTCTTTAATCCAATGTGATAAACTTGCACAAAGTGTCCTCTCAAAACAACCAAAAATAGGGACACTGCAAAGGGACACTGCAACAAAAACTATTGGGGTATAAGCTAATTGCTTATTGAGATTCATTTTCTAAGTAACATACTCGATCAAGCTAAAAATATCTATACAAGCAAGTTATAATTAAGCAACCATATGAATGCACAAGCAAATGAGCAAGCAAGCATATGACTTTCCGGTAGTCATATGTGAATGGATTTACGCCCTCCATTCGGGGTTTGGGGTAGTTCATAAGTCATGCAACTACAGTTCCAATGTTGGTCCATAAGACATGCAACCATAGTCCCAATCTTAAGTGGGGTGGTCCATAAGACATGCAACCACAATTTTAATGTTGGTCCATAAGTCATGCAACCATAGTTTTCATTATTTGAATGGGGTGGTCCATAAGTCATGCAACCCTAGTCCCCTTCATTAAAGACCCGCTGCCTCCCAAATACACCTTTGTCCCACCAAAGGCATACTCGACAATGATATGTGACTCACTACGTGATATGCATGTACAATTTATTCATATAATCATGGCATATTAATTAGATAATTTAAAAGTGATCATACAGATTTCAGACACTCCAAATCTATACTAGCTCATACAAGGTTATTGCAACAAAGCTTGCCTCGATATACTTATCGTTCATTCATGCAAGTTTAGATCACCATTCAATCACAATTTTATCTTTTCCTAAGTCTAATGCCACTACTACTACAAGCACACCCAAGAGCATAATTAATTGAGAAATGAACTCACTTGTCCATGTAGTGAAATCCACTAGTCGTAATAGTCCTCAGGGAGTGGTAACCCGTCCTCCAAATTACCTAAGTACAAAGAATACCCTCAATGAGTATCTCTTATGAAGTTCTATTAAACTTAACAATTTTATTTACTAAATTCGTCAATTTTCGCCTAGATTGAATTCTTAACTTAAAAAGGTCATATCTAACTCATTTTAACTCGGAATTAAGCTTATAATATACCGATTTCTATCTACTTCGAAAGAGCTATCTATTTCCAAAGTTAATTCAAACTTTTAAAGTCATTTAAGGGTCGGAAACATACTGTACAGTAGGGTTGCGAAAATCCAAGATTTGAGCCTTTGTGAAAAATTGCCATATCTACTCTATTTAACTACTTAGATTAACTTATTTAGTCCTAAACTTGCAAGGAGATTCTCAAAACAAAATTAAGAGATTACACACTTATCTAATCCCAAACATAAAGTTCAAAGAGACTTCTAAGAATCCATTTTTATAAAACCGAAATTTAATTGAAACTCATTGTCTTAATTTGAGTATTCCTTTACTAAAACTTACTTAGTTCAATGAAAATAATTTTCCTATATTATTTATCATCAAGGCATTCCATTTTCAATATAAAATACTTGTTTTGAGATCTAAAAGGAGGTTTTCAAAATTGGTCTCCCTTAATTACGAATTTTCTTTGAAGTTTACAATGAAAACAAGACCTAAATTTTGTCTTTTACAAAGTTTGATTTAAGCAATACTTTTTAGGAAAACTCATTTAAACTTATGAAAATTCATTCCTTAAGATATCTATACCAAGAGCCCTTTATATTTTTGTCTAAATCTTCATTTTAAAGTTGAATGATGGGTTCCAAAAATGGGTCTTGGTCTAGATCCGAATTTTCATAAATTTATTTTGAACATATCTCTTGAGAAAATTCATCAAAACTCATGAAAAACAACCCATTACATATTATATCTTAAGAACCCTTCATTTCTTGAATAAAATCCTCATTTTTGAGTTGGAAAACATGTTTTTATTTTAGATCTTTGTCTTGATCCGAAAATACAATTTTTGTTTTTGAAAATAAACTTTGAAAATCAACTTTGATTCTTGTAAGATGAAGTCTTGATGATATACATCCATCAAACCTTCATTTTCTCAACAAAAACTTCCATTTTAAGACTTGAAAGGGGTTTTTAAAATGGTGCCTTGACAAGTTACGAATTTACTTTTTCATTCAAACTCAAATCTAAGATCTACTCAAAATACAACCATGAACACATAAGAAAAACTTGGTAGTAGGCCTTAAACTTCTAGATCTACACATAAACATAACTAAAGCTTGTAAAACTCTAGATCTACAAGTTATCACAAAAATAAGAAGATAAACAAGCCTTCAAGATAACAAATATACTAATAACAAAAAGAGATCATCAACAAGAGGAGTGTTTCAATTTTTAGCATCATCATCCATAGCTTTTTAAGCTTGTGGAATATCCTTTGATGCATGAAACACCCATAATATCATCCTACAACATCCTATGGAAGTTAAAAGAGGATGATTACCTTAAATATTTGCAAGAAAAGTGTGTATGAGCAAGGAAAGAAAATGGTGGCAGCTTGTTCTTAAGAAGAACAAAGCAAAGAAGAAGAGAAAGGAAAGGGAAAAGAGAGGGTTTGAGAGTTTTTGGAACAAATGGAATGAAAAGTGAAGAGAGAGAAAAGTAAAGGAGTATTTATATTAGGTGGATTTAGGGTTTGTTTGTATAATAAAAGGAGTTAAAATGAAACAAATTGGGGGGAAAAATATGGGGATATGCGCCGGCCAATGAAGGGAGTGAGAGGGAGATATATTTGATTTCATTTGAAATTTGAATTTGTGTAATAAATTGTATTAATTGTAATAATTTGTTAAGAGACAAAATTTCTTGGAAAAGAAAATGAATTGAGTGATTGAAAGGTTGTAAGAATAGGGTATGGGTATGTGTGTAGTAGGTTGTACTTGTGAATGTAATAAATAGTAGATAAGACATTTACTTTACCGGTAGTAACGAAAATACGGAAAAAGGCTATAACTATAATTTTTATAGCCCGAAAATTATAAAATATATATTTTTGAAATCCTTATAAAAATACGAGTCTAAAAATATTAAAGATATATTTTTAATTTTCCGAGCCCCAGGACACGCTTTCCAAAGCAGTATCCAAAAGAGTTCAAAATAAGCCAAAATTAATCCAAATCTAATATTTTTAATAAATCAAATATTATTACGGATTATTCTAAACACTTTAATTATTTTTTGACTCCTCGATTAATGAACTCGGGTTTATCGGATCTAAACTGTAGGGTTTTACTCAAGATCCATTGACTTAAGGTCTCCGATTGACTTACCGGCTTAAGGTTAAGGCTTGAGAAAACAGGGGTTTACAATCATGTTAAGTTACATGACATGAGTGAATAAATAGTTTGAAGAAATCTTTACCTAAAGTGTGTAAGTGGTATGA
Organism: Combretum micranthum; assembly: GCA_024138025.1. Lineage (NCBI taxonomy): Eukaryota > Viridiplantae > Streptophyta > Magnoliopsida > Myrtales > Combretaceae > Combretum > Combretum micranthum. Next base: position 779,607 of record JAMXBD010000163.1, read on the forward strand.
AGATGGTAGGTGAAATGGGTATTATGGGAGTAGTGATATGTGGTAGAAGATTTATGTATAAGGAATGAGTTTTGTGGAAAATTGGTTCAAGAGAGTTTTTGTAGAGAGAACTCTTGAAGAGAAGATTTGTGGAGAGATTTTGAGAGAGTTTTGGTAGTGAAATGAATTATGTGAAAGAATGAAAGAGGAGAGGGTCTTTATAGAATTTTTGGAGTGAATTTTAGATGTAATAAAATAAATTGAAAAAGAAAAATAAATTATTAGAAAAGAGAGAGGGGGGCGCCGGTTTTGGTACTCTAGAGGGGAGAAATTGTTTTATTTTATTTGTTGTGTAATAAAAGAAGTAATGTGTAAAGTTGATGTGAATAAAGTTGTATTGGAAATATAAAAAGTAAGAAAATAGATATGTAGGTGTAAGAAATAGGTGTAAGAAAAAGTAGAGATAGTGAAATAGTAATGAATAGTAGAAAAGTACTATGAATAGTAGACTAGACAATTAAAGTATCAGTAGTAATAAAAATACACGTAATCGAGCTATATTTATAATTTCTAGCTACCGAAAAATTCTAAAACTGATATTTTTGGAATCCTTATATTTTTACAACTCTATTGGTATAAACGGAATATTTTTAATATTCCGAGCTCCGGGACACGCTTTTCGAGCACTGATCCCGTTTGAGTCCGAAGGACAGTCGAAATTCGCGAATCTGATATTTTTTATGTTACCATATATTATTACGAACTATTTTAAGCTATTAACTTAATTTCGTTTTCTAGGGTATGTGAATGCGGGATTGCTGGATCTTTAAACACTAGGGTTTGTTATAGGCTTTGTTGACTTTTAGGGTTCCGTTTTGACTTCCGATTTTATTGAGTTATTCGTAAGATCATATAATTTTCGAGTTTTGATTGTTTTATATTTTTAGCTTGATATCTATGGTTTATCTTATTTTATTTGTGATTATTTAATAGTTTTCAGTTTTCGGGATCGTTTAACCAAGTCTAGGATTATGAGTTGACTCAGTTTGACTTTTGGTAAAAACTTGAAATTTCTGATTCTGAAATTTACCGAAGGATTTAGGATCTTATCATTTCGTTGTTTAAGCGGTATTTGGATATATCGTTTTGATTTGTATTTTAGGAATCGGGTAGATGATTTGATCAGCGTACGGATGTTGATCCAATCGATAGTTGGATTTATATTTTGTTTCAAGCGTTCTCGTTTTCTCAAGTCTAAGAATTTTAGTTTTTCACTTGATTTAGAATTTGGTTTTAACTTGAGTCGATTTTTGGGATTTAAATTTTACTATTGGGCTTCTAGGATTATTTTCTAAGAATTATGAAATTTTCAAGGGTTTACAGAATCAAGGAGGCCCAACGATATGACGAGATAATTCAGAAGATTAAGGGAGAGGTACAAGAAGGAAAATACATTGATTTTACCATAGATGAGGATGACATGGTAAGAATGAAAGGAAAGTTATGTGTTCCAGATGATGAGGATATGAGGAAGGAAATCATGAATGAAGCACATCATTCAGGATATACCATGCATCTAGGAGGAACTAAAATGTATCAGGACTTGAAAAGCCACTATTGGTGGAATGGAATGAAGAGAGATGTGGCAGATTTTGTGCTAAAGTGTCCCACATGCCAACAAGTGAAAGTGGAGCACCAAAGACCTGGAGGACTTTTGAAACCCCCCGATACCCAAGTAGAAATGGGATCAAATCACAATGGATTTTGTGTGCGGATTGCCAAGAACTTCTATAAGATATGATCCTATTTGGGTCATAGTGGACCGATTGACTAAAGACAGAACACTTTCTCCCAATCAACATGACTTACTCCATGGATAAGTTGGCAAGAATATACATAAGGGAAATAGTATGATTGCATGGAGTGCCCACAGGAGTAGTTTCTGATCGAGACCTAAGGTTTGTGTCTAAATTTTGGACGAGCTTACAAAGATGTATGGGAACAAAGCTACACTTCAGTACTGCCTACCACCCTCAAACAGATGGTCAATTAGAGAGGACGATACAAACTTTGGAGGATATGTTGCGAGCTTGTGTGATAGAGTTTAAAGGAAGTTGGGATGCACACCTACCTTTGGTAGAGTTTGCCTACAACAACAGCTACCATTCCACGATCTAGATCCCACCTTATGAAGCGTTGTATGGAAGACGGTGTCGATCACCATTGTTCTAGGACGATGTAGAAAAGTTGAGCATTGGACCTGACTTGGTACAAGATGCAGCCGACAAGGTGCGGATCATCCAACAAAAGATGAAGGAAGCACAAGACAGACAAAAGAGCTGGGCGGATATGAAGAGACGTACGCTTGAGTTTGAAGTTGGGGACCATGTGTACTTGAAGGTAAACCCCATCAAGAGTATTCACCGAGTTCGGGCACAAGGAAAATTGAGGCCACAATATGTTGGACCTTTTGAAGTGCTTGAAAGAGTAGGAGATCTTGCTTATTGTTTGGCACTCCCTCCTAACCTATCAAGAATTCACAATGTATTCCATGTATTAGTTCTACGGAAACATGTGTCAGATCCTACCAGGATTGTAGAACTAGAACCAGTTCGGTTGAAAGAAAATCTCACATATGAGGAGCACCCGATTCAGATCTTAGATCACAAGGTGCAGAAGCTTCGGAACAAGGAAATCAAGTATGTGAAGGTTCTATGGAGAAACCACTCGCATGAGGAAGCAACCTGGGAGACTGAAAGCGACATACGCCAGAAGTATCCAAGTTTGTTCGAAGAATCAGGTATGAACTTCAAGTTTCGAGGATAAAACTTTCTTTAAGTGGGGTAGGTTGTAAACCCTCAAAATTTTGAATTCAAATTAAAGATTAAACCTTAATTAGAAGTCAATCGGATTTCTAAAGTCAACAAAACCCTAGTTCACTGTAACCGCTTAAGTCTGGCATTCCCATTTAAGAAACCCTAAGAGAGTAAGAAAGAGTCTAGTGAGTAGAATAGTTCGTAATTATCCAAGGAAGCTTAAAAAGACAGGTTTAGTAAACCCGCGACTCGTTTTAGACCCCATCGGACATAGTTCTTGAAAAACGTGTCCCGGAGCTTGGAATAGTAAAAATATTCCGAATATACCGTTAGACTCGTAAAAATATAAGATTTTCAAAAATATCAATTTCATAATTTTTCGGTAGCTAAAAATATCAAATATCGCAATTATACGCATATTTTCTTACTACCGGTATTTAATTGTCATGTCTACTTTACATTATACTATTTACTACTATTCTACACTATTTATATATCTCTACTTTTTCTTACAACCTACTCTTACAACCCATACACCAATTTCTTACACATTTTCATTTCCAATACAACTTCACATCTTTCATATCTTACTTTAATTAATCAAAAGACAAAAAAAATAAATTTTCACTCCCTCTCTCCTCACAAATAGCGCCGGCCACCCTCTTCTTCTTTCCAAATTGTTTTAATTTTTATTTATTAATTAACACAAATTATTTCCCACATTTTTCTATAAATACCCCCTCTTACTTCCACTTCTTTCACACCTCTCTTCTACTAAAGTTACTCTCTCAAATTTCTCCAAGAATTTCCTCTCAAGAAGCTCTTCCAAGATTAGTTCTTTTAGGTAAAATTTCTTCAAGAATTTCATATGTTCATTTACTTAGTATGAGCTTAGTGTGTGTTTTCTAAAACCATGAAGGTTAAGAAAGCTACAATAGGTTCATACTTTGTTTTTGTTCATAATCTAAATGTCTTATGTTGTTTTCATGTTTATAACTACCTAATATATCTATATAGCTATATACATTATTTAAAGCATATAAGCTCATTGTTTTGCAATTTATTTATTTTTCTTGCAATTTATTTACTTTCATGTTATTTTTAAGACTAGACATGTCCTCATCAAGTCAAAACATTTTCTTTTTCTTTTGGGACTAGTCATTTTTTAGTCCCAGGATACCTTGAAAAAGCTAAGGTTCCAATACTTGATTTATTTTCTTATTAGATTATTCTTTCAAGTTATTATATTTCTTTATGTTTTCACAACTTTATGATTCATATTCATGCATGAACATAATGGTTTTGTCTCAACAAAATAAATGAAGAAATGTTTTCTTAAAATAAAGATTCTTTTCTAGAAATAAAAGTAGGAAGTTAATGTCTTTCAAGAAACTAAGAAGTCATCTTAAACAAACTTAGAGGAGTCATAAGGAATTATATAAACATACATAACATTAAAATGACTTTTAAAGTAAACAAAGAGATGAGCAACAACTTCTTCTTTTTCTTCAAATGATAGAAATTCTTTTCATCAAGAAATTATTCCTAAATATAGAAGTGTTAATACTTTCAAAAAGTATTGGAAGCTAAGTGTAGGAAATAAAAATCATTCTTTAGGAATTTGAATAAATTACGAAAGTAAAATTTAGGAAAAGAAAAGAGATACTCATTATAAACAAATTAAGATGATTTCAAAGCAAAATGAATTTTCCAAAAGTTCTCAAGTTTCAAAATCTTTAAAGACTTTACTTTTTCATAAATTGAGACAACTTCATTTACTTCATACATTTTTTATGAGTCAATAAATATATGAATATACTTTCCAAAGGTTTTACAAGCTATTATATTACCTATCTCTTCAAATGAGCTTTGGATAAAAGAAGGAAAACGAGTTTGCAAAAATTGGTGGTAAATCTGTCTGCCACTTTTTCGGAACCCAAACGACCTAGTTTGATGATAATAAGTTCAGAAATAGATAGATCTTTTCGAATAGATGGAAACGGTATATTATATGCAAAATTCTGAGTTAAAATGAGCAAGTTATGGCCATTTTAAGTTGGAATTTCCTCTTATACGATTTTACCGCGATTTTAAGAAAAGTTTAGAATCTTCAAGAATAGAAACTTCATGAAAGACTCATTTTAGGTATTTCTTCTTGTTTAGGTGGAGAAGGCCCGAGATCACTCTTCCGAATGATTACTTCAATTAGGATCTACCGACATGGAGTGAGTTAATTCTTGACTTAAGTTACATTTCCTTGTTTTGTGCTTGAAAGTAGTAGCACTAGCAATTAAGAAAAAGATAAAATGAATAATTGTTGTGTGATTTGGAATTATGATTGATTGAATACAAGTTAAGAATATCGAAAGATGGTTTGACAAATAAATTGTGATCCTTGTATTGATATGATGAAAATTATGTTGATCGCCTTCAACTTAAACTAAATATTATTTAGTTAAATTTATATTGAAATCAATTCATGCATATCACACTTATGAGTCACATTTGTTTCACTACTATTCTTCGTGTGGGGAAACGAGGAAATGGTAGTAGTGGCTGGTAGGAGCCGAAAAGTTTATAGGGCAAGTAGGAGCTTGTAAATCTACTTATATTGATGATCGTATGGGCTTGTAACCTCCCAACCCTCGACGTGGAGGGCGTAAAATCCATGTTACACTTGATTTCCGGTTAATCATGTGTATTTTGTTTGTTCATATGATTGGTGCATTCTCATATGCTTGATTAAATACTTGTTTGAATTATGGAAATGTCTTGTAGATGGAATTATCTCACTAAGCTAGTTTTGCTTATACCCTTATAGCTTTTTGTTACAGTACGATTACCTTTGGTTGGCCCCAAGAAACCCTGTATGCCAAGTACAAGTTTAAGCTACTAGAAGTTTTTGGGAGAAGCTATATGTATTTAAGTTTTGAACATAAGCTTCTAGGAAAATCTCTATAGTAGGCTTGTGTTATAGTAGCTATTATTTTGGAAAACTTCTAAAGCGGGGGAATGCCCCTAAGATGATGTAAGGATATTATTATGAAAATCTTATGTTTATTTATATAAGTTCTTGCTTGCTTTTATTATCTACTTAAATGTAATATCCCTATGAGTCTCCTGCTATCTTGGAAGCACGCCTTGCATGTGATATCGAAGCTCCTGCATGACTAAGGTCGTCATTCATTAGCTTTAATATTATATGCGGCGGACTGCTACGTTTAGGGTACCCTTTGGGGCGTGACAGTTTACAACCTACTCTTGCAACCACACCTTTATTTTCTTACAATTTTCATTTCTAATACGACTTCAATCTTTCATATCTTACTTTTCATTAACAAAAATACAAAAGAATAAATTTCTCTCCCTCCCTCTCTTACAAGTAGCGACGGCCACACCCCCCTCTCTCATCAAATTGTTTCATTTTTCATTTATTTAATTAACACAAATTTCCTCTCACTTTTTCCTACAAATACCACCTCTTCCTTTGTCACGCCCCAAAGGGTACCCTAAACGTGACAGTTCGCCACACTCGACATTTAAACTCAAGTAAGGCAACCTCAGTCTTCCCATGAGTTTGAACATCGGGTATAAGGCTCACTTTCAACATATAGGAACCATGCTTTGCTTCAAAATAGTTTAAGGTGACATACATAGCAACACGAATGTAAATCATAACAGCTACAATTAGCTTTATTCTGTTACATGATCTAAGGGGCATACCCTTGTCAAAACATTAAGAGTTCTCAAACTCTTAAAGTCTCGTGTTATCCTTCAAATACCAATTTAAGAGAATCATTTAGAAATCCGTGCCTATGTTTATGTCCCGGCTTCATCAACAACGCCTTAATGTCCAAGAGCTGTACCTGATGATAGTGGCTCCTCGGAGATAGCCATAAATATTCATACTGCAACAGGAAACTATTGGGGTATAAGCTACACTGGCTTAGTGAGTGAGAACTTCCAAGATCACATTTATAACATGACATACAAACAAATGATTAGTCAAGAAAGTGATATGCATCAAACATATGGATTCAACAAACATATGACCAGCCGGAAATCATATGTGGATGGACTTGCACCCTCCATCCGGGGTTAGCAGATTAACGAATCCTACGATACAATGCCATTTAAGCTCACGGCCAACTGAACTATAAATTCATTTGAGGACAACAACTAACCGAACTTTACATCGTTTAAGATCATGGGAAACCGAACAAATGCTAATGCTCCATCCCCATCGTGGTATGAATGAGTTCAATTTCATCTTCAATTCCGAATAATTAATTATACCAATTCTCTTAAGTGATCAATCAATAATCGCAGACAGTCAGTTCTAATTCATCTATACAAGCAATAGTTAATCACTCGGCTTCGATATTCTTATATTCCATTTCTCATATCAACAAAAACCATACATAGTTCCCATTCATCCCCATCATGCATATCCATTTTGTCTTTACCAAATATCTAGTGCAACTATCATTACAATCACATACAATAAATGGAATCGAAAGAAATACTCACTCGGCCATGGGATCACCAATCTTTTAGTAAACGTAATCCGGTGGTAAGGAATCATCGATTTCGGGGTCACCTAAAAAGGAAGAAATACCCTAATAAGTATTTCATCACTTAACTAATCCAAATAATCTTATATAAACTATCAAAGTCGTAATTCTCGTCCTAAGCGAAAATTCCAACTTAAAACGACCATAACTTGGTCGTTTTAACTCGGAATTTAGCAAATTATATATCGATTTCTATCTACTTCAAAAGATCTATCAATTTATAATATTATTTTCAAGATTTGAAAACATTTAGGTCATGGAACAGAGGGATCAGATCTTATCAGTAACTATTTCCATTTCCAATAAAGAGTTTTGTACTTGTTTGAAATGTATCTATTTGATAATTCAAGTATATATGAAGTATGAATGATTTCCTAACATGAATGACATGTGATGAGTTCAATGTGTGCATGATCTTGATGATTTTTGGTAAAAGAAACTTTCAAAACTCCTTAATTTTGCAAGACTCCAACAATTTTTATCTTAATTAAAAGTGAGTCTTCATCATATATACTACTTAAGGCTTTCATTTCTACATAAAAATTTGCATTTTACACTTTGCAAATATGTTTTCAAATAGGATTTACTCAAAAATCCGAATTTTAGAAAATCCACTTTTTAAATGATTCCTTTAGAAAAACTTGTGTAGTGCATTAAAATTTAAAAATTTACTATATCTACTACCTAAGGACTTCATTTAACACATAAAACATTTATTTTAAGCTTGAATAATAGGTGCTTACATAGGCATCATCCAAAGTTACGAATTTTACAAGTTGACTACTAACTCAAAATTTTCCATCTTGAATTTACTTCTTGTTTTACACATTAATCTCATCCAAACTCATTTCAACTTATAAAAATCACTACTAAATGATATCTATTACTTATGCTCTTCATTTTTCACATAAAACATGAGTTTTAAAGTTGATACAAGGGTTTTTAAAATGGAGCTTTGAAGTCATACGAATTTTCTTTTGAGCATTTCTAACAAAAACCTTTTCTTTTTAAGTTCCTTGCCTTATTTACATAAAGATCTACCAACTATCACATTTATATACACAAGACTAAATCTTTATGAGCATTAATGTATGAAAATATAAAATATCTATATGAACATGAATGTCAAGTATAATATGAGTGTCTAAGTGCTAGATCTACTACTTATAGTGCATGAAAAGGAGTTTAACAGTATGAACATATATTTTTCATGCAAGATCTCTACTTTTATATGCATGAACATGATAATATCTCAACAAAAGCTCATCAAACACAAGATCTACTCTTGTGATGGCTTGATATTCATGTATTAGCATTTTCTTATCCCTAACACTTGCTCATGGGGATTTAAGATGAAAATACACATAAATGATGTTACCATTACAAGATTAAGTAGTAAGAAGCTTAAGAATCATCACCTAAAGAAGGATTTGATGAAGGAATGAAGAAGAAATGAACTTGATGTGTGTGTGTGTGACGAGGGTAGTTGTCATGGCAAGAGAAGGGAAAGAAAAAGGGAATTTTCTTAGTGTAAAAATTTTGAAAGAGTAGAAATGAGGAGAGAGAGTGTAAATGAGTATATATATTAAGTAAATTAGGGTTTGTTGTATTATAAAAAGAAGAAAAATAAAAAAATTGAGGGGAAAAACGGGGGGGGGGGGGGAGTGTGTGGGTGCGCCGGCCATATAGAGAGAGAGAGAGAGAGAGAGAGAGAGAGAGAGAGGGATTTTATTTTATTTGAAATTATAATTTATGTAGTAAAATATTAAATGAAATAATTTGTTAAGAGACAAATTTTTATTGGAAAAGAAAATGTAATTGAGTGTTTGTAAGGATGTAAGACTAGGGTATGGGTAGTGTGTGTTGTAGGTTGTACTTGTGAATAGTGATAAATAGTAGACAATACACCTACTTTACCGATAGTAAAGAAAATAAGGGAAAAAGACTATAACTGTAATTTTTATAACCTGAAAAATTATAAAAACTTATATTTTTGAAATCCTTATAAAATTTTGGTTCTAAATAGTATTCCGGAATATTTTTTTGAGTTTCTAGTCCCTAGGCTCGCTTTTCCGTAATGGGGCTCGAGAAGGCCCGGAATAGAAAAGTTTTCGAAATCAAAACTTTCTATGGTTTGAAATATACTTTAAAACAATAATCCACATTAAATTATTCTATAGAGGTTCTTTTAAATTGAAATCGAGAAAAAGCCAGATCTAGGGTTCCTAGGTTTCCTTTTTCAAGCTCAACTGATTCGATTTAGGGTTTTGGTTTCTGATTTCTTAAGTTTACTTAGTTACTAGAAAACCTAGGCTTACATATAATTCGAAAAATTATATAACTAACATATTTGGAGTTCTTATAGAATTACGAGTCTAACGGTACTAATACCCTATATTTAATATTTCGAATCTTGGGGCACGCTTTTCGAAGTCTGTACCTGACCGGGTTGAAATAGATAGAAAATTCTCTAATCTTATATTCTAAAGCATCCTAGTATTGTTACGACCTAAGCTACACCCCATACTCATATTCTAACTCCTTGGTTTAGGATTACGGGATTGTCGGGTTTAACCTACTAGGGTTTCCTAGGAGTTGTTGGCTTAGGTTTTCCGGTTGACTTTCCGGTTTAGATCGTTGCCAACTTAGAAACTGATGTTTTATGTTTATACAACATGTTAGATTTGAGGAATTTATTTTAAAGTTCATTCCTGTAAGTATTTAATATCTCTTAGCGTTTTTTCGAAATTCTTGCATCCAGTTTTATTTCCAAAGATTAATTGTTAGTTACTTTCTTAATAATTGTTTGTGGGTTCTATATTACCCAATTTTTATGAGTCAAAGCTAAACATAAAATTTGTCATACGTAATGACTTTGGGTTTGAAAACTATTAAGTTCTTGTTGTTCTTTTAAGGATTTTCTTTCTCTTCAAGATTAAGAAATTTCTGGATTTGTTCAAGATTTTGGACTAGTTGAAATTCAATTTTAATTTGGAGTCATCTTGTTAAAGTTTATTTTAACTATTTATCTTGAAATTATTTACTGAATTTTTCCAAGGTTTACATACTTCCATTTCCTTCACACCAATATTTCTCCAAGAGTTCTCTCAAAGTTCTCTCAAGTTTAGTTTTTATAGGTAATACTTCTTTAAGTTTCTTTTATGTTTATTTACTTAGTATGAGTATAATGTGTGTTTTATAAAACCATGAAGGTTCAGAAAGAAACAATATGTTCATACTTTGTTTTTGTTCATGAATCTATTTTCCTTTATGTTGCTTTCATATATATTTAACTAAATATATCTATGTAGCTATATATATCTTTTAGAGTATATAAGCTCCTTTGTTTTGCAATTTATTTACTTTTCCTGCAATTTATTTACTTTCAAGTTACTTTAAAACTAGTCTTTCTAGTCTTAGACTTATCCTCATCAAATCAAAACAATTTTCTTTTTCTTTTGAGACTAGTCTATTCTTAGTCCCGGGTAGCCTTGAAAAAGCTAAGGCTTTCAATACTTGACAAATATTATTGTGTTTATTTATTTCTTATGTTCTTTATTATCTTATCCTATAATATTTTTAGCTTTTATAAACTACATAATTATATTCATGCACGGCTAATAAGTTGTTGTCCAAATAAAAAAAAATGAATCTTTTTTATGAAAGAATAAAACTTGATCAAAGTTTTTCCAAAGACTTAGAAATTTTTTTTCAAAGAAATCTCTTTTAAAAGTTTTTGCAAAACTCATCATGAAATTTCAAACTATTAAATGAAGCTTCCTTAAAGTCTAAAGATATCTCCTTTTCAAATAAAGTATTGATACATCGATAATAATTTGGTAGTATTTTTATCAACTTTCTAAACCAAAAGCAAAATAAGTTTTCAAGAAAATCAATTTACAAGAAAAAGGAATTTTCAAATAATAAACTCATCAAATACTACTAAAGAAAACTTTTGGGAAACTCAATCCTAGAAATAAATTTAGTAGATAACTTCAAAAGACCAAACTATATTTTCAACTCACTTTTGATAAACTAAAGAATCAAAATAAAGTATATTAGATTTTGATAATCTAAAAATTTTATAAGTTACTTTACCCACATAAAGCAAAAATCTAACAAATCCAAATTTCCAAAATACTAGAAAAGGTTGTTTTAAAGACATAAATTAAATAAGACAACACCTATAGCTTCATGCATAAATTATGAGTATATTTATGTACATAAGGAATTCTTTTTAGAAAATATACTTATTTGAGTTTTACTTAAACAAGCCTTAGTAAAGGAAATCTACTCGAAGCTACCACAAGACCATTCTTGAGTGTTTTCCACCTTAAATCCCAATGAGCAAATGCTAGGGATAGGAAAACACTAATACAAGAATATCAAGCTACCACAAGAAGTAGATCTTGTGTTTAATGAATTTTGTTGAGATAATATCATGTTCATGGATGTAAAGTAGAGATCTTGCATGGAAAGTTTATGTTCATGTCATTAAACTCATGATCATGCACTATAAGTTGTAGATCTAGTGTTTAGACACTCATATTGTTATTGACATTTATGTTCATGTGAAAATTTTGTATCTTTATGCATTAATGATCATAAAAGTTTAGTATTTTATGTATAAATGTGTTAGTTGATAGATCTTCACGAGTATAAGGCAAGGAACTTGAAAAGAAAAGATTTTTGTTAGAAAAGTTTAAAGGAAAAATTCGGATGATTTTTGGAACCTATTTTAAAAGCCCTTGAAACCACTTTGAAACTCATATTTTACATGAAAAATGAAAGGTATATGTAATAGGTGTCTCTAAGGAATTATTTTTACAAGTTTAAATGAGTTTAGGAATGAGTAATGTGTAAAACAAGTAGTGGAATTAAGATGGAAAATTTTGAGTTAGTGATCAAATTGTCAAATTCGTAATTTGAGATGATGCATATGTAATCACCTAGTATTTGAGCTCAAGTTGCAATTTTTATGTGTTAAATGAAGTCCTTAGACAATAGATATAGTGAAGCTTTCAATTTTGATGCATTAAACAAGTTTTCTTAAAAGAAACATACAAGAAATGGAATTTTCCAAAATTCGGATTTTTGTGAAAAGCTTATTTGAAAATATACTTACAAAGTGAAAAATGTGAATTTCTATGAAGAAATGAAGGTCCTGGATAGTGTAGATGATAAAGACTCATTTTTATTTAAATAACAAGTAAATTATAAGAATAAAATCCTAAAACACTAGGAGATGCAAAATTTGAAAGAATGGATTTTTAAGAAATGACTATTGTGGAGTCTTGTAATAATTAGGAGTTCTTAAAAGTTTCATTATCAAAAATCATCAAGACCATGCATATATTGAACTCATTACATGTCATTCATATTAGGAATTGATTCATATTCCATCTATACATGAATCATCAACTAGGAACATTGTGATTAAGTGCAAAACAATTTTTCGGAAATGAAAAAGTTATAAAACAGGTCTGATCCCTCTGCTCCGTGACCTTAATGTTTCCAAAACTTGGAAATAATATTGGAAATAGATAGATCTTTCGAAGTAGATAGAAATCGATATAAAATTTGCAAAATTCAGAGTTAAAATGACCAAGTTATAGCCGTTTTAAGTTGGAACTTCCGCAAATAGCGAGAATTACGATTTTATCTAGTTTAGATGCATAGCTTGAATTAGTTAAGTGATGAAATTCTCATTAGGTTATTCTTATTTGGTAGGTGATCTCGAGAACGACGATACCTTACCACCCGACCACTACTATTACTAAGAGACCGGCGTACCATGGCCAAGTGAGTATTACTTCTGATTTCAATTATTGCTTATGATTGTAATGATAGTTGCATTAGTTGCTTAGGCAAAGATAAAAATGAATATGCATGATGGGGTATTTGGGAATTATATTGTCTGTTGTTGTTATGTGAAGTGGAATTAAAGAATATTAAAGCCGGGCGATAAGTTATTGCTTGTATAGAGAGGATCTAGAATTGATTGTCTGCAAATATTGCTTGGCCATCTAAAAGAATTGGATTAATCGAGTATGGGACTTCAATTATAATTTGACTCATTCATATCACGATGGGGATGGAGCATTAGCATTTGTTGGTTTTTCGTGATCCATAAAACGAATATGTTGGTTAATCGTGATCCATAAAACGAATTATTGTTCAGTTGACCGTGAGCTTAAACGGCGTCGTACTGCAAGATTCGTTAATCTACTAACCCAGGATGGAGGGCGCAAGTCCATCCACATATGATTTTCGGCTGGTCATATATTTGTCGAATTCATGTGTTTGATGCATTTCATTTGCTTGAATAATCACTTCCTTGAATGTTATGTCTTAATTGCGATATGGAAGTTTTCACTCACTAAGCTAGTGTAGCTTATACCCCAATAGTTTCTTGTTGCAGTATGAACACTTATGGTTATTCCAAGGAGCCGTGAACATCAGGTACAGCTCTTAGACATTAAGGAGCTTTTGATGTGGCCGGGTTCTAGAAGTAGACACGGACTTCTAGTCATGTCTTCCAAAGTGGTACTCGAAGGATAATATAAGGGATTTTCTTTGCGAGCTTAAGAACTCTTAACGTTGTTGATGGGGGTATGCCCCTTAGCTCATGTAATAGAATAGATCTAAAGGTAATGGTTATGATTTACATTCTTGTTGCTATGTATATTTCCTTAAACTACTACGAAGCAAAGCCTGGTCCCTGTACGTTGAAAGTGAGCCTTACACCCAATGTTCGAACTCATGAGAAGGCTGAGGTTGCCTTACTTGAGTTTAAATATCGAGTATGGAGGACTGTCACGTTTAGGGTACTCTTTGGGGCGTGACAAGATTTCTAAGAAAAATCTCTATAGTAGACTTATGTTATATTTATGTATATTTTGAAGATGGCTTAGTTGAACCAGACTATTAGAACGGGGGAATGCCCCTAAGAAGTTGTAAGAGACTTTTATTCTAATGAATATTACATGTTTATCTAATATAAGTTCTTGCATGCTTTTATTATCTGCTTAAACGTAATACCCCTGTGAGTCTCTTACTATCTTGGAAGCACGTTTTGCACGTGATATCGAAGCTCCTACATGACTAAGGTTGTCATTCATCAGCTTTAATATTATGTGTGGGGGACTGCCACGTTTAGGGTACCCTCCGAGGCATGACAAGCAATACTTGTCCAGTTCCTTGCTGAAAAAAAAACGCCTCTATGCTTAACTTTTTACTACGATGAAAGGTGCACTTACCTATTGAGTAGACTATAGTTAGGACTTTGCATATTGATTTATAAATTTAAAACTCAGTCTGTTAATATATTGTCATGCACATCACTCAAACCAAAACCGACCAAATAATAAAATACCAAACAAAATAGGTTACTTGAAAAAAATGAGTAAAACCTAAAATATTTGGAACCAAAATAGGAAAGTAACATATCCAAAAACATGAAACCGTCATCAAGAATGTTGAACAAAAAAAAAAAAAAAAGGAAAGTAACATGTCAATAGAATATATAATTAATATGGCAGATTGGACCAAAAGTATCTTCGCTTCTCTTTTGGCTCAAACTAATTCCTATTACTTGCCTCGTAAAATTTGTAACAAGTGAGAACCTCCTTTTTTCCCTTCTTAGATTTGCATGTGTTTCTAATATCCTTCTTCTTTAACTTTTTAATCATTTAACTGGGTCCTCATCTTCATCAACATGATAATCATCATCACTTTCTTGATCATCAC
Organism: Combretum micranthum; assembly: GCA_024138025.1. Lineage (NCBI taxonomy): Eukaryota > Viridiplantae > Streptophyta > Magnoliopsida > Myrtales > Combretaceae > Combretum > Combretum micranthum. The sequence continues at coordinate 794,725 of JAMXBD010000163.1, forward strand.
TTGAGCTAAAGCTTATTGCCTTAATATTATTGATTACTCCTTGGACTCTTCTCCTCCTTTTATTTGTTTTTTTTTTGGATAATTTTTTGTGTCTTTAGAGTTCAAGAAATTGTTCCTTTAACAAAGCATTAAGGTCATGAGCTTCCTCAATAGTGATCCATGTAGAATCCTAATATTTTAACAATGACCTAAGAATTTTGGAATTAATTTCCACATTAGAAAATTTCTTCCCTAGAATAATCGATTGATTTACAATATTGATGAATCTACTATACATCTCATCTATTGATTCATCTAGACACATCTTGAAACTTTAAATTGACCATATAGAAAACTAATTTTTCGTATCTTTGAAAAATAAGGTTCTTGCATATGTGCTTTCAAGTTCATGCCATATTTGCTTAGTATGTGTGCATGTACATGTTCTACTAAAGTCATTTTTTCTTACTACATAATGCAAGATATTCATGGCTATTTCATTAAATTTTAATTTTTCTCAATCTACTTTGGCATACTTTTCTTATTCCTTCTATTTTATTTCAGTCGGATCATTTTCCACAACATTCTATTTGAAGCTTTACGAAAGAATTGTATCCTACATTTCAAATAGGGATAATTCCTGTCTATTTGTTGTGATGGTCTATTTATAGCTTATCCTTCTAAAATGCTTAATTATTATTTGTCATGATCTTTACTTTATTAGATAGTTAAAAACATAACTAGAGATTAGTTTTGATATCAATTGAAAATACATTAAGCTAAAACTCTAGAGAAGAGGAGGGTTGGCGAGGTATGTGGGTTGTAAATTGAGTTTAATGCAATCTTAAGAAATTCTTGCACTTTAATTCGATATTCAAATCATAAGTAAAAAATATGTGATCAGTAATATCACAATAAAGTACTTAAGATAAAAGAGAAGGGTTAACAAAATGAAGCCCGAGTTTAATGTGGAGCTTGGACTATCATGCCCCAAATGGTACTTTAAACGTACAGTCCGACATACTCAATATTAAAGCTTAAGTATGACAACCTTAGTCGTCCCAAAAACTTCAATATTAGGTGTAAGGCATATCTTCATGATCATAGAGAACCAAACTGTAAAACAAGTCGTTCAAGAAGATATTCATAATAACAAGTATGAATGGAAATTATAACAATTACATCTTAAATATAAAATATAGAGAGTCTTACAAATATCAAAGGGGCATTCCCCTATCAAACTATATTAAGTCTAACATAGTCTAACTTTCAAAATAAATACACTGGAGTTTCACTTAGGGAGAAATATTTCCACAATAAAGTACTCATACAACCAATAATTAAACTAGTTATTTAAACAAGCATATAAAATGTAACAAACACGTAAGCATACAAAATGTATGATTTTTCGGGAATCATACGTTGAATGGATATACGCCCTCCATTCAGGGTTAAGTGTTCCAGGCCATATAGACCATTCTTCGCAAATAAGGTTTTTGTAGTTTATGCAACCCACTATTAGCTATTAAAATGTAGTTCATTCGGGTGTCTACTCACCGTTAAATTAATTTAGGCAACCATTCTCGTCATGTAGAGTTTCAAGCTCTACAAACCTCATTATTATGGCTTCGTCCCACCAAGTGTATAGTAATGAATGCAATTTGACTCACTACGTGTTATGCATGAATCAATTTAATTAAGTACTCATGGCATCATATTAGATATTTTAAGAGTGATCATAGAATTTGCTGACATATCATTTCTATACTAAATCAAATATTGATTATAGACAATTCTTGCCTCGATATTCTTAACATAAATTCACCCATATATGTAAAGCACATGCACTTTCCAATTTTACCTTTTCCTAATTATAATGCCACTATTCTACAAATAAATACATAAGTATGAAATGTAAGAAATAAACTCACTTGGCCATTGCAGTACTCCACTAGTCAAAGTAGTCTTCTAGGTAGGAAAAATCACATTCCACATTACCTAAACAAGAGAAATACCTAAAATGAGTATTTCATGGAAGTTCTACTTAACTTGCTAATTCTATTTTACTAAGTTTATCAAAATTCGTATGGAAGTGAAATTCCAACTTAAAATGGCTATAACTTGCTCATTTTAACTCGAAATTTCGCATATAATATGTCGTTTTCTACCTACTCAAAAAGATCTATCTACTTATAAGGTTATTTTAATCATTAAAGGTCATTTAGGTTTCAAAATGGTATAGTACAGAATATTCACGAATGTCCCAGCCCCTAAAAATGAATTTTCTAAACTTTACTTCACCTAAAAATCCATAAACAAACACATAGATATTTATATAGTTGAGAAATCCTTTTAATACATATGTAAACTCATATTATATACATGATTATAATGATGTTTTTGTAACAATGTTTTTTCTAAAACGACTTGTCTTAGTAGTTTGAAAAAGTGAAACATGACAAATTTATTTTAAGCTGTTAGGAAGAAAACTAAGAACTTTTGAGTTATTAAGTGGGTGATTTCTAATTATAATTATTTTTCCTTAGCTCCTAATAGATAATTTAAGTTCCAAAATTTTAGTCCTTTCAAATTATCTACCAATTTTATCCTTTAAGTAGACTTTTACCTGATGAGTTGATTTTAATTTGAGTTGAAAGTATTGTCTTGATCTTAGTGTTTGTTAAAATGTTAGTGTGGATCTTATAAGTTTTTAAGAAAAATTTTCATAACAAAGAATTATCAACATTATAGTTTTAAATGCTAAATTTTATTTTGGTAGTTCGAAAAGAGATCAAAGAACTACTTGGTTAAATTTTGAAAAAGTCTTTCATAATAACAACACTAAAATCTATGATGAACTTGTCTAAAAATTTTTTATAAGAATTTTTGTTGAAACGAAGTTCTAAATTTTAATAGAACCTTTCCTAAGTGATAAAATTACATTTTTATAGTGAGCTTAACTTATTTTCTTTATCAAAGAAAGGACTTCTTTTATTTTTGTTAAGACAACAACAACATGATCATGCTTGAACATGAATTTACAATTAAGTAACATGAAAAAAATAATTAATATGAAAGATGGAAGATATGGAAATGAAATAAGCACATAACAAATATCAAGTATTGGAAGTCTTAGCTTGTATCAAGGCTTTCCGGACATAGACATGGGCAAGCTCAAAAAGAAAAATAAGAAAATTATTTTGACTTGATGAGGACAAGTCTAAGACTAGAAAGACTAGTCTTAATATAATAGCATGAAGTAAATAAATAAATTGCACGAAAGAAATAAATAAATTGCATAAGCATAAATAAAAGTTATGTTAGTGAACTTATATGCTATAAGAAATATATATATATATATATACACATAAATATATTTAGTAACATATAGAAGTTAGATTAGAAGTATGAATAATATAACATAACAATACAATACAATTTTGCATGAACAAGAACAAAACATGAACATATTGTTGCTTTCATAAAACCCATGAGTTTAGAAAACAGACACAGTGGTCGTGTTAAGTTACATGAACATAAGAATAGTTGGATGAATTTTTACCTAATGTAGAGAAATGAGTGGCAGAAAAAGAGGGGTTGATGGGGTATGGTGATAGTGAGAATATGGAATTTGAGAGTGTTTTGTTATGTTTGAGAAGTGTGTGAAAGAAACGAAGAGAGATGCTTTATTTATAAATAAATGTGGAGGGAAATTATTTGTAATTAAATAAAATGAAAAAAAGAAAAAAATACATGTGTATGTGTGCGTGGCGTCAGTTTTGGAGTATAGGAGAGGGATAGTTGATTTGTTTTGTATTTTTGTTAATAAAAATTAATAATACGTAAGGTATGATGTGAATAAAGTTTTATGGGAAAGGAATAGATATGGTAGAGTATAAGAATAGTTAGTAAGAAAAAGCAAAGATAGAATAATAATAGTGAATAGTGTAGAATAGTAACATGAATAGTAGGCAAGACAAATTAATACTAGTAGTAAAGAAAATACAAGTAAATAAGTTATATCTGATATTTTCAAACATCGAAAAATTGTAAAACTGATATTTTTGAAATCCTTATATTATTACAAGTTTAACGGTGTTATCCAAATATTTTTACGTTTCGGTGCACTAAGACACGGTTTTCGAAAACTAATCTTATTTGGGTTCAAAACAAACTAAATTTTGACAAATCTAATATTTTTAATCTTCATTATATTATTAGGACTATAATCCATGACTAACTCAATTTTATTTTTTAAGGGTTAAGAACGTGGGATTGTCGAATTTAAATTCACTTGGTTTTTTTTAGATTTGTTGACTTTAGGGTTTTCAGTTCTAGGATTTAAGCATAAAACGCAATAAAAATCTAAGGGTTTACACATACCTATCAAATTATAGTATCGATTAAGCACAAGGATCGACCAAGACCTACAACTACTAGTAATTAACTTATTTATACTATTTAGCCAATCTAAGTCGAGTGATATTAATATTCCTAATTTCTAATAATTACTTAGATTTAATCTAATGATTTAATTACCAACACTTTTTAATGAATATTAGATCAAAAGAATACCTTAGTCTTGATCCACCACTAACTCTATTCTCAATATTAATAATAATCCATTTAATGACAAATTTATAGGCTTGAATTGCATGAATCCTTATATTAATTAACATCTCTTTTAAGAATATTAATTCATAATCTTATATGAATTAATAGAAATGTCTTTCCCATAAAAAACATAGAATATTGCATCAAATACCATGATTCCTTATCAAGAATTATTTCGACGCAAAGTCCATGTTCTTCTATTTCTAGAACCACATACAAACTTCACCATTTCTATCTATGTATATTATTAAATGATCTTTCAATTATTTAACAAAAATCATGTACTAACATCAATATTGAGTACATATTAAAACAATAAATCAATAAAACTCATAAATGGATTCAAGAAGCATAAAATTTCATTATACAAAAGCATTAATTCACTATATTAGGGTTCAGGTTTGTCAAGACTTAAGGCAAATAAACTATTTTCCCAAGGTAAAGAAATACAAAAACAAGATATAGGGAAAAAGTAATGATTCATGATAAAAATTAAAAAAAAAAAAAAAAACCCTTTTTGATTATTGTCTTGTGATCTTAAATGAGCTCCTACATTTCTCTGCTCTAAATTCACTATTTCTCTTCATAAAATATGGAAGAAAGAGAAGATGATTCATCAAAATGATTAAAGGAGGCTATTTATAGGTAGGGTTAAAATGATGCCTGCATAACCATCTTAAACGACCTGTGTTAGAGCCCATGTAGGATTAAAATCTAAAGAATATTGCCTATAACATCTCTGCACGACCCCAATCATAGCTTATGTAGGGTGTTTTGTAAGCCTTCTAACCATTTTTTTCTTCCTACACAGCTTATGTAGAATTCTTGTGTATTGTTGAAATTACTTTCTAGTCACAAAACTCGTTCTACACTAGTTCCTATATGGATTATGTAGAAACTCATGTATGTTATAATCTTCAACTTGTATAATTCTTCATAAAAACCACTTTTAATTCATCAAAATGCCCTCATTAAGCTCATTTATCTTCTCTTACACTTGAAATTAACATTTTAATCCAATAAGTATCATTTTCTTTAATAAATTTTATAAAACACATATAATATATCATCAAATTAATACGTAAAATGAAGATCTAACACTTATCAAGGATTCCAACAAGCAACATTCATGTGGCTTCTCCTAATTGGAAAAATAATATGTTTCAAGAATCACCAATTTGTTCCTAGTGCTCACACTTTAGAAGATTCCATCACTATCACGACCACCTCTATGCGCCACTTCAAGTGTTCTCTAATAACTACATGTAGGTTTCTCAAAATAGAAGGAAAGCCTAATAAAATAGTTGTCATGCCCTGCCTCGCAGGCGACGGCAACGCGATGACAGTGTAGACAAACCCACCACTGGCCCCCTAGTGGTAATGGTCGACACCACCATTGCATCATGGTGACCTCAACCAACGCATGCCCCGCAGGGTACCACGGGCACTATAGGTATTGTTACCCTTGGGCAGAGTTGAACCCAGTCTGCATGTCACGCCTCGAAGGGTACCCTAAACGTGGCAGTCCGCCACATATAATATCAAGGCTTAAGAATGGCTACCTTAGTCATGCGAAAGCCTTAGCATTATATGCAAAGCGTCTAACATGGTAATAGGAGACGCTTTTGGGAAGCATAGTTTAAGCAAGTAAAGATAAACATACAAGAATCCAGAAATAAAGTATATCATATCATTAATAACCAAAGGTCTATTACATAATTTCTTAGGGGCATACCCCCGCTAATCCCATGGATCGTGATAAACTTTATAACATTCAAAATACTACATTAAAGATTTCAAAGGAATTCTAATCTAAGTCTTCGAGTAGATTTCCGCCAAAAGCTTCAATATATAAAACTTACACGGATACGGGGAGACCTCGGGCACAAAAATAGGTGTTCCTGAGAATACAAATATCTATAGGGGTATAAGCTTATGGGCTTAGTGAGTAAATCCCAAAATTCATACTCGAAGAAAATTATCAATCAAGTTTATTACTCAAACATATGAAATGCAGCAACCACGTGAGCATACAAGACATATGACTTTCCGGGAATCATATGTTGAATGAATTACGCCCTTCATTCGGGGTTGCGTATTCAGGCCAATTACAGCCACAACTTTTAAAAACACTTTTATAGATCTTACCGGCTCCTATACGCCATCAAAAACTTGTAGTTATTACAGGCTCCTACTAGCCACCAATTTTGTAGTTTTTACTGGCTCCTACTCACCACTTACATGATATACCGGTTATGTCTACCACCACTATTATACACTTATCCCACCAATTGTATAGTAGTGAATGCAATGTGACTCAACATATGAAGTGCATGAATAATTTTCTTAATTAAAGTCTAGTAGTTACATTTAACTTCTTTTAAGTGATCAATCAATTTCAAACATTTCAAGATATTAATTCACATACATCTTTATTACAAACAAATCGAGTTTCGATATAGTTAGTATTCTTTCAACATATTATCATACACTTCCTTTTGATTTTTCTTAAATTCTAGTGCAACTAATTTTACAAGCACAATCCAAAGTATGAAAAATAACGGGGAATAAACTCACTCAGTCATGATGACACCTTTCTTGTAACGGATGAGTCGTTCGGATTTCCACTAATCGTAATAATCTTCGGGATATGAACAATCCTCCTCGAGATTATCTAAAAGAAAGAAGAATACTTAAGATGAGTATTTCATGAACTTCTTTCTTTAAAGATTCTAATCTTTTCTTAAAATTGCGGTAAAATCGTATAAGGGGAAATTCCAACTTAAAATGGCCATAACTTGCTCATTTAACTCGGAATTTCGCGTATAATATACCGTTTTCTACCTACTCGGAAAGATCTATGCATTTCAAAACTTATTTTCATAAAACCAGGCCATTTGGGTTCTGAAAAGACAGCGACTAGATTTGCCACGAATTTGCAAACACTTGTTTTCCTTCTTGTAAAAAAGCTCATTTGAAAAGATAAATATTTCAATTATTTTGTAAACTTTTGAAAGGTATATATATATTTGCAATGGCTCATAACAAATGTATGAAGTAAATGAAGTTGTCTCAACTTATAAAAAGTAAGGTTTTAAAAGACTTTGAACTTGAGATTCTATTGAATATTTATTTTACTTTTGAAAGATCGTGAGTTATTGAGATGAATATTCTTTTTCTAAATTTAATCTCTCGTAATTTCTTTAATTTCCTGAAGTGTGGTTTTATTTTCTAAACTTGGATTCAAAAGTAGTAAAATGACATTTTTATTTCTTGTAATGATTCCAAAAGAATTTCTACTTCTTGATGAAAGATAAGTTTTCATAAAACCTTTTGTTTATGTAAAAAAAATCATTCCCATGCATGTTCATGGGCTTTTAAGAAATCCATTTTCCATATTTATTTCTTTAGAAAGAATCTTTAATTCAAGAAAACGCTTTCTCATTTATTTTTGTTGAGACAAAAACATTATGTTCATGCATGAATATGAATCATAAGCTATAGAAATATAAAGTAAAATAATAACTTGAAAGCTTAAGTAAATAATAAAGTAAATCAAGTATTGGGACCTTAGCTTCATCAAGTACCCCAGGACTAAGAAAAGACTAGTCCCGAAAAGAAAAGAAAGAGAAATTGTTTTGACTTGATGAGGACAAGTCTAAGACTAGAATGACTAGTCTTAAAATCAACTTGAAATAAATCGCAATAAAGTAAATAAATTGCATGAAAGATAAATAAATTGCAAGATAATGAGCTTATATGCTCTAAATAGTATATATGGCTATATAGATATATTAGATAGTAGTAACATAAAGGAAATATAAAGAACATAAAGGAACATAAAGAGATTGATATTATGAACAAAAACAAAGTATGAACTTATTGTTGCTTTCTTAACCTTTATGGTTTTAGAAAACACACACTAAGCTCATACTAAGTAGATGAACATGAAGAATTCTTTGAGAAATTTCTTACCTAAAGGAAGCTAAACTAAGAAGACTTCTTGAAAGAACTCTTGAGAGAAATTGGAGAGAAATTTTTGTAGAGTAACTTTAGAGAAGAAGTGGTGTGAAAGAAGTGAAGATATGAGGGGGTATTTATAGGAAAATGTGGGAGATAATTTGTGTTAATTAAATAATTGAAAAATAAAAATTGAGGCATCAAGGGGGGGCCGGCGCTACTTTGGGGGAGAGAGAAAATTAATTTTTTTGTTATTTTGTTAATTAAAAGTAAGAAATGAAAGATGTGAATTGTATTGGAAATGAAAATGTGTAAGAAATAGGTGTATGGTTGTAAGAGTAGGTTGTAAGAAAAAGTAGAGATAGATGAATAGTGTAGAATAGTAGAAAATAGTGTAATGTAAAAGTAGACATGACAATTAAATACCGGTAGTAAGAAAATACGCGTATAAAAGCGATATCTGATATTTCTAGCTACCGAAAAATTACGAAATTGATATTTTTGGAAATCTCATATTTTTACGAGTCTAACGGTATATTCGGAATATTTTTCCTATTCCGGGCTTCCGGACACGTTTTTCAAGACTATGTCCGATCGGGTTCAAAGGACACTCGAATTTTGAAAAACTGATATTTTTATAAAACCTATGCTATTACGAACTATTCAACTAATTTTCCCAACTTCGTTTTCTAGGGCTTGAGAAAACGGCAATGCCGGACTTAAGCGGTTACGGTAAACTAGGGTTTGGTTGACTTGGGAAATCCGGTTGACTTCCGATTAGGGTTTAAACTATAATTCGGATCCAAAAATTTCGGGGATTTACAACCTACCCCCTTAAAGAAAGTTTTGTCCTCAAAACTTGAAATTTGCAACTTGAAATTCGTACCTGATTCTTCAAAGAGATTTGGATATTTCTTTCGGATCTCATCCTCGGCTTCCCAAGTAGCCTCTTCTCGCGAATGATTCCTCCATAACACCTTGACATATCGGATTTCCTTGTTTCTCAGCTTTTGAACCTTTTGATCCAGAATTTGAACTGGGTGCTCCTCATAAGTCAAGTTCTCTTTCAGCCTGACTGGTTCAAGCTCCACAATCCGATCAGGGTCGGGGATATGCTTTCTGAGTACTGAGACATGGAAGACATTATGTACTCCCGACAGGTTTGGTGGTAATGCCAAGCGATAAGCCAAATCTCCTACTCGTTCGAGGATTTCGAAAGGTCCGATATACCTTGGGCTTAGCTTTCCTCGAGCCCGTACACGATGAATACTCTTTATCGGATTCACTTTCAGATACACATGATCACCAACGTTAAACTCAAGGATTCGTCGTTTTTTATCTGCCCAACTTTTCTGTCTATCTTGGGCCTCTTTCATCCTTTGCTGAATAATCCTGACTTTATCTGAGGCGTCTTGGATGAGATCTGGTCCAATTGTTAACTTTTCCACATCATCCCAAAATAGAGGCGATCTACACCTTCTTCCATACAAAGCTTCGTACGGTGGCATCTTAATTGTTGAATGATAGCTGTTGTTGTAAGCAAACTCTACCAAAGGTAGGTGTACTTCCCAGCTTCCTTTGAATTCCATAACACAAGCTCTTAACATGTCTTCCAAGGTCTGGATAGTTCGCTCTGATTGTCCATCAGTTTGTGGATGATAAGCTGTACTGAAATGTAACTTGGTTCCCATACACTTCTGAAGGCTCATCCAGAATTTTGACACGAATCGAGGATCGATCCGATACAATCCCTGCTGGAACTCCATGCAGTCTCACAATCTCCTTACATATCCGGGCCAACTTTTCCATCGAGTAGGTCATGTTGATGGGGATGAAGTGTGCTGACTTGGTGAGTCGATCCACAATTACCCATATAGCATCATATCCGGCTGATGTTCGGGGCAATCCACATACGAAATCCATGGTAATTTGGTCCCATTTCCATTCTGGTATGGTCAATGGTTTCAAAAGTCCTCCTGGCCTTTGGTGTTCAATCTTTACTTGTTGACATATGGGACACTTCATTACGAATTCAGCTACGTCCTTTTTCATACCATTCCACCAAAAGCGACTCTTAAGGTCTTGGTACATCTTGGTACCACCGGGGTGCATGGTATATCCCGAGTTATGTGCCTCATCATAATTTCCTTTTTCATCTCCTCATCATTCGGTACACATAATCTCCCTTTCATTCTTACTACATCTCCTCATCTATCTCAAAATCATCATACTTTCCTCCTTGTATCTCACTTTTCAACTTTTGTATGACTTCATCATATCGCTGAGATTCTTTGATTCTTTCTATCAGAGTTGGCTCCATTACCAAATGGGAAATTTCTATTTCCGTGCTTTGCCCTACAAATTCGATGCTCAATCTCTCGAATTCTTTTATAAGTTCTTTTTGAGTTGTGAGCATGGCTGCAACTTCTCCATGGTTCTTCCGACTCAAAGCGTCTGCTACCGCATTCACTCTTCCAGGGCAATAATTTATTCCAAGATCATAGTCTTTGATCAACTCCAACCATCTCCTTTGCCTCATATTCAATTCCTTTTGTGTAAATAAATACTTGAGGCTCTTATGGTCCGTATAAATCTCGCATCTCTGTCCATATAGGTAGTGCCTCCAAAGCTTGAGAGCAAAGACAACTGCGGCTAACTCAAGATCATGGTCGGGTAATTTTGTTCATGCGGCCTCAACTGCCGTGAAGCATAAGCAATTACTTTCCCTTCTTGCATAAGCACGCATCCTAAGCCATTTCTTGACGCATCACTATGGACGGTATATGGTTTTTCCGGATCAGGTAAGGTTAAAATCGGAGCAGATACCAACCGTTGCTTTAACTCTTGGAAACTTTGTTCCCTCTTCTCATTCCAAATGAATCTTTCATTCTTCTGGGTCAACTGAGTTAGTGGCTTAGCTATTTTTGAGAAATCTTGCACAAACTTCCTGTAATAGCCAGCTAATCCAAGAAAACTTCTAATCTCAGTCACCGTCCTTGGTTGTTTCCATTCCATTACGGCCTTAATCTTTTCAGGATCTACTGATATTCCTTTCCCTGAGATAACATGTCCTAGAAAAGATATTTGGTCCAACCAAAAGTCACACTTGGATAATTTGGCATATAGCTTGTGCTCCCTTAAGGTTTGTAATGCCATTCTCAGATGTTCTTTGTGTTGCTCCCGTGTTTTAGAATAGACCAAAATATCATCAATGAAGACAATCACGCATTTATCCAAGAGCGGCTTATACACCCGATTCATCAAGTCCATGAAAGCAGCTGGTGCATTAGTCAATCCAAAGGGCATGACCATGAACTCATAGTGTCCATACCGAGTTCTAAAAGCGGTCTTTGACACATCCTCTGGTTTTATCCTCAGCTGGTGGTATCCAGATCTCAAATCAATGCGTGAGAATACACTTGCTCCTTGTAGTTGGTCAAAGAGATCGTCAATCCTTGGCAATGGATACTTATTCTTTATAGTGACCTTATTGAGTTCTCGATAGTCAATACACAACCTCATCGATCCATCCTTCTTCTTTACGAATAATACCGGAGCTCCCCAAGGCGAGACACTTGGTCTAACAAATCCTTGGTCAAGCAATTCTTGTAATTGCTTCTTAAGTTCCTTGAGCTCAACAGGTGCCATTCGGTATGGTGCCTTGGATATAGGTTCTGTTTTTGGCATCAAATCGATCTCAAAATCGATTTCTCGTTTTGGGGGTAACCCAGGCAATTCTTCTGGAAAAACATCAGAGAATTCATTAACGATGGGGATGTCGTCAATGTTGGGTCTTTCCTTATCCTCCTCCGTACTTCCCACATAACTTTCAACTCCTTCCTCAACCTCTTCAATTACCTCGAACGAACTTAACTCCAAACTTTTAGAAGTTGCGGATTCTCCCAAAAATGTAGCTTTCTTCCCGTCTTGTCCCATGAATTCCACCTTTTTATTTCTACAATCTACCTTTGCTTCCACCATGGACAACCAACTCATTCCGAGAATCACTTCGTATTTGCTGATTTCTATTACTATAAGATCGGTAGTTGTTTCATGGCCTTGTATCTTCATGGGGCAATTCCTTATTACTTCTTTGGTAGTCACCACACTACCGGTGGGGGTTTTTATACGAAAACTTGTTGTGTTGTGGTGATAGGTAAACCGGTCTTCAAGGCTACTACTAGGGCAACAAAGGAATGTGTTGCACCGGTATCGAAGAGGGTATAAGCGGTTAGGTCCCCTATTTGTATGGTTCCTGCGTTCAAGGCGTGTGTTACTATTCTTATTGTCCTTATAAGGTTCCCTAGACATCTATTATTTCCAACATACATCATAACTTTATACTCAACAGATATCAAAACAGACATATATTTTAAAGGTTGAGGCTAACCTGTAACCAAGCTATAGTCATACTCCTCTCCATGGTCCAGGGCAGCCAACTCTACTCCTTCTTCGGCATCCTCCTCGCAGACCCATTGCCCTTCAAGGTTGTAAATTCTCAGCCCATGCATAGATGATGCCGAGCGACTTCCGCTTCCATTCCCACTCCTTGTCGGGGCAAGTCCTCCTGAAGATCCAACAGGTCGATTTGTTGTGAGATTTCTTTGGGGACACTCGTTGGCAAAATGTCCCATTTGCTTACATACGAAACAAGTCGTAGAAGCTTTCTTTGGGCAATCCGGAATCTTATGGCTCGGGTCACCACAGAAATAACATTTGTTCTGGAGAAGGGGGCATCTCTTCGGATAGTGCGCCCCTTTGCATTTCCAACAACTTACTGCTGCCTTGGAATTATCCTTTTGTCCACCGAAATTTCCCTTAAAGTTGCTAATTGGTTTAAACCTCTTAGAAGGGAAATTGGAGCTCGTTCCTGGTTGAAATTTCCTTCCAAACACATGCACTTTCTTCTCAGAAGTCCCAGCTTTCCTTTTCTTGGCCCCTTCAACAATTCTTGCTCTTTCAACCAATTCTCTGAAGGTACGGATGTCAAACTCTTCTAACCGCATCCTTAAGTCCTCATCTAACCCATTCAGGAACACTTGTCGTTTCAGCTCCTCACTATACTTATAAGAATCCGGAGCATACTGCAGGAGTCGGCTGAATTCCGTCTCATATTGTTCTATGGATTTTCCTTTCTGGGATATGTGCAAGAAATCCGCACTATACCTTACTCTTAAACTTCCAGGGAAATAATTTTCCAGAAACTCATTCCGAAACATATCCCAGGTGATAGGTGGCGGCAATTCCCTACTCTTGGACTCCCACCAGACGCGGGCATAAACCTCAACATATAGTACCATAGCTTATTCGAAGATGATGAGGAACTTCATAGGCGGCAAAAGATCGTTCTATGCGCGAGCCAATCTTCAGCTTCATCTGGTTTCCCAAAAGCTCCGTCAAAGTAACGGTTACTTTTGATAAAATCTGGGAGTGAAGTTCTGTATGGTCGAGGTGGTGGCGGAGGCGGCAGGGGTGCTGTATGTGATTGAGCATCAGGTGCTGCTGGTCCATGTACAGATGCTTGGGGTGCTTGCTGGGGTGGTGCTTGTGCTGGTGCCTGAGGTGGCATATTCCTCTGTTGTTGTTGAACTAACACATTAAGAAGCTGTGTTAACTGACCCAGAGTGGCTTGGAGATTGCCTTGCTGGTCTGGGGCAGGAGCCACAGGGGGCACTTCTGGTTGGTTAACTTCCTCAGGCGGGTTATTCGATGCCTGCCTCATCCTGGTCGTCCCCTTCTAGGTCGGCTGTTTTAATCGTTTACGTAAATACTAGATTATTAAGTCTTTTACATACTAAGTTACGGAAATTGCGGAAATTTTCAAAGAATTATACATGTAAAGAGAAATATCACACAAGAGAAGTTTAAGCAACTAAATCAAGAGAAGAAATTTGTTTAAACCAAAATATTTAATTAAAAAGCATAGAAGGGAATAAAATCTTATAAAGAAATCAAGGTTTACAAAAGAAATACAACAAATATTAAACACTTTTTTGAAAACATAAATTAAACTACTAATCGATCCTATATCCTAAGTCGATCTGGTTACAAAATTCTTGTTGGACACATGGGATTGCTCATGTGGATCCTTCCTTCTTTCTTTGATCTTTTCTTGCTGGTGAGGGAGTTGCATTACGGTGGTTGTGTCTAGAAGTCGTCCTTAGCCACCTCAGCTACGAACAGCTTCAAGTTGCTTCGATCCATCATTCTCTTTTTCCTTTGCGGGAGGGTTGATTTCTAGACGTGGTTGGCTCCCGTTGATCAAACTTCGTCTGCGCTGCATGCTCCTCATCGGATACTTCCGTCACTTCTTTCTCGATCAAGTTTCTTACGCGAGATCGTCTTTGATTCGGGATATTCTCATCAGGCCATTTGAAATCTTGACTGGCTTTACGTTGGTTGGAAATATCCTTATCTCGTCCATGATCTGCTGGCTCATCATGGGCATAGATATATAATCGGCGTATGGAATTCCAAGTTCAAAAATCGGGAAAACTGAACGTCTATCACTTCGGGAAGTGAACTTAGCTTCTTAGAGTGTAGAGTTGTGGTTGTAATGGCACGTGGGCCGTTCCCTTACCGTAAGGAAACTTCTAAGTTAGTCCAATAGGGAAAACTCCTTACATAGGCTTCTTACTTTTAACCGATAGTCCACAAGGGTTTCACCATTTCTTAAGTTCAAACATTGGGCCTTAACTCTAACTTCACCAAGAGTAAACTATAAAGGACAAGGGAGGTCATTAATTCTCCTTTTTGAGAATTTCTAAACTTGTCTAATCCTATCTAAGTCCTTTCGTAAACATATCTATCTTTTTCTATTCTAGATTTATTCCTATTACCTTTATTTCTATAAACTTGTTGCTCTGATACCAACTTAAACTGTCACGCCCCGAAGGGTACCCTAAACGTGGCAGTCCGCCACATATAATATCAAGGCTTAAGAATGGCTACCTTAGTCATGCGAAAGCCTTAGTATTATATGTAAGGCGTCTAACACGGTAATAGGAGACGCTTTTGGGAAGCATAGTTTAAGCAAGTAAAGATAAACATACAAGAATCCAGAAATAAAGTATATCATATCATTAATAACCAAAGGTCTATTACATAATTTCTTAGGGGCATACCCCCGCTAATCCATGGATCGTGATAAACTTTATAACATCCAAAATACTACATTAAAGATTTCAAAGGAATTCTAATCTAAGTCTTCGAGTAGATTTCCTCCAAAAGCTTCAATATATAAAACTTACACGGATACGGGAAGACCTCGGGCACAAAAATAGGTGTTCCTGAGAATACAAATATCTATAGGGGTGTAAGCTTATGGGCTTAGTGAGTAAATCCCAAAATTCATACTCGAAGAAAATTATCAATCAAGTTTATTATTCAAACATATGAAATGCAACAACCACGTGAGCATACAAGACATATGACTTTCCGGGAATCATATGTTGAATGAATTACGCCCTTCATTCGGGGTTGGGTATTCAGGCCAATTACAGCCACAACTTTTAAAAACACTTTTATAGATCTTACCGGCTCCTATACGCCATCAAAAACTTGTAGTTATTACAGGCTCCTACTAGCCACCAATTTAAGTAGTTCTTACTGGCTCCTACTCGCCACTACATGATATACCGGTTATGTCTACCACCACTATTATACACTTGTCCCACCAATTGTATAGTAGTGAATGCAATGTGACTCAACATATGAAGTGCATGAATAATTTCTTTAATTAAAGTCTAGTAGTTACATTTAACTTCTTTCAAGTGATCAATCAATTTCAAACATTTCAAGATATTAATTCACATACAACTTTATTACAAACAAATCGAGTTTCGATATACTTAGTATTCTTTCAACATATTATCATACACTTTTTTGATTTTTCTTAAATTCTAGTGCAACTAATTTTACAAGCACAATCAAGAGTATGAAAAATAACGGGGAATAAACTCACTCAGCCATGATGACACCTTTCTTGAAACGGATGAGTCGTTCGGGATTTCCACTAATCGTAATAATCTTCGGGATATGAACAATCCTCCTCGAGATTATCTAAAGAAAGAAAAAATACTTAAGATGAGTATTTCATGAACTTCTTTCTTGAAGATTCTAATCTTTTCTTAAAATCGCGGTAAAATCGTATAAGGGGAAATTCCAACTTAAAATGGCCATAACTTGCTCATTTTAACTCGGAATTTTGCGTATAATACCGTTTTCTACCTACTCGGAAAGATCTATGCATTTCTAAACTTATTTTCATAAAACTAGGCCGTTTGGGTTCCGAAAAGACAGCGACCAGATTTGCCACGAATTTGCAAACACTTGTTTTCCTTCTTGTAAACAAAGCTCATTTGAAAAGATAAATATTTCAATTATTTTGTAAACTTTTGAAAGGTATATATATATTTGTAATGACTCATAACAAATGTATGAAGTAAATGAAGTTGTCTCAACTTATAAAAAGTAAGGTTTTAAAAGACTTTGAACTTGAGATTCTATTGAATATTTATTTTACTTTTGAAAGATCTTGAGTTATTGAGATGAATATTCTTTTTCTAAATTTAATCTCTGTAATTTCTTTAATTTCCTAAGTGTGGTTTTATTTTCTAAACTTGGATTCAAAAGTAGTAAAATGACATTTTTATTTCTTGTAATGATTCCAAAAGAATTTCTACTTCTTGATGAAAGATAAGTTTTCATAAAACCTTTTGTTTATGTAAGAAAAATCATTCCCATGCATGTTCATGGGTTTTTAAGAAATCCATTTTCCATATTTATTTCTTTAGAAAGAATCTTTAATTCAAGAAAACACTTTCTCATTTATTTTTGTTGAGACAAAAACATTATGTTCATGCATGAATATGAATCATAAGCTATAGAAATATAAAGTAAAATAATAACTTGAAAGCTTAAGTAAATAATAAAGTAAATCAAGTATTGGGACCTTAGCTTCATCAAGGTACCCCGGGACTAAGAAAAGACTAGTCCCGAAAAGAAAAGAAAGAGAAATTGTTTTGACTTGATGAGGACAAGTCTAAGACTAGAATGACTAGTCTTAAAATCAACTTGAAATAAATGCATAAAGTAAATAAATTGCATGAAAGATAAATAAATTGCAAGATAATGAGCTTATATGCTCTAAATAGTATATATGCTATATAGATATATTAGATAGTAGTAACATAAAGGAAATATAAAGAACATAAAGGAACATAAAGAGATTGATATTATGAACAAAAACAAAGTATGAACTTATTGTTGCTTTCTTAACCTTTATGGTTTTAGAAAACACACACTAAGCTCATACTAAGTAGATGAACATGAAGAATTCTTGAGAAATTTCTTACCTAAAGGAAGCTAAACTAAGAAGACTTCTTGAAAGAACTCTTGAGAGAAATTGGAGAGAAATTTTTGTAGAGTAACTTTAGAGAAGAAGGGTGTGAAAGAAGTGAAGGTATGAGGGGGTATTTATAGGAAAATGTGGGAGATAATTGTGTTAATTAAATAATTGAAAAATAAAAAATTTGAGGATAAGGAGGGGGCCGGCGCATTTGGGGAGAGAGGGAAAAATTAATTTTTTTGTTATTTTGTTAATTAAAAGTAAGAAATGAAAGATGTGAATTGTATTGGAAATGAAAATGTGTAAGAAATAGGTGTATAGGTTGTAAGAGTAGGTTGTAAGAAAAAGTAGAGATAGATGAATAGTGTAGAATAGTAGAAAATAGTGTAATGTAAAAGTAGACATGACAATTAAATACCGGTAGTAAGAAAATACTCGTATAAAAGCGATATCTGATATTTCTAGCTACCGAAAAATTACGAAATTGATATTTTTGGAAATCTAATATTTTTACGAGTCTAACGGTATATTCGGAATATTTTTCCTATTCCGGGCTTCCGGACACGTTTTTCAAGAGCTATGTCCGATCGGATTCAAAGGACACTCGAATTTTGAAAAACTGATATTTTTATAAAACCTATGGCTATTACGAACTATTGCAACTAATTTTCCCAACTTCGTTTTCTAGGGCTTGAGAAAACGGTAATGCCGGACTTAAGCGGTTACGGTAAACTAGGGTTTGGTTGACTCTGGGAAATCCGGTTGACTTCCGATTAGGGCTTAAACTATAATTTGGATCCAAAAATTTCGGGGATTTACATTGCAAACTTTAGGATTCGAACCCCAGACCTAAGGCTTTTGCATGCCCCGCAGGGTACCACGGGCACTATAGGTATTAGTTATAATAGTTTATAATAGCTATAGGTTACGTAAAAATATCAGTTTTGCAAAATTCAAGTGTCCTTAGTGCCCTATCGAATACAGTTCTCGAAAAACGTGTTCCGAAGCTCGGAGTAGGAAAAATATTCCGAATATACCATTAGACTAGTAAAAATATAAGGTTTTCAAAAATATCAATTTCGTAATTTTTCGGTTGCTAAAAATATCAGATATCGCTTTTATACGCGTATTTTCTTACTACCGACATTAAATTGTCATGTCTAATTTTACATTACACTATTTTCTACTATTCTACACTATTCATCTATCTCTACTTTTTCTTACAACCTACTCTTACAAACCATACACCTATTTCTTACACATTTTCATTTCCAATACAACTTCACATCTTTCATTTCTTACTTTTAATTAACAAAAAATTAAAATTTTCCTCTTCCCATGCATGAAAGTAGTGCTGGCCCCCCTCCATAATGCCTCAAATTATTTTATTTTTCATTTATTTAATTAACACAAATTACCTCCCACATTTTCCTATAAATAACCTCTCATACCTTCACTTCTTTCACACTTCTTCTTTACTAAAGTAACTCTTTCAAAATCGCTCAAGAATTCTCTCCAAGAAGTTCTTACAAGAAAGCTCTCTTTAGTTTCTTCTTTTAGGTAAACTTCTTCAAGAAATTCCTATGTTCATCTACTTAGTATGAACTTGGTGTGTGTTTTCTAAAACCATGAAGGTTAAAAAAGCAACAATAGGTTCATACTTTGTTTTTGTTCATAATCTCAACTCCTTTATGTTCCTTTATGTTTCTTTATGTTCATAACTATCTAAATATCTATATAGCTATATATATTATTTAGAGCGTATAAGCTCATTGTCTTGCAATTTATTTATCTTTCACGCAATTTATTTACTTCATTACAATTTATTTATTACAAGTTGTTTTTAAGACTAGTCATTAGTCTTAGACTTGTCCTCATCAAGTCAAAACAATTCCTTTTCTTTTCTTTTCTTTTTGGGGACTAGTCTTTTCTTAGTCCGGGGTACCTTGATGAAGCTAAGGTCCCAATACTTGATTTACTTTCTCACTTACTTAATCTTTCAAGTTATTATGTTCCTTTATATTTCTATAGTTTATGATTCATATTCATGCATGAACATAATGTTTTTGTCTCAACAGAATAAATGAGGAAATGTTTTCTTAACTAAAGGTTCTTTTTAAATAAATATGGAAAATGGATTTCTTAAAATTCATGAACATGCTTGGAAATGACTTTTCTTAAATAAACAAAAGGTTTTATGAAAACTTATCTTTCATCAAGAATTAGAAATTCTTTTAGGATCATTACAAGAAACAAAAAATATCATTTATTACTTTTAAAAGTTGTTGGAATCTAAGATTAGAAAATAAAAACCACTCCTTAGGAATTTAAAGTAACCACAAGAGATTAAATTTAGAAAAAGGAATATTCATCTCAAATAACTCAAGATCTTTTCAAAAGTAATATGAATATTTCAACAAATCTTAAGTTCAACATCTTTTAAACTTTACTTTTTTCATAAGTTGAGACAACTTCATTTACTTCATCCCATTGTTATGAGTCAATATATATATATGCATATATCTTTCAAAAAGTTTACAAAATAATTGAAATATTCATCTTTTCAAATGAGCCTTGTTTACAAGAAGGAAAACAAGTTTTTGCAAATTCGTGGCAAATCTGGTCGCTGTCTTTTCGGAACCCAAACAACATAGTTTTATGAAAATAAGCTTAGAAATGCGTAGATATTTTCGAGTAGGTAGAAAACGGTATATTATACACGAAATTCTGAGTTAAAATGAGCAAGTTATGGCCATTTTAAGTTGGAATTTCCCCTTATACTATTTTACCGCGATTTTAAGAAAAGTTAGAATCTTCAAGAAGAGAAATTTCATGAAATACTTATTTTGGGTATTCTTCTTGATTAGATAATCTCGAGGAGCATTTTTCGTATCCCGAGGATTATTATGATTAGTGGAAATCCCGACTGACTCATCCATTTCAAGAAAGGTGTCATCATGGCTGAGTGAGTTTACTCCACGTTATTTTTTTCATATTCTTGATTGTGCTTGTAAAATTAGTTGCACTAGAATTCAGGTAAAATCAAAAGGAAGTATATGATAATATATTGAAAGAATACTAAGTATATCGAAACTCAATTTGTTTGTAATAAAGTTGTATGTGCATTAATATCTTGAAGTGTTTGAAATTGGTTGATCACTTGAAAGAAGTTAAATGTAACTACTAGACTTTAATTAATAAATTATTCATGCACTTTATATATTGAGTCACATTTCATTCACTACTATACAATTGGTGGGATAAGTGTATAATAGTGGTGGTAGGCAGAACCAGTATATCATGTAAGTGGCGAGTAGGAGCCGGTAAAAACTACAAAAAAATTGGTGGTTAGTAGGAGCCTGTAATAACTACAAGTTTTTAATGGCTTATAGGAGCCGGTAAGATCTATAAAAGTGTTTTTAAAAGTTGTGGCTGTAATTGGCCTGAATACAGAACCCCGAATGAAGGGCGTAATTCATTCAACATATGATTCCCAGAAAGTCATATGTCTTGTATGCTTACGTGGTTGTTGCATTCCATATGTTTGAATAATAAACTTGGTTGATAATTTACTTTGAGTATGAATTTTGGGATTTACTCACTAAGCCCATAAGCTTACACCCCTATAGGTATTTGTATTCTCAGGAACACCTATTTTTTTGTACCCGAGGCCTCCCCGTATCCGTGTAAGTTTTATATATTGAAGCTTTTGGAGGAAATCTACTCGAAGACTTAGATTAGAATTCCTTTGAAATCTTTAATGTAGTATTTTGTATGTTGTAAAGGCTATCACGATCCTTGGGATTAGCGGGGGTATACCCCTAAGAAATTATGTAATAGACCTTTGGTTATTAATGATCTAATATCTTTTATTTCTGGATTCTTGTATGTTCATTTTTACTTGCTTAAACTATATTTCCCAAAAGCGTCTCCTATTACCGTGCTAGACGCCTTACATATAATACTAAGGCTTTCGCATGACTAAGATAGCCATTCTTAATCTTTGATATTATATGTGGCGGACTGCCACGTTTGGGGTACCTTTCGGGGCATGACAAATTCTAACTTAAAATGGCCATAACTTGATCATTTTAACTCAGAATTGCGCATATAATATACAGTTTTCTACCTATTTAGAAAGATCTATCAATTTCTAAAACTATTTTCATCAAACTAAGTCATTTGAGTTCTGAAATAGTGGTGATCAGATTCACCACGAATGTTTACAAAATTTGAATTCCTTCTTTTAAAAAGACTCATATCAAAGAGATAGATATTATAATAGTTTGCAAAACCTTTGAAATATATTTACATATACTTATTGACTCATATCAAATGTATAAAACTAATGAAGTTGTCTCAAATCATAAATTTTTTGTAATAGTAAAGTTTTGGAAAAGTGAAACTTTTGAAAATTCCTCTTATTTTCTCAAGTTATTTTAAATTAGTATGTTTTCTTTTTCTTAATTTCATTTCCTTAGTCTTTTTATATTGCCAAAGAATGATTTTATTTTCTAAGCTTAGTTTCTAATGCTTTTTGAAAACGATTCTATATTTGTAGAAATAATTTCCTTGGTTATTAAGGTCATTCCATTTTTAAAAAAAGAAACTCTTGGTGTTTCTCAACTAGTATTTGATGAAAAAGTAAAGTTTAGTAAAACTTTTGTTTGCTTAAGAAATTCTTTCCATGTTATGTATGTTTTGTAAAAATTCCTATGAACTCCTCTAGATTTCTTAGAAAAGTTTGTTAAGATAAATTCCTAAGTTTTTGTGAAAAATTACTTCCTACTTTTTATTTTTAGAGAAGAATCTCTATTTTAAGAAAACTTTTATTTATTTATCTTGTTGATACAAAATCAATATGTTCATGCATGATTTATGAATCATAAAATGATAAGAACATAAGAAAGATATAATAGTTAAAGAAATAAGCTAATAAAGAATATCAAGTATTGGAACCTTAGCTTCATCAAGGTATCCCAGAACTAAGAAAAGACTAGTCCCAAAAAGAAAAAGAAAATGTTTTGACTTGATGAGGACAAGTCTAAGACTAGTCTTAAAAACAACATGAAAATAAATAAATTGCAAGGTAATAAATAAATTGCAAAACAAAGGAGCTTATATGCTCTAAAAGATATATATAGCTACATAGATATATTTAGTTAAATACTTAAAAGCAACATAAAAGAAATTAGATTCATGAACAAAAACAAAGTATGAACTTATTGTTGCTTTCTTTAACCTTCATGGTTTAGAAAACAAACACTAAGCTCATACTAAGTAAATGAACACTTTAGAAAGCTAAAATTATTATCTATAGAAGAAGTAGAAACTAAAGAGAACTTGAGAGAGTTTATGGAGAGATTTTTAGAAGTAAGTTTAGTGTATGAAAAGTGTGAAAGAAGTGAAAGGAAGAGAGGATATTTATAGGAAAATGTGGAAGGAAATTTGTATTAATTAAATAAATGAAAAATAAACAAATAGAGAAGAGGAAGAGAGGGGGCCAGCGCAACTTTGAAGAAAAGAGAAGAGAAAATTTTATTTTTTTATATCTTTGTTAATGAAAAGTAAGATATGAACGATGTGAAGTTGTATTGGAAATGAAAATTGTAAGAGAATAGGGGTATGGTATGTAAGAGTAGGTTGTAAGAAAAAGTAGAGATAAATAAATAGTGTAGAATAGTAGTAAATGGTGTACTGTAAAGTATACATGACAATTTAAGTACCAGTAGTAAGAAAATACATGTATAATTGCGATATCTAATATTTTAATTGCCGAAAAATTACGAAACTGATATTTTTGAAATCCTTATATTAAATCGGTCCTATCAGTGTTATCGAAACATTTTTATTATTCCGGGCTCTAGGATGCGATTTTCGAGAACTGATCTCGTTTGAGTCTGAAGGACACTCGGATTTCACAAATCTGATATTTTTATGTAACCTAAAGCCATTACGAACTATTACCACTGATTATTCCAACTTCGTTTCCTAGGGCTAAAGAAAACGGGAAAGCCAGATCTAAAATCTAGGGTTTATACTAGACTTTTGTTGACCTTTAGGGTTTTGATTGACTTTTAATTCTAAGATCAAACTTAAAATTAACCAAAAACTTTAGGGGTTTACATTTAAATTATAGGCCTTAATAATATATCAAAACATAAAAAGATCATATTTCAGAGAAATTCATTCATTTCAAAACCGATCGGGATCTGTTCTCGAAAACCCATCATCGAGACTCGAAAATAGAAAAATATTATATATGGCTCTTTAGAACCGAAATTTAATAAGGAATTCAAAAATATAATTATATGAATTTTTCGGTTTAAAAAAAAAATCACAGTTATAGCCTTTTTATCATATTTTTATTACTACTGGTAATTTAATTGTCTAATCTACTTTTTGATTTCTATCATACTATTCAGTAAGTACAACCACCCATACCCTATTCTTGCATTCTTACAACCTATTCTTACAACCTTAGATCATTTCCTTAAAATTTACTTTTTCAATACTTTTTATTGCTTAAAATATCTAATTAAATTTGAATTTTATTGCACAAAATAAACTCACATCTCTCTCTCTCTTCCTAAGCTAGAACTGGCAACCCCCCTCCCTTGTCCTCTCTCTCATTTTGTGTAATTTTTCTTCTTTATTTAATCATACAAAACCCTAATTCTTTTTCTATATAATCTCTCTTTTACCTTTCACTTTTTCACTTTCTCTCTTTTCTCACAAAATCAAACTTTTAGAAAAAGTTTTGTCTCCCTCTCTTCCCTCTCTTTGCTGTGAGCCTCCCCCTCCCTCACACACACACATACAATTTTTCTTCAAGTTTTTCTTACTCCAAACACTATATAAGTAATAGATCTTGACCCTACCACAATAAAACATGTAATGGCAAGATCATACATGTCACGCCCCGAAGGGTACCTTAAACGTGGCAGCCCACCACATATAATATAAGACTTAAGAATGACTGCTTCAGTCACACGAAAGTCTTAGTATTACATATAAGGTGTATAGCACGGCAATAGGAGACGCTTTTGGGAAGCATAGTCTAAGCAAGTAAAAATGAACATACAAGAATCCAGAAATAAAATATATTATAGAATTAATAACCAAAGGTCTATTACATGATTTCTTAGGGGCATACCCCTGCTAAATCTCAAAGATCGAAATAGTCTTTACAATATTTAAATACTACATTAAAGATTTCAAAGGAATTCTAATCTAAATCTTCAAATAGATTTCCTCCAAAAGCTTCAAAAGAATACTTACGTAGATATGAGGAGACTTCGAGTACAAATAGGTGTTCCTAAAAATGCAAATACCTATAGGGGCGTAAGCTTATGGTCTTAGTGAGTAAATCCCAAAAATTCATACTCGAAGTAAAATATCAACCAAGTTTATCAGTCAAGCAAATGGAATGTAACAAACATATGAGCATACAAGACATATGACTTTTCGGAAATCATATGTTGAATGAATTACACCCATCAATCGGGTTAGGTATTCAGGCCAATTACAGCCACGACTTTTAAAACACTTTTATAGATCTTACCGGCTCCTATACACCATCAAAAACTTGTAGTTATTATAGGCTCCTACTAGCCACCAATTTATGTAGTTATTACCGACTCCTACTTGCCACTTACATGATATACCAATTATGTCTACCACTACTATTATACACTTGTCCCACCAATTGTATAGTAGTGAATGAAATGTGACTTAAAATATGAAGTGCATGCATAATTTCTTAATTAAAGTCTAGTAGTTATATTTAACTTCTTTCAAGTAAGCAACCAATTTCAAACACTTCAAGATATTAATGTACATGCAACTTTATTACAAACAAATCATGTTTCGACATACTTAATATTCTTTCAACATATTATCATACAACTTCCATTTGATTTTGCCTAAATTCTAATGCAACTAAATTTACAAACACGATCATAAGTATGAAAAATAACGGGGAGTAGACTCACTCAGCCATGATGACACATTTCTTGAAGTGGATGAGTCGTTCGGGATTTCCACTAATCTTAGTAATCTTTGGGATATGAACAATCCTCCTCGAGATCACCTAATCAAGAAGAACACCCAAAATGAGTATTTCTTTTTTATTCTATGGTACTAATAAGGAACTATGTCATAAGATCATTAAAATTTATATAGAGAGAAATTCTATTTTAAAATAGCTATAACTTGGTCATTTTAACTCAGAATCGCGCATATAATATACTGTTTTCCACCTATTCGAAAAGATCTATCCAATTCTAAAATTATTTTCATCAAACTAAGTCGTTTAAGCTCCGAAACTGTGGTAATCAGATTCACCATGAATTTTACCAAACTTACTTTCTTCTTTTTATAAAACTTGAATCAAAGAGATAGATATTATAATAGTTGTAAGACCTTTAAAAAGTATATATACATATTTGTTTACTCATATTAAATGCATGAAATCAATGAAGTTGTCTCAACTATAAATTTTTGGTAAAAGTAAAGTTTTCTAAAACTTTAGAAAAGTAAAACTTTTGAAATTTTCCTCTTAGTTTGCTTAGAACTTTCTCATGTCATTTTGAAAGGGGTATTGTCTTTTCCTTAATCTTTTTAAATTTCGAAAGAATGATTTTCCATTTTCTAAATTCCTTATAGCTTAGTTTCTAATTCTTTTGAAAGTAGTAAAAATTTTAAAGAAGTGATTTGATCATTAATCTTATTTTTTTTAAGATCATTTTATTTTTATAAAAGGGGATTTCTTGGTCTTTACCCAACTAATCTATTCAAAGTATTGATAAAAAATGAAGTTTCGTAAAACTTTTGTTAAATCAAGAATTCTTTTCCATTTTATGACTTTGTAAAGTGTATATATGTATCGTATAAAAATTCCTATGTTTATAATGAACTCCTCTAGAAAAAAGATTTACGATAAATTCCTAAGTTTTTATGAAAAATTACTTCCTTCATAACAACATTGATTTTTAGATATGAACTTCTATTTTAAGAAAACTTTTTCCTTCTTTAACTTGTTGAGACAAAATATATATGTTCATGCATGATCATGAAATATAATTATGAAAACATAGGAAAA
Source organism: Combretum micranthum (assembly GCA_024138025.1). NCBI lineage: Eukaryota > Viridiplantae > Streptophyta > Magnoliopsida > Myrtales > Combretaceae > Combretum > Combretum micranthum. Next base: position 821,730 of record JAMXBD010000163.1, read on the forward strand.
ACATAATGGTAATAAAATAAGCAAGTAAAGAAATATATCAAGTATTGGGAACCTTAGCTTCATCAAGGTATTCCGGGACTAAGAATGGATTAGTCTCGAAAGAAAAATAAGAAAAGAAAGCAAATATGTTGTTTTGACTTGATGATGACAAGTCTAAGACTAGAGACTAGTCTTAAAATAGCATGAAGTAAATAAATAAATTGCATTACTTGGAAGTAAATAAATAACAATGAGCTTATATCTCTAAAGATTATATATTAGTACATAATTATATCTAGTTACATATATATAAAGGATTAACATGAAATCAAAATATGAGCAAAAATAAAATAACAACATAGAAATACATGAATATAATTTCATGAACAAGAACAATACATGAATATAGTGTAGCTTCCATAACATTAAGTTTAGGAAACTCACACCATGATCATGTAAAGTTACATGACATGGTAAGAGAAATCTTAAAGAAAATTTCTTACCTAAAGGTTTTGTAGAAGAAGAAGGTTTTGTGAGAGAATTTTGAGAGTTTTGGGATAGTAATTGAGAGGGGATTTGGAGAGAGTTTTGGGAGTGAAATTTATGAGTAGAAGATGTGTGAATGAAGTGAAAGAGGAAGGGGGTATTTATAGGAAAATGTGGAGTGATTTTTGAGTGATTTAATTAAAAAAAATTGAAATAAAATAGAGGAAGAGAGGGAGGGATTTGCGCCAGCCAAGGGAGAAGAGAATTTTTTTGGATTTTTGTGTATTAAAAGTAATAATTGTAAAATAGATATGATATAAAGTTATGAGAAAGGTAAAAAGTAAAGATAATAGGTTATGGTGTTGTAAGTGTAGGTGTTAGAAAAAGTAAAGATAGATAAATAGTGTAGCATAGTAATGAATAGTGTGATGTCAAGTAGATGTGATTAGTAAAATATCGGTAGTAAGAAAATAAGCGTATAATTACGATATCTGATATTTTTAATTACCGAAAAATTACAAAACTGATATTTTGAAATCCTTGTATTAAATCGGTCCTATTGGTGTTATCGAATATTTTTATTATTCCGGGATTCGGGACACGATTTTCGAGAACTGATCTCGTTTAAGTCCGAAGGACATTTGGATTTCGCAAATCTAACATTTTTATATAACCTAAAGCTATTATGAACTATTATAACTAATTATTCCAACTTTGTTTTCTAGGACTAAAGAAAACGGGAATGCCGGATCTAAAATCTAGGGTTTGTACTAGACTTTTGTTGACCTTTAGGGTTTCTATTGACTTTTCATTCTAAGATCAAACTTAAAATTAACCGAAAATTTCGAGGATTTACAATACATGTGTGGTTCCACTAGAATCCCCATGAGCTTTATGCCAGGGATGTGGAAACACTTAAGCATGATATTCTTGCAATCACAATATTGTGGATCTTGTTATTTAAGTTGTTTTACTATTATTTTGCTATAATATTGCTTTATGTTGTTCTTATGGATATTTTGTACATATACTATAATATATAGAAAAATATTTTATAAAGAAGGGCAAAGGAATGTCATTTGTTAATTAAGGAGAGGGAAATTTTGGTCATTCCTAATAAATGAGATATATAATAATCATCCCTCACATTTATTATGGTCAACAAATCCTTAAAGATAGTAAATCTTTAATAAATTATGATAAAAGGAAAAAGTTATCACATGTTGAAAAATCAGAGAGTTTTATTGTCCACCTTAGTACTAAGTTAATGGTTTTGTCTATGATCTAGAGATGTTTGAAGAATAGCTTTTAACAAAGGAAAAAATTGGTCTTTAGGCCACCAGCCTATATGTGAAAGCCGCTAGCGTAAAGTTCTCGAACTTTTATGAAATTTGTGAAAGCCAACAAGAAGGCCACCGGTGTAAGGACATAGGCCGCCAGCGTAGGCTTAAAGGCCGTTGGCGTAATTGCCAGCTTACATGCCCGAAATGCTTTATATAAATAGAATTTTAGGGTTCTTATTTCTCATAAGTTCTTCCTTTCTTTTCGACCAGAGAGTGTCTGTTAGGGTTTTGGGAGCGCTTAAGAGGGAAATCTGAAGGAAAACAAGATCTTTGATCCGAGTAAGTTGATCTAATCAAGATTCGTGCAGATTTATATGGAAACAACATCTTTCTCATAGATTTTTATGTTTTTGAAGAGGTTCTTTGAAGAAACCCTAGTTTTTAATTAGGATCTGTTCTATAGGGAATCGATCAAGGAGTAAGATTTGAATCAAGTAAGTTACATTTTATTTATCGTAGATTTAAAATGAAAAGATTATTTTCATCGAATCATGTCTGTTCTTATTAATTTCTCAAATCTAGGGTTTTAGAGGAAGTTGTTTTTTTTTTTTTTTTTTGGAGTTTTTGTCTAATGATAATTGAAGAAAACCTAAGGTTTGGGTTTCATAAAGAATTAAAGGTAAGTTCTTATCCTATAAATCAAAGATTCTATAAAAAGTTCGATTTTATGGAGAAATTTGTCTGTTCTTGTTGATTTCCATATTATTTTGGAGAAAGATCTATTCTATTGGGATTTTGAGGAGTTTGATAGAAGAAGAAGAAGTTGTTGTTGTAGTTTCCATGAAAGGAGATTTGGAGAATTTTCCTGAAATTGAAAAGGTACGACCTTTCCTTGTTTGTTGTATTTGGTTGCAGGTTTAGTTTTCTGATTGTTGCTTATTGGAACAGATATATAAATGAACTTAATTCTATTTGGCTTAATTTGTTTTTCTGGATGTCTTTGTCTTTGACCAGTAAAGACTTGGAAGACAGTGATACTGGTGAGGCACTCTGGTGATTCTTGTGTGTCGTTGTCCCTAGTGGAGTTGCACTTGGAGATGATTCCGGTAGATTTAGGTGATTTGGCAGTATGGCCACGGGTGTTTGGGGAGTACCCATTCACCAACATATGTATATAATTACCTATTTTCAAAGAGTTGGTTGATTTTCTCATGGGATCTAAGTTACTCCAGGTTCGGGACTAATGTACAGTTGTTCTGAACTATGTTGATTTGTTGGCTTAATAAAGATAATAATCTAGTTGTTTGCATTAGATTAAGTTGCATTTGATATATATGTTACATGTGCATATGCATTTGTTTTGTGGATTAGCATACTGGGCGATTTCACTCATTCCTTTCATTTTTCAAGTATAGGTGATGAGGACGTAGTACTTGATTTATCTGATTATGATCGGTACATAGATCATGGGGATGACGATAGCGATCTAGATTACCTTGTTGAGGAATAGATTCAGATATAGATTTATATGAGAAGAATTTTGAGATCATTTACAATATTTTGGAACTATATTAAGAATTTATATATCAAAAAGGATTTTTGAAATTTATGTATTTTGGATTTGTTGGCTTTAGTTTTTCCAACATTGTTTGGATCAATAGGATATTTGAAAAGATTATTATTTACAAGTTTTACAGCATTTGAACTTTCTATTGTATCCTCTAAGAAAGTTATGGAGACTATATTTTATGTGTTTTAAATTGTGGTTTTAGAATGTTATAGCCTTTGCATGTCCTATTTAAGAGAGGACACGTGGCGGGTTGTAATTGCCAATAGGTTAGGGCGTTACATATACTCTTTCATTAAACACATCTACATAGTGTTTATGTTGCATTTGCATCCATGACATGAATAATATAGTAGATCTATTGTTTTCAGTCCATAAATGTCATAGATTTTTGTCTTATGTACATAAAAGACTTGTAGTAGTGTAAACCCCAAAATTTTCAGAATCGGTTTAGCATAAAACCCTAAACCGGAAGTCAAACGAAACCCTAAAAGTCAACAAAACCCTAGTTTACCGTATCAAACTAAATTCGGCATTGCCGTTTTCTTTGGCCCTAGAAAACGAAGTTAGGATAATTAGCTAGAATAGTTCGTAATAACCATAGGTTTCATAAAAATTTCAGTTTCGCGAAATTCGGGTGTCCTTCAAACCCGATCGACATGGTTCTCGAAAAACGTGTCCGGAAGCCCGGAATAGTAAAAATATTCCGAATACACCGTTAGACTCATAAAAATATAAGTCTTCCAAAAATATCAGTTTCGTGATTTTTCGGTAAGCAAAAATAACAGATATAGCTATAATACGCGTATTTTCTTACTACCGGTACTTTAATTATCATATCTACTTTACATTACACTATTCATTACTATTCTACACTATTCTTTTATTTCTACATTTTCTTACACCTATTCTTACACTCTACATAACCAATAATCTTAATTTTTTACCTTTCCCATAACTTTATATCACATCTATCTTACATATTACATCTTTTATTTAACAAAAAGTCAAAAGAATAAATCATACTCCCTCACTACACTCAATGGCTGACGCCCCCTCCCCCATGTGCCTCTCAATTTTGTTTCAATTTTAACTTATTTTAATCACACAAAAATCACTTCTCAATTTCCTATAAATACCCCCCTCCTCTTTCACTTCTTTCACACATTCACTACCCACAAATTCATACATAAACTCTCTCAAAATTTTCCTCTCAAAACTCTCCCAAAATACCATCCCAAAACTCTCTCCAAATAATTCTACAACAACTTCTACCAACAAACCAAAACCCATAACCACATAACCATATCAAAGTCTTCTTTAGGTAACCACTTTATATTTCTTTCTTCTTCTTCATGTCATGTAACTTTACATGACCATAGTGTGAGTTTCCAAATACTACAAGTTATAGAACCTACATTATGTTCATGTATTGTTCTTGTTCATGCTAATCCATTTATGTTTATGTTGTTTTATTATTGTTTATATATCTATACATATATATATATATATTCTTTAGAGCATATAAGCTCACTTGCAATTTATTTACTTTTCCATTGCAATTTACTTATTTATTCCTTGTTGAAATTGAGACTAGTCTCTAGTCTTAGACTTGTCCTCATCAAGTCAAAACAAGCTTTTCTTTCTTTCATTTTATTATGGGACTAGTTTACTTCTTAGTCCCGAGAGCCTTGAAAAAGCTAAGACTCCAATACTTGACTTTATTATTTATGTTTTATGTTATTTTGTTTATTATTATTCTCATAATCGTGTTTACTTAGATTGTTGTCCAAAAATTTTATTTTCTAAAGATAATTAAATAAAGGATTTTTGTCACTTAGAGATAAGTTTATGAAGCATAAAAATATAAGATAACAAAAATAAACTCATTCATTTTTCAAGTTACAAAAAGAATTCACTATGAATTTAGAAACTATTTTTTTTTTTTACTTAAAAAGCTACTTAAATATTTGTTATTCCACCTTGTTTTCCAAAAGAAAATATTTGTTGATACAAAAATGGTTCTTTTTATAAAAGATGAATGGCTAAGGAAATTTCAAGCAAAAGACCTATACAAACAAATAGGCAAAGAAAATCTATGGTTTGAAAAAAAAATAAAAGTTATTCTTTTCAAGTTACAAAAGGAACCACAAAAATTTTAGAAAAGATTTCTTAAGTCACATATCAATTCACTTATTTTTACCAAGAAAATAAACTCTTATGAATGAATTATTTCTATGAAGCATGAGAAAAGAATGAGAAATTTCAAGCAAAGATTTTGTAAAACAAATAGGTGAAGAAGATTGTACAAGAAAAATAAATAAGAATAATAGTGTATTTTCTAAAAACTCCAAATTAGTATTAGTATAGAAAACTTAGAAAATTTATTTCCAAAAAGTTACTTAGATATGTATATAGATAAGCTAATATAAAATGTTTTCGTAAATAAAAAGAAACAACATGATCATTCCAAGAAGTTTACCAACATGGAATTTTTGTAAACTAAGAACAACTCCAAAACCGACATGATTTTTCTTAAGAAAAATAAATGGACAACAAAACACTTGAGCATGAATAAATATGAGCTAAGTAGTCATCAAAAGAGAATTTTCCAACTATATAGATAACTAAGTATTTATCAAACGAATTTTGATTTCTAGAACCAAAGTTGTTTTTACTTGGAAATCCGTGGTGAATTTTGTCGCCACCTTTTCGGAGCCTATACGGCTTTATTTGTTGAAAGTAATTTTAGAAAGGGATAGATCTTTTCGAGTAGGTAGAAATCGGTATATTATATGCACGATTCCGAGTTAAAATGACCAAGTTATGGCCATTTTAAGTTGGAACATTTCTTTATACGAACTTTAACGTCCTTTTGACATTGTTTTGTCAAATTCAAGAAAATCATCAAGAAAAACTCATTGTGGGTATTTTCTTTGGCTAGGTAACCCCGAGGAAAGATTCCTTTACCCCGAGGATTATTACGACTAAGTGGAGTGTGTAAACGACTCACCCGCATAGAGGAATAGTCACCATGGCATCATGAGTTTATTTCCATTAAATGCTATAATTATTGTGCTTGTAAATTAGTTGCACTAGAGTTAGGAAAAGTTAAACCGATATGTATGTAAAATAATTTTTTGAAAGAATTTTAAGAAGATCGAAGCCGGAATTGTTTTAAGTGATTGTTTTAGTACAATATTGATTTGTATGCAAATTCCTTGATTGCCTTAAATTTAAGAATAATTATGCTATGACTTTATAAATAAATAAATTCATGCATACCACGAAGTGAGTTACATTACATTTTGGGTTATTATCCTTAGGTGAGAAAGATAGTAAGCTCATGTCGAAAGCAACACTTGGCGGGAGATCTGAAAGCGATTGCTTGGCGGCTTAATGGAATATGCTTGGCGGTAGATCCGAAAGCAAGGTCAATCAAGTAGATTCGGAATGCTCGACGATGAGTGCTCGTGAGCAAGAAAACTTTTTATTTAAAACTACTTGAATTGAGGCTATGTATCACCAAACCCCGAATGGAGGGCTCAAATCCATTCAACATATAGTTCCCGGAAAGCTATATGATTCTTTGCCCACGTGTTTGATGCATTACATATGTGTGATTAACCAACTTGTTTGAATCTTATTACAAGAAGTTATTTATGGAAATAGTTCTCACTAAGCCTATTAGCTTATACCCCGATAGATATCTTTTGCAGTTTCCTTACTTATGGTTAAGGCCACATGGACCATGCGGGCAGGTAATCTCTTTTGAACATTAGAAGCTTGGATATAGTGTAGCATAGTATTAGCATGCAAATAAGTATATAATAGATTAGTAATTTAGGGAATTGTCCCTAAGTTTGTAAAGTCTTTGCCATGAACGAATAATTATTGTGAATCCTCTTTTCTTAATATGTTTTTATATCTCTTTAAGCTTCATAATTCCATATATGGTCCTCTAAAATTGTGAAAGTAAGCCTTACACTTAATATAAAAGCTTTTGGGAATGACTAAGGTTGTCATACTTAAGCTTTAATATTGAGTATGGCGGACTGTCACGTTTAGGTTACCCATTGGGGCGTAACAAGTAGCATGATAATAATGAGAATATGTTAAAAAGTTCAAAATCTATTTTAGTTTCAACAAGAAATGATTTTTGAAATTCGGATCTTGAGAAACAATCATTTGGAAAACCTATTTTCCAACTTTAAAATGAAGTTTATACATTAAATATGAAGAGCTTGGGGAATAGGTATCATAAAGGAATGATTTTTATGAGTCAAACTTAGTTTTACTAAGAGAAATTTCAAAATAAGAAAAAGGTTATAAAAGATAAGTTAGAACTTGTTTCAACCCCAATAAAGACTTGAAATTCCTAACTAGGGTGAAATGCTAAGTAAACGCCTATTTTCCAACCCTAAAACAAGAGTTTTATTAAAGAAATGAAGCTTTAGGGAGTAGGTTTGGTTAGGACTTAATCTTAGAAAGATTAAATGAGTTTTACACAAGAAATAATCCCAAACACAAATTTTAAAATTCGGATCTAGAAATGATCCCCATTTAAACACCTATTTCTGTTGATTTCTCTCAATAAGGATTTTGATGATAACAAAAAGCATTAAGTGTTTTCTAACAAGTTTATTGAATGTGTAGCAAGTAAGTATTGTGAAATTGTTTGAACAAAAGAATACAAAACAGAAAGTAATTCAGAAAGTATTCAGAAAGATTTTCAAGGAATTTAGAGTTTTCAGAAACTCATTCAGAAAGAAAATCACATGTTATGAAGGTTTTTATATTTATCAGAAGGAATTTCAGAAACTAATTCTAGAGACATACAAGATTCACGATCAAAAATTAAGGAACGGATCTATTTCAAATTATATTTGAAGACCCAGCACCAAAGTGAATGTATTTGGGAAATACATTCAATTATGTCCCACAAAGTTGGTTCAATTATCCAAAGGGGATTCAAATCATTTGAATTAAAGTTAAATTTTTCAAATTATTACCAAATGGATTGAAGAAGCACCAAACGAATAAATAGTGTGAGATATTCCATATTAAGATTCATTTTGGACATTATCAGAAGGATATGATATGAAAACGTCAAGGACAAGTTTATCCACAAATCAATTGAATTTAAATTTTAAATGTCAAAAACTTTATTTGCTATTTCCGTGGAAGATAAAGATGCAACCAGAAATATTGTTTTCAAGTTTATCTACAACAACAAAGGCTGATTCAAATTAGAAAGTTAGAAGAAGATTTACATCCGAAATTCAAAAGATCGGAACCAGCAAGAAATATGGGATTTATATATCCCAAGCTGAAGGAAGAGGAAGAATGAACAGTAGTCTATCCGATTTTATTGGAAAATATCTGGAACTAATTCCTTTCAAGACGTTGAAGGCAAAGAATAAATATCAGAAGATCAGAAGAAAGAATAGAGATCGAACAAGAAATCTGATATTGAATACAAAGCAATTCTGAGCAAATACTGTTTCACATATTTTTCTTTGTACTTAAATTAGAGGATACATTTTATTTAATTCCTCAAATTAATTTGTTATTACATCTTGTGAGAGTGAGAGTTACAAGTAGGCTCAGTAGTTTGATTGAAGCTTATGGAAGCTAGGAGGATCAAGCTGAGTGCATATTGTAGCCAAGTGCTTTGGCAAAAGACAACTTGTAACTTGTTTGTTTTTGGATAGTGGAACATACCGGTAAAGACAACCGGATCCCCGGCTTGGTGCTGGAAGAGAGGATTGACGCTCAAGGCGGAACCTCTATAAATTACTTTGCACTCTTCTAAACTCTATCTCTTTAATTTTCGTGCATAATTGTTTGTTTATATATGATATAACTTGAATGCAGAAACTATTTCAGAGAGTGTTGATCATAGCTCAGAAACTAAATCAGGAACTAACATCTGGGAATTTTCTTTGATATAAACTTCACGAGTTTAGATATTTTTGTTCTCTTTCAGATTTCAACTAACGAAATTGTTTATTGGTTTTGTCTTCTTTCAAGTGAAAGTAAAAAGACATTTTAATCATTTAATCAAGTTTGTGAATTTTGAAAAGAATTTCAAAGATTGTCAGTTACATAGTATAACCAATTCACCCACCCAACCCCCCCCCCCCCCCTTCTGATTATACTTTGGGACCAACAATTTCCAAATGCCAAAATGAGGATTTTAATAGAAAAATAGGAGCCTTAAGGAATAGATGCAATAAAGACTTAATTTTTATAAGAATAAATGAATTTTATCAAAGTATAATCCTAAAACGAAGGAAAGGTTTCAAACATGAATCAAATAATATTCTCATTCCTTAAAATTTTGTAAAATTCATAACTAGGCAAAACCCTTATTTAAATCTCTATTTTCCAACTTCTAAACGAAGAATTTTATTAAGATAATGAAGGTATTAGGCATATAGGTCATCAAGGCTTCATCTTAGTAAAAATATGGATGATTTTCAAAGAGATAAAGCTAGTTTTTCTCGACCAAGTGTTCTTGAGGTTATTCCAAAGTAAAAGTTTTCCAAAAATTCTTTTGAACCAAAAATCATTAAGGATATACATATAGATAGCTCATATCATATCATTCATGATAATAACTTGTAGATATTGCATACACATATAATATACTTGGTAGGAACAATACAAGTTTCACAAAACAATTTCGGAAATGCAATTTTTAGCTACTGATCAGATTTGATCCGAGCTTTTCAAGACCTAAAAGTTTTCAAAACTTATGAATAACATCATAAATAGATATATCTTTCCAAGTAGATAGAAATCGATAGCTTATTTGCGAAATTCCGAGTTAAAATGATGATGTTATGGCCATTTTAAGTTGGAATTTCCATCTACCATGAAAATTACGAACTTAAGAGTTTTTATTTAATAGGTTGGAATTAGTTATGGTTTAAAATACTCATTTAGGTATTCATTTCATTTAAGTGACCTTGAATCGAAAAAATTCTTGTCTCCGAATTACTACTACTAGAGACCGGTGTTCATGGTTGAGTGAGTTCACTTTCTTTAAATTACATGCTTATGATGGTGCTTGTAATGATAGTGGCATTAGAATTACGACAAGATAAAATTGGAATGTGCATGTGAATTCTACTTGGTTGAATTGATGATAAGAATATCAAAATGGAATTTGTTATAAATATTTGTATGATTTAGTATAGGATTGAAGTGTCTAAAATCTCTATGATTGCCTATAATTCAATTAAATAATATGCCATAACCATATAACTAAATTGTCCATGCATAAACTATATTGAGTCACATTACATTTGTTATTATATCTATTTGGGAAAAAGGTATAATAGCTAGGCAATGGGTGGGCCTAAAATCTCAGGTATTGGCACGGGGTCGCCTGAATTAAAATGGAAATGGAGTAGGCATTTGAATCAACTACATAATTAATGAGTAGGTGGGCACTTGAAACAAACACTAAATGATTGAAAGTAAAATTGAAATCTATGGTCATATGGGCTTGAAACACCTAACCCCAAATGGAGGGCATAAATCCATCCAACATAGGACTCCTAGAAAGTCTTATGTATTGTATGCTAACATGCTTATGCATTTCATATGATTGTTTAATATAACTTGCTTTCCTCATTGTTGGATTGAGTATTTAATTTTGGAAGTGAAGCTCACTAAGCCAGCGTAGCTTATACCCCCATAGCTTCTTTTTGATGCAGTTCCCATACCTGTGGTTGTGTCCCCGGACTTGGCCAAATCAGATAATGCGAAGTAAGGAGTTTCCCTTAGAAGTTTATGATTAACTTTGTATAGACTTTCATAAGAAACCTTAAACACTCGGGTTGTTATTAAAACACTAATATCTGGACTGATTATTTTTGCGAGGTAAATGCCCCTTAGTATTTTGTAAATGATCCTAAGATATCTATGGTTTATATTTTATGCTTATTCTATTAAGTTACACTATCTATCTCCATCTGCATATGTATTCTATTGTCGTAAGGGAATGCTTTGCATCTAATACAAGACTTTTGAATGACTGTGGTTGTCACGCCCCATAGGGTATCCTAAACGTAACAGCCCGCTACATACTATATAAGACTCACGAAATCCCTATCCGAGCCTTTTGGGAGTCTTGTATAGATGTAAAGCGTCCATTTACGACAATAGAATACTCAATCAATGGAGTTAAGAAGTTTAATGCGGCATTCACTAGCCATAGATGATAAACCAAAACACATATATATACATTACAAAAGTCTAAGGGGCATTCCCCCGCAAAAATAATATCAAGTCCATTACAGTCATCCAGAGTCTTTTAATTTCCATTGGAAGTCTAAACAAAATCGAAGTAAACTTCTAAGGGAAACTCCTATCTCCGGTACCTGAGCTGTGGCTTGCCTTGGCCTAAGCCAAATGAACTCGTGCTGCAACAAGTAAAAACTATGGGAGCGTAAGCTAACTAGCTTAGTGAGTATAAACTTCCATATCACGATTAAGACAAATCATTCAAACAAGTGATTATTCAAGCAAATGGTATGCATCAAACAAATGAATTCAACAAACATATGACCAGTCGGAAATCATATGTGGATGGACTTGCGCCCTCCATCTCGGGTTAGCAGATTAACGAATCCTGCGGTACGACGCTGTTTAAGCTCACAATCAACTGAACAATAATTTGTTTTATGGATCACGATTAACCAACATTTTCGTTTTATAGGTCACGAAAAACCAACATATTCGTTTTATGGGTCACGAAAAACCAACAAATGCTAATGCTCCATCCCATCGTGATATGAATGAGTCCAATTATAATTGAGGTCCAATATGGTTTATTCCAATTCTTTTAGGTGACCAACAATCATTCGCAGACAATAAATATAAATTCTAGCTGAACAAGCAGCAGCTTAGCACTCAGTTTCGATATTCCTTAAATTCAACTTCACATATCAACAACAGACAAGTATATAATTCCCATATACCCCATCATGCATAATCATCTTTTTATCTTTGCCTAAACAACTAGTGCTGCTATCAGTACAATTACAAGCAATAATTGAGAACGGAAGTAGTACTCACTCGGCCATGGTTCGCCGGTCTTTTAGTAATAGTAATCGGGTGGCAATGTATCGTCTGGCTCGGGATCACCTACCAATTAAGAACAACCTAATAAGAATCTCATCACTAAACTAATTCAAGCTATGCATCTAGACTACACAAAATCGGAATTCTCGCTATTTGCGGAAGCTTCGACTTAAAACGGCCATAACTTGGTCATTGTAACTCGAAATTTCGCAAATTTTATATCGATCTCTATCTACTTCGAAAAATATATCTATTTATAGTATTATTTTCAAGTTTTGAAAACATTAAGGTCACAGAACAGTGGGATCAGATCTGTTCTGTAACTTTTCCAATTCCAAAAAATTGTTTCGCATTTGATAAAAATGTTCCTAGTTGATGATCCATGTATAGATGGTATATGAATGAATTCCTAATATGAATATCATGTAATGAGCTCAATATATGCATGGTTTTGATGATCCTTGATTATGAACTCTTATGAACTTCTAATTATTAAAAACTCTATGATGATCACTCATAAAAGCTATTCTTTCTAACTTTACATTCCCTAGGGTTTTTATGATTTTATTCTTGGAATTTACTTGTTATCTAAATAAAAATGAGTTCTCAATATCTATATTAGTCATGACCTTCATTTATGCATAGAAATTCACATTTTTCATTTGGCAAATATGTTTTTAAACAAGCTTTTCACAAAAATCCGAATTTTGAAAATTTCATTTTCTTGCATTTTCTTTATGAGAAAACTTGTTTAATGCATCAAAAATTGAAGCTTCATTATATCTATTATCTAAGGACTCCATTTGACTCATAAAACATGCCATCTAAGCTTGGATACTAAGTGTTTATGTAGGCATCATCCTAAAATACGAATTTGACTATTAATCACTATATCAATATTTTTCATTCTAATCTTCACTACTTGTTTTACATTTTTCTCATGCCTAAACTCACCTAAGCTTATGAAAATCATTCCTTAAGGGCACCTATTACATACACCTTCCATTTTTTTATGAAAAATATGAGTTTTAAAGTGGTTTTGGTGGTCTTTAAAGTAGGGTTCCAAAATCATCCGAATTTTCAACTAAGCATTTCTAACAAAATATTTTCTTTTTCAAGTTTCTTGTCTTCTATACATGAGATCTACCACCTAACATATCTATACATAGTCAAGGCTACATTTTTATGATCATCAATGCATGAAAATCAAAATAATCATATGAACATAAATGTAGATAAAGAAGTGAATGTCTAAACACTAGATCTACCAAATATCATGCATGATTCATGAGTTTCATGGCATGAACATAAATATCTATACAAGATTCCTACTTTACATGCATGAACATCACATTATCTCATCAAAAACTCCTTTAAACTCTAGATCCACTTCTTGTGATGGCTTGATATTCTTGTACAAGTGTTTTCATGTCCCTAGCATATGCTCATTGGGATTAAATGTGAAAAACACACATGAATAGCTTTGCCATCACAACATAAGATAGGAATAAGGTTTAAAATCATCACCTAAAGAAGTTTGAAGATGAAATGAAGAGGAGTTGAGTTGTGTGTGTGAGTGTGAGAGAAAGGGGGGGGGGGGGGGGGGGAAGGTTGTGGGGTTAGGAGTCACGGCACAAAGGGAGGAAAAAGAGAGGGTTTTCACTTTGAAAAATTTAGAAGAGTGAAAATGAAGAGAGAGAGAGAGAAAAAGGTGTTTATATATGAATAGATTAGGGTTTGTAATTGAATAAAAAATAGCAAAAACAAAACAAATGAGAAGGGAAAGGGGGAGGGGGGAGGGGGGGTGTGTGGGGAGTGTGTGTGTGTGAAATTTGATAATTTGTAATTTATATAATTAAAATGTAATAATTATTTAGGAAACAAAATTTCTTGGAAAAGAAAATTGTAATGAGTAGTTGAAAGGATGTAAGAATAGGGTATGGGTAGTGTGTAGTGTAGGTTGTACTTGTGAATAGTAGACAAGACATCTACTTTACCACTTGTAACGAAAACACGGGAAAAGGCTATAACTGTAATTTTTATAGTCCAGAAAATTATAAAATTGATATTTTTGCAATCCTTATAAAATTACAGTTCTAATGAATATTTCGGAATATTTTTCTGAGTTCGTGATCCCGAGGCATGCTTTTCCATAATTGAGTCGAGAAGGCCCAGAATTGAAAAATTTCCAAATTTAAAACTTTCAAAGGTCTAAAATATGCTTTAGAACAATAATTCATATTCATTTACTTTATAAAACTTCTTTTATTATGAAACCGAAGGAAAGCCGGATTTAGGATTTCTAAGCTTCTCTCACTAGACTTAAATTGTACTAGATTAGGGTTTCGCTTTTCAACTCCCGGGGTTTTCTTAACTACTGAGAATACCGGGGTTTACAGTGGTAGTGATTCCTAAGTCTCGATTAGCATGTGGTGGACTGTTACGTCTATGGTATCCTTTGGGGCGTGATACTAAGGACTAGACAAATTCCTAAGTCAAGATGAAAATCAACTTACTAGTCAAGAAAACAGGGAATAATGTTAAATAACCGAAAGAAACAAGTTTTCAAAAATATAAAAGTTTATTTTTTCAAAAAACTAAGTAGAAAATGGTGCTTATGATATAAAAAAAGCACTCATTTAAACTGAACTAAAAATCTTAGTGTTCATTTCAACAACTTATAAAGGAAAATAGTAATTTTCAATCTTCAAATTCATAAAAGAGATTATTTTATGAAAAATCATAGTTTGGACAATAGCACTTGAATCATGTATGTAACGTAGTTTTTATATATATATATATATATATATATAAAGGATCTTTCAACTATATATATATATAAATATATCTATATGATTGCTATAGGATTTTTGGCTAATACAAAGTTTGGAAAAATTATGTTTTAAGGTTGGGAATTTCATGTTAGTTTTGTACCGTACCTTTTTTCAACCCAAATAACCTTTTATGATAAAAATAACCTTAGAAATAGATATATCTTTTCAAGTAGGTAGAAAATGACATATAATATGCGAAATTCCAAGTTAAAATGAAGAAGTTGTGGCCATTTTAAGTTGGAATTTCACTCCATATGAATTTTGATGAACTTAGTAAAACAGAATTAGCAAGTTAAGAGAACTTCCATGAAATACTCATTTTGGGTGTTTCTCTTGTTTAGGTGACATAGAGGGTGATTTTTCCTACCCATAAGACTACTTTGACTAATAGAGTACCGCAATGGCCGAGTGAGTTTATTTCTTACATTTCGTACTTATGTATTTGTTTGTAGAATAGTGGCATTAGAATTAGGAAAAGGTAAAATGAGAAAGTGTATGTGCTTTACATATATGGGTGAATTTATATTAAGAATATCGAGGCAGGAATTGTCTATAATCAATATTTGATTTAGTATATAAATGATATGTCTGCAAATTCTATGATCACCCTTAAAATATCTAATATTATGTCATGAGTACTTAATTAAATTGATTCATGCATAACATACAATGAGTCACATTGCATTCAGTACTATAAACTTGGTGGGACAAAGCTATAGTAATAAGGTCCATAGAGCCCAAAACTCTACATAACGGTGAATGGTCGCCCGAATTAATTTAACAGTGAGTAGATACCCGAATGAAGTACATTTTAGCAGCTAATAGTGGGTTGCATAAACTACAAAAACCTTATTTGTGAAGAGCGGTCTATGTGGCCTAGAACACCTAACCCTGAATGGAAGGCATATGTCATGCCCTAAAGGGTACCCTAGACGTGGCAGTCTACCACATATTGTATTCAAACTTAAGGATGACTTCCCGAAGTTATGCGAAAGCTTCAACACCATATGTAACGGATCTATCACAACAATAAGAGATACCGATGGGATGTGTAGTTCGAGATAGTAAATATAACATACAAGAAATCTAAATAAATATCTAACTTCAATATTATAGGAATATGGTCCTTACATCATCTTAGGGGCATTCTCCCGATAAATCTCCAAAGAACAAAATATCAACTAAGTCTTTCACATAAAGAAACTGTCACGCCCCGAAGGGTATCCTAAACGTGGCAGTCCGCCGTACACAATATTAAAGCCTAAGAATGATCACCTCAGTCACGCGAAGGCTTCCATACTATGTATAAGGCGTCTAACACATGGAGGAGACTCATCGGAGTAATACATTTTACGTTGATATAGCTTGAGTAACAATGTAAAGGAAATAAAAATTTACTATACTTCAGATACAAATCACTACAGTTCAAAATACGAATCATTCAACTCCAATTACATTCATCCACAGACTTCCCTACATAAACTATTACAAGACAAATCATAAAACTAGCAGATATCTTCAAACATTCGTATTCCTCGCCAAAATCCCAAAGTCATTCCCGACTTCAACCAATTCGATTCCCACCTTGCATTCTTGAGATAACCTATTCATTTAAACAACTATTGGGGTATAAGCTACACTAGCTTAGTGAGAATTCCCTTAATTCCGTACCATAACAAACAAGTTATAATCAGTCATATGCTATGCATGAACAAACACGTGAGCAAGCAATTATGCATGGGCATCCGGAACCCACACACAGAACGGATTTACGCCCTCCGTATCTTGGGTTAGGAATGGTATTGAGTCTACACGACCGCATCTAGTCCCCAAGCCCTCGGCTCTTAGCACTCGACTCGGCTAGGCTCATCCAAGAATGCATCCACATGCGCCTTAGTACCCCTGAATGAGCTCTGGCACCGGGTTCGTTATCCAAACGAGTCATCCACGGACCATACCGATCGACCTGCGTAGGAGTAGCATGCTACCAAATGCAATATGTCCAATGCGATGCATGACCAATTTAATTTTTGCTTAGGTCAAAAATATTTATACATTCTTTAGAGTGACCAATCCATATCACACATATAACAGAAATAACATGAACGGTGCAGTTATCCAATCAAATCGTGGTTTCGATATGCTTTAGTATTCTTTGGCACACATTCATCACAGTCTCATCATATATCCCATCCCCATTCATATCGATTTTTATCTTGTTCCTATAGTTCTAATGCAACTAACTACAATCACAATCAAGGTAACAAAACAAGGAGAAAACTCACTCGGCCATTGGATCACCGGTCTTCTAGTAATAATAATTCGGTGGTAGGGAATCGTCGATCTCGGGATCTCCTAAAAAGGAAGAAATACTCTAATAAGTATTTCATCACTTAACTAATCCAAACTATCTCATTCAAACTATCAAATTCGCAATTCGCGTCCTAAGCGGGAATTCCAACTTAAAACGGCCATAACTTGGTCATTTTAACTCGGAATCTCGCAAATTATATATCGATTTCTATCTACTTCGAAAGATCTATCTATTTCTAATATTATTTTCAAGTTTTGAAAACTTTGAAGCTTCGAAAAGTTCGGATCAGATTAGGGCAGCAACAATTTTCAACTTCCGAAAAGTAGTTTTGTAAATATTTGTAACGTTCCTACTATATAGATTGGCTATACATGCAATATGAATGATTTCCTAACATGAATGACATGAGATGAGCTTAATGTATGCATGATCTTGATGATTTTTGCTAAAAAGAAATTTTATAACTTTTTATCTTGCAAGACCATAATAACAACTACTTATGAAAAATCTAGTTTTCTAATCTTTGATCATTTCCATTTGTTTTGGATTTATTACTTAAGAAAATATAATTATTTTTGTCAAAATTGAGTCTTCATTATATATATCACTTATGACCTTCATTTCTACATAAAAATTTCCATTTTACACTTTGTAAACATGTTTTCACATATGATTTACTCAAAAATCCGAATTTTAGAAAATTCACTTTTTGAATGATTACTTTGGGAAAAACTTGTTTAATGCATTAAAATTTAAGACTTCACTATATTTATTGTCTAAGGACTTCATTTAACACATAAAACTTGCAATTTGAGCTCATATACTAAGTGATTACATATGCATCATCTCAAATTACGAATTTGACAATTTGATCACTAACTCAAAATTTTCCATTTTAATTCCATTACTTGTTTTACACATTACTCATGCCTAAACTCATTTTAACTTGTAAAAATCATTGCTCAATGATATCTATTACCTATATACTTCATTTTTCACATAAAACATGAGTTTTGGAGTTGATACATGGGTTCTAAAAATTGGTCTTGGTTGGGATCCGAATTTACAAAATTCATTTTTGGTTATATCTTTTGATAAAATCTATCTAAGCTCATGAAAATCCATTCCTTACATATCCTATCCTAAGAGCCTTTCATTTCTTAAATAAAAACTTCATTTTTGAGTTGGTAACCATGTTTTTAAAATAGGCCTTGGCCAAAATCCGAAAATAGAATTTTTATTTTGAAAATCACTTTTGATTCTTGTAAAAAGAAGTCTTGATGATATACATATATTAAGCCTTTATTTTCTTAAGTAAAATTTACATTTTGACACTTGGAAAGTGGTTTTTAAATATTGGTCTTGCCAAAATACGAATTTCACAAATTTTGTTCAAGTTCAAATCTAAGATCTACACATAATATGAACATACACCTAGATGAAACCCATGAAAACAAACTTTAAACTCATAGATCTAAACTTTGCTCATCAAAATTACTCATTTATGTTATCTATACCCTAAGCCCTTCATTTTAAATGAAAAATACACATTTTGAAGTTGAAAAACCACTTTTCTAACTATGGTTCCATTTTCATCCGAATTTTCAAAATTGATTTTTGTTGAAAACAAAATAGATCTTGGGTTTCCTACAACTTTCCTACCATCATCAAGCTATAGCAAGTTGTTCATGAACATAAACAAAGATCTAATGCATCTATGAACTCAAAACTTTAGATCTAGTTTTCTAAACTAGTTTTACATGCATGAATCACTAAGATAGACATGTGGATGCTAGATCTATGCATAAATCATAAGGAATAACAAAAATAACAACTTAAATACAAGATCTATGGCATAAACAAAAATCAAAGCTATAAAAAGTTAGATCTACAATATATATCAACTTTAAACAAGAAAATAATTGAAATACAAGATAATAAAAGTAGAGAAAAGGAGAGTTTCATTTTTGGCATCATCATCCTAAGCTTTTAAGCTTATGGAAGGTCATTTGATGCATGAAACCTTCATTACACTTTACCTATATCACCTATGGAGCTTTGGGAAGAAGATTTGCTTAGAAATCTTTAAGAAATAGGTGTGGAAGCTAATGGAAGGTGTGGGGGCAGCTTGTTTTTCATAGAAGAACAAGAGGAAAAGAAGAAGAAGGAGAGGAAAAATGAGAGAGAAAGACTAAAGAATGAAAGAGGGAAAGTGAGTAAATGAAGGAGAGAGAGAAAATGAGTGTTTTAATGAATTAAAGAAGAGAAAAAAAATAAAACAAAGGCAGCCAATATAGAGTGCTGCACGTGAATCTTAAGGGGAGGAGAGAGAGAGTTTTGTTGAATTTTGACTTGAAATTAATTTGTGTAATAAATGTGTATGTAAAGCTTCTTTAAGAAGGAGTAGAAAATAATTATTTTAGTCAAATTATGATTAAATAAAAGGACAAGGGCAGCAAAGATGGGTCAAAAATCTGCCATGAATTGTGGGATTATGTGTAGAAAGATTGAAGTGAAAAGGAAATGATATGTGTAAGGTGTACTTGAAGGTATGAGTTGTAAAAGTACTTTATTAATAAAATAAAATAAAATTAGAAAATTTATTCCAAATATTTGTAGCAGATTTTTCATAATTAAATTTAAATAATTATTTGAATTATTTTAGTATTTTAACAAATATGTTATCGGTATGATCAAAATACGCGATTATGGGCTATAAATACTATTTTTATAACCCGAAAAATTCTAAAAAATTATTTTATAAAAATATAAATATTTTTCAAATATTTTTAAATTATTAAATTAATTTATTTTATTTTTAGTATCGGATCTTAAACAAAGTCTAATCCCGTAAAGACCCGAAACGAACTAAATTTTAGAAAAACAAAATTTTCTATAACATGTAAAATATTTATCTAAAAATATAAGGCTTTATAAGAATAACAAAATTTTTTAATGAAATAAAAATGAATAGTGCAAAAGACTAATCAATTACCGGTAATAACGGAAATACGATAAAAAGGTTATAACTGTAACTTTTATAACCCGAAAAATTATATAACTGATATATTTGGAAATCTTATGAAATTACGTGTCTAACGGTTTTTTGATATCTGGAGCCCCGGGACATACTTTTCGAAGTCTGTATCCGAACGAGTTCGAAATAGGTCAAAAATTTACCAATCTGATAATTATAAACGAACTTATATTACTATGAGCTATTCTATATATTTAAACTACATCTCGGCCTCTAGGGTTAGGGGCGCTAGATTGCCGGACTTAAGCTATTGTATTCCGCTTAGGGTTTCCGGGTGATTTTCCGGTTTAGACCTTTGCCAATTTGGAAACTGATATTTATGTTTATACAACATATTTAATTTGAGAAAATTATTTTAAATTTTATTTTTTTTTTAAGTATTTAATACCTTTTAACGTTTTCAGAATTTTTGAATTGGGTTTCATTTTCGAAAGTTAATCGTTATTTATTTTTTAATAATTCGTTTTTGGGATCTATATTACCCGATTTTATAAATCGGAGTCACGTATGGAATTTGTCGTACGTAGTGGTTTTGGAATTATAGTATGAGTTCTTACTTCGTTTTTGGGAATTCTTATTTTTCCCAAGACTCGGGAATTTTTCGAATTCATTCGTGATTTAAGACCAGTTGAAGTTCGGTTTTAATTTGGAGTGATTTTTAGGGTTTATTTTCGAAGTTCATCTTGAAATTATTTACTGAAATTTTATGGGGCTTACAGAAACAACATTAGAACCAAAAGATTTAAAAGGAAATCTATTCTAAGATCTTCAAAAGGGTTTCCAAAAGCTTCCTAAAACATAATTCCACTAGGATATATGAATTCCTCGAGCAAAAGAGATATTGATCATGTATCAACAAAAGTCTACTGGGGTATAAGCTCAACTAGCTTAGTGAGAATATTCCTGGTTTGACGTACTCGTATCCATAAACTTAAACAAGATATTAAACAACTATATGAAATGCATTAAACAAGTGAACAAGCAATACACATGATCTACTGAAAATCATATGTTTAAATGGATTTACCCCTCTATTCAGAGTTAGGTCTTTCGAGCTCCTACTCGCCCATACTGAAATAGTTCTTTCGAGCTCCTATTCGTCCATCCTTAAATAGTTCTTTCGAGCTCTTATTCACTCATCTTGCAGACTTATGGGGCCCCGCGAACCCCACTACTACACTCTTGTCCCATCAAGCATAGTCATTAATGAGATGCGACTAACTATGTGTGTCACTGTAAACCCCTAAAATTTTTATAATTCTTAGAAAATAATCCTAGAAGTTTAACACCAAAACCAAAACCTTAAAAATCAACTCAATTTAAAACCAAATTTTAAATAAGGTCAAATACGAAAATTCTTAAGCTTCAGAAAAAGGGAACCCTCAAAACAAAATAGAAAAATCCAACAATTGATTGATTTAACATCTGTACACCAATCAAATCGTCTATCCAATTCCTAACATGCAAATCCAGATGATATGTCTAAATAATGCTCAATAACAAAATATTAAGACCTTAAATTCTTCAGTGAATTTTAAAATCAAAAATTTCAATTTTAACTAAATGTCAAACTAAGTCAACCCATAACCTTAGACTCGGTTAACCAATCTCAAGAACTAAAAAATAGTAAATAATCACAAATAAAATGAAATAAACTATAGATGTTGAACTAAAAATATAATACGGAAAAAAACGCCAAAATTTTATAATCATACTAATAAAATCAATAAGCTAGAAGTCAAATCGGAACCCTAAAAGTCAATAAAGCTTACAACAAACTCTAGTGTTTAAGATTTGGCAATCCCGCGCTCTTAAACCCTAAACAACGAAATGAAAATAATCGTTGATAATAGTTTGTAATAATATAGAGAAGCTTAAAAATATCATTTTCGTAAATTTCTAGTGACTTCCAGATTCGAACAAGATCAGTTTTCGAATACCATGCCTCGGTGGACCGGATGGCAAAAATATTCTGACAATACCAATAGACTCGTAAAAATATAAGGTTTCCAAAATATCACTTTTAAAATTTTTTTGTAACTAAAAATTACATATATCGCATTTATACATGTATTTTTATTACTACTGAATTTTAATTGTCTAGTCTACTATTCATAGTACTTTTCCGCTATTCATTATTATTCATCTATCTCTACTTTTTCTATTACCTATTCATACAACCTATATACCTATTTCTTACAATTTTCTTTTCTCATAATAATTCTACACCACATATTATTAAACTTCTCTTACACTTTTCTTCTAAAAATAATTTTTAATCACTTTTCTCTCCCTTCCCTGTAAGTTGCCGTCCACCATCTCTCTCTTGTCATTCTCATTTATTTTCTTTTTTATTTTATTTTATTACATTTAATTTCTACTCCAAAATTCTATAAATACCCCTCTTCCTCCTTCATTCTTTCACACAACTCATTTTACTAGCAAAACTCTCTCAAAATCTCCTCTCATATACTCTCCCCATTACTCTTCCAAAACACTCAAGTTTTCTTCTTCTTCATACACAAAATTCATTTACTCATAATACTCTCAACTTCTATTTAGGTACAAATCCTTTTCATATCTTTACTACCATGTCATGTAACTTTACATGACCATGGTGTGAGTTTTCTAAACTTAATATTATGGAAGCTACACTATGTTCATGTATTATTCTTGTTCATGAACATCCATTTCTATATTTTTATGTTGTTATTATACTTTGCTCATATTATTATTATTATTATTATTATTATTATTATTATTATGCTAACTTCTTTTTCATATCTAACTAAATATATTTATCTTTAGAGCATATAAGCTCACTTGTTATTTATTTATTTTCATGCTTTGCAATTTATTTACTTCATGCTAATTTAATACTAGTCTTTCTAGTGTTAGACTTGTATTTATCAAGTCAAAACAATCTTTGCTTTCTTTTCTTTATTTTTTTGGAACTAGTCTATTCTTAGTCCTGGGATGTCTTAAGGAAGCTAAGGTTCCTAATACTTAATATTTTTATTATCTTGCTTATTATTATTTGCTTCCTATATCTTTCTCATATTCTTATTATTTTACATGCTCATGAACATGCATAATCATAATGATATTGTCTCAACAAAAATCCAAAGTAGAATTTTCTTTAATAAAGGAAATGAAACCAACATTTCATATATATATATATATATATATTTGTCACCAAATCAAAACTTTGTATCACATTCATAGGAAAATTTTTCTTTTTCACCTTCTTTTCAAACTCACTAAGATTTTTCCTAGATAACAATAAAGACGATTTTCTCAAAGAGGTTAACTATCAAAATAAGCATTTTCTTTTATTATGATAAGTCACATAAAATTTATTAAAACTCAATAATAAAAATTATTTGATAAATAAACTTTTCTGAAAAAGATTACTTGTAGGAATTTTACCAAAAGTAATAATTAAACTAAGTTTTACGAGATAAGATAAAATCAACTCACTAAATTATAAACTCACTTGGAAAAATAAAAGTTTGCCAAGGTTTCTAAATGATAAACTCATTTTCAAAGAAACAAAAGAATATAAACTGTAGAGGTTTAAAAAACAATAGATATTATCAAAAAATTAATAAAATAGTGAAATATGATTTTCTTCCAAGCAAGACTTACAAAAGAGTTAAAAGACCAAGTTTAAGAAATAAAGTTATTTTCAAAAAAGTTGGAGAATGAAAATATAAAAATACTTGCTTATCAAAGTCGTTTCTTCA
The DNA here is from genome assembly GCA_024138025.1 of Combretum micranthum. Classification (NCBI taxonomy): domain Eukaryota; kingdom Viridiplantae; phylum Streptophyta; class Magnoliopsida; order Myrtales; family Combretaceae; genus Combretum; species Combretum micranthum. The sequence continues at coordinate 846,072 of JAMXBD010000163.1, forward strand.
AAAGAAAATATACACAACTCAAATTATTATAAGTTATCAACAACTTAATAAAACTCTTGAAAACTTCATTTTTTATCACTAAAAGTAGATTTGTGAAAGACCAAAGCTAAGAGAAAAAATTATTTTAGAGAAGAAATTAGAAAACAAAATAAGAATATACTTATAATAACTCAAGAAATTATGAAATTCTTTGGAAAGAAATTGTTAAGATACAAGTCTTCAACACCGCAAGACATTGTTTTATGAAATATAATCATTGAGACAACACTATTAGAATCTTGCATACGATATGAGTCTACATATATATTCAAAAGATTTTTCTAACTATACAAATACCTACATTTTGATACAAGTATTTTTGAATAAAGAAAAGTTTGCAAACTTGTGTTTTGAAAAACTATAATTTTCGTAATGAATTTGTACCCTATGGTTTTGAAACCCAAACAACCTTTTATGACCAAAATAACCTTAGAAATGGACAGATCTTTTAGAATAGATAGAAAACAGTATATTATATATGAAATTCCGAGTTAAAATGAGCAAGTTATGGCCATTTTAAGTTAAAATTTCATTTTATGCGATTTTGACGAATATAGTGAAATAGAATTAGAAAGTTTAAGCAAAACTTCTACGAAATACTCATCCCAGGTATTTCTTTATCTAGGTGACGAAGGATACGAGATTTCCCTTCTTGAAGATTACTACAATTAAGAAGATTGCGAAATGGACGAGTGAGTTATTCCTCATAATTTCGTTACTTGCTTGTGCTTGTAAAGTAGTGGCATTAGTATGCTAAAAGAAGATAAAAATGGATATGTATGGAGAATTATGGGATGTGTGTGTGTGTGTGCGCATGATTCTATGCCTATGTAATGAAATGGGAATTAAGAATATCGCAACTTCAAACTGTCTGTTCAAATGTTTTGTTTACTTACTTGTATGACTCCTTATTATTTGCTAAATTGTTTGATCGATCCTAAGAAACCTTAATAAGGTTTGATATAAGAAAAATAAAACGTTCATGCATAGCATCTATCGAGTCACATCTCTTTCAGAAGGCTGCTATTTCTACGCGTAGAGTTGGATTGGCTGTTATCATGCTAGGACACGGACCATGTTCCTTCTTAGAGAATCCAAATCGCTCGGGGAATGCGACTCTAAGTTCGAAGTTGAGCCAATCGAATGCTTTGGGCAGGGAACCTGGGGACTAGCAGTAGAAGGTCGAGGATCTTCATCAACAATTTCCTAACATTCGATACGGAGGGGTAAATCCGTTCTATATGTGGTTTCCGGATAACTATATATATATATATATATATTTTTTTTTTTTTTTTTGTGTAATCACATGATTGTTGCATTGTATGCATAGCATACGTGTGAAAATTTAATTGAACTTGTTTGAAATAATAGTGCGAATGAAAAGGAATTCCTCACTAAGCTAGTTGTAGCTTATACCCCCATAGATTTGTATTGAAACAAGTATACATGTGGCTCTATTCAAGGAACATGATGCTAAGGAAGTCATGGATGGATTTTAAACTCTTGTGGAGGTGATAGGAACATAGGATAAAGATATTTTGTAAATTCCTTATATGTAATGTATGTTATGTTAGTGTTTTGGAAATTTCAAAGAAGTGTATTTATTTTGACTTGAAGACAATAGCGGGGTATGTCCCTAAGAATTGTAATCAACCATGTTTATGTTTTATGATAAGTATTCTCTTTGTCTTATTACTTGATCGTTATCAATGTAAATTGTGCTACTCTGATATATGCCCTTGGTTGTGATGTACGTCTTGTACATGATATGAAAGCCTTTGCATGACTAAGGTAGTCATTCTTAGGCTTTGGTATTGTGTACGACGGACTGTCACGTTTATGGTACCCCTTGGGGCGTGATAGTTACGCTTCAAAGAGTACCCTAAATGTAATAGTTCGCTGCATACTAAAGGAGACTTAGGAATCACTACCACAGTTATTCAAAAGTCTTGTATTAGATGCAAGGCGTTCTCTTACAACAATAGAATACTTGCGCACTTGGAAATAGATAGTTTAACTTAATAGAATAAGCATAAAAATATAAACCACAGATAATTCATGATCATTTACAAAATACTAAGGGGCATCCCCCGCAAAAAAATAATCAGTCCAGGTAAAAGTTTTTAACAACTCGAGTGTTTAAGGTTTCCTATGGAAGTCTATACAAAAGCTAAATATAAACTTCTAGGGGAAACTCCTATTCTAGCAGTACCTGAGTTGGCTAAGTCCTGAGACGCAACCATAGGTACGGGAACTACAACAAAAAGAAGTTGTGGATGTATAAGCTACGCTATCTTAGTGAATAAATACTTCCAGAATATGCATATCCTATAATTACATACATATAATCAAGTTGATTTAATCATTCATACGAAATGCAACAACCACATGGCAAACAAGACATATGATTAACCAAAAATCATATGTTGAATGGATTTACGCCATCCATTCAGAGTTAGCAGATTAATGAATCCTATGGTACTACCTTGAATTACTGTTCCATTTTATGGCTCATGGGCAACCCATTTTGTAACACACAAAGATAAGATTTAATGAAAAATAAATGATTCCTGCGATATATAAGCTTATATCAAAGTTACAAAACAAGTTATTTTGTTAAAGTCGAGTTTGGAATGAATTTGTATAAGTTTTGTTTAAATTTTGTGTTTTCTGTAGATCCAATGCCGCCAATTGGAAGAGGAACGCCTCCGGTGCATAGGACGACGTAGGCGTGGTCAGTAGCATTTTCTTTAACACCAGAGTCGAACGCTGTCAGCATAGGTTTCGTTTTGGTCGGCGTATGTGTGTTGGAGAAGAATGCTAGAGTTTTCTTTCCCGATGAATGCCGCCAGCATGTGTTCATGTTTTGCCGGCATTGAGTGTATGCTGGCAAATTTTGAAACGTACACCGCCTGCGTATATATCAGTTTTGCCAACGTAGGAAGAAATTCTATAAATACACGAGTAGCTTTGACAGTTTTTGACAGACTTTTTTTACTCATTCGTTCTTCCTTCGTTCAGAGTGTTTAGCATCTAATCTTCATGCTTAGAGTCTTGTGAGGCTTAGGATTGATTCCGGTAACTATTATAACCATCTAGTTTTCTAAGGATCTAAGCATGATTTCTCTTAGGGTTTTGTAGATTCTTGAAGGATTTGTGGGAGAAAATCCCTAGCTTTGGTTGGAATCCGAATTTATGGATGCGAGTTGGGTTTGGTGATCCAAATCAGTAAGTTTCATCTTTTCATTGATGGGTTTAAACAATGTATGGTTAGATGATCCTTATATGTTCTTGTTGTCATGTAATATTAAGGTTTTGGTGAATTATCGGTATTGTGGACTTGTTGTGGGTTGTGATCAGAGAAGACGGTGTGAATTTTGGAGTTTCCTTATCAGGTTAGAGTTTTAGGAGATTATGATATCTTAGGGTTTGTTCCTTTTACTTTGTTTTATACATCTGTTTATGTATATATATGTTGTTAACAGGATAATTAGAGATTTTGGTTTTTGATTATCGGTGTTAATCAAGGAGTTGTAGAGATTCGTGTTAGTTTTGTTGTCGTCGATATTGTGTTTGGTGAATTTGGATTAGTATTCCCGGGACTGAAAAGGTACTGTAAACCCCCAAATTTTTGGAATCAGTTTAGCATAAAACCCTAAATCGGAAATCAAACGGAACCCTAATGGTCAACAAAACCCTAGTTTACCGTAACCGATTAAGTCCGGCATTGCCGTTTTCTTTAACCCTAAAAAACGAAGTTGAAATAATTAGATAGAATAGTTCGTGATAGCTATAGGTTATATAAAAATATCAGTTTTGTGAAATTCGGGTATCCTTTGAACCCGATCGGACACAGTTGAAAAACGTGTCCGGAACCCCGGAATAGTAAAAATATTCCGGATACATCGTTAGAATCATAAAAATATAAGTTTTCCAAAAATATCAGTTTCATAATTTTTCGGTGAGTAAAAATAACAGATATCGCATTTATACGCATATTTTCTTACTACCGGTACTTTATTAGTCATATCTATCTTACATTACACTATTTATTATTATTCTATACTATTCTTTTATCTCTACTTTTTCTTACACCTATTCTTACACACTCCATAACCTATAATTCTTACTTTTTACCTTTCCCATAACTTTATTTCACATCTACCTTACATATTACATCATTTACTTAACAAAAATCAACAAAATAAAATCTCTTCTCCCCCTCTATGCACATGGCCGGTGCCCCCTCCCCTCCTCTCTCCCTTAAATTGTTTTATTTCTCTTTTATTTTAATCACACAAAAATCACTCCACATTTTCCTATAAATACCCCCTCCTCTTTCATTTCTTTCACACATTCACTACCCACAAATTTCTTACCAAAACTCTCTCAAATTCTGCTCTCGAAATTCTCTCAAAATACCATCCCAAAACTCTCTCAAAATAATTCCACAACAACTTCTACCTACAACAAAAACCCATAACCACATACTACTACCAAAACCTTCTTTAGGTAACTACCTTCTTTTATTTTCTTCTTCTTCATGTCATGTAACTTTACATAACCATAGTGTGAGTTTCCAAAGACTACAAGTTATGGAAGCTACATTATATTCATATATTGTTCTTGTTCATAAAAATCTATTTATGTTTATGTTATTATTTTTGTTCATATTATTGTTAATATATCTAAGTATTATTATCTCTCTCTCTATAATATATATATATGTACATACTCTTTAGAGCATATAAGCTCACTTGCAATTTATTTATTTCATACAAAGCAATTTATTTATTTATTCCATTGCAATTTATTTATTTATTCCTTGTTATTTTAAGACTAGTCTCTAGTCTTAGACTTATCCTCATCAAGTCAAAACAAGCTTTCTTTCTTTCATTTTATTTTATTTTGCTTGCTATTATTCTCATAATTCATGTTCATTTAAATTGTCGTCCAAAATTTCAAGTTCTAGAAATAATTGACAAAAAGAGGTTTTGATATTTAGGAACAAGTATATGGTTTAAAAACAAAAATAAAGTCATCTCTTTTTCAAGTTACAAAAAGAACTCACTATAATTTTGGAAACTGCTTTTACTATAAAAAGTTCTTAAGTCACATATTGTTCCACATTGTTTTTATAAAAGAAAAAAAAAATTATGCATGGATGATTTCTATGTAAAACATAAAAAGATGAGAATTGTTCAATATAAAGATTTTTGCAAATAAATAGACAAAGAAATTTGTACAAGAAAAATGAATAGGGATAATAGTGTATTTTCTAAAAACTCTAAAATAGTGTTGGTGTAGAAAACTTAGAAAGAAGAAAAATTCATTTTCAAAAAGTTACTTGGATAAATATACATAAGCCAACATAAAACTTTAAAGAAACAAAATAGTCATTTCAAGGAGTTTACAAACATGAAATTCTTGAAACAACTCCAAAACCGACATGGTTTTACTTAAGTAAAATAAATGGACAACAAAACACTTGAGCATGAATGAATATGAGCTAAGTGGTCATAAAAAAAGAATTTTTCAACTATATAGATAACTAAGTATTTATCAAGCAAGTTTTGAATGAATGAACCTAAGTTGTTTTTACTTAGAAAATCCGTGGTGAATTTTATCGCCACTGTTTCGGAACCTATATGGCTTTGTTTGTTGAAAATAATTTTGAAAATGGGTAGATCTTTTCAAGTAGGTAGAAATCAATATATTTTATGCGCGATTCCAAGTTAAAATGACCAAGTTATGGCCATTTTAAGTTGGAACATTCCTTTATACGAACTTTAACGTTCTTTTGACATTGTTTTGTCAAAATTCAAGAAAATCATCAAGAAATACTCATTGTAGGTATTTTCTTTGGCTAGGTGACCCTGAGGAAGGATTCCTTTACCCCAAAGAATATTACGATTAAGTGGAGTGTGTGAACGACTCATCCGCTTAGAGGAATAGTCGACATGGCATCGTGAGTTTATTTCCTTTAAATGATATACTTGTTGTGCTTGCAAATTAGTTGCACTAGAAGCTAAGAAAAGACAAATGGTTATGTTTGGAAATAATTCTTTGAAAGAATCCTAAGAATATCGAAGCCGGAATTGATTTAAATTGCTTGTTAATAGTATAATACTTGCTTTGTATGAAATGCCTTGATCACCTTAAACTTGATAATAATAATGTTATGGTATTACAAATAAATGGATTCATGCATACCGCGAAGTGAGTCACATTGCATTTCGGGTTATTATCCTTAGGTGAGAAGGATAGTAAGCTCATGTCGAAAGCAACACTTAGCGGAAGATCCGAAAGCAATTGCTTGGCGGCTTAAGGAAAATGCTTGACAGAAGATCCAAAAGCAAGGTCATTTCAAGTAGATTCGGAATACTTGGCGATGAGTGCTCGCATGCTTAAAACTTTTTAACTAAAACTACTTGATTTGAGGTTATGTATCACCAAACCCCGAATGGAGGGCGCGAATCCATTCAACATATAGTTCCCGGAAAACTATATGTCTTGTTTGCCCACGTGTATGTTGCATCCCATTTGTTTGCTTAATTAACTTGTTTGAAACTTTGATTACAAGAAGTTATTTATGGAAATAATTCTCACTAAGCCTATTAGCTTATACCCCAATAGATATCTTTTGCAGTTTCCTTACTTATGGTTAAGACCACGAGGACCCTGCGGGCAGGTAATTTCTTTTAGATAAAAGAATTCTAAGTTGAAGTTTAGTATTGGAGACAAAGTACAAATATTCTTGTAATAGATTAGGAATCACGGGAAGTATCCCTAAATTTGTAAGGATCATTATTACAAGTTAATGATTATTATGAATCCTCTTTTCTTAATGTGTTATTTATATCTTCTTAAACTCCATAATTCCATATATGGTCCTCTAAAGTTGTGAAAGTACGCTTTACACTTAATATAAAAGTTTTTAGGAATGGCTAAGGTAGTCATACTTAAGCTTTAATATTGAGTGTAGCGGACTGTCACGTTTAGGGTACCCATTGGGGCATGACAGGTACGACCAATCTATGTTTGCTATATTTGCTTGTAAGATTAGTTTTGCTTGTTGGCTATAGGAATAGATACATAATGAACATAATTCTATTCGGCTTAATAATTGTCTGCTGGCTTGTGATTGGCTATGATCAGTAAAGACCTAGCAGATAGTGATACTGGTGTGGCACCCTGATGATCTTAATGTGAGGTTGTCCCTAGTGGACTCGTGCTTTGATATGATTCTGGTAGATTTAGGTGATTCGAATTCGGGATGTTTGGGGAGAACTCACCCATCCATATATGTATATAATTACCTTATTTTCACAGAGTTGGTTGATTTTTAATAGGGGTCTGAGTTACTCCAAGTTCGAGAGTAGTATACATAGTCCTGGACTGTGTTGATTTGCTAGCTATAAAAAGATAATAAATTGACTACCTACATTAGATAAGTTGCATTTAATATTTACCTGTTGATTGTGCATATGCATTTGTTTGTTATGGATAGCAGTTATCGTACTGGGCTTCACAGTTCACTCTTTTAAAATTTCAGGTACAGGTGATGAAGATGTAGTTTTTGATCTTTCTGAATATGATTTGTTCTTTGATCATGGGGATGGCGTTAGTGGACCTGACTAGCCAGCTGAGGACTAGACTTGCTGATCATGAGAGTTTGAAAGAGAAGATGTGTTTCAGCTTGTTGAAGACTTAGAGTTTATGTTCATGTTTCTATGTCCTATAAAGTTTTTGGATTTAATGTTGTATGAAGGTTTAAGTTGTATTTTGAGGATTTTTATGTAAGTAGTGTGTTTAGCTTTATGTTAATGTGTTGGCCTATAGTTATGCCAACTAGGATGTATGTATGAATTAGGAGTTTTATGGAGCATATGTTTCCAGGTTATACAAGTTTTGTATCCATTGTGATACCATATGTGTGTTTATAGGTAATTATTGAATATTTGTGGATTTAAAGCTTTAGCGTGTTTTATTCAAGAGAGGACACGTGGCGGGTTGTAATGCCAATAGGTTAGGGCGCTACACATTTCATTCATACTGTTTATGTTTATGGATCACGGAGAACCAATCATGATTAAATGAACCATCCCCATCGTGAAGTGATTATGTCCATATTATCTATTAATAATCTGAATAATCATTAATGCAATTTAATAGGTGACCAATCAATTTGCAAACACTCAACTTAGAATCCTCTAATTCGAAGTCACCTAAATGAAAGAAAGATCCAAATGAGTATTTCAACCCATAACTAATTCCAACTTATCAAATAAAAACTTTCAAGTTCGTAATTTTCGTGATAAATGGAAATTCCAACTTAAAATTGCTATAACTTGATCATTTTAACTCGGAATTTCACAAATAAGCAGTCCATTTCTATCTACTTCGAAAGATCTATTTATTTATGTTGTTATTGCTAAGTTTTGAAAAATTTTGGTTCTTGAAAAGCTCAGATCAGATCTGATCAGTAGCTAAAAATCATATTTTTGAAATTGTTTTGTGAACTTTATATTATTTCTACCAAGTATATTATATGTGCATGCAATATCAACAAGTTATTATCATGAATGAAATGTTATGAGCTATCTATATGTACGTTCTTGACGATATTTGATTAAAAAGAATTTTCTTAGAAAACTTTTACTTTGCAAAAATTTCAAGAATACTTGACTTAGAAAAACTAGTTTTGTTTCTTAAAAAATCAACCTTGTTTTTACTAAAATAAAGTCTTGATGACCTATATGCCTAGTACCTTCATTATTTTAATAAATTTCTTCATTTAGGAGTTGGAAAATAGATGTTTGAGTAGGGGTCTTGCCTAATTACGAATTTTACAAAATTTATAGAGAATGAAAATAGTGTTTGATTTATATTTTGAAACATTTCCTTTATTTTAGAAATATACTTTGATAAAATCCATTTATTCTTGTAAAAATTAAGTCCTTACTATATCTATTCCCTAAGGCTTCCATTTTTCCATTAAAATCCTCATTTTGGAATTTGAAAGTAGGTGTTTAAGTGGGTCATTTCTAAATCCGAATTTTTGTTAAATTGTTTTAAAGATATTTCTTGTGCAAAACTCATTTAATCTTTCTAAAATTAAGTCATAATCAAACCTATTCCCTAAGGCTTACATTTCTTTAATAAAACTCTTATTTTGGAGTTGGAAAGTAGTGTTTACATATCAACTTTTCCAAATTACAAAATTTAAGTTCTTGTTGGAGTTGAAACAAATTCTAACTTAACTTTTATAACCTTTTTTTATATTGAAGATATCTCTTTGTAAAACTAGATCAAACTCATCAAAATCATTTTTTTATGATACCTATTCCCTAAACCCTTCATATTTAATTAGCAACAATTCATGTCTGGATATACTTAGAATACTTTCAACCAATATTATCATGCATATTTGTTTTCATCTTTTTCTTACTTCTAATGCATCTAGCTACAAGCACAAACAAGTATGTAAAGGTAGGAGATAACCTCACTCGACCATCCTTGCTAGAATTCTTCACTTGTAATAGTCCTCCGAATATGGATCCTCCCAAGCTTCATTACCTAAACGAAAGAAATACCTGGAATAAGTATTTTGTGGAAATTCTACTTGAACTTTCTAACTCTACTCTAGTATTTATGTTAAAATTGGGATAGAAGGAAATTCCAACTTAAAATGGTCATAACTTGTTCATTTTAACTCGGAATTTCGCATATTATATACCGTTTTCTACCTACTCGAAAAGACCTATCCATTTCTAAGATTATTTTTATCAAAATGGGTAGTTTTGGTCCCGAAATGGAAGGGACAGAACAGGGACGAAATTCCTAACTTTTAAAAATACAATTTTTCCAACTTTTCTTCATCCAAAAATCCTTAAACAAGTATATATGTATGTATATGGTTGAAAAAAAAAATCCTTTTGATACATAAATATACTCATATTTTATGCATGATTCTATTGGTGTTGTTTTAACAATTATTTTTCGTAAAACGACTTGTCTTATGGTTTTGAAAAATTGGACTTTGAAAATTTTCTCTTTAAGTGGTTTGAAAGAAATTACAAATTTCGGGTTATTAAAAATAAATGTTTTCCTTTTATATTAATATTTCCTAACTCTTTCAAACATAAATTAATTCCCAAAAATTTGGTCCTTTAAGTTATCTATAAATTTTATTTCTAGTGATTGAAAAATATGGTTTTCAAAATTTTTCTTAAGTTGTTGGTGTTGTCTAATATATGGAGTTGTATTAAATATATGTTTTTCCCTCATTTTTATATTCTTCTACTTCTTTAGAGAATAAGTTTACCCTTTTAAAACTTCACTTTCTTGGCAAATTTTATTCCTCTAAGTTTGTTTCTAAAATAGTAAGTTGATTTTACCTCAATTTGAAAACTTGCTACATTCTTAATATCTATCAAGTGGTAGCATAATCCTATTAGATAAGTTTATGATAGAAGTTTTCATAATAAAGAATTATCAACATTAGAATTTAGCAAAATTTTCATTTTTTGAAAAGAGGTTAACAATATTAAAAACTAAGTCTTGTAGAAACTTACTTAGTAAGTGATTTTCGAAGTCTATGATGAACCTATTTAAGTGTTATAAAAGATATAGTTAGGTTAAAATCTTAAGTTTAATGCTAAAAATTATATTTTTATGGAGTATTTAGTTCCGATTTATAAAAGAAATGAGTTCCTTTTATTATTTGAAGAAATCTTTATCACTGATACTTTAAAATTTATGATTATCTTGTCTAAGCTTTTGAAAAACATTTATTAAAAATAATACTTAGATCTTTTGTTAAAAAATCCTTTGTTAAGTGATAATAAAATTTAATTTACTTTTCTTTCTTAAAGAAAGAACCCATTTTTATTTTTATTAAGACAACAACTTTCTAATCATGCATGAATATGATTATGTAGCAATGAAAAAGGGTAAGAATAATACATAATAAGATAGAAAGAAATATAATAAGCAAATAAGATAATAATAAGGTCAAGTATTAGGAGCCTTAGCTTCATCAAGGCTTCTCGGTCAAGTATTGGAAACCTTAGCTTCATCAATGTATCTCGAGACTAAGAATGGACTAATCCCAAAAGAAAAAGAAAAGAAATAAAAGAAAAAGCAATAATAAGAGCAACAACAATAATAAGAATAATAAAAGCATGTTAGTGGGAGTTAGTGAGCATTTAAGCTCTAAGAAATATATAGATATACATATACTTAATAATATATATACAAGGTTAGGTTATGAGCATAGTAACAATAATATCAACATAATAACATGAGATAGCAAAATAACAAACTAGAAATTCCTGGCATATGCAAGAGCAAAACTTAAACATGTTGTTACTTATATAACTCACATGAGCTTTAAGAAACAACACCGTGGTCATTCTAAGTTACATGGCATGGGAAAAATAAGAGTAAGATATTTTTACCTAAATGCATGTATTTGATGAAGAAAGAAAGTGATGGTTGTAAGAATACGTGGGTAGTGATATGTGGAAGATGATTTTTGTGTAGAGGAAAGAAAGTTGGGAAGACAATCATAGGAGAGAAAAATTGGAGAGAGAAGTTGACAAATGATTTTGGTAGAGTTTTGTTATGTGTATGAGATGTGTGTCAAGAATGGAGGAGGGAAGGGGTATTTATAGGAAAAGTTGGAGGGAAATTGTAGTTAATTAAATAAATAAAAAGAAAAGAAAATTGATGGCATGAAAGAAAGAGTAATTAAAAATTAATTTTAGAAGAAAAGTGTAAGAGAAGTTTAGTAATATGTAGCATAGAATTTTTATAGAAAAAAAAATTGTAAGAAATAGGTATATAGATTGTGAGAATAGGTGATACCAAAAAGTAGAGATAGATGAATAGTTATAAATACTTTAGAATAGGATAATGAATAGTAAACAAGATTAACAAATTACCTGCAGTAAAGAAAATAAGCATAAAGATGTGATATCTGATATTTTTTGTTATCGAAAAGTTATAAAACTGATATTTTTGAAATCTTTGTCTTATTATGAATCTAACGGTGTCGTCGGAATATTTTTACTACTCCCAGCCTCGAGACATGCTTTTCAAGAACTGATCCCGCTCGAGTTTGAAACACACTAAAATTTAACGAATCTAATATTTTTAAGCTTCCTATATTTTTACGAACTATTATACATGATAATCTCAATTTCGTTGCTTAGGGGTTTAAGACCGCAGGATTGCTAGATCTAAATACTAGGGTTTGTTGTAAACTTTATTGACTTTTGGGGTTCCAGTTTGACTTTCGGCTTTTTGATTTATTCATAAGGTCATAAAATTTTGGGGTTTTGATCGTGTTATATTTTGATTCAAATTTTATGTTTTATTTTAATTTTTTATGACTTGTTTAATATTTTTCAGTTCCCGGGATTGTTCAACTAGGTCTAGGGTTATAGGTTGACTCTGTTTGATTTTTTGTGGTAATTGAAATTTTTTATTCTAAAATTTACCGGAGGATTTAATGTTTTAGTATGTTATCGTCGAGTGTTATTTGGATATATCATCTTGATTTGCGTGTTAGGGATCAGATAGATGATTTGGTTTGCGCTCATGTCACGCCCCGAGGGTACCCTAGTAGTAGTAAACAAGATACACTTGAATACTATTACTAGTTTATCTTCTGAGAATGACATATTTTCAATAAACAGGATCTTTTAGTTGCTATGATAAGAAGGACAAATATATATATATATATATATATAAGATATAAATTAGTAAATAACTATCATCCTTAGTTTGAGAATAAAAATAATATTACAGACCATATCATTTCCATAAATTCCTCCAAATACATAATTAAAGTTTCTAATGCAAGATACTTGCAACTTAAAAAATAGAAATATAATCTTATCCTATACTACTCCTTAAGCTTTCAACTTCTAAATTCTTACCGGGACCATACTCTTGGAAGTAATGAGCCAAGGTCTCAATGTGAACCTGAAAGGATTGTTAGAGTGTGAGATAAACCACGAGCTCAGTGAATAACCAGAACTTATTACATATCACATAAGTTATTTAACAATCATATGAAATGTATCAATCAAGCACACATACAAATACAAGCCTGGATAACCCGGAATCTAAACAGGATGAAGATTTATGCCCTCCCATTGGGGTTGAAGGATCATAATCTATGGCCTACCTATCCAGGAGAGTCTAAGCTTTCAGGAAACAATAATGCTCACTTTAATTATCTCTTTGAATTTATTGTGTCTTAAACATTCATTTCTTGTTTTAGCTTTAGAAACTCCACTAAGTATTAGTCATTTCCAAGCAATACCATAAGCGGCGTCCTTCATTTACCATTTAGTTCCTATGGTATCAATAGAACAAAGGTAATCTTACGATTAACTAATAGCTTTTTTGCCTAGATAAACCAAGCATTACCAGAGATCCAAAATACTAACACGTAGTAGGCTACCACTTACTCAAATGCTACTTTATGCAAAATATGCCATTTATGTATAATTTTCTTTATGGTACCAATAGTTTTATTCAAGTTGAAAGCGATCAATCAATGCACAGATATTCCATCATGTTACACAATCAGTATAGTCATACATAATTCTGTTTTTATTATTAATAGAGTGACTTGGCAATCAATGTCTCATATAACAAACAGTTCCCATAAACCCACATAATACAATCAAGTTATTTTCTTTTATTTAAGATTCACTAAGTTACAAGCACATATAATGTAATAAGACTGAGTCACTCATCTGCTCATGTTGGTTGATCGTAGTAGTCATCAGGAAAATCCTCACAATTACCCAAGTTACCTATTGAGATGATTAATATATTCATCAATGTCACATAAACTATATGATTAAACTCCTATGAGTGTCTAAGTGTCCTATCTTGATGCTGGGTTTTCGTTCTATTACTATATTGGTTCTTTGGAGATCTTATGATAATAAAGTATTAGTTCATATTTATTTTCAAGTTATTTGTCTTGACATTGTTTGATACTTATATAAACTCATCGGGTACTCGAAATTTGATATTTAGTTTACTCATTTTTATAGTTATTATTTTTATGTTTGTATTGTTCCTTATTTGACTTAGTATAGTAACTTTATTATTGCTTAGAACTATCAGTTTTCTTTCAATTTATTTTATATAATTTTCTCGTAATGTAAAGATATCCCTTCATTCATAAATTTAGACTATTTAAATTTTCATTGTTATCCAAAGTCTATAGGTATGTATTTAAATAAATACTTGATAATTACTATACTTCTAACTTTTCTTGTAAGACATATTAATTTCATCTATAATAATAACACAATTAGTAACATTAAGATTTGATAAATTTAAAAAAAAAATATTTCAAAAAATATCAATAATATTATCTTTTGGTCGAATAATAATAATAATAATGATGATGATGATGATGATGATGATTATTATTATTATTATTTTAATAATAATAATACTTGTAATATTCATCATATAATTTAAATTAATAATGATTCACAAATCCTTACCCATTAAAGTTAATATTAATAGTAATATTACTAAAATAGCTTTAAGCTTAGCTTTTGGGTTTTCATTATGAATATTAAACATAATAATATCTAAAATAATAATTCCAGTAATATTACTAATCCATATTTTTAATGGTATTAGTAATATTTGTAAACCCCCAAAAATTTTCATAATTCATAGAAAATAATTCTAAAAGTTTAGAATTTAAATCCCAAAAAATCGACTCAAGTTAAAACCAAATTCTAAATCAAGACAAGTGCCAGAAACGAAACCCTAAAAATCAAACCAAGTTAAAACTTAATTCCAAATAAAGATCAAAAACGAGTTTTCTCAATCTTGAGAAAACGAGAACCCTTGAAACAAAATATAAAGTCCAACTACCGGTTTAATCAACGTCCGTACATCAATTAAATCACCTAACCATTTTCTAACACGCAAATCAAGACAATATATCCAAATAACGATCGACAGCAAAATCTTAAAACCTTCGATAAAATTTAGAAATCACAAATTTCAAATTCTCACCAAAAGTCAAACTGAGTCAACTCATAACCCTAGACTCGGTTAAACGATTCCGAGAACTAGAAACTATTAATAAATAAAATAAAATAAAACATAAATTTCGAACTAAAATTTTTAAAATAATCAAAACTCGAAAATTATACGATATTACGAATATCTCAACAAAAATCGGAAATTAAAACGGAACCCTAAAAAGTCAACAAGCCTACAACGAACCCTAGTGTTTAAGATCCGGCAATCCCGCGTTTCCAAACCCTAGAAAATGAAATTAAGTTAATGGTCTAGAATAGTTCATAATAACGTAAGGTAACATAAAAATATCATATTCGCAAATTTCGAGTGACCTTCGGACCCAAACTGGACCGGTTCTCGAAAGACGTGTCCCGGAGCTCGGAATATTAAAAATATTCCGTTTATACCAATAGACTGGTAAAAATACAAGGATTCCAAAAATATCAGTTTTGGAATTTTTCGGTAGCTAAAAATTACAGATATCGCATTATTACGCGTATTTTTATTACTACCAGTACTTTAATTGTCTAGTCTACTATTCATAGTACTTTTCTACTATTCATTACTATTCACCTATCTCTACTTTTTCTTACACCTACATATCTATTTTCTTACTTTTTTCATTTCTAATACACCTTTATTCACATCAACTTTACACATTACTTCTTTATTACACAAAACAAATAAAATAAAACAATTTCCCCCTCTCAAGAAGCCAAAACTGGCGCCATCCCTCTCCCCTTCATCTCAATTATTTTTCTTTTTCAATTTATTTTATTACATCCAAAAATCACTCCAAAAATTCTATAAATACCCCCTTCCTCTCCCACTCTTTCACACAATTCCTTCACTACCAAAACTCTCTCAAAATCTCTCCACAAATTCTCTCATCAAGAATTCTCTCTACCAAAACTCTCTCAAATCAATTCCTCACAAAAATCATGTCTCATACATAAACCATCTACCACATATCACTACTCACATAATACCCATTTCATTTACCATCTCCATATCTCTTACATACTTTAGGTAATATTTCTTCCATCTATTATTCATCCATGTCATGTAACTTAACATGACTATGGTGTTGTTTTGAAACTCATATGAGTAGTAAAAGCAACAACATGTTCATGTTTTGTTCTTGTACATAAGCTTCCTATTTTATTATGTTGTTATTATTATTGTTATTATTTGCTTCTAATCTAACTTATATTATGTATATTATGTATATATATTTAGAGCATATAAGCTCATTTGGTTATTTATTTACATTCAAGTTATGCAATTTATTTATTTTATTAAGACTAGTCTTTCTAGTCTTAGACTTGTCCATATCAAGTCAAAACAACCTTTTGATTATTTATTTTCTTTAATCCTTCGGGACTAGTCCATTCTTAGTCCCGGGATGCCTTGACAAAGCTAAGGCTCCAATACTTGATCGGGATTCCTTGATGAAGCTAAGGTTCCCAATGCTTGATATTTTATTTTCTTACTTATTATTTGTTTCTAGTATTTTCTTATGTTCTTATTATTTTATATGCTCATGATACATGCATTTGCATAATATTAATGTCTCAACTAGTCTAAAAAATAGAATCTTGTTTTACTAAATGAACTGAAAGCTAAGTTTCCAATTATATGATTTACCACAAAAACATGAAGTTATTAATTAACAACCTAGAAATAGAATAATACAAGTTT
Source organism: Combretum micranthum (assembly GCA_024138025.1). Taxonomy (NCBI): domain Eukaryota; kingdom Viridiplantae; phylum Streptophyta; class Magnoliopsida; order Myrtales; family Combretaceae; genus Combretum; species Combretum micranthum. Next base: position 862,890 of record JAMXBD010000163.1, read on the forward strand.
TGTCAAGTTTTCTTGAATAACAAAGATAGTTTTACCAAGAAAATATAAATAAATATTTTCCTTGTATTTTATGGTAATCTAAGTTTTTAGAAAAATAAATCGTTAATATCGAAAGTTTAAGACTTAAACTCTTTTCTAAACTAAGGAACAAACTAGTTTTCAAAGTTAAGACAAAAATCAACTCATCAAGTTATGAACCCACTTAGGAAAAATAATGATTTTCAAATTTCTAAAAAGGAACTAATTTTCAAAGGAATATAAATGAGGTAAGATTTATAATAATGGATTTTATAAAAATGATTCTTTTCAAATGAAATGAAAGAACAAGTTTTAGAAAGCAAAAGTTTATATTTTAGAAATGAATATAAGAAGGCAAAATTCATTTTCTAAAACCATCCTAAATACAAAATTATAAAAAGGTTTTGAACGGCCTAATATACTTTTTGATAAAAATAGATCTTTTATCACTAGAAGTGAAAATTATGAAAAACTAAGGTTAAAAGGAAAATTTACTTGTTTTGGAAAAGGAAATGAAGAAAATAAAATAATAATATATTCATTTATAACAACCTAGTAAAAATATAAAGTTTCTTTAAATACTTGAAAAGAAAATTTCAAAGTTAAAGTTTAAATAAATTGTTTTATGAAATAAATTGTTGAGACACTACCATTGGGATTTTTGCATATAAAGTGAGCATACCTATATATTCAAAAGTGTTTATCAAATATATATTTATATTGTTACAAGAGGATTTTCTTTAAAATGGAGTTGAGTTAGAAAATGGGTTTTTGCAATAGTTTAGAAAATTCGTTTTAAATCTGTACCTGACGTTTTTGGAACCCAAATGACCTTTTGTGACCAAGATAAGTTTAGAAATGGATAGAACTTTTCGAATAGGTAAAAACGGTATATCATATGCGAAATTCCGAGTTAAAATGAGCAAGTTATGGCCATTTTAGGTTGGAATTTCTTCTTATACGATTTTTCACCACGATTTTAAGTAAAGTTTAGAATCTCCAAGAATAGAAATTCATGGAAGACTTATCCCGGGTATTTCTTTTGTCTAGGAGATGAAGGATACGAGAATACCCTACTCGAGGATTTCTACGACTAAGAAGATAGCGAAATGGACGAGTGAGTTATTCCTTCTAATTTCGTTACCTTGTTTGTGCTTGTAATGTAGTAGCATTAGTGTACTAAGAAAAGATAAAAACGAATATATTTGGGGATTTCGGGATTATATGATTTTATGTTTATGCGTGAAATGAGAATTAAGAATATCGCAACTTCGATTTACTTGTTTAAATAATTTTGTTTACTTACTTGTATGATTGCTTATTGTTGCTAAATTGATTGATCGCCCCAAATAAACCTTAATAAGGTTTGACCTAAGAACAATAAAACGTTCACACATAGCATCAATCGAGTCACATCTATTTCAGAAGGCTGCTACTCCTACGTGTAGAGTTGGATTGGCTGTGATCGTGCGGTGCCACGGGCCATGTTCCTTCCTGCAGAATCCAAATCGCTCGGGGAAAGCGACTCTAGGTTCGGAGCCGAGCCAACCGGACGCTGTGGGTGAGGACCTGGGGACTAGCAGTAGAAGGTCGAGGATCTTCAACCCCGATTCCCTAACCTTTGATACGGAGGGGTAAATCCGTTCTATATATGGTTTCTGGATAACTATATATATTCGCGTAATCATGTGATTGTTGCATTGTATGCATAGCATATGTGTGATTAAATAAATAAACTTGTTTGAAAATGTGGTGCGAATGAAAAGGAATATCTCACTAAGCTAGTTGTAGCTTATACCCCTATAGATTTTGTTGAAACAAGTATATTCGTGGATTAAATTTGAGGATCATGACATTAAGGAAGTCATAGACGGATGATTAAGGATATGGAATCATGCGATGAAGAAATTTTGTAAGGTTCTTCATATGTGATAACCTATATGATTAGGGACGTATATTTATTTGAAGATAATAGAAGAATATGCCTAAAGAATTGAATTGTGATATGCTTACGTTTTATATTAAGTATTCTCTTTGCCTTGTTACTTATTTATTATCAATGTAAATTACGCTACTCCGATGCGTCCCCTTGGTTGTGATGTACGTCTTGTGCATAATATGGAAGCCTTCGCGTGACTAAGGTAGTCATTCCTAGGCTTTAGTATTGTGTACGGCGGACTGCCACGTTTAGGGTACCCCTCGGGGTGTGACAATATTAATAACTATAGTTGTATCACTTAATGGACTTTAATTAAATTAGTGATAGTGATTTTATATCATTAATACTCCTTTCATGAAATTTTTAATACTAATAATACATAGTACCTATATCAATATCACCACATAATATCATAATATATTACTTAAATGTTACATATTTGATAATATAGAAAATTTTTAGTTTTAAATTAAATATCTAAATATTTCAATATTATAATGCTAACAATTAATAATATTCTTAATAATACATAAAATAAATAAATAAAAATAATAACAGTACAAAAAGAATATTTGTAATATTAATTATTATATTATTTAGTTTAAATATTTCGATTTAAAAAAATTATAAAAAAATATATGCCAAAAGGTACACAGGGTGGAACACACCCATGTTCCTCCCGTGCTCATCTGGGGAAGACACTGTTCATCGTCTTCCCCGATGAGCTCAGCCATTTTCAGCTGATTTTCGACGTTCCAAGCCTCTCCAAATGATTCCTATAAGTTTCTACAAGGTTTTTCTACACAAATATCAACTTAAAACATCAAAACACCTACATGATTTATGGTTTTCGAATCAAGGAAGTGTAACTAGGGTTTTCGAATTTTACCTTACTCGAGCCTATTCGGTGGAATTCGAAGCTTGTTCTTGGGTTGGTAGTGAGCCTATGATCATCAGAAGTTAGTTCCAATCCTTGTTTTTAATAAATAACAAGCCAAAATACAACTGCTTACCTTGTTACCAACTCTAGCGTTTTTTGTATTATTTTTACTTTGATTCGAACTAAGATGTTTTGGACGAGTTGAACTCTGTTCTTAGGTCAATTTGGATACTAATTAGGAGTTTGTTTGATTTGGAAATTTTGGTAAGAAGTGAGGGTTGTTTGCTTGTCCATTATGAGCCATAAACATATATATAGGAGAAGAAAGAAGACGTTTGTCATTTGATATTTGCCTCCAATTTTTCCACATTTGAACATTGTTTCATCCAGTTTTTTTGGATACAATTAAAGAGTGAGTTGAGGTGGCAACACTTGATATGTTTGTGTGTTGAATTTGTTGACCTTTTGTGCACAATTTGGATGATTTTTCGTGCATTTCGGTTCCCATATTTCAAGACAATCCAAACCCTTCATTTGATTTCATAGGTTATCAAACGATATAACTTTAAGTTTTAAATTTACGTGATTAATTATTTTTATAATTTTATCTCCCGCGATTAAAGTTTCTTAAGCTTATTAGGTTAATTTTTGTTTTAGGCTTCAATAGCTTAAGAAAACCCTAATTAGAATAATGGCATGATTCAAATATTTATTTGGAGTCTAGATCTTTAGTTATACATCTGTTTATGTTTTTATTGTGTATTTATGATCCTAACAGTTTATCTTTAGGTTATCGTTTCCCATCTATAAGCGTAGTTGATTTTCCACTCATTATCGCATTTGATATATTAGCCAAGTTATCTATATATCTTAGGTTTTCAATGCCTACTATGAAATCTTATTAGTAGTGTTTGATACTATCTAGGAATCTTGAATTTAGGGTTTAAATCCATATATAGGCTCATTACAACTCATTGTTTTAGTCTCAAGTCTTTGTTGAGTTCAATAGTAGTCATTTAATCTTTGTATTTATATTTTTCTATCTATTCTATTTGTATGACAAGTTTCGGGGTTTAAAAATTTGGGTTACCTTTAATTATATCTTAAATTATTAGCTTAAGATACGAAATCTTATTTTTGATATCAATTAAGGTCAAAGAAGTTCTTTATTCAGCTTTGAGATCTTAATCTAGCCGAATTCAAGTCATTGATCTATTCTTAGGTTTTTGTTGAATTTTAGGTTTACAAACTAGTTCATACTTTCTATTTTAGAGTCATGTACTAATGTGAAAAATTTCAAGGGTTTACAGTACGCATGTTGAATCAAACGATTGTTGGATTTTCCATTTTGTTTTGAGCGTCCTCTTTTTCTCAAGGTTAAGAATTTTCTTATTTGATCTTATTTAAAAATTCGGTTTTAACTTGGATTAGTTTTCAGGATTTATGTTTTGATATTTAACTCTAGAATTATTTTCTACTAATTATGAAAATTTTAAGGGGTTTACAACATATATCCATTCAACGTATGACTCCCGGAAAATCATATATATTGTATGCTCACGTGTTTGTTACATTTTATATGCTTGTTTAAATAACTTGTTTAGTTATTGGTTAGATAAGTACTTTCTAGTGCAAATATTTCTCACTAACCAAGTAAGCTTACCCTCTCTTAGATACCTATCACGTCCCAAAGGATACCCTAAACGTGGCAGTTTACCACATATAATATTAAGACTTAAGAATGACTACCTTAGTCATGCGAAAGTCTCGATATCACATGTAAGGCGTCTAACACGATAATAGGAGACGCTTTTAAGAAGTGTGATTTAAGCAAGTAAAAATGAACATGCAAGAATCCAAAAATAAAATAGATCATAACATTAATAATTAAAGGTCTATTACATGATTCTTAGGGGTATACCTCCGCTAAATTCCAAGGATCGAAATAACTAATAGTCTTTACAATAATTTAATGCTACATCAAAAGATTGTAAAGGAATTCTATTCTAATCCTTCAAGTAGATTTGCTTCAACAGCTCCCAAAAGAAAACTTACGCAGATAAGAGGAGACCTCGGGTACAAAAACAAGTGTTCCTGTGAATGCAAATATCTATAGGGGCGAAAGCTTACGGGCTTAGTGAGAAAATCCCAAAATTCATACTTGAAACAAAATATCAACTACATTTATTAAACAAGCAAATGGAATGCAACAACCACGTGAGCATACAAGACATATGATTTTTCGGGAATCATATGTTGAATGAATTACGCCCTTCATTCGGGATTAGGTATACCGGTACATTACGGCTACTACTTCTTTTAAAAACATTTTTATAGATCTTATCAGCTCTTATACGTCATTAAAAACATATAGTTATTACCGGCTCCTACTAGCCATTAATTTTATGTAGTTTTTACTGGCTCCTACTCGCCACATATATAATATACCGGTTATGCTTACCACCACTATCATACACTTGTCCCACCAATTGTATAATAGCAAATGCAATGTGACTCAACATATGAAGTGCATTCATAAATTTTTAATTAAAGCCTAGCCCTTATATTTTAATTTCTTACAAATGATCAACCAATGCCAAACACTTCAATGCGATAATAAGCATACAATTTATTACAATCATTTCATGCTTTGATATTCTTAATATTCTTTCAACATATTATCATAAAACTTCCATTTTATCTTCCCTTAAATCTAATACAACTAATTTTACAAGCACAAACATAAGCATGAAAAATAAGAGATGTAGACTCACTCGGCCATGATGATACTTCTTTCTTAAAGATGAGTCGATCAATACTTCCACTAATCGAAATAATCCTCCAGGTATAAACACTCCTCCTCAGGATCACCTAAGCAAGAAGAATACCCATAATGAGTATTTCTTGTTGATTCTGTGATACTTATCAAAAACTATATCATAAGATCATCAAAATTCGTATAGAAGGTAATTCCAACTCAAAACGATTATAACTTGGTCATGTTAACTCAGAATTGCGTATATAATATACCGTTTTCTACCTATTCAAAAAGATCTATCCATTTCTAAGACTATTTTCATCAAAATTAGTAGTTTGAACTCTGAAACAGTGGTGATCAGATTCACTACGAATTTTGCAAAACTTACTTTTTCTTCTTTTTACAAAAATTTGTATCAAAGATATAGGTATTATAATGGTTGGAAAGACCTTTAAATTGTGTGTGTGTGTGTATGTGTGTGTGTGTGTGTGTGTGTGTGTGTGTGTGTGTGTGTGTGTATTCATTAACTTATATCCAATGCATGAAATTAATGAAGTTGTCTCAACCATGAATTTTTGTAAAACCAAGGTCTTCTATAAAATTTGGAAAAGTAAAACTTTTGAAAATTTCTACTTAGCTTGCTAGAAAATTTTTTAAGTTATTTTAAATGAGTATTTTCTTTTCCTTAATTCCATTTCCTTAGACTTTTAAATTTCGAAAGAATGTGTCACGCCCCGAGGGATACCCTAAATGTGGCAATCCGATGTACACAATACTAAAGCTTAAGAATGACTACCTCAATCACGCAGAGGCTTCCATATCATGTACAAAACGTACATCACAACCAAGGAAACACATCAGAGTAGTGCAATTTACATTGATAATAATAAAGTAACAAGGCAAGAAGAATACTAAACATACAACATAAACATGGTAAATTATAATTCTTAGGGGTATATCCTTCTATTATCTTCAAGTCAAAATAAATACACTTCTTAGAATTTCCAAAACACTAACATAGCATACATTATATATAAAAAACCTGACAAGATAACTTCATTCTATGTTCCCAATGGCTTCATAAAAGTTTAACATTCTCCAATGACTTCTTTAATGTCATGATCTTCGATTTAACCCATGGGTATACCTGTTTCAACAAAATCTATAGGGGTATAAGCTTACAACTAGCTTAGTGAGGTATTCTTTTTCATTCGCACTGTCACGCCCCGAAGGATACCCTAAATGTGGCAGTCCGCCGTACGCAACATTAAAGCCTAAGAATGACCACCTCAGTCACGCGAAGGCTTCCATACTATGTGCAAGGCGTCTAACACATGGAGGAGACTCATCGGAGTAATACATTTTACGTTGATATAGCTTGAGTAACAATGTAAAGGAAATACAAATTTACTATACTTCAGATACAAATCACTATACTTCATAATACAAATCATTAAACTTCAATTACACTTCATCAAAAGATTCTATTACGTAAAACTATTACAAGGTAATTAATAAAACTAGCTAGTAACTTCAAACATTCGTGTTCGTTGCCGAAATCCCGGAGTCATTCCCGGCTCCAACCAATTCGGTCCCCACTTTCATTCTTGAAATAACTTGCTCATTTAAACAACTATTGGGGTATAAGTGACACTAACTTAGTGAGAATTCCTTTAGTTCCGTACCAGAACAAGCAAGCATTAATCAATCATATGCTATGCATGAACAAACACGTGAGCAAGCAATTATGTATGGGTATCCAGAACCCACACACAAAATGGATTTACGCCCTCCGTATCTTGGGTTAGGGATGGTATTGAAGTCTACACGACTGCTACTAGTCCCCAAGCCCTGGCATTTGCCTCGATTAGACTCACACATGGAATGCATCCCCGATGCACCTTAGTTTCCTATGAATGAGCTCTGATCCCGAGTCTCATTATCCAAACGAGTCCTCGAACCATACCGATCGACCTGCGTAGGAGTAGCACGCTACCAATGCAATATGTCCAATGCGATGCATAACCAATTTAATTTTTGCTTAGGTCAAAATATTCATATATTCTTTAGAGTGACCAACCGATATCATACACATAATAGAAATAATATGAACAATGCAGTTATCCAGTCAAATCATGGTTTCGATATGCTTTAGTATTCTTTGGCATACATTCATCACAGCCTCATCATATATCCCATCCCCATTCATATCGATTTTTATCTTGTTCCTATAATCAAATGCAACTAACTGCAAGCACACTCAAGGTAACAAAACAAGGAGAAAACTCACTCGGCCATTGGATCACTGATCTTCTAGTAATAGTAATCCGGTGGTAGGGAATCGTCGAATTCGGGATCACCTAAAAAGGAAGAAATACTCTAATAAGTATTTCAACTCAAACTAATCCAAACGATTTTATACGAACTATCAAATTAGTAATTCTTAACCTAAGCAGGAATTTCAACTTAAAACAGCCATAACTTGGTCATTTTAACTCGGAATCTTGCAAATTATATATCGATTTCTATCTACTTCGAAAGATCTATCTAATTCTAATATTATATTCAAGTTTTGAAAACATTTAGGTCTCGGATTAGAGGGATCAGATCTGATCAGAAACGGTTTCTGATTCCAAAAAATAGTTTTGTAATTGTTTGTAATGTTCCTACTATATAAATTAGCTATACATGCAATATGAGTGATTTCCTAACATGAGTGGCATGAGATGAGCTTAATGTCTGCATGATCTTGATGATTTTTGCTAAAAGAAAATTTTATAACTTTTTATTTTGTAAAACTATAATAATAATTACTTATGAAAAATCTAGTTTTCTAACTTTTATCATTTTCATTTGTTTTGGATTTGTTACTTAAGAAAATATAATTATTTTTGTCAAAATTGAGTCTTCATTATATATACTACTTACGACCTTCATTTCTTCATAAAAATTTCCATTTTACACTTGGTAAACATGTTTTCAAGTGGGGTTGATTCCAAAATCCGAATTTTACAAAAATTAGTTTTTGAGTGATTCCTTTAAGTAAAAGTCATTTGATATTTAGAAAATTATGTCTCAATCATACATAACCATTAAGGACTTCATTCTTACACAAAAATTTGCATTTTACACTTTGCAAATATGTTTTCCAATATGATTTACTCAAAAATCCGAATTTTTAGAAAATTTTTGAATGATTTCTTTGAGAAAAACTTGTTTAGTGCATTAAAATTTTAAGACCTTAAGGTACCTATTACTTAAGGACTCCATTCATTACATAAAACTTTCATTTTGAGCTTGGATAATAGGTGTTCTTATGGCCTTCATTCAAAATTACGAATTTCACAAATTGACTACTAACTCAAAATTTCCCATCTTGATTCTATTTCTTGTTTTATACATTAATCTCATCAAAACTCATTTCAACTTATAAAAATCACTACTTATTGATAGCTATTACCTATATACTTCATTTTTCACATAAAACATGAGTTTTGGAGTTGATAAATAGGTTTTAAAAATTGGTCTTGGTTGGGATCCGAACTTACAAAATTTATTTTTGGTCATATCTTTTGATAAAATCTATCTAACTTATGAAAATCCATTCCTTACATATCCTATCTTAAGAACCTTTCATTTCTTAAACAAAAACTTCATTTTAGAGTTAGAAAACATGTTTTTAAAATATGCCTTGGCCAAAATCCGAAAATGACATTTTTGTTTTGAAAATAACTTTTGAAAATCACATTAGATTCTTGTAAAAAGAAGTCTTTATGATATTCATATATTAAGCCTTTATTTTCTTAAGTAAAAATTACATTTTGACACATGGAAAGTGGTTTTTAAATATGAGTCTTGCCAAAATACGAATTTCACTACTTTTGTTCAAGTTCAAATCTAAGATCTACACATAATATGAACATAGATCTAAACTTCGCTTATCAAAATCATTCATTTATGTTGTCTATACCCTAAGCCCTTCATTTTAAATGAAAAATATACATTTTGAAGTTTAAAAACCACTTTTCTAAATATGATTCCATTTTCATCCGAATTTTCAAAAGTTGTTTTTGTTGAAAATAAAATAGATCTTGAGTTTCCTACAATTTCCCTACCATCATCATGCTATAGCAAGTTGTTCATGAACATAAACAAAGATCTAATGCATTTATGAACTCAAAACTCTAGATCTAGTTTTCTAAACTAGTTTTACATGCATGAATCACTAAGATAGACATGTGGATGCTAGATCTATGCATAAATCATAAGAAATAACAAAAATAACAACTTAAATAACAAGATCTATGGCATAAACAAAAATCAAAGCTATAAAAAGTTAGATCTACAATATATATAAACTTTAAACAAGAAAATAATTGAAATACAAGATAATAAAAGTAAAGAAAAGGAGAGTTTCATTTTTGGCATCATCATCCTAAGCTTTTAAGCTTATGGAAGGTCATTTGATGCATGAAATCTTCATTACACTTTACCTATATCACCTATGGAGGCCTTGAGATGAAGATTTGCTTAAAAATCTTCAAGAAATATGGGTGGAGGCTCAAGAATGAATTGGGGGCAGCTTGTTTTGTTGAAGAAATAAGAACAAGAAGAAGAAAGAAAGAAAGGAAAATTAGAGAGAAAAGGTTAAAGAATGAAAAAGGGAAATGAGTAAATGAAAGAGAGAGAGAGAGAGAATGAGTGTATTAAATGAGAAAAAAAATAAAACAAGGCAGCCAAGAAGTGTACATGCTGCACGTGACTGTGTAGGAGGAGAGAGAGTGAATTTTGTTGAAATTTGACTCAAATTTGAATTGTATAATTAACGTATAATGTAACTTTTTGAAGAAGGATTGAAATATAATTAATTTTAGTCAAAATAGGAGTAAATTAAAGGACAATGGTAGCCACAAATGAGTCAAAAATCTGCCATGAATTGTGGGATAATGTGTAGAAAGATTGAAGTGAAAAGAAAGTGATATGTGTAAGGTATACTTGAAGGTATGGGTTGTAAAAAGTATTATTAATAAATAAAATTAAAATAAAATAAATTAGAAAATTTATTCCAAATATTTATAGCAGATTTTTCATAATTAAATTTAAATAATTATTTGAATTATTTTAGTATTTTAACAAATATGTTACCGGTATGATCAAAATACGCGAATATGCGCTATAAATAATATTTTTATAACCCGAAAAATTCTAAAAATTATTTTATGGAAATAAAAATATTTTTAAAATATTTTTCAATTATTAAATTAATTTATTTTATTTTTAAAATCGGGTTTTAAATAGAATCCGATCCCATAAAAACCCAAAACGAACTAAATTTTAGAAAAAACAAATTTTTTTTTATAACTTATAAAATATTTATCTAATAATATAGGGTTTTATAAGAGTAATAAAATTTTGTAATGAAATAAAAATGAATAGTGCAAAAGACTAATCAATTACCGGTAATAATGGAAATACGATAAAAAGGTTATAATTGTAACTTTTATAACCTGAAAAATTATATAACTGATATATTTAGAAATCTTATGAAATTATGAGTCTAACGGTACTATTGATATATTTTTGATATCTCGAGACCTGGGACACGCTTTTCGAAGTCTGTATCCGAACGGGTTCGAAATAGGTCAAAAATTTACCAATCTGATATTTTTAAACAAACTCATATTACTATAAGCTATTCTACATATTTAAACTACATCTCGGCCTCTAAGGCTAGGGGTGCTAGATTGCCGGACTTACACTATTGTATTCTAGTTAGGGTTTCCGGGTGATTTTTCGGTTTAGGCCTTTGCCAATTTGGAAACTGATATTTATGTTTATACAACATATTTAATTTGAGAAATTTATTTTAAATTTTATTTTTGTAAGTATTTAATATCTTTTAACGTTTTTAGAATTTTGAATTGGATTTCATTTCCGAAAGTTAATCATTATTTACTTTTTAATAATTCGTTTTTGGGATCTATATTACCCGATTTTATAAATCGAAGTCACGTATGGAATTTGTCGTACGTAGTAGTTTTGAATTTGAAGACCACTGTGTTCATATTTTATTTTTAAAGATTTTCATTTTCTCAAGGTTAAAAAGTTTCTGAATTCGTTCGTGTTTTTGGACTAGTTGAAATTCGGTTTTAATTTGGAGTGATTTTTAGGGTTTATTTTCAAAGTTCATCTTGAAATTATATATCGAAATTTTCCGGGGCTTACACACACCATGGTTACAAACAAGTTCATTTAAATTTTCACACATGTGCTATGCATTCAATGCAACAATCACGTGATTACACAAATATATATAGTTATCAACCATATATAGAACGGATTTATCCCTCCGTATCAAAGGTTAGGGAATTATTGATGAAGATCCTTAACCTTCTACTACTAGTCCCCAGGTCCCCACCCAAAGCATTCGATTGGCTCGGCTCCAAACCTAGAGTCGCATTCCCCAAGCGATTTGGATTCTCTAGGAATGAACATGGCCCATGACCTACCATGATAACAACCAATCCAACTCTATGCGCAGGAGTAGCAACCTTGCGAAAGAGATGTGACTCGATGGATGCTATGCGTGAGTGTTTTATTTTTCTTAAGCCAAACCTTATTAAGGTTTATTAGGGGGCGATCAATCAATTTGGCAAGCAATAAGCAATCATATAAGTAAGTAAACAAAACACTTAGACAAGTAATTTGAAGTTGCGATATTCTTAATTCTCATTTCACTCATAAACATAGAATCACATATATACATATCCCCAAATTCTCCATACATATCCATTTTTATCTTTTCTTAGTATACTAATACCATTTTTTTTACAAGCACAAGCAAAGTAACGAAACTAAGAGGAATAACTCACTCGTCCAATTTGCAATTTTCTTAGTGGTAACAATCCTCAGGAAGGATAATCTTATATCCTAAAAGAAATACCCGGGATAAGTATTTTATAGAAATTCTACTTAAACTTTCTAATTCTATTTCACTATGTTCGTCAAAATCGCATAGAATTGAATTCCAATTTAAAATGGCCATAACTTGCTCATTTTAACTCAGAATTTCGCATATAATATACCGTTTTCTACCTATTCGAAAAGATCTATACATTCCTAAGGTCATCTTTGTCATATAAGGTCATTTGGGTTCCAAAACCGTAGGGTACAGATGTAAAACGAATATTTCTAGATTTTGCAAAACAATTTTCCAACTCAACTTCATTCCAAATCCCTTTGATAAAAATATAGATATATATATATATAATTGATAAATCCCTTTAGTATATAGATAAGCTCACTTTATATGTAAAAATTATAATGGTAGTGTCTCAACAATTTGTTTCATAAAACAATTCATTTTGAAGTGTTAAAACTTAACTTGACAAATTTCCTTTTCAAGTATTTTGAAGAAACTTTATATTTTCCTAGGTTATTATAAATGAGTATATTTTTATTTTATTTTCCTCATTCTTTTTTCAAAAACAAGTAAATTTTTCCTTTAACTTTTGGTCTTTCATAATTTCTACTTCTAGTGATAAAATATTAAAGTTATCAAAAGTCTATTAAGTTGTTAATAACCTATTTATAAATTTGCATTTAGAATGGTTTTAGAAAATGAGTCTTTTCTTTTTATATTTCTTGTTTAAAACATAATTTCTTGTATTCTAAAACTTGGTCTTTTATTTCCTCTACAAATTTTATTTGAAAAGAATCCTCTTTATTGGTAAAATCCTTTGTTTTTGATCTTATTATGTTTGTACTCTTTGAAAATAAGTTCTTTCGTTAGAAACTTGAAAATCATTATTTTCCTAAGTGGGTTTATAACTTTATAGGTTGATTTTTATCTTAACTTTAAAAATTAGTTTGCTTCTTGGTTTTGTTATGGAGTTGAAAAGAGTTTAATCTTAAGCTTTTTGTGAAAATTTTGAAAACTGACAAATTATTTTACTAAAACTTAGGTTACCATATTATAAAAAGAAAGTATTTATTTTTTATGTTTCTTTGATAAAGCTATCTTTCTTATTTGAGAAAACTTTGAGAAAACTTGTATTACTCTATTTCTATGTTGTTGATAACAACTCCATTATTTAATGACAAGTCACATAATAGAAAATTTAGTTTTAAGTTCCTTTAATAAAGTAAAATTCTACTTTTGAATTTAGTTGAGACAATATCATTATATAGATGCAGTATTATGAGCATATAAAATAATAAGAATATGAGAAAATACTATAAACAAATAATAATAAGCAAGATAATAAAAATATCAAGTATTGGGAACCTTAGCTTCATCAGGGTATCTCGGTCAAGTATTGGAAGCCTTAGCTTCATCAAGGCATCCCGGAATTAAGAATAAACTAGTCCCAAAAATAATAAAGAAAAGAAAGAAAAGGTTGTTTTGACTTGATATAGACAAGTCTAAGACTAGAAAGACTAGTCTTAAAATAGCATTAAATAAATAAATTGCAAGGCATGAAATTAAATAAATAACAAATGAGCTTATATGCTCTAAAGATTATATATAAATACATCAATATATTTAGTTAGATATGAATAAGAAATTAGCATAATAACAACAATAAAATCAACATATACATGAATATAATAATAACATAATAAAAGTTGAATTTCATGTACAAGAACAAAACATGAACATTTTGTTGCCTTTACTACTCATGAGTTTCAAACCAACACCATAGTTATGTTAAGTTACATGACATGAGTAAGTGAATGGTTGGAAGCAATTTACCTATAGTGTTTATGTAGTATGAAGATGGTAGATGAATGAGGTATTATGTGGGTAGTGATATATGGTAGATAGTTTGTGTATAAAGGAGGATTTCCATGAAGAATTGGTTTATAAGAGTTTTGATAAAGAGAAATTTTGTGGAGAGTATTTGTATAGTGAATTTGAGATAGTTTTTGTAGTAGAATGAGTTGTGTGAAAAAATGAAAGAGGAAGGGGGCATTTATAGAGTTTTGGAGTGGAAATTAGATATAATTAAATTAATTGAAAAAGAAAATAATTGAGATTGAAGAGAGAGATGGAGGTGGATGGCAACAATGTGAAGAGAGAGAGAGGAGTGATTAAAAATTTATTTTGGAAGAAAAGTGTAAGAGAAGTCTAGTAATATGTGGTGTATAATTTTTATGGGAAAAGAAGATTGCAAGAAATAGGTATGTAGGTGTAAGAATAGGTAGTAAGAAAAAGTAGAGATAGATGAATAGTAATGAATAGTAAAAAAGTACTAAATTTTCGGAATCGGTTTAGCATAAAACCCTAAACCGGAAGTCAAACGAAACCCTAAAGTCAACAAAACCCTAGTTTAACGTATCCATCTAAATCCGGCATTGCCATTTTCTTTGGCCCGGAAAAACGAAGTTAGGATAATTAGCTAGAATAGCTCGTAATAACCATAGGTTTTATAAAAGTTTCAGTTTCGCGAAATTCGGGTGTCCTTCAAACCCGATCAGACACAGTTCTCGAAAAACGTGTCGGAAGCCTGGATTAGTAAAAATATTCCGAATACACCGATAGACTCGTAAAAATATAAGTTTTTCAAAAATATCAGTTTCGAAATTTTTCGTAAGTAAAAATAACAGATATAGCTATTATACGCGTATTTTCTTACTACCGGTACTTTAATTGTCATATCTACTTTACATTACACTATTCTACACTATTTTTTTATCTCTACTTTTTCTTACACCTATTTTACACTCTATAATCTTAACTTTTTACCTTTCCCATAACTTTATATCACATCTACCTTACATATTACATCTTTTATCTTTCCAAAAAGTCAAAAAAATAAAACAAATCCCCTTCCCCCATGCATGGCCCCCCCCCCCCGCCCCGCCCCACGCCCCCCCCCCCCTCTAATGCCCTCAATTTGTTTTAATTTCATTTTATTTTAATCACACAAAAATCACTCCTCAAAATCCTATAAATACCCCCCTCCTCTTTCACTTCTTTCACACATTCACTACCCACAAATTCATACCAAAACTCTCCCAAAATCTCCTCTCAAAACTCTCTCAAAATATTATCTCAAAACTCTCTCAAAACAATTCCACAACAACTTCCACCAACAACAAAAACCCATAACCACATAACCATATCAAAATCTTCTTTAGGTAACCACTTTATATTTCTTTCTTCTTCTTCATGTCATGTAACTTTACATGACCATAGTGTGAGTTTCCAAATACTACAAGTTATGGAAACTATATTATGTTCATGTATTGTTCTTGTTCATGCCAATCCAAATATGTTTATGTTGTTGTTTATATATCTATACATATATATACATATTCTTTAGAGCATATAAGCTCACTTGCAATTTATTTATTTCATGCAAAGCAATTTATTTACTTTTCCATTGTAATTTATTTATTTATTTCTTGTTGAAATTAAGACTAGTCTCTAGTCTTAGACTTGTCCTCATCAAGTCAAAACAAGTTTTCTTTCTTTTATTTTATTTCATTTTGGGACTAGTTACTTCTTAGTCCCGGGAGCCTTGAAAAAGTTAAGACTTCAATACTTGACTTTATTATTATGCTTTATGTTATTTTGGTTATTATTATTCTCATAATCATGTTCATTAGATTGTTGTCCATAATTTTAATTAAACAAAAAGAAAAAATTTTGTCACTTAGGAATAAGTTTATGTAAAGTATAAAATCTATAAAACAACACAAAATAAACTCATTCCTTTTCATGTTACCAAAAAGAACTCACTATAATTTTATAAACTACTTTTGCTTTGAAATGATACTAAAATCTTTATTATCCCACCTTGTTTTTCAAAAGAAGATATTTTTGTTAAAATGGTTCTTTTCATAAGAAAGAAAATAAGATGGATGACTAAGGAAATTTTTAAAGACCTTTGCAAACAAATAGGCAAAGAAAATTTATCGTTTGAAAATAATAAAGTTATTTCCTTTCAAGTTACAAGAGGAAATTAATAGAATTATAGAAATTAGCTTTTCTACAAAAAGTCCTTAATTGTTCCACATTGTTTTTATGAAGGAAACAAATTTCCATGGATGATTATTTTTGAAAAATATGAGACATGAGAAAAAGAATGAGAAATATCAAGTAAAGATTTTTGCAAAACAAGTAAACAAAGGAATTTACACAAGAAAAATGAAGAATAGCATATTTCCTAAGAAAACTTCAAATATAGTATTAATGTAACTTGGAAAGGAGAAAATTTTATTTTCAAAGGTTACTTAGAAAAAGATAAATAAAACCAACATAAAACGTTTTTAGAAAACAAAGAAAGCAAAGTATTCATTTTAAAGAAATTTACAAAAACAATTTCCGAAAAGCTTCAACCCGACATTGTTTTACCTAAGAAAAATAATTGGACAACAAGACACTTGAGCATGCTTAAATATGAGTTATATAGTTATAAAAATAAAGTTTTTCAACTATATAGATAACTAAGTATTTATCAAACAAATTTTGATTTCTTGAACCAAAGTTGTTTTTACTTGAAAATCCGTGGTAAATTTTGTCGCCACTTTTTCGGAGCCTATATGGCTTTGTTTGTTGGAAATAATTTTAGAAATGGGTAGATCTTTTCGAGTAGATAGAAATCGGTATATTATATGTGCGATTCCGAGTTAAAATGACCAAGTTATGGCCATTTTAAGTTGGAACATTCTTCTATACGAACTTTAACGTTCTTTGACATTGTTTTGTCAAAATTCAAGAAAATCATCAAGAAAAACTTATTGTGGGTATTTTCTTTGGATAGGTGACCCCGAGGAAGGATTCCTTTACCCAGAGAACTATTACGATTAAGTGGAGTGTGTGAACGACTCATCCGCTTAGAGGAATAGACGACAATGGCATTGTGAGTTTATTTCCATTAAATGCTACACTTGTTGTGCTTGTAAATTAGTTGCACTAGAGTTAGGAAAAGATAAACCGATATGCATGTAAAATAATTCCTTGAAAGAATTCTAAGAATATCGAAGCCCGAATTGTTCTAAGTGATTGTTTTAGTTTAATATTGATTTGTGTGAAATTCCTTGATCGCCATAAAGTTGAAAACAATCATGTTATGACTTTATAAATTAATGAACTCATGCATACCACAAAGTGAGTCACATTGCATGGTTGGGTTATTATCCTTGGGTGAGAAGGATAGTAAGCTCATGTCGAAAGCAACACTTGGCGGGAGATCCGAAAGCAATTGCTTGGCGGCTTAATGGAATATGCTTGGTGGTTGATCCGAAAGCAAGGTCAAATCAAGTAGATTCGGAATACTTGGCGATGAGTGCTCGCAAGTTTAAAACTTTTTAATGAATGCTTGGCGATGAGTGCTCGCAAGCTTAAATGTTCTGTTGTTAAAACTACTTGTTTTGAGGATAAGTATCACCAAACCCCGAATGGAGGGCGTAAATCCATTCAACATATAGTTCCCGGAAAGCTATATGCTTGTTTGCCCACGTGCTTGTGCATTACATTTGTTTGATTAAATCAACTTGTTTGAATCTTGTTACAAGAAGTTATTTATGGAAATAATTCTCACTAAGCCTATTAGCTTATACCCCAATAGATATCTTTTGCAGTTTCCGTACTTATGGTTAAGGCCACGTGGACCGTGCGGGCAGGTAATCCCTTTTGAACATTAGAAATCTGGATAAAGTATAGCTTACTATTAGCATGTTAATATGTATATAATAGATTAGTAATTTAGGGAGTTGTTCCTAAGTTCGTAAAGTTTTTGCCATGAACAAATAATTATTATGATTCTTCTTTTCTTAATATGTTTTTATATCTCCTTAAGCTTCATAATTCCATATATGGTCCTCTAAAATTTGTGAAAGTAAGCCTTACAATTAATATAAAAGCTTTTGGAAATGACTAAGGTTGTCATACTTAAGCTTTAATATTAAGTGTGGCGGATTGTCACGTTTAGGGTACCCATTGGGGCGTGACATCAAGAGTCAAGGCAGCCATAAAGAAGTCAAAATCTACCATGAAGTGATATAATGAAGTGTAAAAAAATTGAAGTGAAAAAAGAAGTGATATGTGAAAGGTGTATTTAAAGGTATGGGTTGTAAGAATACTTTCTTAATAAAATAAAATAAAATAAAAATATAAAATTCATTCCAAATATTTGTAGCAGATTTTTCATAATTAAAATAAGATAATTTATTTATTTATTTTAGTGAATTATCAAATAAGTTACCGGTATGATCAAAATACGCGAATATGAGCTATAATTGATATTTTTATAATCCGAAAAATTCTAAAAAATTATTTTATGAAAATAAAAATATTTTCAAATATTTTTCAATTATTAAATTAATTTATTTTATTTTTAGTATCGAGTCTTAAACAAAAACCGATCCCGTAAAAACCCGAATCGAACTAAATTTTGGAAAAACAAAATTTTCTATAATATATAAAATATTTATCTAAAAATATAAGGGTTTATAAGAATAATAAAATTGTATAATAAATAGTATTGAATAGTACCGAAAGACTAGTTAATTACCGGTAGTAATGAAATACAAATATAATTGCCAAAATCAGATAATTCTAGTTATCGAAAAATTATAAAACTGATATTTTAGAAATTCTTTTAAAAATACAAGTCTAATGGTATTAAGGGTATATTTTTTATATCTCGAGCCCCAGGACACGCTTTTCAAAGTCTGTATCTCAACTGGTTCGAAATAGGTCAAAAATTTACCAATCTGATATTTTTAGGCGAACTTATATTACTACAAGCTATTCTACACACTTAAACTACACCTCGGCCTCTAAGGTTAAGGACGTGAGATTTCGGACTTAAACTACTATATTCCACTTAGGGTTTCCGGGTGATTTTCTGGTTTAGATCTTTGCCAATTTGAAAACTGATATTTTATATTTATACAACATATTTAATTTGAGAAATTTATTTTAATTTTATTTTTGTAAGTATTTAATATCTCTTAACGTTTTCGGAATTATTGAATTGGGTTTTATTTCTGAAGGTTAATCATTATTTAGTTTTTAATAATTTGTTTTTAGGCTCTTTATTACCCGATTTTATAAGTCAGAGTTAGGTATAAAATTTGTTGTACGTAGTGGTTTTGAAGACTGTTGAGTTTTTATTTTATTTTTTAGGATCTCATTTTCTCAAGATTAAGAAATTTCTGAATTCGTTCGTGATTTGGGACTAGTCGAAGTTCGATTTTAATTTGAAGTGATTTTTAGAGTTTATTTTCGAAGTTCATTTTGGAGTTTTTACAGAAATTTTCTAGGGCTTACAAAATCTATTGGTTCTTTTAAGACACATGGTAGTCATGCATTCTATAAATTTAGTGTTAATGCCATAATTGGCACCTAAACTTTAACAAAATATGAAATTAAGTACCTAAACTTTGAAATTAATTAATTTTGTACCTAAAATAACTTGACAAACGTACTATTGGCCTAGATGAAAAATTCTGTCAGGTACCAAATTGATTGATGTTAAATTTTAGGGAATAAATTAATCAATTTAAAATTTTAGATACTTAATTACATATTTTGTCAAAGTTCAGGTACTATTTATGACATTAATCCATTTATTTATAATTTAATCACAAACTATATTGTTTTTAATATATATGGCTTTTATCGTAAACATATGAACAAAGATCAAACTCCAATAGTTATCATAAGTTCTTTAACTTTTACTATCCCCAATACTTGATTTCTAATAGTCAGTGAGAAAATCAAGTCCACTATCGTCTTCCCCATAATCAATGTGTCACGCCCCGCCCCCGCAGGCGACGGCAACGTGATGCCAGGGCAGGCAAACCCACCACTGGCCCCCTAATAGTAATGGCCGACACCACCATTGCATCATAGTTGCCCCAACCAACGCATGCCCCCAAAGGGTACCACAGGCACGATAGGTATTGTTACCCTTTGGCAGAGTTGAATCCAGTCTGCAGACTCTAGGATTCGAACCCCAGACCTAAGGCTTTTGCCTGCCCCAAAGGCAGCACCTTTCACTAGTTGAGCTGCAGCTCAATTGGTAAGAGGTGCTGCCTTTGGGGCAGGCAAAAGCCTTAGGTCTGGGGTTCGAATCCTAGAGTCTGCAGACTGGATTCAACTCTGCCTAAGGGTAACAATACCTATAGTGCCTGTGGTACCCTATGGGGCATGCGTTGGTTGGGGTCACCACGATGCAATGGTGGTGTCGGCTATTACCACTAGGGGGCCAGTGGTGGGTTTGCCTGCCCTGGCATTACGTTGTCGTCGCCTGCGGGGGCGGGGCGTGACACAATGTAAACATCATATCTAGATGGATCGAATACTACATGATCATCTCTTGTTCCTATAAAATTTAAAAGAGCGAGCACAAAGGCCCAATATGCTAAACAATAATCACATGCACATGAGCAAACAGCATACAAAATTCACATGCGTCATCAAATGTGTCACACCCACAGTTCATTGCAGCTTATGTGGTCGACGTGATGCCAAGACCACAACCCCATAGTGATAGAAATCAACATGCATCAAGGTGGGAAAAAAAAAAAGGAAAGATATCAAAGAGCAAATGTCAGTTTGTGACAGGAGATTTACATCGGCCACTGGGCGTTCAATGCCGCCAGCTTTGAGGCCTATGCCGCTGGCATAAGGGTAGAATGTCGCCAACGTATGGCCAGCGTTCACATCCGTAGCTTCAAAAATTCCAACACCGATTTTAATACGCCACCAGTGTTTCATTTATATTTTGCCAGCGTTCATTAATTTTGGAATAGCGTGACTTTTAGGCTTCCGGCTTATGTTTCTTTTATATGTTTTTATTTTTATATCTTTAGGGATATTTAATATGTTCTTAAGGATATTTATTATATTTTATTAGGTGTTTTATTTTTTCTTTTAGTTTTCCTTATGAGCTTATATTTATATATGGCTTATTAGTTTGTAATAAAATCAGTTTTGAATGTTAATTTTCTTCTTGTGAGTACTGTTAATAGAGTGTTGTAAAAACCCTTTGGTGTTTTTTGATTGTTGAGTTTAAATTTCCTCTTTAATCTCTGTTCTTATCAATTCTTGTGTGATATAGAATTGTGACAAACTCTATTATTTGAATCTTGTGATTCATTTGACGCCATGAGTGTTTTGCAGATCATGGATCCTATCGATCTATAATTTATTCACAAACCAATTTGTTATTGTTGTTCGTGTAATCTATCGAGCGACGATTTCATCCATATCCATTTTATCTTGCAATTTCCTATCAATCAAAAAACCCTAAAAGATAAAGATCCAATTTTTATTTCAAAAAACGTTGAGGAGATCACATCAGAGTAGTTGGATTTGTGCCACATAGGCCCTGGCATCACGTCGACCACATATGTTGCGGTGAACTATGGGGCATGACAATATGCAACAAGCACAGGTTATTATATTTATTTAGTCAGGCAAGCAGCATAGTTTAGAACTATTTACAATCTAGTCTTAAACTCGAAGTAACTCAGGACTTTATAAAAACAATCAGTATAGAAAAAATTAATATATACATATATTAGTTTTGAGTACTCCGCATATACCCTGAGTGTTGTATTCGTACTACTCCTAGACTACCCGAATCATCTATGTGCACGACTTCACTTGGAATAGTGACACAAACAAATCATCAAGGCATCGTTCTAATACTAACAGTCCTCCTAATCTACTAGGCCTAACCAAAGACAAGCAGTAAACTCAATTAAAGATGGATAATATTATGTCAATTTACAAATACAAAGGCTATAAGCACAAACAACAAGTAAGGTAAGGACGTACCTGTAACAACTCTTGAAATAGAAAACCTAATTTTACCAAAACATATTATCACATTAACTATCTCAAAACTCGATTTCATAAAATAATCATACTCCTACTATCATCTAAACCCTAAACTCAAAAGAATTGCAATCCTAATATTCATACACACCTTGCTCCTTTTAATTATAAAATCACATAATCTCCCAGAAAATAAGGTTTCTTTACAAACCTCTTTAATAATTATGATTCCCTTCAACATCAATAAAAAATTCAAAAAAGATACACTTTTAGATCACCAAAAGGATTAAAAGGGATCAACTTACCTATTTCTTGATTCTTCTTTCTTCTTGATTCCAGAACATGAAATCTCCAACAAGAAACTTAAGGTTCTCTCCAAAACTCCTCCAATATTAACTCTCTTCAAAACCAATAAGAAAACTTTAGGAAGGGATCATTTTTTTAGATTGCTAAAGAATTGAAAAGAATCAATCTTATCTAGTTCTTGAATCTTGATCCTCCTTGAAGCAAGATCATAGGTTGGAGACATTTGCTAACTCAAGAAAAGGTTTTAGAGAAGAAAGAATAGGGCTAAGTTTATAAAGAGAATATGGAAATCCTTTCAAATTATGAGTCTAATACTGGTACAAAGGCTGGCTGCTTAGATACATAAGATGGCGGCCTAAAACTTAAAGATGAAACTGTGGCCGTGATGGCCAGCACTAAAGCCATCCGTGTACATGTCCAAGGCTGGTGGCATAAATGCCTAGGCCGGTAGCCTGGGGGTGACCTTAAGTTGTCTTCCCATGTCTTTCTTAAATGACTCCCACTTTATCAAATTTATCTATCATATGTTAACAAATTATTATCCATTTTAAGGTAGACCATAAAACCCTATTATTTTTCAACAAATGACACGTTTGCCCTTCATTATAAATTATTTATTTATATATTACGAAATCCATGATGAAGGAAATGGGGAATGAATTTGATGTTTTCAAAAGTGAGTATAATAAGCTTAAGGACGAAAATAAAAGACTAAGTGAAGACAATGAATACTTGAGCTAGATAAAGAGAAGTTCAAGGTTTAAAGGGAAGAATTAAGTAAGGGCAATGAGAATATATCCATGACGAAAGAAAAATTAAAAATGGAATATGATAGTTTCAATAGGAAACAAATTCTTGAAGAAATTGGTGAATCTCATATGAAAGAGTTAGATGAGCCTAAAATGGAACTTGTTATCATAAAATTGTAAAGACCCGTTCCTCTAAATCCCGAGATTTAGAGTACCGAATCCCCAACCACATATAACATTTGCACATTATATGTAAGGTTGTCCTAAAACTAACAGTTTATGAAAATTGTTTGATCAAACCACTATACTTTGTAAAGAACTTTTTAAATAAAACTAGATTACTAACATAAGCAATCTACACATATATTTACATTGAATAAACATTGCTTTGTGTCAATACATGACACTACAAAACAAATTACATGTTCTCTCAAAACATGAGGATCCTAAAGGATCTTAAGGTCATTACAAAAGAAATTGGCTTCACTAACAAGCCTTCTATACA
The DNA here is from genome assembly GCA_024138025.1 of Combretum micranthum. NCBI lineage: Eukaryota > Viridiplantae > Streptophyta > Magnoliopsida > Myrtales > Combretaceae > Combretum > Combretum micranthum. The sequence continues at coordinate 886,846 of JAMXBD010000163.1, forward strand.
TAGCTGGTCCTTAGCAAAAAGTCTTCTAAAAGTCCCGGGTCACCGGATCCTATTCATCCCACTCATCCAGAAATTTTTCGAAATCGGACCCATAGCCCAAGTCATCGTAATACTCGTCTCCATTACCTGCAAAGCAGCAAAAGTGAGCCAGAGGCCCAGTACACAATAACCAATGCATAACAAGTCATCCAATTCATGTAATGCATCATAGAACAAGTGGTTATCTTTATTACATTTTGATTCACAAATCAACAAGAGGGTATTCAAACCCCGGTCACACTTCAGGAATCCAGGGATCCTGAGTAACAGCAGCTGCTCAGGGGGTTGATATAAGTAGTCCGAATACTTATATCTCCTATATCTATTTCATGAAGATAATAGCTTCATTTAGGGTTTAAAAGCCGTTGCCCGACTCTACTTAAACTCAGTCCATAACATGAGCCTAGTTCACAAGTTTCCATAAACCTTGAACTAAATCATGATATTTCCCCCTAAGTTTAAGCAAACGTTACACAGATACTATTCCCCCCTATCGGCTACCCACTTAACCAAAAGAATCGCTATTGCATCATAGCGTACCATTGCATCATGGTAAAGTCATTGCATCACGACTTGGTTAAGCGCGTAGCTAACATGCCATTGTATCATGACAGGTTTGCTGCTCCTCGGACCAGATTAAACAGCGTAATAGACATCCAAATCATTCAATTGTTAAGCCGAATCAATTTAGGTCAAATTAGAAATGTCTAGTCCTAGCAAACATCAAACAAATTATTGCGTACCGGAACCCGTTAGTTTAGAACTAGGATCTCTCGGTGATGAACTAACCGAAGAATCCTTAACTGTAATAAAAATGTCACAATAATCAATAAATCAACAAGTTTAGATCTCATTAACACAAATATATACATATTATATCCATATATCACAATTAATCAAAGACATCCAATTCATTGAATACAAAATCACGAATAAGCATTTAAACGTCCTAATATATCCCTAATTGTTTAATAAACACTTAATTGCTCAAATAACAACTTTGGAAAATTTTTAGAAAAAGCTCTTAAAATTCAAAAGCACAGGGGATACGCCGGTACTCAACGCCGGCGGCGTTGAGCCGGTGTTCAATGTCCTGAAAAAGCACACTGCCAACGCTGGCAGCATTCAAGGTGTACGTCGTCAGCCTTTGCAAACTACGCCAGCGGCGTTTAGCCGGCGTAGAATCCAAAACCAAAGTTTTCAAAAAAAAATGTCCAGAGAGGTCTAAGCCGGCCGCTTACATAAGTACGCGGGCAGCCTTCACATGTACGCCGGCGGCCTTGATTCCCAGAAGCCAGCGTGCAATATGGAAGAAAGAACGCCGGCTGACTTCCTAGTGAAAGCCGGCGGCGTTGCAAACGGCGTTAGGAAAAACGATTCTGTGGGCTTTCTACACCGCCTCTACGCCGGCGGCGTAGAATCCCCAGATGCCGGTATACGTTTTAAAAACAAGGTTAAACGTGAGCATTCAAATCCCCTGTTTTTCCACTTAGCAAAATCCCATCTTAATACATTCTAAATCTTCCTCAACAACACATCAAACTTCATAGCATTCTCTCATATCTATACTACTCAAATCTAGCAATTCAAAGCAAGAATTCAACATCATCAAACACTTCAAAAATCTACTTCCATCAATTCTAAATTCTCCTACACAAATCCTCTTAACAACTTCCCAACACTTCATAAACATACAACAATGCATGCACAACCTCACACACTCATATAACACTTTCTCAACCCATCCCATGCATGAACAAACCATTTGATCAACATTAAGTTCAATTCATCCAATAATCCATACATCTATTTCAAGAAAAGAAATAAAACAACACAGCAACCTTAACTAAATTAATTCAAGTATATATATATATATATATACCTTGTCTTGAGAGTAGCTTTGATTTTCAAACTTGATATAAACCTTGTCTTAAGCTTGGAAATGGAATCAAAAGAGGAAGAAGAAAACAAAAGAAAGAAAAGGAAAATTCGGTAAAAATGGCTGCCTTCAAAAAGTAGGGTAATTAAGCAAATTTTGACTTTAAACATATATCAAATTTACCCCTTAATGCATATATTACTTTAGGTTGCATTTGGCTTTAATTTGAACTTCATTTGGCTTACATTTAGGGCATAAATGCTACTTAATTACAAGAAACTCAATCAACTAACTTAAGTGAAATTAAAGTTGATTTATTAATCTAACTTAATTTAACATCTTAAGATGCAAAAGATAACATTAATAATTTCATTACACATACATTAATGCATATAGAACAAAATATTAATGTCAACATATACACATGCACAATCATATATCTTAACCTACTAACAACATAACCATGCTCCTTAAATTCAACATTTTAACATAAATACTTAAACACATGGAATTTGAATAAAATGTAAATCTAGGTCATTTCAAAAATCTAGTTTAAATTATTCAAGACAAACTATAGTAAAAATTTTATTGAAAGTGTAAAGGACTTAGAAATACTTCTTAGGCAATAAAAAAATATTTCGAATAGGGGTGGAATTAGCCATAGTGAAAACAACAAGAACAAGTCCTATAACAGCTACTTTATTAAAGTAACTTATAAAACTTGCAAACATGGAAGATTTTGTCATATTTCACACAATTATGCATTAAGAAACAAAACTCCTTCAGATAATCTAGGCAACATGGTTGGTCACTTTGTATTTACCTTCAAGATAGATCAACAAATGATAGTCGAATAGTCGACACTTAAGGCATATAGCAAAAGTTGCATCCAAGCCAACCCCATTGATTTTGAAGCATCAAAAGATTCAAGAAATGAGTTAGTTTCACTTTTATGTTCTATATTAATAACTTGATATATTCTACAGTTGTTCATGCTATTTTTAGTTTTCATGTGAATATCTTTATGATTTTTTTTTTTTTTTTGGTTACATGTCAAAATTTGCATCCACATGAAACTCTTGAATCATTGTTATGTGACAATTTTGATTTTGGGTAAGAACATCCTTTTCTCATGCTCATAACACTTAAATCACAATATCAAAGGAATTTAAGTAGCAACTTCTCAAAATTATATCATTTAATCACTCGTCCACATTAAATCATCTTGTGGAGTCTATGAAACAATCTAAGATGTTAGATGTACATAAATAGGATATTGTGTATTGACGAGTTCTTATGTGCTATGGTTCCAAAATACTTACTTTGGTACTTTCTTAAAATTCATGTCCATGATGTGTTCGCCCATGTTTATCAAAGTTAATTAAATATGATTGACATGTCAAACTCACTTAATTGCAATCTTGCTCTAATTTGTGCATTTTTTTAGTTCATTTATACTAATTTTTAATCACATATGCACATCTTTATGATTTCTTGATTTTCATGCATAGATTATGCCATGTCTAGTATGGTTAATTTGGTGCAAAATTAAACGTGTAAACACTTATTTAGTTAAACTTGATATTAAGGCTTAACAAGATGGCTTTGAGACTTGCCACTTTCCAAGCCGAGCTTAAGCTTTAATGCAACTTAGTGTTCATTATAAATTTACTTAAAAGTGTTAGTTAACTTAAATGTGGTATTGCATTAATTTATGCACATAAGAGCATTATTCATGATATCCTTTGTCTCTATGCACCAACTTGTGATTTTTCTTAAATTAATACCCAAAGGATGTGCACACATGCTTACTTTGCTTCTAAAACTTATATGAAGTATTGACTTGTCTTAATATTGATTTAGTACAAGTTTTGCATCTTAAATCTCCAACATCTTTTATATTAGAAACTTGGTTCTAGAAGAAACTTAACTAATTAATTTGTGATAAGACATATATCATGGTCTTGTATGACCTTTTCTATATACAATTTAGATGAGATGAAACTATAAATTCATTCAAGCAGTTCATTGTTAAAATCATATTTGCAACTATTATAAAAAAAATCAAAACAAGAATTAAATACTTGATCCAATTTGAATTACTCAAAATGATAAATTTAAAACCATTGTGAAATGATCATCATAAGTAATTAAAATTAATTAAAGTCCATTAATGTCAAGTTAGAGCTCAAATAGTTATATTTTTCAAACTTTTCAATTTTACCCCTAAACTAGAATTGAAATTCTCAAAAGTTCAAAAACACTTAAACAAGACAGATTAAAGGTTAAGAGTGTTTTGAATGATCATTTTATAGCAAAAAGAGTTAAAATAACAAAACTAGTAAAAATGACACATACTTGTAGAAAGGACCTCAGGAGATTGTGTCACCTAGCTCGATCTTGTGAAACACAAAACTTTAGGCATAAAGAGACCCCCCTTACAGACATATGGGCCATGATCCATATGTTGACCAAATGGTTTACCAAGTCATGTCCAGGTCAACAAGAACTACAAATTGGAAAGGAAAATGTTAAAACAAAAGAAAAGTGGGGGAAAAAAGGAAATATAAGTAAAATACAAATGTTTATTGTGTTATTATTAACAACCTAAGTATAAAACTTCAAAGCGTGTCTAATTGGACATGGGTAAATTATACCGAAAGTTCCTAATGTTTGGGGGTACGTTCATTTGAGCTCCTAATATTTCAAGTAGTTTTAAAAGGGTCCTAAGGTTTGGAGAAGTTTGTCAATTGAGGTCTCCGTTGACATGTGTCAATAGGAGAAATATTTAACTAAAACTCTATAGATCCTTTTTTTTGTTGACACGTGTCAATGGAGACCTCAATTGACCTACTTCTCCAAATATTGGGATCTCTTTTTAAATCACTCGAAATATTAGGACCTTAAATGAACTAATCCCCAAACATCGGGACCTTCTTATGTAATTTATGTCATTGGATATCCATATAGACTTCTAATCAAAGTGAAATCTTATTTTTTTAACAATGTGGATTCATTTTTGCCTTTCAACAAATGGATTAAAGAATTTCAATCTTGTACCCAATTTTATGTGACACTAAAATTTTAATTTAGTTAATTTTGAATTTTTTTATATTTTCATTTTAATTTTTTTAAAAAAAATAATTTTAACTTTTAAAAATATATATACAATTTTTTATTTTATCTTTAAAGAATAAAATTGGTCAATGCAATAGGCCAAAGCCCGATCTATATACTAGCAAAGGGGATCAAAACAGCCCAACCCAACCTCAATCGATTTCATTTTCAAGTCAACCATTCTCAACCCCTGAATCGGCAGGTTTGGGTCAAGTTGGACTCATGTTAGGTTCTAGTTGTGGTTTTTATATACATTTAGGCTTATTTTTCTTTGGAAAAGGGTTGATTTAAAACTTATTCTAGGAATAGGTTCATAAAGGTGCATGCTCACTGTAGCATTTTATCGAAAAAGAAGGCACAAATGTTGTCTACACCTTTAGTGGAATTTTAGAATTGCACGGGAGGTACATGAAGCACCTATACCTTGTTTGTTACTTTTAAGAACAAAGAAGTCTCATGCAGCACCTGTACGTTCGCTCTTGATAAATTCACAAAACACAAACGCACATAGTATTTTGTTCCCTTTCTCACTCTCACATTCTTTCTCTCTAAGCTTCAAAAACCATCCTCTCTTTCTTAAAATCATTGTTTATGAGGAAAATCAACTTCTACATTCTAGAAGTCGAAAATAAGGTAAAGTTCATACTTTTATTTCCTTTTTTTTGCCTTACATTGAGAATTTACTTTAATACTCTAGGCATAGCTTAGTAATTTGCAATATTTACATGCAATATTATAAATATCATATGTAAAAAGATTCAAAAAGTAATTTTCTAAAAATGTATATTAATTCATTTACTTGTAGACTCATATCGTATGTAATTTGTATGGCACATGGCACATGTTCAACAAAATGTAACAAAGAGCATTCCCTACCATTTTTGCACGTTAGATAGGAAAATTAAATTCAAATACATTACAAGTAGACCATCGAACCCTCATAACATATTCAAGACCATATGTATGTGGAATATTTTAATGTGCTACTAGTTATATGAATAGACTAAAAATAGGGATTTCATTAAGTTATTGTCTATGCACATAGAACATTGTAAATGGTGATTCAAAACCAAATTATAATAAGCCTCTAGTTGAAAAGGTGAAAGTCGATCCTTCTATCTAGATAGTAAATCATTCATAGACATCCTCATACATATGGACATGGTGCAACATTCATGTTAGTATATATTGTTGATGATACGAAGGATATGAATTTATCAGCTCATGCATCAGATGATGGTTAGGTACCAGAGTTATATGTTATGATTCATAGGGATTCAAGCACCCCACTTGCACATCATGCACCACAAAAAAAATATCTCAATTTCAATCTCTACAGATTTCCAAGCAAGCACCTTAAGTTATTCTTCTGTTGAACACTCCAATGTGTAGCAATCTTCAAATCTAAGCAAACACATCTACCTACTATAGCTCCCATAGGTAAGGCATGATGCCATTCTTCCTAATATATCACAAAGAGTATGATCCAATACATGTTAATAAATCTTTGTCTAATATTAAAGTTAGAATTGATGAATAAATAGATGATATTGTTGTGTCAAATAAAGAAGACACTACAGGAAGTACTGAAGAGGATGATGACAATTTAGAAGATGGTGGCACAACTAATGAACAAATTGTAAAAGATATGGTCTCATCACTATCTCTCAGTAGACTCTACCCAATGCAATCACCTAAAATTCCTCAAAAAAATGAATCAACCCCAACGGCAACGAAGGATATCATTCCATTTTTCAAAATAGGTTGTGAGAGTGGTTACGTCACTTTTAAGGAGATTGAGAATGTCATGTGCAGTATTGTATGCAATAGTGAAGACTTGGCTAAGGGAATGAAATTCAACTAAGGATACAATCAGCCTAGGTTTGGGATAGGTTATAAGACCCGAACCTACCTTGATTCATTGAAGAGTCACCTAAACCTGACCTACAATCTTATAAGGTTTTTTGCACAATACCAAAACTTGTCTATAGGGTCATGGCTCTTACTTGCCCCATTTAAGTCTTGGATCTTTTTTTCCTCTTTTTCAATCTTTTTGTTTTACCATTTTTTTAATTGTCGATTATTAACAAACTCAAACACAAAAGGGCCCTTGTTTGTTTAATTTCTTTTCCTTAAGAAATTTAATTTCGCACTATTTTGATAGGCAATAGATATGATAATCTTAGTTGATAATTCATATTTACTCTATTCAAATCATGGGGTTCTATGCTCATTTTACTTGAATAATTAGTGAAGTCCCCATAAATTGGACTATTATTGCTTAATTTGTTGTTCTCGGTTCCTTTGAACTTAAAAGAAGAAATTAAGGTGATTTGATCAAGATTTGTAACAAAAACAAAAAAGACGTGGAACTCAGACATAAATCGCACTCGCAATCTATTCCATGGTTCACAATGGAGACATCAAATCGCGCCTTTGATTGAAACCAAGGGATAACATGAAGATTTGGAATAGAGTCAATGGCAACAGCAACCATACCCGCAATTAGCACCCATGCTTAACATTAAGCCAAAAGCACGGTTAAAGAGTAAAAAGCACACAAAGTCAATCACGATGTGAGTCAAGTCGGCATTTGCACCAGCGGTCCAGCCCCTATCATGCCCACGTTAATTATGACAAAGTTTATTATGCGAAATCTGCCTCGTTAGCAATAAAATCTTCATTTATTTTGTATTTTTGGCTAATAAGTAGGCATGTATAGTAGTGCAAGTGCAATAAATTGTATGAAATTCCATTGTGAATATTCTGTATCTCTTTGTAACTAATTAGAGAGAGAATTCTACCAAGAGAAACCTACATTGCTAGGGTTCAAGCTTTTTAGGTTGATTCTAGAGCTGATTCTAAGTTCAAATTGGAAGGATTTATGCGCACATAAGTGTATTCTATCTTTATTTCTTGTTATTTCTCTAATTTTGTGCTCATATTGATGGATATCATGGAGAAATAATTGTTTTGAGCTTGGATTTTGTGGAACCAAAACTTGATTCATGTGAATTCTATTGTGCATTTATTGAATATTGTTGAGTACTTGTAATTAACAACTTGAGATGCATTTTCTTGGATTTTTGTGTGTGCACCATGTGAAGTCATGTCAAATTTTAACTAAATAGATTGAAAATTCATTCTTTTGAAAAGATCAAGACTAATGGCCAAAATTGAGAAAAAAAAAAAATAGATCTAAGCTATCAATGAAGATTGCAAATAACATCTAGAGATAAAGTGGTAAAGTCTTTCCGTCACTTGGTCAAATATTCATAAAATTTGGTTCTTAATTAAAGGATTCTTGTTCTTGATGCAAATCTAGGTTGCTAATGGCTTGGAAGAGATTCCAGTTATTTGACTTAGGTTTAGACGTTAATGACATTGAAAAGAGGCATTAATATATTTTCATGAATTCGAAAATACAAGCATATTCAACAAAAAACACATTGAGTTTGTTTTCTAAGAACTAACATAATAAGGATTTGGTGAGTCATACCTAAGATATTCCTTATATTTTGAACATATCTTTTGTGAGTTGACCCCAAAGGATGTATATGGTAGTTTAGCTCTGTAAATACTTAGTTTGCTTATGAATACTATGAATCTCTGAGTTTTCTTAAGCTAGATAATAAATGAAAGTGAGTAGGGTAGGTACTAATGATCCATTAGAATACGACCTAATTTTTCTATACTACTTCGGTAGGTGCACTTACCTATAATCACTGTAATCAAAGTTGAATTGGAACCATTGCTTTTACAAATTTTTAAAACTCCATCTTCATGTTTTTAGAGCTAACCAATTGTTTTAGAATATTTCGCCCTAACATGATTCTTTCATCATAAAACTATCATATTTCTTAACTTTTGTACAGAAAACATTTTGTGCAGTCATCCTTCTTATTGCTCAATTTTTATAATACATGCAAGAAGAGATGTCCATGGTGAGACAACAAGTTTCTAAGGTGACAATTCTAATTATCAAATCATATTTAACTCAAATTTATGTCATTTCCATATAACATAAAGCATTTTTTATTTTATTAATTTTAATAGGTTAAGTTTCCCATCGAGTTATAATTATAACTTGCAACCCAACCGGCAACATTATAGGTTTAAACCCTATAAGGTTTTTAGTAGGTCGAATGAGCCAGGTATCTTATATTAACCCACTCAGTTGCATCCCTAGTATCAACACAAAAGATAAGCTTATTCGTGCCATTAAGATATGGCATGTGAAATAATCACAAAATCTGAGTTGGAGAATACACAAAGGGCATTTAGTTAGTGCATCGTGTTTACAAGGACGATGACTACAAGTAGAGGTTATGGGCCTACAAGAAGAAGTTTGAAGGGGTTTTATAATTTCTAAGCTAGAAGACCCCATGCATGTGTCAATCTGAATATTTCCTAACAAAATCCCCAACTAGACTCCGAAATTCTGGCTACCAATCTCTAAATCACGTAAGAAACAATCTCGATATGAAGGTAGCTAACCTAGAAACAATGGAGCAAGATCCTTTGGGGTACAAAGTTATCAATGACAATTATGGAAGGATGAGAGAATCACCATTGCAATTGTGTATGGTGAATGAGATAAGTCCTATAACGAGCTTCCAAAGCTCCTTAATGCCATCAAAATCACAAACCCTATGAGTCAAGTGGAACGGGGATTAAGCTAAACATCAACACCTAAATGGTCAGAATTGAAGTGGTTCTTTTTGACCTTTGGTCCATGCATCGAAGCATTTAAATATTGTAGGCATGTGGTGTGCATCAACAATACTTTTCTAATCAGGAAGTATAGTCATGTTCTGTTAGTTGTTAGTGGCGTCAACAAAGCAAATAACATTGTACCATTGGCATTCCAAATCACCAATAAAGAAACCATCGAGGTATGGGGATAGTTCCTTAGAAAATTAAAGCAGCATATCGTCACGCCCCAAAGGGTATCCTAAACATGGCAGTTCGTCGTGCACAATATTAAAGTCTAGGAATGACTTCCTTAGTCACACAAAGGCTTTCATATCGTACATAAAGCATACAACACATCAAAGGGAATGCACCAGAATAGTATAATTTACTTTGATAGCAATCAAGAAACAAGGCAAGAGAAATACTTAACATAAAATAAGTAAGATCAATTACAATTCTTAAGGGTATACGCTTGCTAATGTCTTCAGGATTACATGAACATATCATATATGACTCATAAAGAAAATTCATGAAAATAAATCCATCCTATGTTTTTACCTCTTCCACAAGAGCTCAAAGATTCATCAACGATTTCCTTAATATTCCGATCTTCAAACGTAACCGCAAACATACATGTTTCAACAAAAGCCTATAGGAGTGTAAGCTTACAATGAGCCTAGTGAGATACCCATTTTATTTGCACCGTGATGTCAAACAAGTTTATTAATTTTCATGCATATACTATGCATGCAATGCAACAATCACATGATTACACTAATATATATGGTTATCCGAAAACCATTTATAGAGCGGATTTACCCATCCATATCAAGGGTTATGGAATGGTAGTTGAAGGTCTTCGTGATCTCCTACTACTAGTCCCCGAGCACACCCTACCCTTAGCAATCGATCGGCGTGGCTCATCCTTGGAATATATCTCTGGTACGCCGTAGTTTCCTAAGAATGAGCATGGCCTCAGGCTATCTTGGCCCTAGACCTTCCGATTCTTTGTGTAGGAGTAGCAGCGTTTGACATGTGACTCAACAGATGCAATGCATTTCCATTTAATTTATATCGAAGCCAAGTATGATTAAGGTATAATTAAGGTCGATCAAACAACATCATACATATAAGCAACATGTAATATTAATGATATACTTACACAATCATTTGTCATACATATTCATTTTATCTTCTATCTATAGATCTAGTGCAACTATCTATGAACACAAGTAAGATAATGAAATCAAGAGGGAAAACTCACTTATCAATATCACAAACTTCTTAGCTATAGTAATCCTCAAGAAAGGAAATCTCGTATTCCTCATCACCTAGACAAAAGAATTACCCAGAATGAGTATTTCATAGAAGTTATACTCAAACTTTCTAATTTTATTTTATGAATTTTGTCAAAAATGGGATTATGTGAAACCCAAATTAAAATGGCTATAACTTGTTCATTTTAACTTGAAATTTCGCATATAAGATGTCATTTTCTACCTATGAGAAAAGATCTATCTATTTCTAAGGTTATTTTGAACATTTGAAGTCATTCGGGTTCTAAAACAGGTTCGTATAGCTCTAGCACGAAAATTCCAGCCTCAATTTGTAATTTTTCTCAATTCTATTTCATCTAAAAATTCCACAGCAAACACATGAATATATATATATATATATATATAGTTTGAAAATCCTTTTTAATGTATACATAGGCTCATGTTATATACATAATTCTAGTGGTGTTGTCTTAAAAATAAAATTTGTAAACAATATTTGTGAAAGATAGAGTTTAATGAAAAGTCATTCCTTGACTTCTGATTAAATTTGCTAGTTTGTAAATATGTGACTCGGTCAACAAGGAAATCATGATTCACTATATTTTGAAATCTCAAATGTCTCATATTTGAAAAGAATTATATTTAATAATTTATTTTACAAGACACAATTTCACTCGTTGGTGGTATTGAACTCTAAATATATTCCTTATAGAAATTTTCTTAAGTTGATTCATAATTGAAACTCTAAATCCTTAGATTTTTTAAATATAAAACTCAATTATAGAAAAATCATGGTTTTATATTTATTTTGAGCTTTTGACTATTTCATCCTTATATTAAACTTCTTTTAGCTAATTATTTTTCAAAACATGAAACGTTATGTGGTTGTGAGGAAAATTATTCTAAGTTGTATATAAAAACATTTTAAGATTGAGCTTATGAGGAAAATTAAAGAAATAGCTTGTTTTAAATTCTTATTCCCATAATAACTCTTTTCTAAATCCATAATTTTTCAATACGTAGACCTTTGTTGGAAAAATACTTAGTTTGTTACAAGTGAGTGTTTAATTATTATAACTATTATTTGTATTCCCTTAATTTCATAGAAGAAAATGGATTTTTACTTCTTAAAACTTAGTTCCTTAAGTTGTATAACGATTTATTTCTAAGTGGGTTTTTAACTAGTGAGTTGATTTTAAACTTGACTTGGAAAAGTTTTGTGGTTCTTAGTATTTGTTAAAGTATTGGAAATAATCTTATAAATAAGTTTTTAAGAAAATTTTATATAACAAAGAATTATCAATTTAAGGTTTTAAATGATAATTTTATTTTGGTAGTTTGAAAAAAGAGTAAAGAATTACTTAGTTAAATTTGGAAAAAGTCTTACATTATAACAACACTAAAATCTATGATGAACTTGTCTAAAATTTTTGAAAAAGCATTTTTTTGGAACAAAATTCTAAATTTTAATAGAATCTTTTCTAAGTGATAAAATTACATTTTCATAGCGAAGTTAACTTATTTTATTTATCAAAGAAAGAACTTCTTATTTTTATTAAGACAACAACAACATGAGCATGCATTAACATTAGTTTATAATTAAGTAACATGACAAAAATAATTAATATCAAAGATGGAAGATATAGGAATGAAATAAGCACATAATAAAAGTCAAGTATTGGCAAGTCTTAGCTTGTATCAAGACTTCTCGGACTAAGACATAGGCAAGTCCTTTAAGAAAATAAGAAAACAAATAAGAAAAATCGTGGGAGTCTTAGATTCATTTCAAGGTTCTCTGGACTTAGATTATAGATAAGTCCAAAAAGAAAGAAGAAAAAATTGTTTTGACTTGATGAAACCAAGTTTAAGATTAGAAATATTAGTCTTAATATAATAGCACGCAATAAATAAATAAATTGCAAGAAATAAATAAATTAATTGCATAAGCATAAATAAAGATTATATTAGTGAGCTTATATTCTCTAAGAAATATATATATACATAAATATATTTAATAATATATATAAGTTAGATTAGAAGAAATAAATAGAGCATAATATGATATCAACATAACAAAAAAAAAATTGCATGAGTAAGAACAAAATATGAACATATTATTGTGTCTATAACACCCATGAGTTTAGGAAACATACACTATGTCACGCCCCGAAGGGTACCCTAAACGTGGCAGTCCGCCGTACACAATATTAAAGCCTAAGAATGACCACCTCAGTCACACGAAGGCTTCCATACTATGTACAAGGCGTCTAATACATGGAGGAGACTCATCGGAGTAATACATTTTACGTTGATATAGCTTGAGTAACAATGTAAAGGAAATATAAATTTACTATACTTCAGATACAAATCACTATACTTCATAATACAAATCATTAAACTTCAATTACACTTCATCAAAAGATTTTACTACGTAAAACTATTACAAGGCAAATAATAAAACTAGCTGGTAACTTCAAACATTCGTGTTATTTGCCTAAATCCTGGAATCATTCCCATCTCCAACCAATTCGGTCTCCACTTTGCATTCTTGAAATAATCTGCTCATTTAAACAACTATTGGGATATAAGCTACACTAGCTTAGTGAGAATTCTTTTAGTTCCGTACCAGAACAAGCAAGCATTAATCAATCATATGCTATGCATGAGCAAACACGTGAGCAAGCAATTATGTATGGGTATCCGGAGCGCACACATAGAACGGATTTACGCCCTCCGTATCTTGGGTTAGGGATGGTATTGAAGTCTACACGACTACTGCTAGTCCCCAAGCCCTCGGCTCATAGCACTCGCCTCGGCTAGGCTCACACATGGAATGCATCCCCGATGCGCCTTAGTTGTAATCCCCCTAATTTCTCATAATCTAGTTTTAATAAATACTAAAAATATAATATAAATTTTTGAAGAATGGTTAAAACGAGTAGCAAAAATCACTCCAAAATTTTTTCACGATTTAAAAATATTACAATAAGAACAAGTTTGGTTATAATTAGAAATATTAGAATCAATATAAATAAAGTTTTTGAAATATAAACTATGATTCTTATGACCTTAAATAATTCATCAACAATGATAAATATATGGTAACTATAAATTCTTAAATTCTTTTTCATTAAGCTCAATACTTATAAAATAAACTCTACGCTAATTAGATAATGATACAATAATATTCAAGACTATTTTAAATATTTATTTCCATGAAACAATACTAGATAAAAATAGTTTGTTACTAATAAATTAATATAAATAACTCAATTACAGTAAAAGGTAATATTCTATAACAAGAAATAATAATTTAACAAGCAATCATAATTAACTTTAAATGTCAGTTATGAAAAGATACGATTAAATTCTAGAACTTACTAGTTATGAAAATATCATTTAAAGATGAATTATTAGAATTACACAATACATGATAAAGGTTAAAAACTAAAATTCTGATCTAATTTAGTAACTTATAATTAGTAAAAAGAACTAAGTAACAAATATAAAATTAAAATTAAATTTCTAATCTAATAAAAAGTCTAGAATAAATTTATAAATAGAAATGATTTCATATGTAGTTTCAAAACTTAAAAATTTATAATAAAGTCAAATTAAGGACAATATAATTATTAATTTATCAAAATAGCATCAAACAAAACTTTTAAACAAATAAAATATAATTTAGGATAGCAGGTACAAAAACAGAAAAGTAAAAGTATTAAACTAAAGATTATATGTATACGATCATATTCGGAATATTTAATATCGTTAATATGTAAATTTTTATCCAAAAATATTATCAAATCAGTATTTATCATACGTGTCATTTAGATCCACAAAATTAATTTTTTTTTACCAATTTATATTTTCTCCCACTCCTTACATATTTATTGGTTATAAATTTATCATCTTTTTTTTATTTATATATTTTCATATATCCTCACTGACTTGCATTTTTTTTCGTTTATTATGTTTTGTTACGGTTTACGTATTGGAATTGTTTTCCAATTTGAACTCTCCCTGGACGCGGACAAATCCAAAATAAAAAACGAAAATTCAAACATATATATGCAAATCTTTAATAGAAATTCTATGTATACCATAGTGTTCAGAATATTTAATAACGCGAATATGGAACTTCTCATATAAAAATATTACCAAATCAGTATTTAATATACGTATCACTTAAACTCGCAAAATTTATTTTTTTACAAATTTATATTTTTACCCCCTCTTTATACCATTGTTAGTTATAAATTCATCATCTTCTCTTTATATTTTATTTATATATATCCTAAACCTAAAATAATTATCAACTAATATATATATGTATATATATACATATAAGTTTCGGTGGGAAAGCTACGGAGAAAGCTACGGAGGAAGATGAGCCGGATTTCTGGATCAATAATACATCGTTTTGTCAACTAAATCAACCCAAAGGATCAACCAAATAATAACAACTCAATATAGCATTTGTAAACCCCCAAAAATTTTCATAATTCATAGAAAATAATTCTAAAAGTTTAGAATTTAAATCCCAAAAATTGACTCAAGTTAAAACCAAATTCTAAATCAAGACAAGTGCCAGAAACGTAACCCTAAAAATCAAACCAAGTTAAAACTTAATTCCAAATAAAGATCAAAAACGAGTTTTCTCAATCTCGAGAAAACGAGAACCCTTGAAATAAAATATAAAGTCCAACTACCAATTTAATCAACGTCCGTACATCAATTAAATCACCTAACCATTTTCTAACACGCAAATCAAGACAAATAACGATCAACAGCAAAATCTTAAAACCTTCGATAAAATTTAGAAATCACAAAATTCAAATTCTCACCAAAAGTCAAACTGAGTCAACTCATAACCCTAGACTCGGTTAAACGATTCCGAGAACTAAAAACTATTAAGTAAAATAAAACATAAATTTCGAGCTAAAATTTTAAAATGATCAAAACTAGAAGATTATACGATATCACGAATATCTCGACAAAAATCGAAAATCAAAATGGAACCCTAAAAGTCAACAAGCCTACAACGAACCCTAGTGTTTAAGATCCGGCAATCCCGCGTTTTCAAACCCTAGAAAACGAAATTAAGTTAATAGCCTAGAATAGTTCGTAATAACGCAGGGTAACATAAAAATATCAAATTCGCGAATTTCGAGTGACCTTCGGACCCAAACGGGACCAGTTCTCCAAAAGCGTGTCCCGGAGCTCGGAATATTAAAAATATTCCGTTTATACCAATAAACTCGTAAAAATACAAGGATTTCAAAAATATTAGTTTTGGAATTTTTTGGTAGCTAAAAATTACAGATATCGCATTATTACGCGTATTTTTATTACTACCGGTACTTTAATTGTCTAGTCTACTATTCATAGTACTTTTCTACTATTCATTACTATTCACCTATCTCTACTTTTTCTTACACCTACATATCTATTTTCTTACTTTTTTCATTTCCAATACAACTTTAATCACATCAAACTTTACACATTACTTCTTTATTACACAAACAAATAAAAAAATAAATTTCTCTCTCCTCACATGCCCAAAACCGGCGCCTATCTCCCTCCCATGCATCTAATTATTTGTCTTTTTCAATTTATTTTATTACATCTAAATTCCACTCCAAAAATTCTATAAATACCACCTTTCCTCTTCTCATTTCTTCACACCTTTCTCAAGTAAAGAATTTATGCAAAAATTCTCTCTAAACACTCTCTCCATACTCTTACAAGAACTCTCTTCTTGTAAGAAGAAAATCTCTCCTACCAAAACTCTCTTTATGTAATACAACTACCATCTCTCCATAACCACATAACCATACATTCACTACCATCTTCATACCTCTTACATACCTTAGGTAAATATTTCTTCCATCTATTATTCATCCATGTCATGTAACTTAACATGACTATGGTGTTGTTTTGAAACTCATATGAGTAGTAAAAGCAACAACATGTTCATGTTTTGTTCTTGTACATAAACTTCCTATTTTATTATGTTGTTATTATTATTGTGATTATTTGTCTATAGTATTATGTATATTATGTATATATATTTATTTAGAGCATATAAGCTCATTTGTTATTTATTTATTTTTAAGTTATGCAATTTATTTATTTTATGTTGATATTGAGACTAGTCTTTCTAGTCTTAGACTTGTCCACATCAAGTCAAAACAATCTTTTATTTATTTTAATCTTTCGGGACTAGTCCATTCTTAGTCCCGGGATGCCTTGATAAAGCTAAGGTTCCCAATGCTTGATATTTTATTTTTCTTGCTCATTAATTATTTTTAGTATTTTCTTATGTTCTTATTAATTTATATGCTCATAATACTTGCAATTACATAATGCTAATATCTCAACTAATCTAAAAATAGAATTTTACTTTACTAAATAAACTCAAAGCTAGAATTTCGATTAAGTGATTTATCACAAAATCATGAAGTTATTATCAACAACATAGAAATGGAGTTTTCTCAACGTTTTCATAAATAACAAAGATAGATTTCCAAGGAATCATAAGAAATAAATATTTTCTTTATATATTATGTTAACCTAAGCTTTTAATAATATAATTTGTTAATATTAAAAGTTTTTACAAAAAGCTCAAGATTTAAAATCTTTTAAAACTTCGAAATAAAACTAAGAAAACAAACTAATTTTCAAAGTTAAGATAAATTCATAAGGTGATGAACCCACTTAGGAAAAATAATGATTTTCAAATTTCTAAAAAGAAGGAACTCGTTTTCAAAAGAATATAAATAGATTAAATAATAATTGGTTTTATCGATAAAAGATGATTCTTTTCAAGAGAGATGAAAGAACAAGTTTTGGAAAGTAAAAGCTTATATTTTAGAAAGGAATATAAGAAAAGCAAGACTCATTTTCTAAGACCATCTTAATTAAACAAATTATAAAAAGTTTTCGACAACTTAATGTACTTTTGATAAATTAATCTTTTATCACTAGGAATGAAATATATGAAAGACTAGGGTTAAAGGAAAATTTGCTTGTTTTGGAAAAAGGAATGAAGGAAATAAAACAATGATGTACTCATTTATAATAAAAATATAAAGTTTCTTCCAAATACTTGAAAAGGAATTTATCAAAATAAGTTTTAACACTTTAAAAAAGAATTGTTTTATGAAATAAATTGTTGAGACACTACCATTAGAAATTTTGCATGTAAAGTGAGCTTACCTATATATCCAAAGTATTTATCAAATATATATGTTCATATATATATATATATATATATGTATTTTGTTACAAAAGAGTTTTCCTTAAATAAAGTTGGGTTAGAAAATGGATTTTTGCTAAAGTTTAGAAAATTCGTTTTAAATCTGTACCTAACGTTTGCGGAACCCAAATGACCTTTTATGACCAAGATAAGTTTAGAAATGGATAGAACTTTTCGAATAGGTAGAAAACGGTATATCATATGCGAAATTCCGAGTTAAAATGAGCAAGTTATGGCCATTTTAAGTTGGAATTTCTTCTTATACGATTTTACCGCAATTTTAAGTAAAGTTTAGAATCTCCAAGAATAGAAATTCATGAAACACTTATTCCGGGTATTTCTTTTGTCTAGGTGACGAAGGATACGAGAATACCCTACCCGAGGATTACTACGACTAAAAAGATAGCGAAATAGACGAGTGAGTTATTCCTTCTAATTTCATTATCTTGCTTTTGCTTGTAATGTAGTAGCATTAGTATATTAAGAAAAGGTAAAAACGAATATGTTTGGGGATTTCGGGATTATGAATACATATATGATTCTATGTTATGCGTGAAATGAAAAATAAGAATATCGCAACTTCGAACTGCTTGTAATTTTGTTTACTTACTTGTATGATTGTTTATTGTTGCTAAATTGATTGATCGCCCCTAATAAACCTTAATAAGGTTTGGCTTAAGAAAACTAAAACGCTCACACATAGCATCCATCGAGTTACATCTGTTTCGGAAGGCTGCTACTCCTACGCGTAGAGTTGGATTGGCTGTGATCGTGTGGTGCCACGGGCCATGTTCCTTCCTGCAGAATCCAAATCGCTCGGGAAAAGCGACTCTAGGTTCGGAGCCGAGCCAACCGAACGTTGTGGGTGAGGACCTGGGGACTAGCAGTAGAAGGTCGAGAACCTTCAACCCCGATTCCCTAACCTTTGATACGGAGGGGTAAATCCGTTCTATATATGGTTTCCGGATGACTATATATATTCGCGTAATCATGTGATTGTTGCATTGTATGCCTAGCATATGTGTGATTAAATAAATAAACTTATTTGAAAATATTGTGCGAATGAAAAGGAATATCCCACTAAGCTAGTTGTAGCTTATACCCCTATAGATTTTGTTGAAACAGGTATATTCGTGGATTAAACTTGAGGATCATGACATTAAGGAAGTCATAGACGGATTAAAGGATATGGAATCATACGATGAAGAAGTTTTGTAAGGTTCTTTATATGTGCTAACCTATATGATTAGGGACGTATATTTATTTAAAGAGAATAGAAGAATATGCCCTTAAGAATTGGAATGTGATATGCTTATGTTTTATATTAAGTATTCTCTTTGCCTTGTTACTTATTTACTATCAATGTAAATTGCGCTACTCCGATGCGTTCCCTTGGTTGTGATGTACGCCTTGTACATAATATGGAAGCCTTTGCGTGACTGAGGTAGTCATTCCTAGGCTTTAGTATTGTGTACGGCGGACTGCCACGTTTAGGGTACCCCTCGGGGCGTGACAGCATTAATTGAAGTGAAATAATAGCCAAATGAGATCAAATTCGGAGAAAATGCAGCTGCAACTTCTCTTCTTTCTTCTTCTATATATACATATTCAAAGCTCATAATGGAGAACAAACAATCTTCATTATTTCCCAAACCCTCCAGAACAAAACTACTCTCCCATAGCAACCAAAACAAGCTGGAAAAAAAAAAATCAAACCAAGCAAAACACCTAAGTTCGAATCCAAGGAAAAATAATACGAAGAACTCTCGGCTACAAATTCAAAAGTAAGTTAACACACTTTAATTTGTTATTTGTTAAAAAAATTCGATTTAAACTAACTCCTAATGATCTTAGGATCATAAAACAACCCAAAGCAAGCTTCAAATCTTGTCCAAATAGCTCCAAGAAGGTAAGAACTCTTAAACTTGAGTTGTGCTTATTTAATCCGAAAATTGTAATTTAAGGATGAGTTTTGATGATTTGAGTTATTATATGTGTAGAAATATCATGTATAAATACTTAGGAATGAATTAGAATGAATTTGGGCATATAAAACAATGGAAAATCGGATAAAAACCAAGGTTGAAGATGATGAATAGTGCCCTGATACTGTTCACGTGAATAGTAACCAATATGCGCAGAATTTAAAAAAAAAAAAAAAGATCAATTGAATTAATTTATTAATTCTGATAGGTTGGTTATTATTAAAAATATATTTATTTTATTCTAAATGAAAATAATTTTTTTATAATTTTTGGAATTATTTTTAGTAATATATAGTTATTTAAGTATATGTATATGTAAATACTTTAGTATTATTAAAAATGTAGAAAATATAATTTTATATATTTTGGTTAGATAAAATAATTAATAATATTTTATTTATTAATTCTGAATTATTATGATTTTTTTAATTAATTAATTAATTTTTAACATTAGTTTTATTAGTATGAGCTATGTAAGATATAGATTATAAGTATATGTTTTAGTAATGTAAAAGTGTTAAAAAATTTATATTTTATTTATTACGAATTTTTATTATAAAATAATTAAATTTTATTAATAAAAAAAATGAATGAATACCCAAAATTAAGGGGACATCAACGTCCCCTGGATGAAGTTCTCCTCTGATAACTATATATATATATAGGTATATATATAATAATATAATAATGAAATAAAAAAAAAGGAAAAGAACCTGGGACAAAATGTCCCTGTACCTTTGCAAATAATAATAATAATAATAATAATAATAATAATAATAATAATAATAACTGATAATTAATTTAATTAATAAAATAAATGAATATGATAATAAATATCCGTAATTTATGTTTAGCTAAAAATAATAGAAATATAACTTGAACTACTTATGTTATTAATGAAATAATATATAAAAATAAATAAATAAAATGAATAAATATTTTGATATTGATTTTATCATTAAAGTTTATTTTCTTAAGCAATATTATTACTTGTATTACGAATATTATTGATCTATTACTAATATCACTAATGTTGTAGTAGAATATATAAAATTATTATTAAGCCTATTGATATTACCAATATTAGTATTATTGATTTTGTTACTAAAACTATTAAATTGTTTTTGTAATTAAATTATTTTTACTATTAGTAGTAATATTAAAACTAATATAATCACCGTTATCTTTGATGCTAGTATTACTACTATTTTTATGAGTATCACAATACTAAGATTAGTATTATATAAATAAAAGATAATTATTTGGTAACTAATAAAAAAAGATTTCAAAATTAATAAAATAATCTATATATAAGAAAATACACAACAATGAACAATTTTAAAGGCTTAAGTTACGAGCAATATGATCTCTAAAAAAAAAAAGTAAATAAATACACTAGAGAAGAACTCTACGAACATTAAAAAATAAATAATAGTTACTATAATCCATTAACTAAAAACATATAAAAGCAATGATATATCAAATAAAAATAAATAACAATAATTATTCCTTACTATAAAAAGTTAGAACCTTAGAAATAATAGAAACTTTATCAAATATAGAATATTTAGGTATTCACAAGAATTAGATTAAATTAGATACCGTAATAATTAAGTTTAAATTTAAAATTAGGTGATTAAAGTTAGCACCCTTAATTTTAGGAAGACTTCTCTTACAGGAATAATCGTATAATAAAATATATGTTATTTCATTCCATAGGAATATAAATCGGTTCTCGGACTACCAGTAGCTTATTACAGCGATATAGCGAGGACCACAGGTGAGGGACTTTGACCTTATCATATTGTTTGTACTTGTAGTTAGTTGCATTGATAATAACATATTAAACTGAATTGCATGTGGGTTTGGGTAAATTGCATGCTGCTTGGTGTGTATGGGATTGCCAAAACACCTTATTATAATTAATAATTTCATTGTATGATAACAATTGTATGGAGTATGTTGATGTTTGTCTGTAATTGTATGATCACCTTAAACCTGACTAAAAGCTTTTGACACCATAAAAGAAAATGATCATGCATTACACGATCTGCATAAATAGCATTGGAGCAAGTGGCAGCCTACTACGTGTTAGTATTTCGGCCCTCTGATAATGCTTGGTTGACCTAGGCTAAAAGCTATTAGATCAACACAAGGTTACCTTTGAGCTGTCCGTACCATAGGAACTACATGGTAAATGAAGGACGCCGCTTATGGTATCGCTTTGAAAGGACTAATACTTAGTGGAGTTTCTAAGGCAGAAAACAGGAAATGAGAGATTTAAGATTGGTTAACTTAAAGAGATAATTAAAGTGGGTATTGTTGTATTCCTGTAGCTTAGTCTCCTGGGTAGGGGGCCATAGCATTGTGATCCTTCAACCCCGATGAGAGGGCGTAAATCTCCATCTGCTTTGGATTCTAGATCATCCAAGCTTGTAATGTACATATGATGATTGATTTGTTACATTGCATATGATTGGTAATTATACTTGTTTGTTATTGTTTGATGTGTGGTTTGGTCAGGTTATCTCACTGAGCCGTGGTTCGCTCACCCCCCAACAGTCTTTGTGCAGGTATAACGTTAGCTGGGATTGGGTTAAGCATGAGTGAAGAGTGCTACATCAAAAGACCTTGCTGAAGATAGTTTCATAGATTATATTGGTCTCAAAGAACAAATTAGATAAATGGTATAATTGATTAAGATCTTGTATTTTATAGGTTTGATCTCAATTTCATTATTTGGTAGGGGATACCGATTCTCTGCGGTTCTGGCAAACTAAGGAAAATTGGAATCCTTAGTATTTATATAATATATTGGTATGACTACATTACGTGTAACAATTATAAGATAGAGTCTTGTAATATCTGACTTGCAAGATGGTTCTCATATTACGGGTGCACACGTGGTATGATGACTACAGGATGATACTACTAGGCCTTATTTTGGGGCATGACATTAGTTCCCTATAAATGAGCTCTAATCCCGGGTCTCATTATCCAAACGAGTCATCGGATCATACCGATCGACCTGCGTAGGAGTAGCACGCTACCAAATGTAATATGTCCGATGCGATGCATGACCAATTTAATTCTTGCTTAGGTCAAAATATTCATACATTCTTTAGGGTGACCAGCCAATATCATACACATAACAGAAATAATATGAACAGTGCAATTTTCCAATCAAATCGTGGTTTCGATATGCTTTAGTATTCTTTGGCATACATTCATCACAGCCTCATCATATATCCCATCCCCATTCATATTGATTTTTATCTTGTTCCTATAATTCTAATGCAACTAACTACAAGCACAATCAAGGTAAGAAAACAAGGAGAATACTCACTCGGCCATTGGATCACCGGTCTTCTAGTACAAGCAATCCGGTGGTAGGGAATCGTCGATATCGGTGTCACCTAAAAAGGAAGAAATACTCTAATAAGTATTTCAACTCAAACTAATCCAAACGATTTCATACTGTCACGCCCCGAAGGGTACCCTAAACGTGGCAGTCCACCGTACATAATATTAAAGCCTAAGAATGACCACCTCAGTCTTGCGAAGGCTTCCATACTATGTACAAGGCGTCTAACACATAGAGGAGACACATCGGAATGATACATTTCATGTTGATATAACTCGAGTAACAATGTAAAGGAAATTCAATTCACTATTCTTCAAAATACAACTCATCAAACTTCACTTACAAATCATCAAAAGATTCTATTACATAGGACTATTACAAGGCAAATAATAAAACCTAATAACTTCAAACATTCTTATGTCTTGCCTGAATCCTGAAGTCATTCTCGACTTCAACCATCTCAGTCTCCACTTAGCATTCTTGAGATAACCTGTTCATTTAAACAACTATTGGGATATAAGCTACACTAGCTTAGTGAGTGAAAACTTCCAGGATTACATTTATAACACGTCATACAATCAAGTGATTAGTCAGACAAGTGATATGCATCAAACTCGTGAATTCAACAAACATATGACCTGCCGGAAATCATATGTGGATGGACTTATGCCCTCCATCTCGGGTTAGCAGATTAACGAATCCTGCGGTACGACCAGGACCGTTTCAGCTTACGGACAACTATAAACTATAAAATCGTTTAAGGTACAACGATAAACCAACAAATGCTAATACTCCATCCCCATCGTGTATGAATGAGTTCAATTTCATCTTCAATTCCGAATAATCAATTATACCGATTCTTTTAAGTGATCAGTCAGTAATCGCAGACAATCAATTCTAATTCATCTATACAAGCAATAGTTAATCACTCGGCTTCGATATTCTTACATTCCATTTCTCATATCAATAACAAGCATACATATTTCCCATTCGTCCCCATCATGCATATCCATTTTATTTACCAAATATCTAGTGCAACTATTATTACAATCACATACAATAAATGAAATCGGAAGTAATACTCACTCGGCCATTGGATCACCGGTCTCTTAGTACAAGTAATCCGGTGGTAGGGAATCGTCGATATCGGGGTCACCTAAAAAGGAAGAAATACCCTAATAAGTATTTCATCACTTAACTAGTCCAAGCTATCTCATACAAACTATCAAATTCGTAATTCTCATCTTAAGCGGGAATTCCAACTTAAAACGGCCATAACTTGGTCATTTTAACTCGGAATCTCGCAAATTATATATCGATTTCTATCTACTTCGAAAGATCTATCTATTTCTAATATTATTTTTAAGTTTTGAAAACATTTAGGTCTCGGAACAGAGGGATCAGATCTGATCAGTAACGGTTTCCGATTCCAAAAAAATAGTTTTGTAAATGTTTGTAATGTTCCTACTATATAAATTAGCTATACATGCAATATGAATGATTTCCTAACATGAATAACATGAGATGAGCTTAATGTATGCATGACCTTGATGATTTTTGCTAAAGGAAAATTTTATAACTTTTTATTTTACAAGACCATAATAACAACCACTTATGAAAAATCTAGTTTTCTAATTTTGATCATTTCCATTTGTTTTGGATTTATTACTTAAGAAAATATAATTATTTTTGTTAAAATTGAGTCTTCATTAGATCTATTACTTATGACTTTCATTTCTTCATAAAAATTTTCATTTTGCACTTTGTAAACATGTTTTCAAGTGGGGTTGATTCCAAAATCCGAATTTTACAAAAATTAGTTTTTGAGTGATTCCTATAAGTAAAAATCATTTGATACTTAGAAATTTAAGGCTCAACCATATATAACTAAGGGCTTCATTCTTACAAAAATTTGCATTTTACACTTTGCAAATATGTTTTCCAATATGATTTACTCAAAAATCCGAATTTTAGAAAATCCACTTTTTGTATGATTCCTTTGGGAAAACTTGTTTAATGCATTAAAATTTAAGGCTTCACTATATCAATTACTTAAGGACTTCATTTAACACATAAAACATTCATTTTGAGCTTGAATACTAGGTGTTCTTATGGCCTTCATTCAAAATTACGAATTTCACAAATTGACTACTAACTTAAAATTTTCCATCTTGCTTCTACTTCTTGTTTTACACTTTAATCTCATCAAAACTCCTTTCAACTTATAAAAATCACTACTTAATGATATATACCTATATACTTCATTTTCTCATAAAACATGAGTTTTGGAGTTGATACATGGGTTCTAAAAATTGGTCTTGGTTGGAATCCGAATTTACAAAATCCATTTTTTTTTTTTTTTTGTTATATCTTTTGATAAAATCTATCTAAGCTCATGAAAATCCATTCCTTACATATCCTATCCTAATAGCCTTTCATTTCTTAAATAAAAACTTCATTTTTGAGTTGGTAAACATGTTTTTAAAATAGGCCTTCGCCAAAATCCAAAAATAGAATTTTTATTTTGAAAATAACTTTTGAAAATCACTTTTGATTGTTGTAAAAAGAAGTCTTGATGATATACATATATTAAGCCTTCATTTTTTTAAGCAAAAATTACATTTTGACACTTAGAAAGTAGTTTTTAAATATTGGTCTTGCCAAAATACAAATTTCACAAATTTTGTTCAAGTTCAAATCTAAGATCTACACATAATATGAACATACACCTAGATGAAACCCATGAAAACAAACTTTAAACTCATAGATCTAAACTTTGCTCATCAAAATTACTCATTTATGTTATCTATACCCTAAGCCCTTCATTTTAAATGCAAAATACACATTTTGAAGTTGAAAAACCACTTTTCTAAATATGGTTCCATTTTCATCCGAATTTTCAAAAGTTGTTTTTGTTGAAAGTAAAATAGATTTTGAGTTTCCTACAACTTTCCTGCTATCATCATGCTATTACAAGTCATCCATGAACATAAAACAAAATCTAATGCATCTTATAAACTCAAAACTCTAGATCTAGTTTTCTAAACTAGTTTTAAATGCATGAACACATGTGAATGAGGAATATATGCATAGGTCATAAGTAATAACAAGAATAATAACTTAAATAGCAAGATCTGTGGCATAAACAAAAATCAAAGCTACAAAAAGTTAGATCTACAAAATATAACAACTTTAAACAAGAAAATAATAACAATACAAGATAATAATAATGGAGAAAAGGAGTGTTTCATTTTTGGCATTATCATCCTTAGCTTTTAAGCTAATGGAATGTCATTTGATGCATGAAACTCTCATTATACTTTACCTATATCACCTATGGAGGCTTAAAAAGAAGGTTTACTTAAGAAATCTTCAAGAAATATGTGTAGGAGCTCCAAAAAAAAAAATAGGGGCTCCAGAAAAAAAATAGGGGCAGCAAGGTTTTTGTAAGAACAAAAGAGAAAGAAGAAAGAAAGAGAGGAAAAAAGAGAGGAAAAGAGGGAGTAAAAAAGATAGGGTTTCAAATGAATGAAAAGGAATAAATGAAAGGCATTAAGTGGAGAGAGAGGAGGGTATTAAATGAAAAAGAAAAAAAATAAAACAAGAGCAGAATTTTTGGGGGTGTTTCACGTGAATTTTGAGTGAGGGAAAGAGAGAGGTTACATTGCCTTGTAACTTGAAATTTGAAAATGTAACTTGCATCATTTAATGTGCTAACTAAAAGAGGCTTTAAATCATTAAATAAATAATTAAAATAAAAGAAAAGAGGCTATTATTAGGGGTGTGGTCAGCTGCCATTGTGGGGAAATGGAGTGTGAATGAGTGAGTGAAGAAAACTTGATTAATGTGTAGAAGTGACAAATGAAGTGTACTTAAAGTATGGGTTGAAAAAGTACTTTTTATTGGGAAAATATATAAAATAAAATTAAGAAAATATTTTTAAAGGAGTAGCAGAATTTTCATAAATAAAATTAAATAATTAATTGAATTATTTTAGTATTTCAACAAATATGTTACCGATATGATCGAAATACGCGAATATGGGCTATAAATGATATTTTTATAACCGAAAAATTCTAAAAATTATTTTATGAAAATATAAATATTTTTCAAATATTTTTAAATTATTAAATTAATTTATTTTATTTTTAGTATCGGGTCTTAAACAGAATCTGATCCCGTAAAAGCCCGAACTAACTAAATTTTAGAAAAACAAAATTTTCTATAATATATAAAATTTTTATCTAAAAATATAAGGCTTTATAAGAATAAAAATTTTTTAATGAAATAAAAATGAATAATGCAAAAAAACTCAATTACCGGTAATAATGGAAATACGATAAAAAGTTATAACTGTAACTTTTATAACCCGAAAATTATATAACTGATATATTTAGAAATCTTATGAAATTACGAGTCTAATGGTACTATTGGTATATTTTTTATATCTCGAGCCCCAGGACACGCTTTTCGAAGTCTGTATCCGAACGGGTTCGAAATAGGTCAAAAATTTACCAATCTGATATTTTTACACAAACTTATATTACTATGAGCTATTCTATATTTAAACTACATCTCGGCCTATAGGGTTAGGGGCACTAGATTGCCGGACTTACACTATTGTATTCCGGTTAGGGTTTCCGAGTGATTTTTCGGTTTAGACCGTTGCCAATTTGGAAACTGATATTTATGTTCATACAGCATATTTAATTTGAGAAGTTTATTTTTTTTATTTTTCGTAAGTATTTATTATCTTTTAACGTTTTCGGAATTTTTGAATTAGGTTTCATTTTTGAAAGTTAGTTATTTACTTTTTTAATAATTTGTTTTTGGGCTTTATATTACCCGTTTTTATAAGTCGGAGTTAAATATGAAATTTTTCGTACGTAGTGGTTTTGAATTTGAAGACCACTGAGTTCTTATTTTATTTTCGAGGATTTTCATTTTCTCATGATTAAGAAATTTTTTGATTCATTCATGGTTTAGGACTTGTCAAAATTCGATTTTAATTTGGAGTGATTTTTAGGGTTTATTTTCGAAGTTCATCTTAAAATTATTTACTGAAATTTTCCGGGGCTTACACATACGAACTATCAAAATTCGTAATTCTCGTCCTAAGCGACAATTCCAACTTAAAACAGCCATAACTTGGTCATTTTAACTCGGAATCTCACAAATTATATATCGATTTCTATCTATTTCGAAAGATCTATCTAATTCTAATATTATTTTCAAGTTTTGAAAACTTTGAAGCTTCGAAAAGTTCGGATCTGATTAGGGCAGCAACAATTTCAATTTCTGAAAAATAGTTTTGTAAATGTTTGAAATGTTCCTACTGCATAACTTAACTATACATGTAATATGAGTGATTTCCTAACATGAATTGTCACACTCCGCCCTCTCAGGCGACGGCGATGTGATGCCAGGGCAGACAACCACCACTGGCCCCCTAGTGGTAATGGCCGACACCACCATTGCATCATGGTGACCCCAACCAACGCATGCCCCAACGGGTACCACGGGCACTATAAGTATTGTTACCCTTAGGCAGAGTTGAACCCAGTCTGCAGACTCTAGGATTCGAACCCAGACCTAAGGCTTTTGCCTGCCCCAAAGGCAGCACCTTTCACCAGTTGAGCTGCAGATCAACTGGTGAAAGGTGCTGCCTTTGGGGCAGGCGAAAGCCTTAGGTCTGGGGTTCGAATCCTAAAGTCTGCAGACTGGGTTCAACTCTGCCTAAGGGTAACAATACCTGTAGTGCCCGTGATACTCTGCGGGGCATGCGTTGGTTGGGGTCTCACCTGAGGGTGGATGTCGGCCATTATCACTAGGGGGCCTGTGGCAGTTGTCTGCCTGGCATCACGTTGTCGTCGCCTGCGGGGGCAGGGCGTGATATGAATAACATGAGATGAGCTTAATGTATGCATGATCTTGATGATTTTGGTAAAAGGAAATTTTGTAACTTTTTATTTTGCAAGACCATAATAACAACTTACTTATGAAAAATCTAGTTTTCTAACTTTGATCATTTCCACTTGTTTTGGATTTGTTACTTAAGAAAATATAATTATTGTTGTCAAAATTGAGTCTTCATTATATATATTACTTATGACCTTCATTTCTACATAAAAATTTCCATTTTACACTTTGTAAACATGTTTTCAAGTAGGGTTGATTCCAAAATCCGAATTTGGTAAAAATTGGTTTTTTAGTGATTCCTTTAAGTAAAAATCATTTGATATTTAGAAAATTAGGGCTCAATCATACATAACCACTAAGGACTTCATTCTTACACAAAAATTTGCATTTTACACTTTGCAAATATGTTTTCCAATATAATTTACTCAAAAATCCGAATTTTTAGAAAATCCACTTTTTGAATGATTTCTTTGGGAAAAACTTGTTTAATGCATTAAAATTTAAGACTTTATGATACCTATTGCTTAAATACTCCATTCATTACATAAAATTCATTTTGAGCTTGGATAATAGGTGTTCTTATGGCCTTCATTCAAAATTACGAATTTCACAAATTGACTACTAACTCAAAATTTCCCATCTTGATTCTATTTCTTGTTTTATACATTAATCTCATCAAAACTCATTTCAACTTATAAAAATCACTACTTAATGATACCTATTACCTATATACTTCATTTTTCACATAAAACATGAGTTTTGGAGTTGATAAATGGGTTTTAAAAATTACTCTTAGTTGGGATCCGAATTTACAAAATTTATTTTTGGTCATATCTTTTGATAAAATCTATCTAAGCTTATGAAAATCCGTTCCTTACATATCCTATCTTAAGAACCTTTCATTTCTTAAACAAAAACTTCATTTTTGAGTTGGAAAACATGTTTTTAAAATATGCCTTGGCCAAAATCCTAAAATGACATTTTTGTATTGAAAATAACTTTTGAAAATCACATTAGATTCTTGTAAAAAGAAGTCTTGATGATCTTCATATATTAAGCCTTCATTTTTTTAAGTAAAAATTACATTTTGACACTTGGAAGTGGTTTTTAAATATGAGTCTTGCCAAAATACGAATTTCACTACTTTTGTTCAAGTTCAAATCTAAGATCTACACATAATATGAACATAGATCTAAACTTTACTTATCAAAATCATTCATTTATATTGTCTATACCCTAAGCCCTTCATTTTAAATGAGAAATATACATTTTGAAGTTGAAAAACCACTTTTCTAAATATGGTTCCATTTTCATCCGAATTTTCAAAAGTTGTTTTTGTTGAAAATAAAATAGATCTTGAGTTTCCTACAATTTCCCTACCATCATCATGCTATAGCATGTTGTTCATGAACAT
Source organism: Combretum micranthum (assembly GCA_024138025.1). Lineage (NCBI taxonomy): Eukaryota > Viridiplantae > Streptophyta > Magnoliopsida > Myrtales > Combretaceae > Combretum > Combretum micranthum. Next base: position 917,796 of record JAMXBD010000163.1, read on the forward strand.
AAACAAAGATCTAATGCATTTATGAACTCAAAACTCTAGATCTAGTTTTCTAAACTAGTTTTATATGCATGAATCACTAAGATAGACATGTGGATGCTAGATCTATGCATAAATCATAAGAAATAAAAAAATAACAACTTAAATAACAAGATCTATGGATAAACAAAATCAAAGCTATAAAAAGTTAGATCTACAATATATCAACTTTAAACAAGAAAATAATTGAAATACAAGATAATAAAAGTAGAGAAAATGAGAGTTTCATTTTTGGCATCATCATCCTAAGCTTTTAAGCTTATGGAAAGTCATTTGATGCATGAAACCTTCATTACACTTTACCTATACCTATGGAGGCCTTGAGATGAAGATTTGCTTAAAAATCTTCAAGAAACATGGTGGAGGCTCAAGAATGAATTGGGGGCAGCTTGTTTTGTTGAAGAAATAAGAACAAAAAGAAGAAAGAAAGAGAGGAAAATGAGAGAGAAAAGGTTAAAGAATGAAAAAGGAAAATGAGTAAATGAAAGAGAGAGAGAGAATGAGTGTATTAAATGAGAAAAAAAAATAAAACAAGGCAGCCAAGAAGTGTACATGCTGCACGTGAATGTGTAGGAGGAGAGAGAGGGGAAATTGTTGAAATTTGACTTGAATTTGAATTGTGTAATAAATGTGTAACGTAACTTTCTTAAGAAGGAGTAGAAATTAATTAATTTAGTCAAAATATGAGTAGATAAAGGACAATGGCAGCCATAAATAGGGTCAAAAATCTGCCATCAATTGTGGGATAATGTGTAGAAGATTGAAGTGAAAATGAAGGTATGTGTAAGGTGTACTTGAAGGTATGGGTCGTAAAAGTACTTTATTAATAAAATAAAATAAAATTAGAAAATTTATTCCAAATATTTGTAGCAGATTTTTCATATTTAAAATTAAATAATTATTTGAATTATTTTAGTAATTTAACAAATATGTTACCAGTATGATCAAAATACGCGAATATGGGCTATAATTGATATTTTTATAACCCGAAAAATTCTAAAAAATTATTTTATGAAAATAACAACATTTTTAAAATATTTTTCAATTATTAAATTAATTTATTTTATTTTTAGTATCGGGTCTTAAACAGAATCTAATCCCGTAAAGACCCGAAAAGAACCAAATTTTAGAAAAACAAAATTTTTTATAAAATATAAAATATTTATCTAAAAAATATAAAGATTTATAAGAATAATAAATTTTGTAATGAAATAAAAATGAATAGTGCAAAAAACTAATCAATTGCCGGTAATAATGAAAATACGATAAAAAGGTTATAACTGTAACTTTTATAACCCGAAAAATTATATAACTGATATATTTAGAAATCTTATGAAATTACGAGTCTAACGGTATTATTGGTATATTTTTGATATCTTGAGCCCCAGGACACACTTTTCGAAGTCTGTATCCGAACGGGTTCAAAATAGGTCAAAAATTTACTAATCTAATATTTTTAAACAAACTTATATTACTATGAACTATTCTACCTATTTAGCTACGCCTCGACCTCTAGGGTTAGGGGCACTAGGTTGCCAGACGTAGGCTATTGCATTCCGGTTAGGGTTTCCGGGTGATTTTTCCGGTTTAGGTCTTTGCCACTTTGGAAACTGATATTTTATGTTTATACAACATATTTACTTTAAGAAATTTATTTTACATTTCATTTTTGTAAGTATTTAATATCTCTTAATGTTTTTGAAATTCTTGAATCAAGTTGTATTTTCGAAAATCAATCGTTATTTGCTTTTTAATAATTTGTTTTTGGGCTTTATATTACCCTTTTTTATAAGTCGGAGTTAAATATGGAATTTGTCGTACGTAGTGGTTTTGGAATTATAGTATGTTGAGTTCTTACTTTGTTTTTGAGAATTCTTATTTTTCCCAAGATTCGAAAGTTTTTCGAATTCGTTCATGATTTAAGACTAGTTGAAATTCGGTTTTAATTTGGAGTGATTTTTAGGGTTTATTTTCGAAGTTCATCTTGAAATTATTTATTGAAATTTTCCGGGGCTTACACACTATGGTCATATTAAGTTGCATGCATCAAGATGAATGTAGGAATTTTTACCTAAAATTATTTATTGATTAAATGAAGTTTTTGTAGTAATATGTGGATGGTAGTTTTATGGAAAGAAGAGAGAGTTAGAAAGAGAATTTTAGAGAGAAAAATTAGAGAAAGAAGTTGAGAAATAATTTTGATAGAGTTTTGTTATGATAAAAAAAAATGTATAAGAAGTGAAGGAGGGAAGGGGTATTTATAGATAAAGTTGGAGAGAAATTGTAGTTAATTAAATAAATGAAAAAGAAAAGAAAATTGATGGCATGAAGGGGAAGAGTAATTAAAAATTAATTTAGAAGAAAAGTGTAAGAGAAGTTTAGTAATATGTAGTATAGAATTTTTATAAGAAAAGAAAATTGTAAGAAATAGGTATATAAGTTGTAAGAACAAATAATAAGAAAAAGTAGAGATAAGTGAATAGTATTGAATGGTAGGAATAGTATAATGAATAGTAAACAAGAAAAATAAATTACCGATAGTAAATAAAATACGCGTAAAAATGTTATATCTGATATTTTTAGATATTGAAAAATTATGAAACTGATATTTTATGAATCCTTACAAAATACGAATCTATATTGATTTTCAGAATATTTTTACTATCCCGAACCCTTGGACATGGTTTTCGAGAACTGATCCCATTCGGATTCGTAACGATAAAATTTTATATGAATCTGATCTTTTTAAGCTTTACTATATTACTACGGACTTTAATATACGATTATATAAATTTTATTGTTCAAGGTTTTAGAGCACAGGATTGTTGGATCCAAATTCACTAGAGTTTATTATTGCTCTAGGTTGACTTATAGGATTTCGGTTTGACTTCCGACCATTTTATTTATTCGTAAAATCATAAAATTTTGGGTTTTTTGACCCTGTTATGTTTTGGTTCAAAATTTGTGTTTTACTTTATTTTTATGATTTATTTAATATTTTTCAGTTCCTAAGATTGTTTAATCGAGTCTAGAGTTACATGTTGACTCGGTTTGACTTTCGGTATTAATTGAAATTCTTGATTCAAAAATTAATCAAAGGGTCTAAGATTTTATACTTTTGTCACCAAATATTTGCTTGGATATACTGTCTCAATTTTCGTGTTAGATGTCAGATAGGTGGATTGTTTAGCATATGGATTTAGAGTTGAACGATTATTGATTTTTCCATCTTTTTTTTAAAGATTCTTATTCTTTTAAGGTTAAGGAATTTTGCATTTGATCTTGTTTATAATTCGATTTTAATTTGGATTGGTTTTTAGAAATTTGGTTTTGGTATTTAACTCTAGGATTATCTTCTAAGAGTTATGAAAAATTCAAGGGTTTACAAATATAGTTGATGATCATGGTAGTGAGATGATTTCTCTCATTTCTAATCAATGTGCTAGTACATTGTCTACAGTGGAAGAGGCATCGAACAGTTGGTGGCTGTCTTTCGCTATCCATCTATTCTACATTAGACACATCAAGAGCAATTTTAATAAGGTGAACAAGAATGCCTAAAGAAAGATATTTGTCACCTATGCGGTAATGCAAGCACAACCACAAAAGTTCGACCACTCCACAGAAATAATGCAATGACTTAAAAAAGATGCTATTGATTGGTTTGACTAACAACAGCTGCGAAAAGAAGAGTAGACACTAGCCTATGATGGCTTTCATCTATTTAGGTACATGATAAGCAACATAGTCAAAGCATACAACTTTGAGCTAAAGGGTGCTAAAGTCCTCTCAGTAGCTACACTAGTTAAAAAGATATTCTATAATGGTGTGCACTAATGAGAGAAAACGTACATAAAAGCATATAGTGAGCTAATGAATGACAAAATATTCACTGATTATATAATTGCCAAGATTAAGGCTTGGAGGCAAAGAGCTAACTTGCACGTAATTATTAATTTCAATAGAATGGTATATTCAAGGTAAGAATAGGTAGTCTTCATGTTGCAAATGGTCTTAGAGGAAGAGAGTAAATCCATTAGGTTGACTTCAAGTGGCATAAGTGTGTATGCAAAAAATGACAAATCTAGAGATGAGCTTAAATGGTCAGCTTTGCCCAACTCCCTTTATCTAGGTTTTAGTTTAGATCTATAAGAAAGAAGCAAAGAAAAAGCACTTTAAAATGGAAACCACACACAAATTCAATGAGATGCAACCAGTATAGATGGTTAGGGCATAATAGGCAAAGATGGCTAAAGAGAAACTTACAGGATAACCAATATGATAGCCTCAAGTTAATGCATAATGCATTTGTTTAGTAATGAAGATATTATATATTTAACTTAATTTTCTTCTTTATGAAATTGATAGTTTCTTCTTCTTCTTTTTTTTTTTTTTTTAATCATAGGAGATGGAGTCAGGCTCATATGACCCATCAATTCTCACATAGTTAGAGTCACATAGATCATGAGCCCTTTGAAGTGACTAGGTAGTGTCATTGATTGTTCAACCTTCTCTTCAATTTATGCATTAACTTAAAACTTGTTCTTGTTAGCAAGCTTGAGAGGATGTTTCACAATGGTATGACGCCACGAGCAATTACTTCAATGTAAGGAGGCATCAATTCCATTAGATCCATGCATGTTTGCATACTTAGAATAGGCTAGCTTCCTTGGCTTGTGCTGTCTTCCATACATTTAGCTGGATTAGCACCTCATCACAATATTGGTTTAGAGATGGAGGCCAATGACATACACCTTCCACATGCCACACGGAAAGGCCACTATTACTCTTTAGGATTGGAGGTCTAGTTTCGCTACTTAATAGATGAACGAGTGAAGATAAGTAGCAAGTCACTAATTTTGCAATCCTCTATTAGTCATTAAGCCCACATCCACTCAAGGAAGAGAAGGCCTTTCTCGAATTATCTTCATAATAATTTAAAGTATTGGGAGATGGAATAGATGAGAATGAGATTATGTGCCACACTGCACCTATGTACTTCACTTGATGGGTGGTTTCATTTTTGCTAATAAGTCAAACTCTCTAGTGCATTGCATGTTTATGCCTCTATTGGAGGACTTCCAAGTTGCAAGCTAGTACAGTTGGGATTTAGCCTGTTTGTACTAGTTGTACAAACATCTATGTCATGCTTCAGAAGCTAATATGCTTCATATTGGAACCGCAGCAGTCCTCATCCAGGTGGTAAGATCTTTTATGCAAATCCCATCTATACCACTACATGCACGACGGTGTCCAGTGAGTACAAGTCAAGAGACATTATAAGTAGCTCATCAATCAGTATAATGCCTAGTAGGTATATATCAAGAGATATGATGTGTAGTTCATCATTCTACCTAAGCTTGTATGTGACTCCATCCACCAAGTATCACATTGACCCTCTTCTGACCCCCCACCCCTCATAAAGGGCTACCCATCCCATCGAAAATTGATATAGCCTGACACAAACTCCACCATCTCAATCAAATAAGTCCAGTGGCACCTTGTCCATTTGAACAGCTAGAGGGAGCAAGTGAGCACAACCAGTCACATGTTGATGATCATCCGCAACATAAAAAAGAGGGAAATGCCCTAAAATATCCCCGATCATCACCTTCATTATGAAGAGCAAAAGAAGATAAGGTGTGACACATATTTTTAAGTAGTGGGTTGTAGTTATATGTTTCTAATTAATGTGCACATATGAAACTACTACATTTATCTTTATGCTTACATGATTTCAACTGCTTTAAGTGGTTGGACGTATATTTTGGTTTTTTGTGCTAGAGTAGTTTGCGATTGGTAACAGTGGAGGTTGCTATTTCGAATGTGAGAACCTCGTGATTTTCATGAATTTTTTATATTCCGTCTGCAAAGCACTTGTGCAGTAAATCTAGAAAAGGCGCAGACAGCACCTACGTCTTCATTTTCATGCCAAAAATACACCTTCACGAATCTATGCACAAAATTAGTTTCTAATCAGTACAAAAATCTCTAGTTGCACATCAATGTCACAGGCATTATAAAAAATCACCTAGGAAACCTCGTTGGCCGTTTCTCAAGAAAATTTAATTTCTTGTACCCCGCATTTATGGAGAATTTTCTTAGGTTTGGGTCTGACGCAAAAACTGCGCCCAGCAAACATTATCACGGAGTCCGATTCTACCATCACTGAGTCCGATTCTATCAATGCAATGCACTGCAATGCTTACAACATTTCAAAACCAAGAAACCGTTTTGAGTCCCGTTAAGGCTAATTACATGGCAAGACTTCTCGTCAATTTCCTTGGTGGTGGTTTAAGCAGAGACTAAGAGCCATTGCTTTCAATTGTCCTCATAAGCACTTGTATCCCTTCTCTTTGGACAATTTGCAGCCATGTTCTATAAGGCCAGTCCAATAATCTGGACCAAGGCTGTGCGTTGTTATTTATCAATTATCAACCCCCAACAATTTATATTTTTATGGTGCCAGAAGACCAATCTCTTAAAAGAAATTGTGTCAACGATATTTATAATGAACAAATACATAACATTACACTATTTAGCAGAAACTAGAGTACACAGCTAAAGGTTTCTGTTAAGGGCATCTTTTGTCGTGGCGTATCTATTCTAAACTTCCTCCTGACCGAAAAAAAATAAAACATTTCATCTGAAAGCTTCAAACTTCCTCCTGACAAAAAAACATTTCATCTGAAAGCTTCAAGGAATATGTGACAAAGATAAACTGAATTGAAAGAAGCCAAGCAAAAGTGTCTCCACCTGCAATAGCAAATGCATGTTATTCATTTACAACCACTGCTTACAAGCACTTTTTTGCATGGAAAGGATATATATATATATATATATATATATATATATATAAAACAGAAAGAGAGAGACAGATACAATTGGGCAGAAAACCTTAATTAGCACTGGCACGATAATTTAAAGATTGAATGTCAATCAATAGAAACAAAACTTTCACATTCCATGCTTAATATATCAGAAACTAATGCAATTTGATTCATACTCTCAATCAAGTTTCCAGCAAAAAAAAAAACACACAAGCATTATGAAAATGCCCCATTCAATAAGGGAAGACGATTACAGGCCAAAAAAATAGATAAATAAATAAGGGAAGACGATTCACAATCCAAACATTTCTGACCAGCATTAGTGTGCAGTTTAAGCATCTTAATCTAAGCTCACATTTTTGGGGTAAAAATTTAAAAAATAAATCCCTAAACTCCCATCACTTCCCACATTCCATCATTATCATCTACTGATGGTAGCTAGGGCTATAAGTAGTCAACCCTATTCACAAGTTATTCAATCAATTCAGTGATAATCCAAGTTCGACTCAACTCAAGTAGCTATCAAGTTAGAGTTTTGAGTTTCAAAATACTTGATTCAAGCTCATTCAAGTTTTTCATATATTGAAGAAAAATAATTATAAAACATCTGTGCTAGGAACTACCTAAAATTTTTAATCCATTAGAGCCCAATCGAGCCTAATTAAGTCTCAAATTCATTGAGAATCATCTTGAGTCAAGCTTTAGTTATAAAAGTAAAGCTTCATCAAGTTCAAGTCGAGCTAAAGTTTTGAGTTTTTCATTTTAGTCGAGTTGAAATTTAGCACTATATCATATCTGACTCAACTTATTTACAGATCTAATGGCAACTTAAAATAACAGGCTACAATATTGAGCAGCAAGCACAACAGCACAGGATCAAAAGATAAAACTATTATAGAAAGGAAGTATGGTAAATAAAAATTCCAAAATGATTAACAGAAACCCTGGTGATGTTAGGTCCTCGTAACAAAAGATTTATGTTGGAGAAGAGCCTCCACGATAAGATAAGGAGAGGGGAAAGACACTAAAAGCTTAGCACAGGTTAGATGGATCTGCAATAAATGAAATGAAGTCTTATTTGCCTATGAAATTGCAGTACTGGAGCACGCACATCTAATAGATGATTAAACCAGCAATGCATTGCTCATTTTAAACTCACAATGCATAGTTAATAATGAACCTACGTCAGGCTGAAACACATGAACGCAGGCTCATGATATCCCCCAAGCCCTGGAACAGAACTACTTGTGGAAGTCCAACAAGGAATAACACTAAGATGCAGTCATTTTCATTTCACTCGAGGAGCTCATGGAACATATCTAAAAAATGCCATATTATTTATTTAAATATATATATATATAAATAAAACAGCTCCTTCAGGAGAGTGCAATATACCAGAACTAGCTTTTCTAAACTGTTCCTTTCTGCTTGGAGCAATGAAAACTATGAATGACAAAATCTTTCATTACAACAAGTAGCAGAATGGTGGAATCTGCTCTCACCAGGATGCAACACAGATGATTAGATTTTATTCATCGACGCTTCATATTTTGAAGCCAAAATAGCCCTCAAATTGTATTTCAATTCAAAAAACTGTACGAATCTAGTTATACCACTTTGGATAAAATGTCACTTTTCCCTAGAATTCAATCACAATGTGGGATGGTAAATTACTACACACCCACCCATAAACCAGTACAAAATAAATGTGCCTATAACCAAGTTTACTAAAAAACCCTTCACATGATTAATAAATAGGTTAGATTTATTTAAATCCATTTATAAATGTATTTAGATCTGGATTTGACATTTAAATCTGTTTAATAAACCCTCTGCTTTTACATGTTTAGGTCTAACCAGCAGACCTGTTCCAAATAACATTTTTAATAGTGATAGTTTAACTATGCACCTCTCTCTCTCTCTCTCTTATTTTTGGGGATAAATTTTGGCAGCCCCATGGAGGAGTCTTCACAGATAAGGCGATCCATGGCCAATAAAGCAAGGGTAACGTAAGGCACTATACACCCATCTTTCAAAGGTAATAACAGAAAGGAGTTCACCTTTCTCTTCCAAAACTCTAGTTCTTCAATAGATTCAATATATGCTACTCTTTACATGTTCCCAAACTCTCCACTAGACTTCCTCAAAACTTATTGCATGCTTAGGTTCCATATTCTTAATAATGACGAGGTCTTAGGCTACCTGACAACTTAGCACGTTATGCTTCTCCTTTTCAATTGTGTATCATTAAATTCCATGCAATTTAATCAAATCATTAGTGATGGGAATCAAATTAGAAGACCTATTAATAGAGTCAGAGCTAAAAGTTTGTAGAACTTAGTTCAGAAGATTTTAACCAAGGAGCCATTTGAAAATGAGCACGACTTCCTTTGCACTTATTTGATCCACTCCAACAAAGAATATCTCACTTGGTGCGCAAATGGATGAAGGAAAGGTTCATCCCACAGCCGTATTTCAGATCATGGAATACACAAGAGGAAAGAGTGTCTTGGCCCATATGGGAGGCTGTCTTAAGCCCATATGGGAGGCCGTCTTAGCCCATATGGGAGGCTGTGCCAAGCAAAGTGTCACAATAAATTTAAGTCTTTAACTCCATGCCCCCATACCACTGCCCATAGAGTAGGCTGCAGATTGTTGACGTGAGGTTTTAATTAGTTTAGTTATTATATTTTATTAGTTTTGGTTAGTTATTGACTATTTACCCTTTAAGCTAAGTAGTGGATATAAAAAGGGGCTTCATTATGATAATCATTGGAATCTTTTAGTATGAAAAAAATTATTCTTTCTTGAGAGTTCTTTCTCTTAACTCTTAAAACCCTAACTCTTATCAATCAAATTCTTGATTATGGCAAACACAAAACACAAATGTGTTATTGTGCTTCATATCAATTACTTGCAAGTGTTATCTCTTTCTTTACTTTCTTTGGTGAATCATATCCAAGGCAAGTAAAGACATTACATGTTATTCAAGAAACCCTAATTCTTGTCTTAGTCTTGGAGATCTCTTTAGGATTAATTAATCCATAGATGCACTAGTGATTAACTTCCTAGGCATATTATAATTATTGATATTGAAGCACAGTTACAGTTGTCTCTATTGTTGTTATATGTGTCTACACAATTAAAGCTTGTGTTGAGTGATCAACAACCTAGAGTTTTTGGGGTAATCAACGACCTAGGGTCTGCATGGCAGTTGATAACCTAGGGTTTGTGGTGATTGACACCAAGGGCTCATGGATAGTTAATCAAATTCAGCAGTTCGGTCAAAACCCTGGTCATGTGGATGTGCAATTTAGCGTGCCCCACCACCACCACAAAACGCTCAAGAGGAAAAGTAGGATAGAATAAGGGCTAGAACATATTTAAGTTGAAGGTGCCTTCTTTTGTGGGAAGCGATCCACCTAATGAACATCTTGATGGGGAATATAAAGTAGAAGGGTTGTTTGCACGTTATGACATTGTAAAAACCACATGGACTCATTTAGTCACAATTGAATTCACATGTTATGACACGTTGTGCTGGATGAATTTAGTAAATACTAGGAGAAAGGAGGGAGAAGAAATCAAGACTTGGCAAGAGAGAGTCCTAAGAGAGATTTGTTCTGACACATTATCACCATGAAGTTTTCATGCAGGGGGTAAAAATGCGGACGAATATGTGCAGGAGTTTGAATCACTGATAATTAGAAGTAGTGCTACTGAGCTGCCAAGCAAATTGTAGCAAGGATTGTCATAGGGTCGAAATACAAAATTGCTTGCATTGTAAAACTCCAAAGATATGACACCTAAAAATGCTATCCAATTAGCCCTCAAGGTAGAGGGGCAAATATTGAATTACCCTTACAAGTCATCTAATAACAGGTATACCTCTTCTCAAAAACCGTATGCTTCAGATAGTAAGAGATCTAATAAGGACTTCTAATAAGTCTAGCAACAAAGGAGAGTCTAGTGATTATGTAAGAAGTAAGAAAATTACTAGTGATCAGGGTAAGCATGCTATTAATGTAAACGAAGGCAATCCTGGTAGTGTAGGTATGTTAGGTGAGAAGTCACGCATCATTAAATGTTTCAAGTGCCTGAGATTTGGGTACATTTCTTCTCAATGTCCTAATCAGAGGTCGATGACAAATATTGGAGGGAAAGTTGTTAGTGAGGATGAAGGTGATGATTTTAGAGACCGAGATGATTTGTCAGCAACTTAAGAAACATATCATGGCAAAGTAGATGCTAAGGTTGGTGAGAAGTAGGGAGGAGACCAATACAAGAGCATTAATGTGTTGAGATGAGCCCTAAATATCTCTCGGTCTGCCGAACATAAGCAAAGGGAAAACTTGTTTCATACTGCCTTTAGGGTGAATGAAAATTTGTGTGCACTCATTATTGATAGAGGGACTTACACCACTGTGACTGCTGATACTTTAGTAGATAAGTTCAAATATTCTACCATGCCACATCCAAAACCATATAAATTGCATTGGCTCAATGAGAAGAGTAACTTACAGATGAATCAACATATGAAAGTGCCATTTAGTATTAGTGACAAGTACAGAGATGAAGTTGTTTGTGATGTGCTACCCATGTGTTTCTCCCTTAAATCATTGCCATTACCTATGCAACCACACGTTGACATTGGTATAGACTGTCTTGGGCTTATGTAGGACTCAAAGAAGGAAGGATGTGATAACGATGGCTATTGATCGTTTTAGTAAAATGCCTCACTTTCTATTGTACCATAAAACAGACGATGCCACATATATTTCTAATTTATTTTTTGCATGAGAAAATAAAATTGCATGGTGTGCCATATAGTATTTTATCTTACAAAGATGTGAAATCCCTGAGTTTCTTTTGGAAAACTTATGGAAAAGGCTAGAAACTAAATGTACAATACTACATGTCATCCTCAAACAAATGGGCAGACAAAAGTTGTTAACCATACTCTTAGAGCCTTAGTGCTACGGTTAGCAAGAATCTTACTAATGGGGACTTGTGCCTTCCCATTGTCAAGTTCACTTACAATAGGTCAACACATAGCTCAACTAGTAAGTCTCCTTTTGAAGTTGTGTATAACTTCAATCCTACCTTACCTAAGAATTTGGTAGCCAAACTAGCCGCAAAAGAAGATTATCAGTGGGCTTTAAAGAGCTAAAGGGATTCAGAAACTGCATGAGAAGACTTCTAATTAACTTATGAAGACACTAGAGCGACAAATACAACAAGGCAACAGTGTCAAAAGCCTAAACCATCTAATCCAGGGGATTTGGTTTGGATACACCTTAGCAAAGATTGGTTTGCACATAAGAAATCGCAAAAAATGTAACCAAGAGTAAATGGACTCTTTCCATATTGTTGGGAAGATCAACACCACTACCAATCGTCTTGAGATTCTAAATGATTACAGCGTATCAGCTACATTTAAAATTGCAGATTTATCTCCATATGTTCCAAAGGATGAGGATTTTATTGAAGAATCATTAGATTCGACAACAAATCTTTAACAATTGTGGGAAGATAACAAAAATCATATTAGAGGACCTATTATTAGAGCCAAATTAAAAGGTTTGCAAAACTTAGTTTAGAAGATTTTAACTACGGAGTCATTTGAAGATGAACATAACTTCCTTTGTAGTTATTTTATCCACACTACAAAAAAATAAATCTCCCTTTGTGTGCGAATGGATGAAGGGAAGGATTAGCCCACGGCCATATTTCAAACCATGGAATAAACTAGAGGAAGGAGTGAAGGACACACTAAAGCCCACAGGTCGTATTCATGTTCATATGGAATCCCACAGCCTATGCCAATGACCGCATCAGCCCAGGCAGAGAAGACTTGAACACAAGAGATCTAAGACCTGTACTAAGGCCCATATGGAAGGCTCTGCCAAGCTAAAGTGATTTAAGTCAAAGAACTCCACACCCATACCACTACCCGTAGATTAGGCCATAGATTGTTGACGTGAGGTTTTAGTTTAGTTTAGTTATTTTATTTTATTAGTTTTTGTTAACCATTGACTATTTTACCTTTAACCTAAGTTGTGGGTATTGAAAAGGCTTCATTATGGTTTTGGTTAGCTATTGACTATTTTCCCCTTTAACCTAAGTTGTGGGTATAGAAAACGCTTCATTATGATAATCATCGGAATCTTTTTGTTTGAATAAAATTATTCTTTCCTGAGAGTCCTTTCTCTTAAACCCTAACTCTTATCAATCAAATTCTTCATTATGGCAAACACAAACGAGAAAGTTATTGTGCGTCATATCAACTACTTGCAAGTTTTCTTTACTTTCTTTGGCACGTCACATCCAAAGCAAGTAAAGGCGTTACGTGTTATACAAGAAAGCCAAGTTCTTGTCTTAGTCTTAGGGATTTCTTAAGGATTAATTGCTATTAATCCATAGATACCCCAGTGATAACTTCCTAGGCATATCAATTATGATCTCTTTGCAAAAATTTATTATATACTTCCAAATATTTATATTCTCGTCTTAGTCTTTGGGATTTCTCAAGGATTAATTACTATTAATCCATAGATACCCTAGTGATAACTTCCTAGGCATATCAATTATGATCTCTTTGGAAATACTTAATATATACTTCCAAATATTTATATGAATATGGAAAAGCTGATTGAATAGATTTGCTTACTACCACCAAATGTATACCATCGGGAACACGAGAAATTTGATGGCCAATAGGATGACTTTAGCATTATGTATGACAGGTGCTGTTTTCAGCCATTTTCAAGATATGAATTGGCTTAGAGTTGTACAATCATTTGATATTGTTATTTGTCTCTAGGAGTCTTGCAGTAGTAATCTGGTATGCATTTATGAGAGTCGATGCTGTCACATGTAGAGTGCTTGACTAGCCCTCCTGTGCAGCACTTGAACTCTATGAATCCCTGTAAAGTCTAAATCAGTCTCTCCTTCAAAACTCACAAGAACATGCTTACTAAAGAGAGAAAATTTAGAGATAGACTTAAGAGTAAGAATGAATTCAAGTAGTTTTGGATGACTGACAAATAAGAGAACCATATATATATGCCTCAACAATTAGATAACCCAGATTATTCCAATCTAACAACAAGATCTAGTTCTAACCCTATCCAACTACCCTCATCTACCAAGATTTAATTTACCCTATCAATTTCAAAACACATTTAAAAGAGGATTAAGCCTTTCTCGTCAGGTATACAATCAACCGACCTCCATATTCAAAAGAAAAGATCAAAAATTGGGCTCAAGGGAAAACCGGTGACATTCTTCTCCATCTAAACCAGTAATAACCCCATTGCAGGACCAAATCATCTGAACAATTCCAAACCATTCCTAGAAATGGAACAGACCTAGATCATGTGTTACACACACAAAACGCCTCCATATACAAAAGGACAAGTTGAGATATCAAGGAAAGCATGTGACATAACCCATGTTGTAGATGGACTCAAGACAATGAGCCCACAAAAAGAAAGTAGTTTATACAAGTATGGTCAAAGGGGCTCACATTGGTGCTTAAGCACATGAGAAGAGCTGCACGCCTTTTAAGTATGTGTGTTCTCACACACACAAAAAAAATAAATAAATAAATATATTCAAAGGGGCATGACGTTTGCAATGGCTGTCTTGTGATATATGTTTATGTCTGTCAGTGTGTTCATGTACTGAGGAGGTCAGTAAAATGTAAGTCGGTGTGTGCATATTTTGTATGTCAGTTTGTGTTTTATGCATCAAAAAAAGTGAATGTGGGACACAGCACTCGAACCAACTGCTCTGGTGATGATCAGAAGGAAAGGGAAAGAAATCCTATTTTACTCAAAAACTTGTGAGCTAAGAGATTTTCGGGTTCTCTCCTAACAAGCCCAAAAACTGTGAATCATAATAGGTAAAAGTGGTAGAAAATCATGAATAATATTGCGCCCGATTTGTTCTTGATAGATCTAAGACTTGAAACTACATTGGCTACCTAGCAACTAAACAAATGCCCACGGCTACTGCTTCAGGATTTTCCCCTGTTGAGTCTAACCAAAGACAAATTATGAATAAGGTACTACAATTCACTGGCTAAAATATATTAATACCTAATTCACTCCACAACGCATTAGGACCATCTAGGAAGAATACCATGTATCTTTCATATCTGAAGCAAATGCAGTAAACACTACAAACAACAATTCTTTGAAATATTAGGCATACCACGCATGCAGTAAGGACTTGTAATCACTTCTCAGAATGCCCTCGTTTAGCCTTACGCCGTCCATGATGGTGCCTCTGTGAGTGTGGTGCAGGTCTGTTGGTTTTCCTGCAGCAACAAACAGGCATATTAAAGCAAGGAAAAAGGGTAGGGAACTTAACCCATGAGATTGAAGTGCCCATACATCCATACATACAAACTAAAAATCACAGTTCTTTTTAATTTTAACCTAAACCACAAAGAAAAGCTTCCTGACTTACCAGAAAATGGCAGAACACAATCTTGACAGAATGATGATTGGAAGAGCTAATAAAGCAGACGCCTGCAAAAAAAGAAAAATAACATCAGCAAGCACATTCTAATGCTAAAACAATGAAGTGTCATCTGAAGAATAAAAAACTATCTAAAACACATACAGCAAACCACTCCAACTCCTTGGTAGCAAGAGGTCTTGTAAGTTCGTGCCTTTTCAGCGTCTCTCGGATATTGCCTTGAACCTAATCAGCAGTCAGAAAATGCCAAGAGATGAGATTGCATTAGTTTTACTAAAATTAGAATAAAGAACAGCTTCCCTGGACCAATATTATGGAATCTAGCAAAAATCAAGAGACTGGAACAAAAACCAACCCTATCTAGTTATGACCTACATCTTTGCAGTTACATGTCCAATATTATGTAATGTCAAAATAGCAGATTGGCTGTATGAACTCTAACAGTCTCAAGATCAAATGAATAGCTACAAATTTTCAAAAACAACTGACTAGCAAACCAACTTGTTGAAGTTTTTAGAACCACTAATTTACTTGCCAATTAACAAAAACCTCTGAAATGGCATCATTAACACTTAGGAAGAAGGGACAGTATGAAGAAAAGAAAAAGTGAAAAATTGATGATAGCTACTCTAATTGCTTCTTATGTGAAAATGCATCAACAAAGGACGATAGTCCTTTTATTTCTTTACACTTTCACCACACACTGCAAGAGCATCCTTTATATGTAATCCTATAACAGCAGAGAGCTGATACAGCTACAAAAGCGGATAATTTGTAACAAATTTGCTAAGCTAATATTCCTTAGCTGACAACAAACCCTGGCAATTGATCTAGGGAAGAATGACCGAGCTGCTTGAACCAAAACCAAGAGCTGAATACTAATCTTATGTAACTTCATTTTGTTTTTGGCAATTTAGAGCCTTTTTTTTCAAGTGCTAAAACATGATAGTTGAGTGTTGGAGAAGCAGCAAAGCGAATCAATTTAGCATATTTAGCATATTAAAAGTGCATTTTGGGTATAATCCAAATTTTAGAGGGACCAACTTGGCATCAATGCATCAATATAAACAATTCCATATAAATTCACACCTCAAAACACTTGATTCTCCTGACAAAATCAGAAACATAGTTGAAAATACCAAAGTTCAATAAGCGTGAGGGGCTGATGTTTGGTAGTTGACATCCATAAAGAAGTGATAAGTAGTATGATTTCCATGTTTTAAGAGAGGAAATCTTTTTCCATGTATTCTGTAAACATTGCCATTTATTAGAAAACGAGATTTTCCAATCAACAATAACTTTTCCATTCCTTAATTTTCATCAACACTTAATTAACAAACTCAACTTGATAATCATATCAACTATTAAAAATCCATTGCAGCACATAATAAAAGTCTCAAAGTGCCCTTATCCTTTTAGTATTTTTGGATATAATAAAAGAACTCATCAAGGTTAAAGCCATTTCTGGCACATGAATAAAGGAAAGGTCATGAAAGAGTGGAAAAATAGCCAGTAACTCTTTGTTGAATGTGAGTAAGATATGTCACTGCAGATCCATCACGTAAAAAGAAATATGATACTATAGTGATGCGTGACAAGAAGCCATCGTGTGAGACAGCAAAGGAGACTGACCAAGGTGGTCAACCACAACAGGTCAATTAAGCATGGTTTGTTTGGTCCAGTTGAGAACTGCTTCCAGCTGGTCACATTGGGATACTTCATCATTTTAGTTATTTTAGTTACTTTATTTTGTTTTGCCAATTTTTCTATTATGTTATTTGAGTTTGTTAATAGTTTATTACAGCATCTTTATTGCAAATTGCTTGGCACGGGTTCATATGCTAAGCAACTCTCTTTGGCAATAAAGTAAGTTCCTTGGAGGTTTGCTTGAAGGAACCCTCCCTCTAATTTCTATTGGTTGAAATGTGCCACATAAAAATGAATTACCAAGTAACTTTGTAGAAGTAATTATAGGATGAGACCCGCAAAAGTATTTAAAATTAATTAAATAACTCTCTGAAAGTAATTCAGGAATAAAAAGTTACCTAGTAGAGAAAATTACATAAGATGCTAATGTCGCACCTTAAGAAACTCCACAAACAACACAAGATAAAGATGCTCTTTAAGAATATTTTCATATTTGTTTGTTTCCTTTAGTATGTATATCATAGTTTGTCAAAATATATTAACTGAGTTGTTTTAACCTTCAAGGTTGTGATGGATTAAAGAGATGGATCACCTATATGGAGATTATTACTTGTTCACTATTCTTTTTAAAAAAAATCACACAAATACAATTTATATAAAAGAATATTACAAATATATTATTGCTACATCGCATATATATGCCATATAGCTTTTTTTTTTTTTTTTTTCCTCCTATGGCACCTTTTATGAGTGATGCACATATAATATGTGTATTGCACATTAGACGTGTGATACACATCTATACAATGAAAATGCGACACAAGTACAAACCTATATTGCACGATCAAAATGCAATATAACTATTTTCACAAGTTTTGCACAGTATTATCACCATATCTCTTCTCCAACATCTCATATAGAGATAGTAATTTGGCAAATTTTTTTTATACAATTTGGATTTGTGTAATCTTTTTTTTACAAAGAGAGTAAACATGTCTTTCACCTAAGTCATGGTAAACTTCTTGATTGAATTCCCATTAGTCACATTGCATATCCGTATGTCATATCTACTATTGATTTTGTCCATATTCGATTTATTATCAACTTTATAAAAACCTAAAAACCCATGAAAATTTCATCCTTTCATTATTTTCCAATATTGAAAACCCTATATGCAAAATCCATATTGGTTTGCTGTTAGAGCAAGTTAAATATACATCAAGTAACTTGTGCAAGGAAGCATAGGAATGTAGTCAAAGGCAAAAAGCACACTCAAGGCGCAATCACGTAAAATTGTCTGAGGCAAGAATCGCAAAAACAGGACCCGCCTAAGTAATATGAAGCGCAAACACTAATAAATTTATTAAATATATTTGGATGCACCAAAATACAATTATTTAGTAATAATGTCTACATTAAACTAATAAACACTATTTAAGCAAGAAAAATCACCATTATAATATTACTAAAACATTATAGTAGTTTTTCTTCAATGGTCAATACCTTTTAATAAGTCATTTTTTTAAGTCCTTAATTTAGTATTGAAAAAAAAATAAATAAATAAAAAGTCAGACAAAAAGAAATTAAAAGAAAAAAGAGAAAAAGCATAACATATGTGCCTAATAATTACTAGTCACTCATTAATATTTTTTCATATATACTATTCTTTGTTTTACTGTTAAAAAAAAAATTAAAAGAAAAGCTAGATTAGAAAAAGGAAAAGCATAACCTATGCACTTGATTAAAATTCTTTTTAGTGATGTGTGTTTAATAATCATATTTGCCAACTTATTCTTTTCAAATTGTCCATTAAAATTCTTTCGAATGAGAATTGAAAGACTGAAGCGATCTCCCCAAAGTTGTCACTCTTCTGTAGTGATAGTTGAACTCTCTCTCTCTCTCACCTTTCATTTTCTATTTAGCCCATAGTCTCCATTCCAATACTCAAAGCATCCCACGCCACCTCTCTCTCTCTCTCTCTCTTTAGTCCATAGTCTCAGCTCTGACACTCAAAGCATCTCCACTGCCTCTCTCTGTCTCTCTGTCTCTCTCTCTCTCTCTATATTTAGTTCATAGTCTCAGTTCCGACACTCAAAGCATCTCCACCACTAATCACACACTCTCTCTCTCTCTCTCTCTCTCTCTCTCTCTCTCTCTCTGGGTGGTTTGAGTGGTTGCTTTTTAGCATACATATCTTTAAGTCGATGCTTTAATTTCTAAACCCAATAATTCTCTTTAATATTGATTGAGGCGCTCGCCCAAGTGTTTTGTGTGCCTTGAGCCTTGAACCAAAAGGCACGCACCTCATTGAAGTTGCCTTGCCTAGATGCCGTAAGGCATAATGGCTCACCACACTTCGCCTTAGGCGCCTGAGGCAAGCACTTTAAACGACCTTGGTTTTCTTCTGAAATTTAAACTAAATGATGCTTCCCCCATACATAGACACACATATAATAAGTAATCACATAAAAACCAAAGCATCAAACAACAAAACATCAACTGTAAGAGAGAAAAAGAAAAGACAATCACACACACACACACTCTCTCTCTGGGTGGTTTGAGTGGTTGCTTTTTAGCATACATATTTTTAAGTCGATGCTTTAATTTCTAAACCCAATAATTCTCTCTAATATTGATTGAGGCACTCGCCCGAGTGTTTTGTGTGCCTTGAGCCTTGAACCAAAAGGCACGCACCTCATTGAAGTTGCCTTGCTTGGATGCCGTAAGGCACAATGGCTCACCACACTTCGCCTTAGGCGCCTGAGGCAAGCACTTTAAACAACCTTGGTTTTCTTCTGAAATTTAAACTAAATGGTGCTTCCCCTATACATAGACACGCATATAATAAGTAATCACATAAAAACCAAAGCATCAAACAACAAAATATCAACCGTAAGAGAGAAAAAAGAAATGACAATTCATAAAAAAGACAAAGAAACCATATGAAATCGTAACATCAATGGCATTTTAGCCATAGCCTAATTAAACGTTACTATATTTTATTGGCCCAAAGGAAAACTTCACCTCTCAATTAACTTTGTTTTCCCTCACTCATCTTTCTGGACAAGATACAAGGAGAATTTCTTCTTAATTTCCATCCATTCTTTGTTTTTCATTTGAAATCCCTTCTATTCAAGCAATGTGTGAATGATAGGTATTTTTTATACGAAGATATCCATGATGCTAAGTTCAAATCAAACATGCCACTTGGAATCATTCCACTATAATTCATGATAGAAGATTTAATTATATATCTTAGTAATTATAGAAATTCTAGTCTTCATCAAGGTAATGAAATTTCAATTACTACAAAGCTATTCCCATCTCCCAAAATGACGAAAATAAGAAACTAACGGTTGCCCTATGCTTTGTGGAAAAAACCTTACCATCACAACAGACATATAAAGTCAAAATTACCTGATGATGATAAGAAGTTGCTGACTCCAGAAACTTCCCATAAGCATGAACAACCTGTTCTGTATATGGCGTCAAAGCTACTCGAAGTTTATCAACATGAGGTCTTGCTATAGTGGCAACCTGATCAATATATGGCTTGCTGAACTTCTTAACTTCCTGTTTAGAAATTAAATGGGTTCAAAATTCCACATGACTACTTGTAAAGAAACTAGGAGGTCCCCAAAAAGGAATCCACCTGATAGTAAGGATCAACGAACTCTCGGGCATTATTCACATGAGGAGTCACTGCAGTCTTAGATGCTTCATAGAACTCAATTGTTCTTTTGTTGAACGAGTGCACATGTGGTTCAAGAGAAGCTTTTATCACCAAGCACTGCTCCTTGACCGTGGGAATCCACTCCTGTAAAAATTAACTGGCCTAGTAAGGGACTCAGAAACTATTCTGATAAGTTTGTAAAAACAGAAGATTTTCCAAAAAAGCCCAAGTTACTATGGAATTCTATTGATGGATTTTAAACCATAAACCCATGATATAGCAGCAGAATATACCTTGCATAAGAGCATTAATTAAAACTCATATCAGGACAGAAATTTTCTTTCTAGTAAATTCATCATAGAAAAATATTTTTTTTTTTAAGTTAAATAGCATAAGAAAAAAAAGAAAGATCACAAGTCCACTTCATCAATTCAGAGGTAGATGCTTATGATTAGAAAGCAAAAGTTATTATGCCTAGGTAGATTGCTTACAGTTTTAATGGTCTCCACATGGGGTTCAGCCCACTTGACAAATTCAGATGACTTCTCAGTCGTCTGCAGGCAAAGAAACAACTCAGTTTGTGTGAGAATATTACCAAGATTACACTGCATGGCATCAGACATTATTAAAGTATTTTATATATATTGCTTTATGTGTCCATTGATATAGTAACAACTAATTGGAAAATTACCTTCTGGGTGATCATATTGATTGCAGGTTTCCCATGCTCATTCCAGTGTGTCTCAACAAAGGCCTGTGGTTTACTAGTTAATTTAATTCTGTAGCATTGATATCAAAAAGGAAAATGGACATACACAAAGTACCTGACATCTAGCCAAATGTGGAGCAAGCCAAGGCGGGAACCATGCTTGATGAACCTGATTACTCATCAAAGATGAATGAATGTCAGAACATCAGAGAGCAAAAATGAACAGTTGACTGTATCTTCAAGATTTAAATCCAAGGTCATCAAGAAAAAGATCTGGAAAGTAACTACACAGATTTGCATGTGAAATATGTCCAACTGAACTGGAAATTCCCTTGATTTAGCCTTCATAATAGAACAAAAAACATGCACCAGAAGCCCATATTTAATTATAAAGCCAGTTTATTGGCCAACCAAAAAAAAAAAAAAGGGACGAAGAAGAAGAAGTTATAAAGCTATCTCTGTTTAGGCAGACAGATAATAATGTGATCACTCAATTAGGAATTTTGTCCATTTGCAAATAGTCAAGCAATTAACGCATATAAAAGAACAGAAAAAATAAAATCCATATAAGAGGATACCTCCGTCAATTCTTTGATCTTTGAAGCAGCATCAGATTTGGCCCTCATTAATTCTTCCTGAAAAGGAAAAATTTCTTGTGAAGGGAAAGTTTTTGCATATCTAAACCATATTAAGTACTAAGATTGGACCATTCCACCCCGTCCATACCTCAGCAACTTTGAGTGCACGCTCTAATTTGCGAATCCTGCTCTTCTGTTCATCATTGACTCTTTGAAGCTGTCCAAGCATATAAATGTATATTTTAAAAAAATAAAAATAAAAACAGATCACTCCCACCAAATAACAATCCTCAAATTAAATCAAAAGTTAGAATGTTAATTTTAGTTCCGCAACTCAAATCAGTTTATAAACAGAATAGATGTATCAAATTAAGGTAAAGATCCCTAAAACTATTAATGAAATACTGACAAAAAAGAATAGGCAAGCCAAACTGGGTAAACTTCTTTGCAAAAGGAACAATACCATAGATTATCATAACACTTCACAATTTCTATTGGGACCAGATCTTCCATGTTCTCACCCAAGCGCCAACACAATTCCCATAGAACATGGGCTGATTTCACAACCAGCAGGAAAGTAAATTTCTGATACCACAATTTTCAAACTTTGATAGTTTTATTTAGATTATTCTTGCACATCAACAATATCCATCATGAGGAAAGAGAAAATTAATGGTGTTATCTGTCCAGCATCATACAAAAGCCTGTATGTTGACCAAAACAAGAGACCATAAATTCCCCTTCTTGCTTTAAAAGACTCATCCTTTACTCCATTTTCAAGTAACTTTTATCATGCAATCCTTGCCAAACCTTCTTAGCGAACACAAACAACAAAAAATGTAACAGAATCCCTTTATTCATTCATTAATTTATTCATTTGGATAAGTTACAGAACTTTATTATAGTTAGAGATGATAAAATCACATGATGTAACCATAATATGGCCAATTGCATGAGTGCGTCATCAATTGCAAATTTGGATTTTACAATCCGTGGGCAGGTTACACATAATGAGCATTTGTACTGAATTAACAAGAACAAACTAGTTTCACCAGGCAAATTAGTAAGGAACAACAATCTCTTGTTTAAAAATAACAACAATAAAAACACACACACACACCACAAAAAAAAAAAAAAAAAAAAAAGAGGCAAAAGGAGCTTACATCTTCTAATTTGGCTGTCGATTCTTGGGTTTTCTTCTCAGCTTCACTTTCTCTTTTCTCTAAGGCCTGTTTTGCCTTACCCTGGATAACTAACTCATTCTGGAGCTTTTCAACCTGCAACAACGGGGTTATTCACAAACCGTAAAACTCTTTTCTACCAGGATTTTCCTTGTCCGTGACAAACCTGTTTCTCTAATTCACTAGCCCATGCATTAGCTTTACCGATCTCTTCTGCAGCATCTAGTTTGCCCTTTTTCTGCCAAAAAGCGAAAGTAAATTAACTTTCCAAACACGAAGCATAGTATCACATGCAAAGACAAAAATGCCTATGTAAATGGCTTAAATCATTGGAAAAAAGTACCTGAATTGATGATATCTCTGCCTGCAAGGATGCAACTTTATCCAACTTCTCTTTAATGATTTTTTCCTTCCCTGCTAAAACCTCATTCTTACTCCTTAACTCTTTGGTTTTCTCTTCAATAAGGGATTCTTCACCATCACAGGTAAACTAATAAGTAGCTAGACAACTAAAGCATCAACAAAACTATACAATGGACTCCAAGCCTTAATAAAATGTAGTCACCCAGTATCAGAAAGTTCTTACCGAAACATTCCAACTACTAGAGCAAAAAAATAACAAACCCATTTCCTTCGACACTCAATTTAAAAAAAAAGTATGCAAAAACGGCGATGACATCGATTTCAGTAATCGACAAATTATACTCGATTAGCCAAACCCTAAATAATCTGATATTCAACTCTCTCACCGACTTGGACACCAAGAAAAGACATTCGACTCTCCACACTGAACGACGAGTACATAAGTATCGATATTCTTATGAAGATACCAACAAAAGCAACATATACCAAGAAATAAACTTGAAATAGAAATTACATAATCAGGCAACGAAATCAATCGAAGTGCATTTAAAGTCACAAAATTCAAATGAAGATTCACTGACCGAGATCGTGGATTTTGGATTTCAATTGTTTAAGTTCAATCTTCAAGCCAGATGAATCAGGACCGCCAGATCCAACATCGACCGACTCATCGGCCCTAACTCCAAAACCGAGAGCAAGAGCAAAAATCAACAGTGACAAAGTGGCGAGCTTTGAGGCCATGAAGATAATCACGACGCCAAAACCCGCTCAGCGAGGAAGAGAGTAATAAACAGAAAAAGAAAATGGGGAATTTTGTTTTGACGTGGGAGGAGAGGAGAAGACGGGGAAGAAGAAGAAAGAAAAAGATGGTGATTTATTGTGGTTTCATTAATAAAACGTGATGGACGGACTAACCAAGGCTCATACAGACCGAGAGAGATATTATTCTATGGGTCCACTTTGATTTTCCTTTTTTTTTTAAACATATATTTTACTCTTCATCCATCTGACTTTTACAAACCAAAAACGATTTAATTAATATTAATTTAATATAAAAATAATGTCCTAAAATACTAAAAAGGTTAAATACATCGATCATTTTTAATTTTTGGGTAGGTGGGGGGAGTGCTCCAATAGAAAGTGGATTGAGTGTTATTTCTAAATAACTAGTTGAAAAACAGTTGTAAAATTTACTGAAGACTTTTTATCTATTGAATGAGGAGGACTGGACGCTTAGCGGGACTATTAACTATTTATTTCGTATTCGGATGTTGGGGGAATAGTCGGGTTCTCCAAGCATGTGAATCGCGGCCTGCTTTCAAAGTGTTTAGTTGAATTGACTTCGTAAAAGAATTTCTATTTTTTATCCTTATATACAACTTTTTTCCATATGAATACGAATACAAAGGTATCTTTATTTAGCGGTTGGTTTTAAACCCCTCCTAAAACATACAAGCCTTTTCACTCAATGCCTGAATCTATTTATTGATTTTAAAATCCTGAACCACTTTTGTCACCCGCTAAGCTTAATGCTGCAAAGATAAGAATTCCAAAATCTTCAGTACTTTTGTTAAAAATACAACATGACAAATATTTTTTTTATTCTTAAAACTTTTTCTTTGTATTACTAAAACACTAAATTTATTTTATTCTCAAAAACAATCAACTTCTGATAAAAACAAAATCCATTATGAGAAAACAAATCAATGTTTTCAACAACCTAATTTGTGAGATATTCCCAATCAATAATGATAAAAAAAACAATAAAATAGATTAAGAAAAATACAATAGTAGCTAATTCACTTTACCAAAATAACAATCCAATTCCCTTTTTACTGCTTGCGGAATTGTTATTATGGATAATAACAATATCATTATCATACTACTAAAAATACTAAAACCTTAATAACGCAAGATGCAATCTTCTTTTGCATCTAGAGTTTCTTAGCCACAAACTAACGTCCCAACATTATAAAAAGGTCTGCACTATCACTGCCCTACATGATTTCTCCAAATTTTGAGAATTGCTAACAATTTTTTTTTAGATTTTATAGGATTTGAATATGCTAAGGTTTAAAGAACTTAAAGAATGGTGTCAAGGTGGTTTAAAATCAATCTAAAGGAGTTTTGCTGCACATGAACGAGGGATTTTAAAGAGGAAGTTGTGAAGTAAAAAACCTCATATCCTCTCTTGGCATGAAGATTACTAGGGTGAGGGCAATTTGACAATCAAAGAATTTTCAAATAAGTTAAAATCCTTGTTTGTGAAATTAATTTAAAATTTCATAAACAAATCCAAACAAAATTCTACATGAATATGTTTTTGAAGGAGAATAATTTTCTTAATTTTCTACAATTTTTTAATAATTTTCCAAATTTTTGTGAATCTTTTGCAAAAATTTTTTAAACATAATAAAATTTTATTTTATTTGTTAATTACCAAAAATTCTAAATCTAATTTTTTGATGATTTTTTTATGACTTTTGATGCATGTTTAGATGTATTTCAATGTTATCATGATGTTAGTGTTAGTATTTTAAAATTCCTTAATCAATATGAAGTATTGGGTTAAGGGTGAAAAAAATATTATCCTAATAAAAAATTCTAAAAATAAAGGTACTCAAAAAAAAATATTCCAAAAATAGAGCAGTTAAAATTGTGTCTTGAATCACAAATTTTGTCTCAAAGACACAATTTCAACCTATTATTTTGCTAAATTTCAAAACCAAGCACGAATTTACAGTTATTCGCTTAGACTTGTGGTGATGATTGTGTGACCAATTGAGTTTTAACAATTTATAAAAGCTAAAAGTCTTAGCTAGCTTTGGTCACAACTTCAAATAAGCATACTTATCGAAGTAGCATAGAAACATTTGGGTTGTATTCAAAGAGATCGTTAACCCTTATCATACCCACTCTCATCTATTATCTAGCCTAAAAACTCACAAGGTTGTGGTGAACATGATTAAGAGAAAACTAATTTCTTAGATACAAATTTCATATCAATTCATAAAAGATAAAGTTCAAATTATAAGAAATAGTAATGCGCTACTACCGATCATATCAAATTATAAAAATTTTAAACTCAAGTTAAATCCTATGATCCAGCTAGGTAAGTATACATATCTAGAGTAGTATAGGATTAAAACCGATATCATCCATAGGGATCTAAATAACAAGTACTAGTATTATCCTTTTTTCTATTATTTAGCCTAAGTCTTGAAGCAATATCTATCACTAACTACTAATTAACTAAACCAGCAAACCCTAAGATCAATTATGTATGCTTTAAAAAGGTATATTTAATCACAAGATGTATCCTCCATCTTGATCCACCCTAAACCTTAATTTATTACAAATAAAATATCGATTTAATGAGTTGTTTACGCTTTGCACTATAGAATCTCTTAATTAAATTAATTACTCTCTCAAGTTAATCAATTCCTAACCCTATATGAGATAGTGGATATCACTCTCTCAATAACGTCAAATAAGATTGCATTAAAGATCATGATTCCTAAACAAAGATTGAATCTTTATACAAAAAACAAAAGTTTCTCTACCTTTAAATGAAACATATAAACTCTTTATTCATGATAATCTATCTTATTAGATGAAACCTCTTTCTATCTAATAAGAATCATACATGTAATCAATTTTACACATAAATCAATCACAAGACAATTTAAACACATGAATAGATACAAAAACATAAACTTTTCATTAATCAAAAGCAATTCAAATCATATGGGGCTTTAGGATTTTACAAGACTTAGGACATGAAGATTTACACCTCCATAGAGTTTATAATGGAAACAAGAAATATAAAGAAGAAGTCAGTAGACATGGTTAAAATGATAAAACCCTTTAGATGTCTTGTAATGTCCAATGATGCTCAAGTAATTCCTCCTTTGAAGTTCGTCTTTTCTCTCCTAGGGTTTAGAAAATTTACCCAAAAGATGCCTAAATACAAGGGTAAGGTGGTTATTTATAGTTATGCAAACAAGGGTAGTCTGCACGATCTCCTACACAGCTGTGCTCGAGGACGTACACCTGGGATTTCTTCTTTTGCTTCTCAAGTCAAGTTTTCTCCTTCAGCGCTACTCTCTACACTACTTGTGCAGCAGTTAGGGTACACTTTAGGATAGGCTTTGGTCACTTTTTACCCTCCGGCACTAGTGTCTACATGGCCTTGTTGAAGGTTATACACATGTAAAAATCACCATTTTCTATACTTTGTCAAATCTTATCTCGTTTTTGCTTGTATCATCCTTAAATCTTTCAAATAACTTCTTTAAAACCTAAAATCAAATATTAAGCACATGTGTATCCTTTCCTTAGTAAATTCACATAAAATCCATACAAAATCATATCCAATGAGTACTAGAAATAAGAGTCTTTTAATACTTATCAAATAGATTAGATATTACTTCATGAAAATCCATATCATGCGATTACATAATGAATCACCAAAAGATCATTGTCAAATATCTTGAACTATCGAATTCACTAAGATCTCTTAATGATACGTGATTTTGACTCTATTATAACAATGTGAATTTGCATATGATTTGATTAATTATTGTCTGAATTTCCCATGAATTTATGCTATCATTGTTTATTTGTTGTTTTTCAACTCCTTCAAACATGAAAAGAGGAAACAAGTGATTTAATCAAGAATTGGAGTGAAAGCAAGAAAGATTAACAAAGATAATACAAACCGCGACACCCTTGATTTCAATCGATGGTAGACAAATACAAGTAAGATTTGAAACAACATCAACTATGCCTTAAGTCATGCTCGTAATTGGTACCTAGGATTGAAGTTGGATTAAACTGCAACTCAAGCGTATGTGATGTTTTAACAAAGATTTTTATAAAGAATCTACTACGTTAGCGAATAAAATCATCACGATTTATGTGCTTGACACATATAAATAAACATGCACAGATGCTATAACAGTATTTTACCATAGTATAACAAATTTACTAACATAGAATAAGCGTAAGGATTTCTAATGAGAGAAACCTTACTTCTACTGGAAATTCAAGTTGAGTAAATTTGGAGCTTAATTAAAGTTTGTTTCTATAAGAGTTTGTGCTTCATAGGTAATATATATCTTCACATTACATTAATATCTTGTGTTGAATGTTGAGACCATGGAGGAATAATTGTTTTAGCTTAGAGTTTGTGAATTAAAGATTTGATTCATGTGATTTCAAATGTGTTGTTAAATGAATATTGTTTAGGTACTTGTATTTAATAGCTTTAGCTTATTTTCGCAAATTTATGTATGCGCACCATGTAGATCCATGTTCGATTTTAACTAAATAGATTGAAAAATCATTCTTCTGAATAGATCTAATTGAACTCATGTGCTCGACATGGGTTTTGATGAAGAAATAAGTTGCACAATTAACTACCCAATTACAGTACACTTAATTAGTCAAACAACTTGGATAAATAACATACTAGAAAATATGTGTTTTTATGTATGTGTTGTTCTCTATAGATTGTGTAGATGCAAAATAAAGCAGGTACAAATCATTAAGCACAACCTTTAATTGCAACCGGATTGCAAATTTCATTCATGGCACGATTGGTCTATTTGATATTCCTTATAATACTTTATTATTGTTAAATCTACTATTATCATAATTTAAATTGATCTGTTGTACAAAAATTTATTCCTTGAGAATTTTAGGTTAAATACTTAATTCAACCCCCTCTTGAGTATTCTCTAGTATGTTATCATTTGATATCAGAATCTAGTCTCTATTTGTCATGTGCTTGATCGCATTTAGAGTAAAGATCATGACATCAAATATACTAGAGTTCCTAGAAGGATAAGCTATCAATAGACCACATCTTTTAAGTGGGGGAAACTACCCCTATTGGAAATGTAGAATAAAAATATTTCTAAAAGCACAAAATAGTCTAATATAGAATGTAATAGAAAATGGGCCTTTAATTATCGAAGGAAAAAAAAAAGAAATAAATTACAATGAAGAAGTTTGCAAAAGATTATATCTGAATGAAATAGCTATGAACATATTGCATTATGGGTTAAATGAAAGTGATTTTAATAAAATATGTACATGTAAATCTACTAAAGATATATGTGATGAATTAAAAAAGATTTATGAAAAAACCTCAAGAGTAAGAGATATAAAAATAAGTCCTTTATGTGGACAATTTGAAAATTTTAAAATACTTCCAAATGAATCAATAAATGAGATGAATAATAGGTTCATCGACATTATAAATCCCTTAAGTGTGCTTAGAAAGAATTTTACTGATTTGGAAATGAATTCAAAACTACTCAAGTCCCTACCCAAGAATTGGGAGGCAAAGAGAACTACTATTGAAGAAGCATGAGATTTAAGTTCTATAAGTAAAGAGGAACTTCTTGGAACTCTTAAGACACATGAGTTAATTAAGAAGCAAGGAGAGGAACATACAAGAAAGCCATTACTTTAAAAGCTACAAGCCATGATTCTAGTAAAGAAGAAGAAGATGAAGATGATGCTGATGAGAAACTTGCCTTGATAGCCAAAAGGTTCGAGAAGTTCATGAGGTTCAACAACAAGATAAAAAGAAAGGATGATGATAACAATTCCTCAAGATACAAAAAAGAAAAGAAGGATGTGATAACTTGCTACAGATGTCACAAGCCATGACACATTTAACAATACTGTCCAATGCTCAAAAAGGCATCTAAAGGATTTGAGAAGAAAGCTTTCATCGCCACTTACAGTAATGATGACTTAAGTGACTCGAATGAAAATGTGTGCTTCATGACATTGGATAATGATGTAATTTCTCCATCTTCTCCCTCCTATGATGAATTATCTAACATGTATAATAGCCTTTATAAAGAAGTAGTGAAACCATAGAAGAAAAATCAAGTATTCATAGATATAATGTTAAATGTAGGTAAAGAAATGGATGTGTTTAAAGTAGAATACAACAAGTTAAAGGATGAAAATGAAAATTCAAATGAGGAAACTAATTATTTGAAACTTGAAAATGACAAATTAAGTAAAGAAAATGATAAACTAAAAATTGAAATTGATTTTCTAGATTTAGAAAATAAAGCCTTAAAAGGTGATAATCACACAAATAAATGTGATAATGAATGCTTAAAGGAGCTAGAAAAACTAAGAAATGAAAATATCATATTAAAAGCTAATTTAGATTATTCAAAAGCAACCATAGGCAAGTTCAACAAAAGGAAAAAGAACATGAACACACTTCTTGGAAATCAAAGTTATAATTCAAATAAATATGGAATTAGCCATAACAGAGAAAGTAGCTTCATGTCCCATAAAACTCGATTTATAAAAGCCACTCACGAGACATGTAACTATTGTGGCAAAATTGGTCATATTACATACAATTGTGCAATAAGAAGAACCATGTATTTGAATCATAAAAACAAGCTAGTTTAGGTTTCTAACAGAGAAATACCTAGCCAAAAAGGACCCAAACTCAAATGGGTATTAAAAAAAATTATCCCCTATTTTATAAGAATCTTTAAGTGGAAACAACAAATAGTACTTAAATAGTGGCTACTTCAGACACATGACCAGAGATCCATCCAAGTTTACAAATTTAGTCGTGAGAGATCAAGGGAATGTCATCTTCAAAGATAATCGCAAGTTAATTATTCTTAGTGAAGGTAACATTCTAGTAAATAGAGATTTAATTATTAAGAATGTGCTTTTAGTTGATGGTCTAAAACACAATTTATTTAACGTCAGCCAATTATGTGATAACAGATTTAAAATAACATTTTTTTGCTAATAAATATTCTATTAAAAGAATTGACAATAATTGATAGGTGTAATTTACCCTACGAAATTGGGGCTAAATTATGTTTAATTTCCTCTTGAATATGCCTAAAGTTGAGGAATCTTGTAGTTAACACTTAAATATGTCCATTTTAGGAGTAAAAAGGCAAATCATCAACAACTAAATTAGACTTGGAAAAGAATTGAAGTGAAAATAACATCCAAGGTAGATCACGCACATGATAAGGTCGGTAATCGTCTCGAATGAATATCAGAGGAGCTATTACAGCCATGATCATGGAGAAATTAGGGGCACAGAGGAGATCACGACACTTAATACAACTGTAACCTAGACAATGATCTCCATTGATCATGTGAATACGCTTGATACAACCATTATCTGAAGAAGAGGAAGCGAACACAGAGGATATCACGGCCTTCATAATGGTCGTGAGCAACAAGGGAGTGATTTGTAGCAATATACGAAAGCTTGATTACGGGCATTATTACACATAGAGATTCGACTCGGGGAGATCACGGGTTTCGTCATGGCCGTGATCTGCATTGGATATCTACACCTTGAAGAAATAATGGGCCATGATATGGCCATAATGGCAGTTTTCCTATGATATATTTTCACGCTAGTTGGATTAAAAGGACATTTTAAAGAGAGATGAGGGCCAACCGAGATAATGATACGCCAATTGGACATGTCTTATCACTCAGGACATATAAATAAAGATATAAACATCACAAGAAGGGGGGAATCGTTTTTGTAGACACCAAACAATGTCAAACTAGTCTTCTTTTTAACTTTGTACCATTTTCATAGTTTTCATCTGTATTATAAGTGTTGTTCATACTCTTGGAGATTCTTGAGAGAGAAAGAAGATGAGATGAGTTGTTGTGATTGTTCGTGGAAGAGTTCAAGCATTTGTATTGTGAAAAAGGGAGTTTTCTCTCATGTTATCTTTCTATTTTATATTAATCATTGTTTTGTTTCCTTGCATCATGCATGAGTAGTAATTAGGGCTTGTGTAGTCATGGTTAACATGTACATACATGGATTGATTGTCAAACGTTGTTGATTTCGCTAATCTTTATAGTGTATTAAATTATTTTACTTCTAAGTAGTGCACGACTTAAGGTTCGATCAAATTTCCATAAGATGCAATTGAGAAATCTATCTATAGAATAGATCTAAGCTTTAGAAAGAGGTTGGTCATGATGCCTAGAGATAGAGTTGTGAAACCTTCCGCATATGTAATTGAAATTACCCTTGGGATCATATTTCTAATGCAATTCTAGTCAGTTGTTAACTAGGAAGAGATCCCAGTTCAATAAGGTTAGAATTAGGGTTTAATAGACTCGAAAGAGATATTAATCTATTTGATGGAATCCCGTAGTTAGAAAAGGTACAACAAAATAATAATGTGTAGTACATGTAAACTTATCAGTGAAGCAAGGTCTAAATTACTCAATTGCAATATTTAGTTTAACCAAAGTGTGTTCATAACTTTAGTAGTAACAGGTAGCTAATCTGCAGTGTAATTAATAGTTTAATAACATCATCCACTAAATTTTATAAGCTAGATAATAGGAAAAATGTGAGTAATAGTACTTGTAATAACCTAAAACAGCACAACTCAAATATAAAAATCATTAAGAAAATAATGTGAAGCTTTAGAAATATTTTTAAAAGGAATCACAAAAATCACTCCAAATTTTTCTCATTTTAAAAACATTAAAATACCAACAATCTAAATATTGATTAATAATTTGAACTGATTGCAATAAAACTTTATTTTCCATAGTTTTACGCAATCAATAACTGATAATGGTATAGTCACATAAAAAGATAACCTAATTTTGATTTTAAAAAGACAATGGTAATTTGGATAAATATGTAAATAACGAAAATGAGACATCTTGATTTTAATCTTGTTAAGATGATCACGTAATGGAAATTATAAAATATAATATATGCATTGAATAAAAGATTATGAGCGCTCTATATTTTATATACACATTGTTATATATATTCAGAAAAGAATAGAAAAGCGAGTTACAACTTCCAATTGTTGAGTCCGTCGAGTCATGTGAGTCAATTTTGAGCTGTCATATGTCGTCTCAAGTCAAGAGACTAGTTGAGTCAAGTCTAGTTGTATAGTTAGTTGTTTGTTGTCTTTATCGAGTTTGAGTCTTTTTCAAAAATCAAGTAAGTGAGGGTTAAAATCGTTAAACTAATTCTTATTGCTTATATATGCTTTACTGCATAATATATCAGTTGTGTAAAGTTAAGGAAACATTTAAATCTTGAAATATTTTGTAGAAAATTAAAATAGCAAGAAATTCAAGTAAATGTGATAAAAGGCGAAAACAGCATAATTATACTACCTATAGTATAAAAACTTAATAAATATGAATGCTTAACAAATGAATCAAAATTTCTTTACGAAATGAAATATATTAGCAAAACTTGAAATTAAAACTTAAGTTAGAAATTGAACTCTGGTAATCTAAATAAGCCAAGTAAAATAATAAATAAGACAAAACTAAATAATTTATCTTCACCAAATAATAAGTGTCACGCCCCGAATGGTACTCTAAACGTGGCAATCCGTCGTACACAATATTAAAGTCTAGGAATGACCGCCTCAGTCACGAGAAGGCTTCCATATTATGTACAAGGCGTCTAACACATGGAGGAGACACATCGGAGTGATACATTTTATATTGATACAACTTGAGTAATAATGTAAAGGAAATACAATTCATTGTACTTCAATTACAATTCATCAAAAGATTGCACTACATAAAGCTATTACAAAGTAATTCATAAGACCTAGCTAATATCTTTAAGTATTCTTACTTCTTGCCGGAATCCCAAAGTCATATTCGGCTCCAACCATTCCGGTCCCCATATAGCATTATCCCGTCAACCTGTTTTTTTAAACATCTATTGGGGTATAAGCTATACTAGCTTAGTGAGAGTTCTTTTAATTTTGTACCATAACAAGTAAGTTATAAATTATCCATATGCTATGCATGAACAAACACATGAGTAGACAAGCATATGACTTTCCAGTAGCCATATGTGAATGGATTTACGCCTTCCATTCGGGGTTAGGATGGTCCATAAGACATGCAACCATAATTTCAGTATTGAGTGGGATGGTCCATAAGTCATGCAACTATAATCCTGATCTCTTTTCTTAGTTATATAACCTCTGTTGTTTTATTGTAGTAGTTTTATGTGCCTACTCCATATCCGTTAACTTAAGCGATCTCGCATCCTTAATATTAACAAGGCCCCCTCGCCTTCTACTAATATACTTTTGTCCCACCAAAGGTATATCAGCCAATGCAATGTGACTCAAAACGTGATATACATGTACAGTTTATCCATATAATCGTGGTATGTTAATTATGTAGGTTAAGAGCAATCATAGAGAATTTCATACAATTCAAGTCTATGCTAACTCATACAATGATCTTACAACAAGTCTCGCCTCGATATACTTATCATTCATTCAAACAAGATTATATCACACTCATCACAATTTTATCTTTTCCTAATTCTAATGCAATTAGCTACAAGCACAATCAAGGTAACAAAATAAGAGGAAAACTCACTCGACCATTGGGTCACCGGTTTCTTAGTAAAGTGTTGGTCTCGAAAAGATAACCAAGAGGGGGGGATGAATTGGTTATAAAACTTATTTTTCAAAAATTAAACAAATTCCACACTGCTTGGTTATAATGGATTTAAAACTTACTTGAAACAATAATCTAAACAAATTAAAGCTTTATGAAAAATTCGGATCAAAATTAAGACAACTCTTTTAAACTTGTAAACCTTCTGCCTAACTCTCTGAGTAAGAAAAATGTTAACAATTTACTCTCTGATTAACCTTCTGAGTAAATAACTATATATATAATGAACTTTCTGATTAACCTTCTGAGCAAACAAAACATAAATAATTAATACTCAAAATAAAAATAGATAAGGAGAAGAGATTGCAAATCGATGTATAGAGGTTCCGCCTTATGCGTCAATCCTCTCTTCCAGCTCCAAGCCAGGGTCCCGGTACTCCTCACCGGTGTGTTCCACTATCCAATCAATTCAAAGAAGTTACAAGAAGTATTTGCCAATCTTTTGGCTACAATTCACTTAGCTTGATTCTCACAAACAATCAATCAACTAAGCCTACTTGTAACTCTCAACTCTCTAAGAGTAAAAACAAATCAAGAGGAATATAAAATTTGATTTTCCTCAATTTTCGCACAGTGAACAGTAAAATAAAATTGACAGATTTCGAATGCTTGGACTTTTTGAATTTCTCGTGTTATCTCTGATTTGATCTTTAAAAAAAATTGTTCTTCTTCTGCTTCGTCCTTCTTCTTTTAAACTATTGCAACGGTTAGAAGCTCGATTGGATCAGCTCTTCCAGAATTCTCGCGCGTAGGACGAGTTCTTCAGTTTCCGCAATATCAGCTTTAATTTATCTATCGATTGACTCATTTTGAATTTGAATACTTGAATTTATCTTCATAATCTAGCTTCTGATCATAATATAAACATCTTACAACTGATATGTTTATCCAAAAGCTGAAAAATCGGACTTAATCTTGATCGTGTTGATTCACTGCACGTTATTCACTGTTCATGCTTATCTTCAATCTTCACGTGTAATGATTTTGACACAATCCACAAATTTCTGTCCTTGTAAATTCTTCAAACTAACTTTCTCCTTAAGATAATAATTACTTTAAAAAGTAAAATTAGTTAGAACTTTTCGAATTGAATTTGTATTTTCTTTAAAAGTATTTTCGTGTTCCTTAAATCAATTTAAGAATTCTTAAAACAAACCCTGTGGATTTAATCCAACTTTGTGGAACACATTGAGTATAACACCCAATTTATATTGAACATTTGGAGCTAGGTCTTCAAAAACTAAATCGCGTTGGAAAAACACTTGATCTTGGTGTGGTTCATGTACCTTCTGAGTTTCCCTCTGAGTATTAAACTCATCACTGCAGGTCTTATATATATATACTTTCTGAGTTACCTTCTGATGTATAATCTTGCTTAAATACAAAATATTTATCCTTCTGATAAACTTTCTGATATGATTCTATATTGCTAACATTCTTTTCTGCACACTTAAACAAAGCATATGAGAAATACTTAACTCTTTTTGTTATCATCAAAATCATCTCTTGAGAGAAATCAACATAAAGATAATCCGGTGGTATGGAATCATCGATTTTCAAGGTCAACTAAAAAGGAAGAAATACCCTAATAAGTATTTCATCACTTAACTAATCCAAACTATCTTATATAAACTATCAAATTCGTAATTCTCTTCCTAAGAGGGAATTCCAACATAAAACGGCCATAACTTTATCGTTTTAACTCGGAATTTAGCAAATTATATATCGATTTCTATCTACTTCGAAAGATCTATCTAATTATAATATCATATTTAAGTTTTGAAAACTTTGAAGCTTCAAAAAGGTCTGATCAGTAGCAAAATTCAATTCCGAAAAGTAGTTTTTGTAAATGTTTGTAATGTTTTTACTATTTAAAGCAAGTATATATGCAATATGAACAAGTTACTACCATAAATGACATGTCATGAGATATATACCTACATGTTCTTGATGATATTGAACAAAAGAAAGTTTTAGAAAACTTTTTCTTTGTAAGACTTTATGAAAAATCAACTTAAAAAGGCTAGTCTTGTATTCTTGACAATCCCCACTTGTTTTTAGAAAAATTCCTTGATAAAATCTATTTATTCTTGTTAAAATTAAACCTTCATTATGTATGTTGCCTAAGGCCTTTGTTTTTCAATAAAAACTCCCATTTTACACTCTGTAAACATGTTTTTAAAATTGGTTCATCCCAAAATCCAAATTTTGTAAAAATTGTTTTTGTGGTGATTCCTTAAGTAAAAATTATTTGATACTTAGAAAATTAAGGCTCAACCATACCTAGCCACTAAAGACTTCATTTCTTTAATAAAACTTCTAATTTGAGTTTGAAAAATATGGGTTTTTATACCATTACTCAATTATTACGAATTTCTTAAAATGACAACAACTCCAATTTTTCTATTTTATTTCTACTCCTTGTTCTACATGTTTTTCTTAGAAAATCTCATCTTAATTTATAAAAATCATTACTTGATGATATCTATTACCTAAACTCTTCATTTTTCATATAAAACACAAGTTTTGAAGTTGATAAAAGGGTTTTTAAGGCATGGTTTTGGAACCATCCGAATTTACAAAATTTGGATAAAACTCAAATTTCATATTTTGTAATCTCTTCCTATTTTTGAGAATTTTTACTAGTAGATCCACCATTTACTTATCAAAAACATCTCCTATTGATACCTATTCCATAAGCCTTCCATTTTCTAAACAAAACTTTCATTTTGGTGTTGGAAAATGGGCTTTCAAAATTGGTCTTGGTTGAGATCCGAATTTACCAAATTTATTTTTGGACATATCTTTTGATAAAATCCATCTAAACTTAGGAAAAATCATCATTTACATATCCTATTTTAAGAGCCTTCCATTTCTTAAATAAAAACTTCATTTTTGAGTTGGAAAGCATGTTTTTGAACTGAGCCTTGGCCTAAATTTGAAAATGAGATTTTTATTTTGAAAATAACTTTTGAAAATCACCTTTGATTCTTGTAAAAAGAAGTCTTGATGATATACATCCACTAAACCTTCATTTCTCAACTAAAACTTCCATTTTGAGACTTGGAAAGTGGTTTTTAAAGGTAGGTTTTGCCAAGGTACGAATTTCATTATTTTTATTCAAGTTCAAAACCAAGATCTACACATAACATGAACATGGGTATAAAAGAAATACATGGTAGTAAACTACAAACTCATAGATCTAAACTTTACTCCTCAAAATCATTCATTTATGATATCTATTCCTTAAGCTCTTCATTTTAAATGAAAAATACACATTTTGAAATTGAAAAATAG
This sequence comes from Combretum micranthum, assembly GCA_024138025.1. NCBI lineage: Eukaryota > Viridiplantae > Streptophyta > Magnoliopsida > Myrtales > Combretaceae > Combretum > Combretum micranthum. The sequence goes on from JAMXBD010000163.1 coordinate 956,108, forward strand.
CTTTTCTAAATATAGTTCTCTTTTTATCCGAATTTTCAAAAATGATTTTTGTTGAAACGAAAATAGATCTTGATGTTTCTAAAACTTTTCTACTATCATCAAGCTATTACAAGTTATTTAAGAAAATAAATCAAAATTCTAATGCATGTACGAACTAAAAACAACTAGATCTAGTTATAAATGCATGAACACTATGATGGTTATGTGAATGATGAATATATGCATAAATCATTAGCAATAACAAAATAATAACTCATATAACAAGATTTAAAGCATAAACAAAAATCAAAGCTACAAAAAAAGTTAGATCTACAAAATATAACTACTTTTAGCAAGAAAATAATAATGATACAACAAAATAATCATGGATAAGAGGAGTGTTTCATTTTGGCATCATCATCCTTAGCTTTTAAGCTTATAGAAGGTCATTTGATGCATGAGACTCTCACTATACTTTACCTATATCATCTATGGAAGCTTAAGAAGAAAGTTTACTCTAAAGATCTTCAAGAATGGAGTGTGGAAGCAAGATTTAGAGATGGAGGCAGCTTGTATTCCTTGAAAGAACAAGGCTAAGAAAGTGATAAAGAGAGGAAAAAGAGACAATAAATGGTGTAGGGTTTCAAAGAAAATGAAAAGGTATAAATGAGAAGCATTGAATGGAGAGAGAGGAGTGTATTAATTGAAAGAAAAAAATAAAACAATGGCAGCAAATGGGAGGGGCTGCACGTGAATTCTAGAGAGGAAAAGAGAGGGGTTTAGTTGTCTTGTAACTTAAATTTTGAAAGTGTAACTTATGTCATTTAATTTGCTAACTAAATAAGACTTTAAAACATTAAATAAATTATTTAAATAAAAGAAAAGTGGCTATTTTAGAGGGTGTGGTCAGCTGTCCAAGCATGGGAATGGAGTGTAGAACGAGTGAAAAAAAACTTGATTAATGTATAGAAGTGACAATTGAAGTGTACTTGAAGTATGGGTTGAAAAATGTATTTTTTATTAAGAAAATATATAGAATAAAATTAAGAAAAATATCTTTAAATGAGTGGTAAAATTTTCATAAATAAAATTAAATAATTATTGGAATTATTTTAGTATTTCAACAAATATGTTACCGGTATGATCAAAATACACGAATATGAGCTATAAATGATATTTTTATAACTCGAAAAATTCTAAAAAATTATTTTATGAAAATAAAAATATTTTTCAAATATTTTCCAATTATTAAATTAATTTATTTTATTTTTAGTATCGGGTCTTAAACACAAACTGATCTCGTAAAAACCCGAAACGAACTAAATTTTGAAAAAACAGAATCTTCTATAATATATAAAATATTTATCTAAACATATAAGAGTTTATAAGAATAATAAAATTGTATAATGAATAGTAGTGAATAGTACCAAAAGACAATTTAATTGCGGTAGTAATGAAATACGAATATAATTACAAAATTAGATATTTCTAGTTATCGAAAAATTATAAAACTGATATTTTAGAAATCCTTATGAAAATACGAGTCTAACGGTACTAATGGTATATTTTTTATATCTCGAGCCTCGGGACACGCTTTTCGAAGTCTGTATCCAAACGGATTCGAAATAAGTCAAAAATTTACCAATCTGATATTTTTAAGCGAACTTAAATTATTACGACTATTCTACACACTTAAACTACACCTCGGCCTCTAGGGTTAAGGACGTGAGATTGTCGGACTTAAACTACTATATTCCACTTAGGGTTTCTGGGTGATTCTCTGGTTTAGATCTTTGCCAATTTGGAAACTAATATTTTATGTTTATACAACATATTTAATTTGAGAAATTTATTCTAAATTTTATTTTTTTAAGTACTTAATATCTCTTAACGTTTTCGGAATTATTGAATTGGGTTTTATTTTCGAAGGTTAATCATTATTTACTTTTTAATAATTTGTTTTTGGGCTCTATATTACCCGATTTTATAAGTCAAAGTTACGTATAGAATTCGCCATACATAGCGGTTTTGAATTTAAAGACTGTGGAGTTTTTATTTTATTTTTAAGGATTCTCATTTTTCTCAAGATTAAGAAATTTATGGATTCGTTTATGATTTAGGATTAGTCAAAGTTCGGTTTTAATTTGGAGTGATTTTTAGGGTTTATTTTTTAAGTTCATTTTGAGATTATTTACTGAAATTTTCCGGGGCTTACAATAAGTAAATTAAATTGGATTTGAGATTCTCAACATTCCTATTTCTTAGCCAATTTGCTCTAAGTATCATTTCAACAAATCAATCTTTTATCTTTTACAAATTTAAATTATTTCATTTCTTTTATTCTTAAATCTCTAAACTTTTGTAAGAGTCAATTTTATGTTTAGTAAAATTGTATACTTCAAATTTTAGCTTCTTTTATTCATCCATTTTTTTTTAAAATCATCAAATTGGATCCTCTTTCTTTTAATTTACAAATCAACCAAACTCCTCAAATTTATTACCAAAATTTATAAAATGTCATAAATTAGCCATTTTAACCTAGAATTCTACTTTCTTGATTCCCATAAATTTTGAGTTCAAATGCATATTTAAAAGTATTAGTTTTGAATCCGAACTCAAACTAAATAATTTTTTTTTCAAATTTAAAGTTCTAAACTTGAGTTCTAATTCAAGCTAATGATTTATATGTTTTACATCTTGAAAATTAGCTTCCAATCATTTTCAGTACTCAAGAAAATCATCTGGAAAGTTTAAACCAAATCCTTTAGTCATAAATATCCTTTGTTGTTTTTATTTTATCCTATTTATTCTCTCTCTCTCTCGGCTGCCATCTGCCTCTCTTTCCTTCTTCTTTTTTTTTTCCACATTCCTTCTTCTTCCTATCTTCTTTTCCTTTAAATTTCCTCACCAAATCTCAAATTTAAACAAGATTAAAGAGGAAAATGAGGTAGGAAACAAGATTAAGGATGAAATCTAGCATAAACAAGCTTTAAGAACTTAAGAAAAGTGGAAATAAAGGGGATGAAGAGGTTTATGATGTCCATAAGAGGTAAGTTTTACTTCTTTCTTTGTTTTAGTTATTAATTATGTTTGTATATGTTGGTTTGATGATTGATGCATGTTGGGTTTTTGAGGAAGGTGATGAATAGCGGATATAGGGTTTAATGGAGGGGTTTGGAGGTGTTTGATTTTGTTGAATGAGTGTAGAAGTGTTAGAAGTATGAAACTAGCTTGTATGATGTTTAGATGATGTTTTAGTTGAAGAATGATGTTATAAGTTGATAAAATCAATGTAAAAAGACAAGGAAAATGCATAACTAGGTTCATCTTTCTTCTTTACAAACAACACAGATGCGCCCCATGGCGACACGTTGGGTCTTATAAACCATTGATCCAAAAGCTCTTGCAATTGGGTTTTCAATTCTTTTAACTCCGCCGGGGCCATCCGGTATGGTGCCTTTGATATCGGTTCTGTACTTGGAGCTAGAGTGATTTCAAAGTCGATTTCTCTTTTTGGTGGCAAACCGGGTAGTACTTCGGAAAATACATCTTCGAACTTGTTTACCACTGGTATGTGTTTCTTTTCCCCTTTTTCCTCTCTAACCCAAGCATCTTCTATTGGCACAATTTCCTCATCCTCCATCATTAGCTCAAAGGTGCTTAACCCGAAATCCCTTCGTACCGTGGTTTCCTCGAGGAAGTTCACTCTCTCCTTCCTGTGGTCGTCAAAACTTATCATTTTTTGTTGACAATCCACGATGGCTTTAACCTTACATAGCCAATTCATTCCGAGGATGACTTCATACTTACTCATCTCCAAAACTATTAAGTCACTTGTTGAGTTTTGTCCTTGGATTTCTAGTAAGCAGTCCCTTATTATTTCCTGGGTCGACACGACACTACTTGTGGGTGTCTTAATCCTTAAGCTGGTGGTTGTCATGGCTATGGGCAATCCAAGATGCTTAGCCAAGCTGGTAGTGATAAAGGAGTGGGTTGCTCCCATGTCAAACAACACATAAGCTTCACTCTTATTCACCCTTATGCGTCCTGTTGCCATAAACATTTATCACTACTTGATCCTAAGTACCAAAACAGCTATCTATTCCAAGGTTTCCGGGTTTCAGCTTTTCCTCTTCCACAGTTTTAACTCTTTTTAAAACTTGTTAAGAAAACAAAGAACTTTTATCTTAAAAGAATTTGTTACTGACCTGTCACCAAGCCGCCATCTGCATCATCGCCTTGGTCCAGAGCGGCCAGCTCTACACCTTCCTCCTCGTCCTCTTCAATCATCCACTGGCCTTCGATGTTGTATAGCTGCATCCCGTGCATGGCCGAAGCTGCACGGCTTCCACCCTTGCTACCAGATCGTAGGGTGTTATCATTACCTTGATTTCCATAAGGCCGGGTAGCCACACTTTTCTTTTGGGAGCACTCGGAGGCTAAGTGCCCTTTTTCCTTGCAAAAGAAACAGGTTACCGTCATCTTCTTTGGGCAAGCATAGACTAGATGACCTACCTCGCCACAGAAGAAGCACTTGCCCTTTAGCTGTGGGCACTGCCTTGGATAGTGGCCTCCCTTACACTTCCAACAAGTGATGTTGGGCTTGGTTTGGTTGGGCTTCCCACTGTTGTTGTCCTTAAACCCATACTAAGGCTTGTATCTCTTTCCTTTATGGCTTGAGCTGGAGGTGTCAAATTGCCTCTTCCCGAACACTCTCTTGTCTGACTCAAAATGTTTCCTCTTCTTAGCCCCTTCAATCAATCGGGCTTTCTCAATTACTTCTAGGTAAGTTTACAAACCCGACTCCTCTAACTTCACCCTTAGGTCTTCATCGAGACCCTCCAAAAACACTTGTTTTTACAGCTCCTCACTGTTTTTGTAAGATTCGGGAGCATACTATAGTAGGTAATTGAATTCTGTCTCATATTGCTCGATTGTTCTGCTCTCTATTTAACATGCAGGAAATCTGCACTATATCTTACTCGGAGGCTGGCAGGAAAATAGTTCTCCAGGAACTCCCGGTGAAAGGTTTCCCAACTGATAGGGGGTGCCAAACCTCTCCTTTTCGATTCCCACCATACTCTGGCATTATATCTCAGCATGTAGGTGCCATATTCCAGTCGGAGATATGGTGGAATCTCATAAGCTGCGAAAGAGCGCTCAACTTGCACTAACCAATGCTCCGCTTCGTCGGGCTTTCCAAACGCCCCTTCAAAGTAGCGATTGCTTTTGATAAAGTCAGGGAAAGAACTCCTTTGATATCCCTAATATGGCAGAGGGGGTGGATGGCGAGCATTGTAAGATTGCTCTTCAAGGGGTAAGGGGATTTCTGCTTACATTCCCCTATATGGCGGAGAGAGTGGAGGTGGTGGTAAGGGTGCTGAATCCCTCATACTTGGTTCGGGATTTTGCGATTGATTTTGATTCTGGTTTTGAATGAATGCGTTAAGCAAGTTCGTCAGCTGTCCAATCGCATTCATCATGGCTACTTGAGGATTGAGTTATGCAGCCTCAGGTTGGTTGGCTTGGGGGTGACTTTGCTGGTTTGCATTACTAGCTTCGTTTAAGGGTGGTTCTTGCTCCCTATTACGGTTTCTTCGGTTTCGGCTGTCACACAATATCTTAGTGAGTTTTATTTCCTCTTTAAAGTTTCACGATTTATAAAAATTTGATTAAGGAAATCGTAAAATTTTAGGAATAAATTAAAGAACTATTGAATTTACAAAAGATCCAGGAAAAACCATTACATAAAATCGTCAACACAAAAGGTTCTTAGAGCAAAAGAAATCATAACAAGCGAAGGGATTCTAAATCAAGTGATGATATGGATGAAAAGATGTTTATGCAAATAAATGAAATGAATGTGGTTTATGACCAATGCAAAAGTATAATGCTTGCAAAACCTCTTTCTTGGAATCAAACATAATACTTCATTGATTTGATGTGCCATACAAGAGTTGTATTACAAATAAGTTTACAAAATTTGGTAACACAAATCTAACCTTTCGATGTTAACCGATAACTTCAATTTAACAACATTTAGAGACATAAGAAAAGAAAAGAACAAGAAAGACAACATACTAAACCATGAAGAGAACCTAAGGCAAATTGGCATCCCGTATTGCCTATTAATCAAAAAGTACTATTGGACTCTATGGGACACTCGACTCTACTCCTCCATGGCTCACTCGGAGTCGTCCGGTGTGGGGCTAGGGAGTCATCCTTGGCTAGAAGAGCCTCTATCATCCCTTCGAATGAACTGGCTTAGATAAGCCCTCATAGTTAGCCTCCTCCTCCTAATGGGTCGGGCTAAGGGCTCTTGTTCCTCTTCTTCATCTTCTTCTTCTTCCCTCATCTCCTGATCTCTCGCTTGGTCTCTTCCCTCCTCATCATCTCTATCATTAAATCCGTTCCTATTGCCAACTTCTATACCCAATTCTCTTCCAGCTTCATCCCATAACCTGTTCACTCTGTCCTAGGCTTCCCTCATCTTCTCCTCATCTTCATCTATCCTCTCTAATGGTTCTTGAACTGCCGGCTCGGGGGCTACGACATCAACCTTGAGGGGATGCTCACCCACCAGGTAGATGTCCTTCCAAATAGGAGGGTCGAACTCTGGTTCCAATCTTCCACTATTAGGTATATCTAGATCTCTGTCAAAATCCCATACAATCTGATCTGGCAATTGGTTGGGATGTTCTGGGGTCATGGCTGGAAGGGTAGGGGTTCTAGGTATTTCCTTATCTTGCGAATTTGGATCCTCCTCAGGATCTTCCTCTTCCTCATCCTCCTCTTCATTATCCTCTTCGCTCAATTCTTCCCCTTCAACAGCTGGGGCATCTATTAATTGCATTCCTACATCTTTTGCTTGTGGGGCTAGTACTCCCCCTAAAAATGGTATAATGTCAAGATACCTGGCTTGCCATACTATGTGGTTTTAGGCGTCGGCAAAGTTCCACTCCCTATGGTCAAAGAGATTATCATGTGCATGTACATAAAGGGGTCCAATACTATTCCACACCCTAAAGTCTGGATAGGTGGGATTCCCTTCGTTTTTCAAAATGAAGGTGGCTTCTCTTAGCATCGGTTCATTAGCATATTCTACCATTATCCTTTCCAGGGTATAGATGGTTTCCAGCATAATCCATCTTCTTCTTCTGATTGGATCATACCTAAGTTGATCTATCACTGACGGCCATCTCGTATATCGTAATCCCTCTTTCCACAAGCCATACATTTCCATTAAGGTTCTAGGTCATTAAGCTAGTGCAAAATCTTCGCATAACACCCGTAATCTCAAATGGTACTCCACCATGGTCTCATTTGTGCTTTTGGTGAAATTTCTAGCCCTCTCGCGTGTCTCACCCAAAGAAACCTACAGCAAGAAAAACTACTAATTAGCCTAGCTTTAACTCCAAATTAACCTAGTTGCTTAATTCTAGGTTCAGTTTTAAACTTTATTGTCATGCTTAATAACCTAGCGCTCTGATACCAACTTAAACTGTCACGCCCCATAGGGTACTCTAAACGTAATAGTCCGCCACATGCCATACAAGACTCTCGAATTACCACCCTAGTCCTTCGAGGGCCTCGTATAGATGTAAGCGTACCTTTACGACAATAGAATACAAGTCCGAATGGAGATAAAAGCTTAACTTGGCATACATTAGCAGTAGGATATAACTCATGATGCATAAATAAATATTACATTTACTAAGGGGCATTCCCCCGCAAAAGAATATTTAGTGGCCTTATACAGTCATCCAAAGTCTTAAAAGTTTCCTATGGAAGTCTAAACAGAAATTCCAACTTCTAGGGGAAACTCCTAGCTCTTATACCTATGCGGTCGGGTGACACTATCTAAGCCATATATTTGGTAGCTGCAAAAGGAAGAAACTGTAAGGACATAAGCTACTAACTTAGTGAGTGAAATCTCCCACAACAACATTCACATCACAACAATTCAAACAAGTGATTATACAAGCACGTCGATGCACCAAACACATGAGAACAACATACATATGACCAACCGAAATCATATGTGGATGGACTTGCGCCCTCCATCCCGGGTTAGCAGATTAACGAATACTGCGGTACTAACTTTATGCAGTTTAGGGTTCACGGATAACCAACAATTATTTCATTTCTGGATCATGATTAACCAACAATTAATCTCTTTTATGGATCACGATTAACCAACAATTTATTTCGTTTATGGATCACGATTAACCAACCAATGCTAATGCTCCTTCCCATTATGATATGCATATGTCTGAATTTGGAATTAGTTCGAATAGTTGATTAAGTCTTTTTATTCAGGTGATCAAACAATTTCTCAGACAAGACATCATAACCAACTACACAACCAGAAATTATCACCCGGTTTCGATATTTTTATTTTTAGTTCTCATATCATCATCAACATACAATTTCCTATTATTCCCCATCATACATATTCATTTCTCTTGACCTACACTCTAGTGCACTAATTTATCAATCACATACAATGAACGAATTGGGAAGAGAAACTTACTCCACCATTGGGTCGCCGGTCTCTTAGTAGTAGTAATCCAGTGGTAAAGACTCGACGTCCTCGGGTTCACCTAATCACTAAAAAAAAAACCCTAATAAGTATTCTACCATCTAAGCATACCAAAAACTCTAAGACAACTTAGTGAAATCGAAATTCGCGTCATTTCCGAAGTCCCGATTTAAAATGGCCATAACTTGGTCGTTTTAACTCGGAATTTCGCAAATTTTAAATTGATTTCTATCTACTTCGAAAGAGATTTCTAAATCTGAAGTTTAAACCAAGTTTTGAAAATATTTATGTCTCGGAAATGATGGATCAGTTCTGGTCAGTAGGTATGTTGATTCCAAAAATGTGATTTTCATGAATGCTCTTGAGGTTCCTAAGTGTAGAATGAAAATAAATGCCATGGTAATGAATTTTCCTATCATGAATGTCATGATATGAACTCTTATGTGCTTAAGTTCTCATAAATTTTTAGATTAAAAGAATTTAGATAACCTTTATCTTGGGAAACCATTTCATGCCATTGGTTAACTAATAAATTTGCTACACTTGGTCACACTTACTTGTTCTAAGGATTTTCCTTAGGAAAATTCTATTTACTCTAAAGAAAAATTGACCCTTACATTAACTATATCCTAAGGCCTTTATTTCTCTAATTAAATCTTCATTTGTAATCTTATAAGTGAGTCTTATACTAGGGTGGGTCCAAAAATCCGAATTTTGCAAAACTCATTCTTAAGTGGATTCTTTTAAGAAAAATGTATTTTATACCTAGAATTTTAGGTATTCACTTTACCTATTCCCTAAGGACTTTATTTATTTATGAAAATACCATTTTTGAGATTGGAAAATTAGTGTTTTCTAACCACCTATTGAGTATTACGAATTTTGCTTACAAGAACTTTTAACTCAAAATTTCTATTTGACTTCATTTCTTGTTTTTAATATTTTCTTTGGTAAAAACTCATTTAAACTCATGAAAATTATCATCAAACATCATCTATCACCTATAGGCTTCATTTTTCTTGTAAAATACATGTTTTGAAGTTAATAAAAGGGTTTTTGAGTTAGGTTTCTCATGTCATCCGAATTTACCCTATTTCATTTCTTGAAAAGAGTTCTCCTTTTTGGTTTCATAGACTCATCTACCTATAGATCTATATGCTAGCAAGTTTATTTACTCAAGACAAAGATCTTGATGACTATTAATGCACAAAAACTCAAAATAGAGATGAGATATTAAATGCCTATATGAATGTGGATGGTAAAATGATAGATCTACCATCTTAGATGCTTAAATAGGTTTTGAAAACATGAAAACTAAATTTTTATGAAAGGTCTTTTGTTCAAAACAACTTTTAGATGGATAATCATGAAGCTCATGGCAGGAAAGCTTGTTTAAATGCAAGATCTACTTTGTGATGGTTTGGTATTCTTGTATTAATATTTCCTTGTCCCTAGCAAGAGCTCATGGGGACCTTTAAATGGAAATACTCAAGAATATCCTTGCCATTACAAGGATCTAAAGGTAAAAGAAGTAAGGTTCTTTTACTTAAAGTAAAATAGAAGACAAAAAGGAAGAAAAAAAATTGTGTGTGTATGTGTGTATGGAGCCATTAAGGCTCACGGCACAAGGAGTGGGGGAGGGAGAGAAAAGAGAGCTTTTTTTTCACCTTTAGGAAATTTTGAAATGAGAAGAATGAAGAGAGAAAGAGAAAAAGTGGTTTATATATGAAGTGAAATTAGGTTAAATGAGATAAAAATAAAAAAAAATTGCACAATGGAGCTAAATTGGGGGGAAATCACGCCGGCCATGCTATGAGGGAGGGGATTTGATTTTTTATTTAACTTTGTTTTGGTAGTTTGTGTATTAAAAGTCATAATTTATAATAATTATTTAGAGACAAATAATTCTTGGAAAAGAAAATGTAATGGAGTGTTTGTAAGGATGTAAGAGTAGGGTATGGCTTGTGAGTGTAGTAGGTTATACTTGTGAATAGTAATGAATAGTAATCAAGACAACTTAATTACCGGTAGTAAGAAAAATACGAATAAAAAGACTATAATTGTATTTTTCATAAACCGAAAAATTATGAAATTTATATTTTTGAAATTCTTATTTAATGTCAATTCAAATGAGTATTCATAAGTAAATTTTTGAAATTCAAGTTCCGGGCCACGTTTTTCTATAACGGGTCTCAGGAAGGCCCGGAATTGAAATTTTCTCAAAATCTGATCTTTTCTTGGATTGAAATATATTCAAGAACTACATTCAAGATTAAATTTTCTTATAAAAGCTTCTTAATTGGAAACCGAGGAAAAGCCAGATTCAGGGTTCCTAGGTCTCACTCCCATCTTAAGCTATTCCGGTTTAGGGTTTTGGTTTTCGATTCTCGAGTCATCTTGGTTACTAGAAAAACCAGGGTTTACAATTTGACATGTCTTGAGTTTGCCTTTTTGATGAGTCAAAAGGGGAAGAAAATGTTGAATGCACAATTAACATGCATGAATAGTGTACATTGTGTTTGTTTGACCATTAAGTATAACTTGCATTTCCCTAGAGTTAAGCATTAAGTTTATGAATCAAGTTAGAAAAATTCTTTTGAAACCTCGATGCTTAATTGAAGGGGAGAATGTTCAATTGAGAGGAAGTTAATTGTGCATAATTATCCTCATTAAAAAATGGGAGAATGTTGAACTTGTGTGTTCAACGTGGATTTTGATGAGGAAATTAGTTGCACAATTAACTACCTAATTATACTACACTTAACCAGTTAAACAAATTTGATGGACAATATCCTAAAAAATATATATGTCCTTGTATCGCTCTCTGATGATTGTGCAGGTGCAAAATAAATAGGTACAAATCATTGATCACAACCTTGATCGTAGCCTTCATTAAGGGTGCGATTGGTCTAATCGATAGATAAATCTAAGGCACAACAAATTTAAGCGTGACAAGCTTAAGGTGCGACAAGTTCAAATCCAAGGCTCGATGAGTTTACATAAGCACAGACTTGATTAATGGCCAAATTCAAACCGTGACAAGTTTAAGGTACAAGAAGTGTGAGGCACGACAAGCTTAAAGGGCAAAAAGAATCAAGGTGTGACATGATCCAAGGCGTAACAAGTTCAAAATGTGAGTTGATGTGACATAAAAGAGTTGTTACACACATTTAATGCTTCATGATTTTAAAATGTTACCTTTAACGGACTTTTAAATCTTTTAAATCTATAAATACTTTCTTCTTGGGAGATTCAAACAAGTTTTAAGAGCCTTCATTTGCAAACCAACAAATTAGAAACTCTCTCATTAATTCTTGTTCATTAATTTGCTAAATCTACGAAGAGAAAGAAAACTAAATCATAGCTCTGTTTTTGTATTTGTTATCTATAATAGAGTAGCATAAAAGAAAAGAAAATCTTCTATTTCCTAAGTATTATAAACTTGTGTACTGCTCTAATTGAGCTGGTGTGATTGAATTTAATAAAGTATGTGAAGTCCTTGAAAATACACTATAAATATTTAAGAGGGGAGGTGAATTGTGTATTTGACCTAAAATGCACAAACAATTAATTTTATGCAATAAATCAAATTTAAATTTTAACAGCAACGAATATAACAAAGCAAATTATGGTATGAAATATAAAAGAGATTGGGATAAAAAAATTTAGTCCAGATTTAACGTAGAGTTCGGCCCGCTTCTTACTCTCTATGATCTATATGTGCCTCCAGTTGACGACATTACAATCACTTTATTGATCACCACAACACAAGCTTAAGCCGAGCGGTATACCAATTACAATACACGGGATATAAAATATTTCCTTCTCTTTTGCAGTGCTCTCTTATGAATTTAAAAGAATATGAGTAAAGCACTCAAAATTGATTTTATCTCTTACTTAGAATTTACAAATAATGAACGGGAGAATAGAAATTAATAGAGAATTGTTGATTTGTTTGTTTACAAATGAAAGCTCTCTCAACCATATATGAATCTCCAAGGTAGAGTGTATTTATAGTCTTTAAAAATTCAAATGTCTATTGGAGATAACGTCTTAAAATCCCCAAGCATTAAATGCGCTTAATGGCTTATTTTTTTTGCCACATCGGCTCATCCATTTAAACTATTGTGCTTTAATGCTTGCCGTACCTTAATGTGCCACGCCTCATTTTTTCCCTTGACCAAGTCTGCAGTTTATTTGAATTCTTTGAGCCTTAACTTCTGTGTGGGTATGAATCTGAGTACAACAATCACGTGCATGCTATAAACCCCCAAAGTTTTATGATCGATTGAGCTTCAACCATAATCGAAAGGTCAACCGAAAACCCTAAAGTCAACAAAACCCTAGTTAGATGTAGCAGTTTAGGTCTGGCAATCCCGTGTTTGCAACCCTAAGTGAGTAAGTAAGAGATTAGTATATAGATTAGTTTGTAATAACATAAGGAAGCTTAAAAATATAAGATTAGCAAAACCGCAATCCATTTTAGACCCGAACGAATACAGTTCTTGAAAAACATATCACAGGGCCCGAAATAGTAAAAATATTATGGATATACTGTTAGACTCGTAAAAATATAAGGTTTTCAAAAATATCAGTTTTATAATTTTTTTGTAAGTAAAAATATCAAATATCGCGTTTATATGCGTATTTTCCTACTACTAGTACTTTATTAGTCATCTCTACTTTACATTACATTATTCATTACTATTCTACACTATTCATTTATCTCTACTTTTTTTAACACCTACTTTTACACTTTATACACCTATTATCTTTACTTTTTACATTTTCCATAAATTTATATCACATCTACCTTACTTATTATTACATTTAATTAATAAAAATACAAAAAATAAAACTCTCTCTCCCCTCTCTCTCACGAGGCGCCCCCCCCCCAACTTCTCTCTTTCTCATTTTTTTTCAATTTTTTTTTATTTAAATCACTCAAAATTCACTCCTCATTTTCCTATAAATACCCTCCTCCTCTTTCGCATCATTCACACATTTATTACCCACAAATTCACTATGAAAACTCTCCAAATTTATCATCTCAAAACTCTCTTTACATACACTCTCAAAAACTCTCCCAAAATACTCTCAAACCCCTTCCACATATACAAAACCCATTCACACATATTACTCCAAAATCCTCTTTAGGTAAAATTTTCTTTATATGTTTCTTCTTACCATGTCATGTAATTTTACATGACCATGGTGTAAGTTTCCTAAAACTTAATGTTATAAAAGCTACACTATGTTCATGCATCGTTCTTGTTCATGAATATCTATTTATATATTTATGTTGTTATTTTACTTTGCTCATATTATTGTTGTTATTATATCTAACTAAATATAATTATGTATCCACATATACATAACATATATATATATTCTTTAGAGCATATAAGTTCACCTGTAATTTATTTACTGTTATGCAAAGCAATTTATTTATTTTCCTTCTTTGCAATTTATTTATTTCATGTTGTTTTAAGACTAGTCTCTAGTCTTAGACTTGTTCTCATCAAGTCAAAACAATTTTCTCTCTTTTATTTCTTTTCTTTTCTTTTAGGGACTAGTCTATTTCTTAGTCCCGGGAGCCTTGAGTAAGCTGAGACTCCCAATACTTGACTTTATTTATTATTCGTTATATTACATTTGCTTGCTAGTATTCTCATGATCATGCACATAAAGATTGTTGTCCAAACCTTTAAGCTTCAATTATACTTTTTCCAAAAAGGAGATTTTATCACCTAAGAATGGTTCTATATGAAATTTAGAATTTATGATTTAACAAAAGTAAATCTATTCTTTTCAAAACTTTAGGAAGAACTCACTATAATTTTAAAGCTACCTTTGTTTTGAAAGCTTTTTAATCATTTTTATATTACATTGTTTTCCAAAAGAAGATGACTTTTGATACTAAAATGTTTTCCATAAAAACATAGGATAAAGGAAACCCCATAAAAAGGGAATGAGAGTTTTCAAACCAAGATTTTCCAAGTAATGGTCAAAGAAAAATTGTATAGAAAACTAATAGAAAAAGTGACACTAATATTAAAACTTTCTAAAAAGAAAATAGAGAAATTTATTTTTATTAAAAAGTCATTAAGGAAAATAGTAAGATAAACATAAAATAATTCTTTGGAAACAAAAGAATCAAAATATTCATTTTAAAGGATTTACAAAATGGATTTACCATAAATTATGGTTTTTCTAAACTTCTAACTAGCATTGTTTTACTAAAGAATTTTGGTTAGACAATAAACACCTGAGCATGGATGAAATATAAGCTATATATCTATAAAAAGGAATTTTTTAACTATATAGATAACTAAGTATTTATCAAAACAAATTTTAGATGATTTAATTTTTGAAACAAATGCTTTTAGGATGGGAAAATTCGCGGTGGATTTGATCACCACTGTTTCAAAGCATAAATGACCTAGTTTGATGAAAATAGTTTTAGAAATGGATAGATCTTTTCAAATAGGTAGAAATCGGTATATTATATGCGCAATTCCGAGTTAAAATGACCAAGTTATGGCCATTTTAAATTAGAATTATTTTCTATGCGAACTTTGATGTTCTTATGACATAGTTTTGTCCAATTTCAAGAAAGTTATCAAGAAATACTCATTTAGGGTATTTTTCTTGACTAGGTGATCCGGAGGAAGAATACCCGTATCTTAAGGATTATTTCACTAAGCGGATTGTTTGATCAACTCATCCATTTAGAAGAAGTATTGCTATGGTAATGTGAGTTTATTTCCTTAAATACGTTACTTGATTGTGCTTATAGTTTAGTCGCACTAGAATTAAGGAAAGACAAATTAATATGTATGTAAAAAATTGTTGAAAGAATTATAAGAACATTGAGGCAGGAATTGATTGTAAGTAATTGTTTATTTTAGTATAGAACTTGATATGTATGAGATTCTATGATCACCTTAAAATTGATAATAAAGATGCTATGATATATTAAATAAATTGATTCATGCATACCACGAAGTGAGTCACATTGCATGGGGTTATTATCCTTGGGTGAAAAGGATAGTAGCACTGTCGAAAGCAACACTTGGCGGCTATGATCGAAAGCGATTGCTTGGCGACATGGAATTAAACCAATGCTTAGCGGTAAACCGAAAGCATGGCTCAACCCGAGTAGACTTAATATGCTTGGCGGTAATGATCGAAAGCATAACTTAACTAAAACTACTCTTTTTGAGATTACTTATCATTAAACCCTGAATGGAGGGCGTAAATCCATTCAAAATATAGTTCCCAGAAAACTATATGCCTTGCTTACTCAAGTGTATGTTGCATTTCACTCGAATGCTTAATAAATTGTTTGAATTTTTACTACATAATAATTTGCTTATGGAAATAATTCTCATTAAGCCTATTAGCTTATACCTCTATAGATATCTTTTGCGGTTAAACTATTTATGGTTGAGGTTACGTGGACCCTGTAGCTAGGTGTTTTTCCCTTTTTTGGTTAATGAATTTTTAGATGAGGTTTAACATCAGTTTAGATGTAGACTTCATAGAAAATTTCTTGTAATAGATTTTAGTTATTTTGGCGAGGAATGCTCCTAAGACTTGTAAGACAATTATCATGAATAAATGAATATTATGAATTCCCTTTTCTTAATTTGTTATTGTATCTTCTTCAGCTTCATATTTCAAAGCATGGTCTTCTAAATTTGTAAAAGCATGTCTTACACTTAATATCGAAACTTTTGGGAATGACTAAGGTTGTCATGCTTAAGCTTTAATATTGAGTGTGGCGAACTATTACATTTAGGGCACCCTTTGGGGCATGACACGTGCCACGTGACTATCGCACTACACATGACCTAGGGAGACAACACGTGTAAGGGTGATCAAGAGAGAATCGTATAGGGAGGAGGAGTAGGCAAACTCAATAGGCTCTAACATACGCGTGATAGACGAGAGAGCTATAAAGCATCAACCTCACTATATATCACGAATGTCATATACATTCTTGAGTAAGTCAAGTAATTGATTCATAAAAATGGAAGTCCGATAGCACAACGACGTTTGTCCAAGATTTCACCTTCCTAAATGAGGTAAGGATTAAGGGTATTTATAGAAAATCTAGCTGTTGAAGTCGTCTGTCAGATGAGATAGACGACCAACGGCTAGGACGAGTCCCTCTCATTATGAATATGGATGTGGACTCTCTTGTGGACCCAGGCCCATTAAGGCCTTCATTTGCAATGTGTGTGAGCCAATTTGAGAAAGGTTGGAATTGGGCAGGCCAAATCCAATGGGCTCTACTCCAAGCCTACCATGTCAAATCTCACTTGATCATCCCAATTAAACTAGGCTTAACTCTTTAAGCCTTGTCACATTAGCCCAAAGAGTTAAAGCCAAATGAAAATTAAGCTTAAAGCCTTTGTAACAAAATTCAATCATCTACATTTTGCCCCCTGACCAAAGTCTTTGAGGTTGTATTGGAGGGATTTAGGCATTAATTAAGCCCTTTCGAATGACAAAAGTCTCACCAAGTGCATATGCTATAACTTAGCTGCACTACTACTTGGTGAGTTAATTTCTTAATAACTCACAACGTAAAGTTTGGTGCGGCATTTACCAAACAATCAAATCTTCTTGGGGCACATTTTTGCAGTATCATCTTACCATGCACATCACTTTAGCTAAAATTACATTGCCTCTAAGGCAAAAATAGTTTATATGCCTCCTTTGGTTGGCAAATTTCTTTAAGCATACCAAATCGGATTGAAATCCAATCGAATTGTTTAGTGTACAGCAACATGTATCGTACAACATATGTTGATTAAGATAGCTAAATTATTCCATCCTGCCCTTTACCTTGTTCCTATCTTCACCTCTTGTGTAGTTGTTATTCTTACCCTCCATTTCAATGATATGTTAAAATTACGCTTCATCTCCAATGCAGTAATAGACACTTGTCCCTTACCCTCAACACCTTTGTGCGACTTTAATCTCCACCATTCAACTTTAATACAAGGTATAACAAAAGAAAAAGAATGATGTGTCACAATTTAATATGACTTTGCACATAAGGTAGTTGTAATATTTTATCCGAAAGCCATTCATGACAGCTGCACATGCACACCCTTAACGTGACAAGCCAGAACTTCCATTTTTATCTCCATCAACGTTTCATATTTTTTTTATTCATAGCCCACGTTGTGTTCATCTTCAAGTTTCAATCCAATTATTTTCTTTTTCTACTGCATTTTTGCTTTGCCGATGTTGTCTCAAGAGACCAAGACATATCGAGAGCATAGGTTACGTTGAAGTATTTTGGGTATTTTTGAATGAGCTGCTATTTTACTTCTTTTTTTCATTCTTACTTCCGTTGATGCTTCTAAAATCTAAAATTGAACTCATTCTTGCCAACAACATCTTCTATGACCGAGATATCACTATTTGATCGAGTCTTTACTCAACTTTACTCAATATATTAAAGGTAATGTGCTTGGTCTTCATTATGTAATGCTGTATTCGTGCTTTGTTGTTGTTTATCATGGCCTTTGATTGATCATGATGCAAAGTTTGAGCTGTTGTGTTCTTGTGTTGAGATAGAATGGTTTTGTTTCATTTAGAATGGATTGCAAACTCACGGAGTTTGTGTTAAAATTGGATTTGACTCAATGTGCATGGTAAGTAATTATATGCTGGACATGTATGCAAAATGTGGTAGTGTCATGCCCCAAATGGTACCCTAAACGTAATAGTTCGTCACATTCAATATTAAAACTTAAGTATGACAATCTTAGTCATTCCCAAAAACTTATATATTAAATATAAGGCGTGCTCTTATAAGTTTAGTGGACCATACTTTGAAATATGAAGCTTAAGAGATACAGTAACAATTAAAAAATGGAAATCATAATATTAATTCATAAATATAAAGTCTTAGAAGGATCTTGGGGGCATTCCTCCGCCAAAAGTACAAAGCTATATCGTATGTAAGAAGTTTTCCTTAGAGGTTTACACCTATATCAGTGTTGGACTTCATCCAAAAACTTCTTAACCAAAAAGGGTGTACTTGGGTACATGGCCCACGTGGCTTTAGCCAAAGGTAAGGATACTGCAGCAAATAGCTATAGGGGCATAAGCTACTAGCTTAGTGAGAATTATTTCCACAGATAAGTATACTTGAATAGCAATATTTAATCAAGTTATTTATTCAACCAAGTGAAATGCAACAACCACATGAGCATACAAGACATATGATTTTCCGATAATCATATGTTGAATGGATTTATGCCCTCCATTCGAGGTTAGAGGTGACAATTTATATGATTCTAACCAAACATCCCGAAGCTTTAGTTAATGTGCTTCTAACTAAATATCTCGAAGCTTTAATTAAGATCCAACGATTGTACCTATAAACCCCTAATTTTTAGGGTAATTTCAAGCTGAAACCCTATGTAGGAAAGTCAATAGGAAACCCTAAGTCAACAAATCCTGAGGAAACCCTAGCAGTTTAGATCCGACAATCTCGTGTTCTTAAACCAAGAAGTCGAAATGTAAGTGGAAAGTATAGATTGGTCCGTAATAATATTAGGGTGCTTAAAAATATAAGATGGGTAAATTTTTTGCCTATTTCGAACCCGATTGGACACAGACTTTAAAAAGCGTGACCAGGGCTCGAGATACAAAAAATATGCTATTAGTACCGTTAGATTCGTAATTTCATAATATTTCCAAATATGTCGGTTATACAATGTTTCGATTTAAAAGTTTCAGTTATAGCCTTTTATCATATTTTCATTATTACCGGTAATTTAATTGTCTAATCTAATTTTTGATTTCTAATCACACTATTCACAAGTACAACCACCCATATCCTATTCTTACATCCTTACAACCTATTCTTACAATCTTATATTATTTTCCTTACAAATTTACTTTTCCAATACCTTTTATTACTTAAGTTACTTTTAAATTTTCAATTTTATTACACAAAATATCTCACATCTCTCTCTCTCTCCAACCCCCCCTAGAACCGGCGCCCCTCCCCTTTTTTGTCTCTCTCTCAATCTATTTTATTTTCCTTCTTTTATTCTACACAAACCCTAATCTGATCCTCTATATAAACTCCTTTATGTCTTTTACTTTTCATTTTTCTCTCTTTCTCTCTAAAACAAACTCTTGCATTTTGGTTTTTCTCTCCCTCTCTTCCTCTCCAATGTCGTGGCCTCCCCTCCCTCTTTCATACACACCCACACTTTTTCCTTCAAGTTTTCTTGTTCCAAACCTTTAATAGGTAATAGATCCGCACCCTACTACAATAAAACATGTAATGGCAAGATCATACATGCGTGGTTCTAGTAAAATCCCCATGAGCTTTATGCTAGGGATGTGGGAACACTTAAGCATGAGATTCTTGCCATCAAAATGTTGTGAATCTTGATATTTAAGTTGTTTTATTATTTTTTTTTTGCTATATTATTGTTTTATGTTGTTATTATTGATATTTTGTGCATGTATTCATCTATTAACCTCATCTACATAATGTTGATGTTGCATTTGCATTCATGACTTGCATGATATACTAGATCTAGTTATTTTGAGTACATAAATACCATAGATTTTTGTCTTATGTACATAAAAGACTTGTACTAGCATAATAATAATGAGAATATGTTAAAAAGTTCAAGATCTATCTTTATTTCAGCAAAAATGATTTTTGGAAATTTGGATGAAAAGAACCCTATTTAGAAAACCAATTTTCTAACTCCAAAATGAGTATTTTATATTAAATATGAAGGGCTTAGGGAATAGGTATTATAAATGAATGGTTTTGAGGAGTAAAGCTTAGATCTACTAAGAGATAGTTTCAAAACAAGAAAAGTTTACAAAAGTTATGTTAGCATTATGTTTTAACTCCAACATCAAACTTAAAATTCATAATAAAGAAAGGTTGATATGTGAACATCTATTTTTCAACCCTAAAACAAGAGTTTTATTAAAGAAATTGAAGCTTTAAAGAGTAAGTTTGATTAGGACTTAATTTTAGAAATATTAAATGAGTTTTACACAAGAAACAATCTCAAACATAAATTTCAAAATTCGAATTTAGAAATGACTCCCATTTAAACACCTATTTCCAATTACCAAAATGAGGATTTTAATAGAAAATAGAGAATACATATAATAAAGACTTAATTTTGACAAGGATAAGTGAATTTTATCAAGGTATAATCCTAAAATAAGGAAAGGTTTCAAAATATAGATCAAACAATGTTTTCATTTCTTAAAATTTTATAAAATTCGTAACTAGGTAAAACCGCTATTTAGACATCTATTTTCCAACTCTAAAATGAAGAATTTTATTAAAATAATGAAGGTGTTAGGCATATAGGTCATTAAGGTTGTATTTTGATAAAAACAATTGTGAATTTGTGAGAAAGAAAGCTAGTTTTTTTAAGTCAAGCAATTTAAAAGGTTTTACAAAGTAAAAGTTTTCCAAAAGAATTCTTGTAATCGAATATCATTGTGGATATACATATAGATAGCTCATACCATGGCATTCATGATTATAACTTGTAGATATTGCATGAACATATAATATACTTGATAGAAACATAGCTTAAGGAGACAGTGTCTTTTAAATCCCATAAAACATTATCTAAGCACATGAGGAAATAGATTGATCAAAGCCCATGAATCATGCATAATATTGAGTTATATATGAATATAAAAGAGTCTTTCAAGATATAATGATAGCTAAGTATCTATCAAAGCTTGCCAATGATACTTAGATTGAAATTATAATTTGAATTGTGAATTGGGAATCTCGTATAGCATTTTGTACCCTACTATTCATGGACCAAAAGACCTTTTTTGATGAAAATAACTTTATAAATAGATAGCTGTCATCTAATAGGTAGAAATCTGTATATAATATGCGAAATTCCGAGTTAAAATGACTAAGTTATGACCATTTTAAGTTGAAATTTCCTCTTAGGCAAACTTTGACGAACTTGTTGGAATATAATTTATAAGTTTCATTTAAACTTCATAGAAACACTCATTGAAGGTATTTCTTTTGTTAGGAGACTTAGGAGACGGACTAAACCTTCCCGATGATTATTACAATTAAGAGGAATTTTGAGTCATGGCAAAGTGAGTTCACTTTCTTTAATTACATGCTTATGATTGTGCTTCTAATGTGAGTGGCATTACAGTTAGGACAAGATGAAATTGGATGATGCATGCGAATTCTGCTTGGTTGAATTGATGATAAGAATTTCGAAATAGGAATTGTTATAAATATGTATATGATTTAGCATAGAATTGAAGTGTCTGAAAATATCTATGATCACCTATAATTCACTTAAATAATATGCCATGACCTTACAACTAAATTGTCCATGCATAACATATGTTGAGTCACATTACATTCGTTATTATACCTTTGTGGGAAAAAGGCATAATAGTTAGGCAACAGGTGGGCCTGAAAACTCGGATATTGGCGCGGGGTCACCTTAAATAAAATGGAAATGGAATGGACGCTTGAATCAACTACATAAACAATGAATGAGTGGGCACCTGAATCAAATACTATATAAATGAGAAAAAATTGAAATCTATGGTCGTATGGGCCTGAAACACCTAACCCCAAATGGAGGGCGTAAATCCGTTCAACATAGGACTCTTGGAAAGTTTTATGTATTGTATGCTTATGTGCTTGTGCATTTTATATGATTGTTTAATATAACTTGCTTGCCCTATTGTTTGATGGAGAATTTAATTTGGAAGTGAAAGTCACTAATGTAAACCTCGGAAATTTTCCACATTAGATTATATGAATTAGATTACAGATTTAGATTTTAATCAAAGTCTAAGAATAGATTAATACCTAGAATTTGGTTAGATAAAGGATTTAAAATTCGAATAAAGAAATTTCCTTAACCCTAATTGATACAAAAAACGAGATTTCGTATCTTGAATGAATAATTCAAGATATGATTAAAAGAAAATCTAAAATTAAACCCGAAATCTGATATACGAATATATTTAAATAGAAAAATATGAATATAGAGATTAAATGATTGTTTTTGATCTCGATAATGATTCGAGATCAGAATAACGAATAGTAATGAACTTATATTTAAACTTAAACCTTAAATTCAAGATTCCTAGTTAAAAATTAAATGCTACTAATAAGATTTCGTGTTAGGTATCAAAACTAAAAATATATATAGTTTAGTTTCCGTATTAAGTACAATATTAAGTAAACGATTATTTACGCTTATAAATAGAAAACTATGATCTAAAGATGAACCATTAGGTTTATAAATACACAACGAAAATATAAATTATTGAATAACTCAAAATTTGAACTCCAAATAAATAATCGAATCACGCTATTGTTCTAATTCGAGTTTTCTTAAGCTATTGAAGCCTAAAACAAAATTTGACCTAATGAGCTTAAGAAATCTTAATCGCGGGAGATAAAATTATACGAATAAATAACTACGTATATATAAAACTGAAAATTGTATTATTTGATAAACTAAGAGTTTTGTATACTTCTATAAACATATTTTCGTACAAAAACTCCCAAACATTAGCTAATTTGTACCCGTATAACTTGTTAAATGATCCTAAAACTAAATTAAAATAAGAAACATATATATATATATATATATGAATTCGGCTGCTGATTTCGGTTGATTTGCCTTAGAGAAGAAGAGCCGAAATTTGGTTCCAATAATGCAACATTAGTCAACAAAATCAACATAAGAACCAATCACCAATTGCTAAAACATACTAACATTTATGAGGATGATAACAACAGATCAAGTGAAGAGAAAATTGGAGGAAAAATCGGAAGAAAACGCAGCCGAAGTCCTCCATTTCCTCTTCTATATATATATATATATATATGTTTAAAGCTAATTATGAATAAACAAACAAACCCCATTAATACCCAAACTTTCCAGAGCGAAACTAATCCTCCTTAACCACCAAAACGAGTTGAAGACAGAAAATAAACCGATCGAAACCTCCGAGTTCGAATCAAAGGATAAACCATACTAAAAACCTTTGAATACGAGCTTAAAGGTAAGTTGAGGTAATTTAAGCGATTTTCTTTCAAATCTAAGGATTATAACTGACTTCTAATAACCTTAGGAATGTAATAAACACGACTTCAAGCTTCGAAATCCATCGGACGAGCTCAAACGAGGTAAAATTCCAAAACCCTAGTTTTACTTTCATAATATCGAGATCTAAATATATATGTTTATAGACGTGTTAGGAGTTGTTGTTTACCTATGTATAAGTTATATAAACACTTAGGGACGGTTTGATAATGTTTGTAACGTGTAAAATTTAAATAACATGAACCGGACATAGGAGGAAGATGATGAACAGTACCTACACTGTCACAAAGCCGGCAGTGTAATCGCTTAACGCCGGCGGCTTATATAGGCCGGCGACTTAGAGGCGGCTTACACTGATTAGAGACTACGTAAAAATAATTTTCACGTAAACATGAACGTAAGCCGGCTACCTGGAGATTTACGCTGAATGCGTAGGGCCGGCGTACGTTGAAAGCCGATAGCTTTCAAAGCCGGTGCAACCGATTTGAAATATTTTTCAAAACTAAGTTTACACCGGCACTTGGGTTTGAAGGCTGGCGGCCTTGAGCCGGCGTACAGCCAAATTCTTTTAACGAAAGCTTATTCTGACCTCAACAGAACTTATATATATACACACACACACATATGCAATACTTCTACTTAGTATATTATATATGTTATAATATAAGAATTTATAGATAGTTAAATAAATATAAGTATTCAAGCATATGTAGAATAATATCTAATAACTTTTAAAACCCTAGAATTTAAGACAAATATTTAAGTGTTAATAAGAGTTATAATTAGTCAAATATTTGTTCTAAATGGATAAAATAGGTAAGAATGGAAATTGAAATAAGCTAAATTTTCGAGTAATGTGACTCCTAAAAATAACAAAATAATTATACGAGATAATTTAGGAGAAACACGACTACACTAAGTAATAATAAATAATTATAATTTTCTATATTGAGATCAGTATAGAATAACATAAAATGAGTAATAGTAATTACTAAAACTTGGTAAATATCGAGTCTAGGACACTAGTCACATATAGGAATCTAATTTCATAATTTATATTGATGAATACTTTATTCATCTTAAATAGGTGACTTTGATACACTAGAGGATCTGCCAGTTGATTACTACGACTGAGTTAGTATGAGCAGGTGTGTAATTCAATCATATTATACTGTTTGTGCTTGTAAGTAGTTGAATATGTAATGCAAAGATAATCAAATGAATGTTTGCTGAAAGTATGTTATGATATGATTGTATGATTGTTAAGATATCCTTACAAAAGCGATAATGAAATGATTTGATGTTGTGAAATAGTATAATGATGATTGTGTGTAATGTATGGTCACCGTGAAATTGATTAAGAATTATTGATTTAACAAAATAATCTGATCATGCATTGCACGAATTGCATTATTGCATATATATTGGTGTGACAGCCTGCTATGTATTAATATTTCGGATCTCTGTTTATGCTTGGTTTTCTAATGTGTTAGCTCTTCCAAGGTTCTCTTTGGTCTGGCGGTCCTACGGGAACTAAAAGGTACCAAAGAACGTCGCCCGTAGAATCGCTTTGAAATGATTAATACTTAGGGAGTTTCTAAGGGGATTGCAGGAGATGGTCAGTTTAATCATTTATATTCAAAGTGATAACCTTAAAACGAGAAATCGTTGATTCTCCTATGTACTTAGTCTCTCCTAGGCAGGTGGGTCATTGAGTACTGGTTCTTTAACCCTTAAAAAGAGGGCGTAAATCTTTTTCCTGTTTGGATTCTAGATCATCCAAACTTGTATCTGTGCATATGATTGAGTGCTTGCATTGCATATGATTTGCTAATAACTTGTGTGATGTATGGTATGTCTGGTTATTCACTGAGCTGTGGTTTCGCTCATACTTCAACAGTCTTTTCAGGTTTACTTTACGACCTTGGTTAGTCACTTCCAGGAGTATGGCTCCGGTAAGAGCTTAGGAGCTGGAAGTCTGTGGTTATATTTTAGTTTAATGGTTATGTACTATTAGAATAGATTATTTAGTTGTGTATTTCAGAAAAACTATATGGTTTGTAATGGTTTGTATATGTTTATTCACTAAGTTATTTCTTGCATATATTTGTTATTTCTTATCAAGCAACTAAAAAGATCCTGTTGTTTTGAAAACCTGTCATGCTTTGAAGGCAATCTTGTGATAGTATTCAAGTGTAACTTGTTTACTACTACTAGGGTACCATCGGGGCGTGACAACTAAGCTCGCAAGCTATCCCCAAGGGGATATTTCTCTTAGGTATGGCTTTTGGAATTTAAGGAGCTTTTTGAAGAAGTCGGGACCTAGATGTTAGGCATAGACTTCTAGTTAAATCTCCTTGGTTATATATATATATATATGTTGTTGTAAGAGACTTTTGTGGATCCTAAAGGCTTAATATTTTTTTATGGGGGTATGCCTCTTAGATCTTTGTAATAGATTAATCTTGGTCATAACTGCTATGATTTATATTCTTATTGGTATGTATGTCTTCTTAAGCTATTTCGATTCAAAGTAAGGTCCCCTACATGATGAACGTAAGCCTTACACCCGATGTCTAAACTCACAGGATGACTAATGTTGTCATACTTGAGTTTAAATATCGAGTGTGATGGACTGTCGTGTTTAGGGTACCCTTTGGGGCGTGACAGTACCGTTACCCCTTTCCTCCACAAGGGTAGTGATCCCATGCAATGTGACTCACAAATGGTGTAAACCCCATTTTCTTAGTAAACCGAACTTGGTTTTGGAAATCGGAATTGAAAACTGAAACCCTAAAAGTATACCTAGGACTCGTATGGAACTTAAAAACCCTAGGTCCAGCAATACCAAGAACGAAACCCCGAAATAGTAAAAATGAGTTAGCTTTAGAATATTATCCTAAATAGTATACCGAAACATGAAAAGATCAGATTGCAGAGAAATTCATCCGTTTCGAACCTGATCGGGATTTGTTCTTGAAAACCAATCCATAGGACTCGAAAATAGAAAAATATTACGTATGACTCTTTAGAATTGAAATTTAATAAGGAATTCAAAAATATAATTATAAGAATTTTTCGATTTATAAAAATTACAGTTATAGTGATTTTATCGTATTTTCATTACTACTAGTAATTTAATTGTCTAATCTTTTTGATTTCTAATCATCACTATTCATCAAGTACAACCAACCATGCCCTATTCTTACAACCTTACAACCTATTCTTACAACCTTACATTATATTCCTTACAATTTACTTTTCCAATACAATTTTATTACTTAAATCACTTTATTAAATTTGAATTTTTACACAAAACAATACACACATCTGTCTCTCTCTCCTAGCCCGACCCCAATCCCCCTCCCCCCCCCCCCCCTCCTCCTCCTCCTCCTCCTCCTCCTCCTCCTACACACTCTTGCAAATTGTTTTATTTTTCTTCTTTTATTCTACACAAACCCTAATCCAATTTTCTATATAAACCCCTCATTACCTTTCACTTTACACCTTTCTTTCTTTTTCACCAAATCAACTTTGGAAATTTTTTTTCTCTCCTCTTTCTCTCTCTTCCTTAGTGCCGTGAGCCCCCTCCCTCTAGCACACACACACATAAAATTTTTTCCTTCAAGCTTTTTTGTTTCAAACACTAAATAGATAATAGATCTAAACCCTATCACAAATAAAACATATAATGGTAAGATCATACATGTGTGATTCCACAAAAAATCCTCATGAGCTTCATACAAGGGAGGTGAAACACTTGAGCAAGATATTTTTGCTATCATAATGTTGTGGATCTTTTCATTTAAGTTGTTTTGCTATATTTTACTATATTATTGTTATATATTGTTCATATTGATATTTTTGTGTATATATCCTACTACTAACCTCATCTTTATAATGTTCATCTTGTATTTGCATCCATAACATGACTGACATCATAGATCTATTTTGTTTTTGAGT
Organism: Combretum micranthum; assembly: GCA_024138025.1. NCBI lineage: Eukaryota > Viridiplantae > Streptophyta > Magnoliopsida > Myrtales > Combretaceae > Combretum > Combretum micranthum. The sequence continues at coordinate 983,726 of JAMXBD010000163.1, forward strand.
ATATAAATGCCATAAATATTTGTCTTATGTAAATAAAAGACTCGTAGTATGATAGTATTAATGGGGATGTTGCCAAAAGTTCAAGATCTATTTTTGTTTCCACCAAAAACAAAATTTTAAATTCGGATTTAAAAAGTCCCCTATTTTGAAAATTTAGTTTCCAACTCCAAAATGAATATTTTATATAAAATATGAAGGGCTTATAAAATAGGTATCATAAAGACATGATTTTGATGAGTTAAATATAGTTTTACTAAGAGATATGTTCAAAATAAGAAAACTTACAAAAGTTAAGATAGAACTTTGTCCCAACCCCAACAAGAACATAAAATTCGTAACTAGGAAGAGTTGCTAAGTAAACACCTATTTTCCAATCTCAAAACAAGAGTTTTATTAAGAAAATGGAGGCTTTAGGGAATATGTTTGATTGAGACTTAATTTTAGAAAGATCAAATGAGTTTTTCTCAAGAAATAACCTCAAAACAAATTAACAAAATTTGGATTTTGAAAGGAACCATATTTAAACACCTATTTTCAAACTCCAAAATGAGGATTTTAATGGAGAAATGAAAGCCTTTGGGAATAGGTATAGTAAAGATCTAATTGTGACAAAAAAAAAAAATTTTATCAAAGAATATTTCTACAGCAAAGAAAAAATTTCATCATAAATCAAACTCTATTTTCATCACCAACAATTTTTGCAAAATTCGTAATCAGGTAAGAACCCCACTTAAACATCTATTTTCCAACACCTAAATGGAGAAATTTATTAAAATAATGAGGGTATTAGGCCTATGGGTCATCAAGGTTTTATTTTAGTAAAAACAAAGGTGATTTTTCAAGAAACAAACTAGTTTTCTAAATCAACATTCTTGAAGTTTTCTCAAAAGCAAAACTTATCTAGAAATTTTTTTAAACCAAGTATCATCAAGAACATACATATAGATAGCTTATAACATGTCATTCATGATGTTAACTTTCTAGTATTGCATGTACATTTATTATACATGGTAGAAACAATGTAAACTTCACAAAGCAATTTTAGAAACATGATTTTTACCTACTGATCACATATGATCCGAACTTTTCGAGACCTAAAAATTTTCAAAACTTAGGAATAACATTAGAATTACATAGATCTTTCGAAGTAGATATAATCGACTACTTATTTGCGAAATTTCTAGTTAAAATGACCAAGTTATGGCCATTTTAAGTTGGAATTTTCCCTAACTATGAAAATTACGAACTTGAAAGTTTTGTTTGATAAGTTGAAATTAGTTATGATTTGAAATACTCATTTGGGTATTTCTTTCGTTTAGGTGACTTTTCGTTTAGGTGACTTCGAATCGGAGGATTCCTTGCCCCCGGATTATTACGAATAGAGACTGGTGACCATAGCTGAGTGAGTCATACTTCCTATTTACGATTCCATATTATGCTTGTAATTTGTAGTTGCATTAGAATGATAGGCAAAGATAACAATGGAAATGCATGATGGGTAATTATGGGATTATGTATGTTTTCTTGATGTATTGAGAAAAATGTGCTAAGTATATTGGAACCGAGTGACTAATTGATGAGTGTACATATGCCATGATTTTGAGTGTTTGCAAATTGCTTAGTCACCTATGAAATTGTGTTAATGATTACTCGAATTAACAAGTAATATGAACATAATCACTTCACGATGGGGATGGTGCATTAAATCATGATTGGTTATCCGTTATCCATAAACGGTATAAATGAAATGGGTTTCCCATGAGCCATAAAACGGTACAGTTAATGGGTTGCCCATGAGCCATAAAACGGAACAGTAATTCAAGGTAGTACTGCATGATTCGTTAATCTACTAACCCCGAATGGAGGACGTAAATCCATTCAACATATGATTTCCGATTGATCATATATCTTGAATACCCATGTTGTTGTTGCATTTCATATGGATGATTAAACAAACTTGATTGTATGTAATTGTGGGATATGTATATTCTGGAAGTGTTTACTCATTAAGCTAGCGTAGCTTATACCCTAACAATTTCTTTTTGTTGCAGTTTCCATATCTATGGTTGCGCCCCAAGAATTGGCCAACTATGGTAAAGTCAAAATAGGAGTTTCTCCTTGAAGTTTATTTTTAACTTTTGTCTAGACTTCCATAGGAAACCTTAAACGCTCGAGTTGTGGTAAAAAACTATTACCTTGACTGATTATTCTTTTGCGGGTGAATGCCCCTTAGTATTTTGTAAATGATCATGAATATCTATGGTTTGTATTTTTTTTTATGCTCATTCTATCAAACTAGACTATCTATCTCCAATTGTGGAAGTATTCTATTGTCGTAAGAGAACGCTTTGCATCCAATGTAAGACTTTTGAATGATTGTGGTAGTGATTCCTAAGTTTTGTTTAGTATGCGGTGAATTGTTACATTTAAGATACCATTTGGGGCGTGACAAGTGATATGCATGATTTTAGTTTAATTAAAGGCTCATAGCATGATTATTAACAATTTAAGATGGCCATAGAATTTCAGACAAATAAAGTTCTAAAATAAATCAAACATTGATTATAATCAATTCTCGTCTCGATATTCTTATTATTCATTCAAACAATATTACATACATAGGATTCAATCTTGTCCTTAAATCTAGTGCTTCTATACTACAAATATAATCAAGTAAGATAAGTTATGTAAATAAAATCCACTTGGCCATGGGTTCATCGGTCTTCAGTCAAAGTAGTCTTCTGGGTATGGGAGATCTTCCTCACAATCACCTAAACAAGAAAATACCCACAATGAGTATTTCTTGATAGTTCTACTGAAATTTGACAAAACTATGTCATTAAGTTCGTTAAAATTCGTATGAAAAATAATTCTAACTTAAAATGACCATAACTTGCTCATTTTAACTCGAAATTATGCATATTATATACCATTTTCTACCTATTTGAAAAGATCTATCCATTTCTAAGGTTATTTCTATCCAACAAGGTCTTTAGGTCGAAAAACATGGGTGACCAGATTCACCACGAAAATCCTAGCCCAAAGACGATCACTTCAAATATTCAAAAATCCTTTGATAATTACTTAGTTATCAATATAGATTGAAAAACCCTTTTTATACATATAAAAACTCATATCTCATGTATGATTCAAGTTTTGTTGTCCAAACTATGACTTTATGAAAAATAATGTCTTTTGAAAGTGTGAAAAATCGAAAGCTAAAAATTTTCCTTTTGTAAATCCTTGAGATAAAACCATAACTCTTTAGTTTATTTAAAATGAGTATCTTTATGTTCTATCTAGTATTTTCTTGGGTGGTTTTCATAAAAAAAAAAAAAACTTAAAAATTTTTTCTATAAAAAAAAATCTCTCACTAGTGTTGTTTGCACTATAATTTCTTAAGTATTGTTTTGATAATTATTTTGATCTTCTAACTTGACTCAAAATTTGTTTATCTAATTGTTAGGGAGTTTCTTTTAAATTTAGTTTTTAAGAAAAATTTGTATAATAAAAAATTATCAACATTTAAAATAAATTTAGCAAAAACAAGCCTTCTTATAGTTTTTGAAAAGACTTTTTGACAATAGAATAGTTTTGCTAAATCATGGTAAGTTCTCTTTGATTTTTTTTTTTTGGGAAAGTAAAGTTTTTTGAAACAAATCCTAAGCTTCATTTGGAAATTCTTATAACATGAATTTATTTTGGAAAAGTTTATTTTTTATCTTTGTGTTTTAGACAACAATCATGAATATGAGCATGAGTACGATGATATTTATAAGAAAAAAAAAATAGAAATTAAACAAAATAATAAACAACATAATATAAGTTCAAGTATCGGGAGTCTTAGCTTCATCAAGGCTCCCGGGACAAATAATAAATTCCGTCTTGAAATAAAAGAAAAGAAAAGAAAGGAAAGGAAAAGTTGTTTTGATTTAACGAGGACAAATCTAAGACTAGAAATACTAGTCTTAAAACATGAAAGTAAATAAATTGCAATAACAAGTGAGCTTATATGATCTAAATGATATATATAGCTACATAGATATATTTAGTTAGATATAAATATGAAAGCACAATAACAATAATAATATGAACAAAATAACAACATAAAAGAATATGGATTCACGAACAAGAGCAAAACATGAATATAGAGTTGCTTCCATAACATATTATAGTTTAGGAAACATACTTTATGGTTATGTTAAGTTACATGACATGGTAGTAAAAATATGAAATGAATTTTACCTAAAGATAAGATAAGAATAGTATATGTAACGCCCTAAAATAAGGCATTACAACCTGCCATGTGTCCTCTCTTGATTAGGACATGCTAAGGCTCTAATATCCATAAATTTTCATTATATCACCTATATAACTCACAAGGTATAGAAGAAAATCATATGGTTCTCATAAATAAACATTCTGATAAATATAAAATCTCCATAATCAGAAAACTAGACCTTGTTGACATAACTGCAGGTCAACAAGTTAAACCATGCCCTAAAACTGTCACCACATGAAAACTCTAAATACAACTTAAAATTTCAATAAACAAATTATAAACTAATCATTAAAGTCTTCTCTGATCCATCCTATATCATCTATTACTATATAACTAGTCATCAGCAGGGTAGTCAGGACCGCTAACGCCATCCCCATCCTCATAGATGATATCAAAACCCGAAAGATCGTAAATCACATTATCATCACCTGCACCTGAAATGTAATAGAATGAGCAGCGAAACCTAGTACGATAATATCCAATCCAGTTCAAGCAAGATTATGCACAAACAACATGTATAAATAAATGCAACTAAACTAAATGCATACAACAGTTTATTATCTATTTTAGTCCAGCAAAACAACACAGTTCAGAATCTAGTATACATAAATCGTGAACCCAGAGTAACTCAGACTCTGCTATAAAAACATCAAACTGATTTGAAAATAGGTAATCATATATACATATATGGATGAGTGGATACTCCCCAAACATCCCAACTCCTGAACACCTAAATTCTACGATAATCATTTCTTAGCACGAGTTCACTCGGGACAACCTCACACTAAGATCATCAGGGTGCCTCACCAGTATCACTGTCTGCCAGTTCTCTACTGGTCAAAGCCAACCACAACCAGACAGACAATTATTAAGCCGAATGTTTATTAAGTTCATTATGCAAATTCTGTTCCTACATCCATTCTCAAAAATTCTAATCTACAAGCATATACATCAAGCAATGGATTGGTCGTTCCTTTCTAAATTTCAGGAATCCGAATCAAATCCTCAGAATTTGATATCAACAACACAAAGTCAACCCAACTCCAGAAATTCCTATATCCAAATCAACCACAGTTTCACAACTCCAATGTCCTGTTACAATATATATATATATATATATGTCAACAGACATGATCGCAATATCTTAACATAAAACAACCTATCTAAACTAATCTGATACAGAACTTCCCAAACTCGAATTATACTGATTAATAACCCCAAGCACCTCCAATATTATCAAAGAACGGATATTTCAAATCCTTAAATCAGAATTTCCACCAAAACCCTATAAAACTCTTCATATGATCAATATCGAAATATCAAAACTATCTAATCTTGTATAAAGAGGATTCAAAACTTATACTTACTGATATGGAATGTATAATACTTGTTTCTTCTCTTCCTATTCTGATCAAAACACGGGCTAGGGTTTATTCTTCAAATTCCTTCATGAAACATTCATCCAAACCCTAAGATACTTATACAAATTTGTATATAATCCAAACAAAATGGTTAAGATCACTTACTTTTAATCAGTAATATCCTCCGAATGATTCTCCAGGCCTTAGATCTCCAAAAACGCTCCAGAACTCTCTTTTACGAAGGGGAAATAATATGAAGAAAAAATCTGTCGAAATGATTTTTCGCGTCTCGTATTTATAGAAATTTGGTCATACGCCGGCGGCGTACCTTGCCGGCTTACACTATACGCTGGCCAGATCCACACGAAGGCCGATAGCATTCATCGGGGCCTTGATTCCCAGAATTCAAACCGTTCCTTCGTATGCCGGCAAATCTTGGACATACGCCGGCGACTTTCATGCCGGTGTAGAAAAGAAACCCTATGAACGCCGGCAGCTTTCCTCCCAGCGTTAAGAAAAACGCTACTGTTCCCATCCTACGCCGTCTATACGCCGGCGGCGTATAATCTCCAGGAGGCGGCGTACAATGTATTACAGAGTACGCTGGCAAAATTTAAATCTAAGCCGGTGGCGTTCTTTATTAGAGATGCCAGCCTTAATTACAGGAATTAAGAAAATTAATCCAATTGTTGTCAATCTTATTCTAACACGAAATTGATCAAACTTAACCTATTTTTATCATCAACATATAGGCATTTTAGAATCTAGTAGCTTGTGAACATTTACCACTTAAAATAATTTAGTATATTACAGTATATATAAATGGGTTTTGTGTATAAAGGAGAAGAGAGCTTAGGAGTGTTTTGGGAGTGTTTTGAGAGGGGAATTTGAGAGAGTTATAGGTAGTGAATTTGTGGGTAGTGGATGTGTGAATGAAGTAAACGGGAGAGAGGAGGGGTATTTATAGGAAAATAAGGAGAGGATTTTGAGTGATTTAATTAATTAAAAATTGAGATAAAATAGAAAAAGAGAGGGGGGGTAGGGGCGCCAGCCAAAGGAAAACAGAGAGAGAGAGAGAGAGGCTTTATTTTTGTAGTTTTGTGTATTAAAAGTAATATTGTGTAAGATATATGTGATAAAAATGTATTGAAAATGAAAAAAGTAGTGATATAAGTATGGTAGTGTGTAAGAGTGAATAGTGAAAAAGTGGAGATAGTATGAATAATATAGAATAGTGTGGAGTTGTACAATGAATAGTGTACAAGACATAAATATACCGGTAGTAAGAAAAATACGTGTAAAAATACAATATATGATATTTTTAGTTGCCGAAAAATTATAAAACTGGTATTTTTGAAAACATTACATTTTTACGAGTCTAATGGTGTCAACGAAATATTTTTAATATTCTCGAACCCTGGGACATGTCTTTCAAAACCAGTATCTGTTTGAGTTTGAGACGGATCGAATTTTAACCAATATGATATTTTTAAACATCCTTATATAATTACAAACTATTCTACACACTTAGCTTATATCTACTCTACACAAGCTAGGAGCGCAGGATTTTCGAACTTAAATTGCTAGGTTTTACAAGGGTTTTGTTGATCGTAGGGTTTTCGGTTGACTTCTGGTTTCGGTTTAGAGATAACATAAAACTTGGGGGTTTATGTTGAACTTTATGTTCACAAATGAATTTGATGAGAATAATTATTACACAATTAATTATTTAAATATCCTTAATTATTCAAATACTTAAAATATTTTTATATATATATGCTTTGTATTTGTTAAGCTGTCATTTAAGTTTTAACAGAGCAAAAAATTGAAGAAAAATCAAGACAAAGCTATCGAGCCTAGTAGAAGAAGGTTGAGGCACTATTCATCAGATAAAGAAAAAAGACAAAGTTTTGGGCAAAACTATGAAGTTAAGGGATGAAGTTTTGGGCAAAATTATGAAGTCAAGGGCTGAAGTTTAGACCTCGACTTCATAAATTTGTCTCGACTTTAGAAAGTTTGCCCTTGGGTAAAATTTATAAAGTCGAGGGCTGAAGTTTAGGCCTCGACCTCAGACCTTGACTTCATAAATTTGCTATCGACTTCATAAATTTGGCCTTGGGAAAAATTTATAAAGTCAAGGGCTGAAGCTTAGGCCTCGACCTCAGTCTTTAACTTCAGAAACTTTGCCCTCAACTTTAGAAAGAAAAGAGCTGTTAGAATGCATTTAATGGGTGTGTCAGACACATTTAACACTCTTTCTCGACTTTTGTCTTTTACATGTTTTTAAAAGGTTAAGTTCAATAAACACAAGTATGGGTTGTCAGAAACTTTTTGATAACGGGCAAATTTTTATCAAGAGCTATAAATAGAATTTTCCTCCTCTCTTTGAAAAATAAGAAATTTTGGAATTTTTGAACAAATAGTAAAAACGAAAACAACGTTCTGTAAATTTTTTTTTTACTTGTGTTTTTGTTCTCGTTCTCGTAAATTTAAAATTTTTTTAAGAGAATAATTAGTGCTTTGTTTCTAATTTGCTGATACACTCTAAACGAGAGTTTTTTTAGTACTATTTAAGATTTATAAAAGTTGATTATCTACTCGTTTAAGAAACTCAGTTTGTAAAAGGAATTTGTAAAATTCCTAAAGTATTCTCTATTGTAAATCTGCTCAAGTAGGGGCATTTCTTTGTAAACAAAATTTGTATATTTCCTTAAGAGCCTTTCAATTTATAAATCTACTCATATAAGAGCTGTTTGTAAAAATTCCTCGTAGAGGAAAAGAGAAGTCCTTTGTTGAAGGCAAAGAGAAGTCCTCAGTGGGAGGCATTTGAAGTCTGGTCTAGAGTTACGAGCATCGTCCTAATTGCGATTAGGAGGAATGTCCTCAGTGGAAGGCATTTGAAGTCTGGTCGTGTGTCACCAGCACAACACTTGATTTATCAAGTAGAAGTCCTTTGCGAAAGGCAATTGTAAAAATCTTATTGTGATAGGCATTGTTGTTATTCCTCTTCTAAGACGTGTATTGATTTTGGAATAATCAATATAGTGGTAAAAGTCCTTTTTAAGGCATTTGCACCGTGGAGAGTAGGCAGTGGGTCGAACTCCACATTAAATCCTTGTGTTGCTTCTCTTTCTCTCTCTTTGAGCTTCCTTATCTCTGTTTATTTATTAATCAATTTTGATTAGTTTATTTCGCTGCATTTGTTTGTTTTAATTAACTATTGTCTTATCTTACTTAATTAATTTATTTTGATAAAACAGAAAAATTTGGAATACTTAATTCACCCTCCCTCTTAAGTATTCTTTGTGTATTATTTCTAAAAATTGGTATTAGAGCCTGGTTTCTTGAAGTTGATTGCTTAAACGCAAAAGAGAAAAGATCATGGCTTCTAATACACTAGGATTCTTGGAGGGTCAGGCTATAAATAGGCCATCGGTTCTTAGTGGGGGTAATTACCCCTTATTGGAAGTGTAGAATGAATATATTTTTAAAAGCTCAACATAGATTAATATGGAGAGTATTTGAAAAAGGACCTTTTACAATTGAAAATAAAAAATGAAGATCAATATTCAGAAGATGATTGGAAAAAACTGGATTATAATAGAGCTGCCATGAATATTCTTTATTGTGGATTGAATGAAAGTGATTTCAATAGAGTTTGTACTTGTAAATTTGCTAAAGAAATCTGGGATGAACTTGAAGTAACTTATGAAGGAACTTCAAGGATCAAAGACACTAAAATAAGCTTGTTAGTTGGTCAATTGGGAAGTTTGAAGATGCTGCCTGGTGAAACAATTGATCAAATGAATGATAATTTCATTAATATCATTAATCCTTTAAGTGTTTTGGGCAAGAGCTTTACTAATGTTGAAATAAATTCAAATTTTCTCAGATCATTGCCAAGAGAATGGGAAGCAAAACGGGCAGCAATAGAGGAAGCCATGGTACCCTAAACGTGGCAGTCCGCCACATACGGTATTAAAACTTAAGAATGACTTCCCAAAGTCACGCGAAAGTTTTCAACACCATATGTAAGGCGTCTATCACAACAATAGGAGACACCGGTGGGATGTATAATTTGAGGTAGTAAATATAGCAATACAAGAATCTAAATAAACATCAAATTTATCATTAATAGAATATAATCCTTACATCATCTTAGGAGTTTTTCCTTATAATTCTCCAAACAATCATAATAATAACTTACTCTTTCCCACAACCAAATAGTGCTAATACCAAAAGATATTAAAGAATAATTAACCTATGATCTTCAAAAGATTTCCATAAGCTTTACTAGGACATCATCTCATTTGAGTATATGAAGTCATCGGGCATAAAAGATATTGTCCTGATACAATAAAAGTCTATCGGAGTATAAACATAACTAGCTTAGTGAGAATATTCCTAAATCAACGTACTTGTATAAATAATTTCAAACAAGTTATTTAACAAGTATATGAATGCATCAAACACGTGATCAAGCAATACATATGATCTACCGGAAATCATATGTTTGAATGGATTTACCCCTCCATTCAGGGTTAGGTGTTCCAGGCTCTTTAAAACCCAACTTAAAATCCAACTCATGTAGTTTATTTCAGGCTCCTACTAGCCATCACAAAATATTTCTTTCAGGCACCTATCGCCCATCTTACAGATTTCTGGCTATTGCACACCCGGCTACTAAGCTCTTGTCCCATCGATATTAGCAGCTTATGCAATGAAATTAACTACGTGATATGCATGAATCAATTAATATAATTCATAGTATATGTTTAAAGTAATTTAAAGGTGATCACAGAATTTTGCACACACTCCAACAGAATAATAACAAAACATAAGTTAATTAACAACGATTCATGCCTCGGTATGCTTAACATTCTTTCAACCAATATTATAATACATAATTCATTTCATCTTTTCCTACTTCTAGTGCTTCTAGCTACAAGCACAACCAAGTACGAAAAAGGTAGGAAATAAACTCACTTGGCCATGAGGATCTATCTTTCTTACGGATGAGTCGATCGGTAATTCCACTAATCAAAATAATCCTCCGGGTATGAATACTCCTCCTCGGGTTCACCTAATCAAGAAGAATACCCATAATGAGTATTTCTTGTTGATTCTATGGTACTTATCAAAAACTATATCATAAGATCGTTAAAATTCGCGTAGAAGGTAATTCCAACTTAAAATGGCCATAACTTGGTCATTTTAACTCGGAATTGCGCTTATAATATATCGTTTTCTACCTACTCGAAAAGATCTATCCATTTCTAAGGTTATTTTTATCATAAAAAGCTATTTGGGTTGGAAAATATTGCGTACAGAATAATTACGAATTTATAGTTTACAAAATATGATTTTCTCAAACTTTACTTCACTCAAAAATTCTTAAGAAAAATATATGGATATATATATAGTTGAAAAATCTTTTGAACATATATTTATACTCATATGTATGCATGATCTTTGTAGCGTTGTCTCAAGATTGATATTTCATAAACAATTTGTTCTTTAGGGATTTAAAAGACAAGACTTTTGAAAAATTCTCCTTTTTGAATTGTGAAAAAAAAATATATTTATATATATATATATTTGAGTTGTTATGAGTAAATGTTTTATTATTATTTCTTTTTCTTACTTTTCAAAAGTAAATTCATTTTAAAAAATTTTGGTTTTTTTTTTAAGTTATCTACCAACTCTATTTCTAGTGATTGAAAATAAGCTTTTCAAAATATTCCTTAAGCTTCAAATATTTGAAGTTGTATTAAATATATGTTTTCCTTATATTTTTATAGATTTACGTTTAAAACTTTATTTTCTTAACAAGTTTTATTTTTTCTAAGTTGGTCTTTAAAATAGGGAGTTAATTTTATCTTGGTTTGAAAAACTTGTTTTATACTTAATATAGAATAACCCCTTTTGACAAGTTTATAAGAAAAGCTTTCTTAAAGAATTGTTGACTTTAGAACTTAGTAAAACTTCATTTTAGTTTTTGAAAAGAGAATAATAAAACAAAATTTAAGTTTTGAAAGAACTTTCTTAGCATGCGATTCTCTAAGTCTATAATGAATATAATTAAGTCGTATAAAATATATGGTTGAGTTAAAATCCTTTATGGTTAAAAATTCTTCCTTTATGGTGTATTTAGTTTTTGATTTAGAAAAGAAATAAGTTCCTTTTATTCTTTTGAAGAAATCTACTTTACTACTTCTTCTAGAAATTATGATTAGCTTATCCTTTGGAAAAAAAAACTTAGATCTTTTGAGGAAATTCCTTTTGTTAAGAAATCTAGTTTACTTTTGAAAGAACCGATTTGTATTTGGTTTTATTTTTAATTAAGACAACAATATTCTTAATCATGCATGAGTATGATTATGTAGCAATGTAAAAGTAAAGATAAAACATAGTAAGATAGAAAGAAATACTTGTAAGTAAATAAACATAAATAAATAACCAAGCATTGGGAACCTTAGCGTCATCAAGGTATCCCGATCATGTATTGGGAGCCTTAGCTTTATCAAGGCAACCCGGGACTAAGAATAGACTAGTCCCAAAAGAAAAGAAATTTGTTTTGACTTGATATGGACAAGTCTAAGACTAGAAAGACTAGTCTTAATAAATTGCATAAAATAAGTAAATAAATAAATTGTAAGACTTGAAAATAAATAAATAACAAATGAGCTTATATGCTCTAAATAAATATATATACATATAATACTATATATAAGTTAGATTAGAAGTGAATAATAACAATAATAATAACAACATAATATTAACATAAGGAAAGGAATAGAAATATGAACAAAAACAAAACATGAATAAATTATTGCTTCTTTAACTCAATGAGTCTAAGAAATATACACTAAACTCAAGTTAAGTTATGTGAACATGATGATTATATATGAAAGAAACTTTTACCTAAAGTTTTATGAAAGTTTGAAAAGAGATGAATGGGTTTTGTGTTTGATTTTTTTTCTTCTTGAAGAGTTGAAATGGGAAGAGAGTGTTTTGTGAGAGATTTGTTGGAGAGAGGTTTTGAGAGAGTATTTTGGTAGAGTTTTGTTATGTAAAATGAGTGTGTGAAAGAATGAAGGAAGAAGGGGTATTTATAGAATTTTTGAGTGAATTTTTGATGTAATAAAATAATTGAAAAAGAAAAATAATTGAGAGTAAGAGAGAGGGGGGGCGCATAAAGGGAAGAGAGAGGGAGGATTTTTTTTTATTTGTTTTGATTTTTGATAAATGAAAATGTAATGTGTAAAGTAGATGTGAAATAAAGTTGTATTGGTAATGTAAAAAGTAAGAAAATAGGTATTTAGGTAGTAAGAAATAGGTGTAAGAAAAAGTAGAGATAGTGAAATAGTAATGAATAGTAGGAATAATACTATGAATAGTAGACTAGACATGTAAAATACCGGTAGTAATAAAAATAAGCGTAAATGAGCTATATCTGTTATTTTTAGTTACCGAAAAATTCTAAAACTGATATTTTTGAAATCCTTGTTTAATTACGAGTCTTTTGGTGTTAACGAAATATTTTTAATATTTTGAGCTCCAGGACACGCTTTTCGCGAACTGATCTCGTTCGAGTCCGAAGGACACTTGAAATTCGCGAATCTGCTATTTTTATATTATCCTATATTATTATGAACTATTTTAAGCCACTAACTTAATTTCGTTTTCTAGGGTTTGAGAACGCGGGATTGCCAGAGTTGAAATTGTTTAATTGTCTTAGTCTTTGTTGACTTTTGAACTCTGGTTTGACTAGGGTTAAGGTTTAGTCCATTTTTGCCATTTTAACTCAGGGATCGGATAGGCGGATCTTTTCATGTTCGGATTTTCGAATCGAACGATTATTGAACTTTCTATTTTTGTTTTTGAAAATTCTCTTATGAAATTCCATGATCGAAATTGTTCAAGGTTCGGTTTCAACTTGGGTGAGATTTTAGTGTTTCGATTCGGTATTCCAAAACCATAATCGAAAAATTCGGGGGCTTACAATGGATCAAGGAAGTGTTACCTTTGGTGATGATAGAAAATCGACCGTTTGGGTAAAGATAGCATTATCCTTAATAAAGATCTTGTTATTAATAATGTGTCGTTGGTAGATAATCTAAAACATAATCTGCTTAGTATAAGTCAACTTTGTGATAATGGTTTTAAAGCAACATTTTATGCCAAAAGATGTACTATAGAAAGAACTGATAATAACCAAGTATGCTTTGAAGGATATAGACATAAAAATATTTACAAAATTAATTTAGATGATTTTAAATCATCAAGTCAAACATGTCTATATTCTCAAAATGACAATAGTTGGTTATGGCATAGAAAATTGGGACATGCTAACATGAAATTAATTTCAAAACTTGAAAAGAAAAATCTTATCAAAGGTTTACGAAGTTTAAATTTTTAAAATGACAAGATTTGTCAAGCATGTCAATAAGGAAAGCAAACTAAGACTTCTTTTAAGGCTAAGGATACAGTTGCCACTTCTAGGCCATTGCAACTGTTACATATGGATCTTTTTGGTCCTACTCAAACTTTGAGTTTAGGAGGAAAAAGATACACTTTCGTTATTGTTGATGACTTCTCTAGATTTTCATGGACTTTCTTTCTTGCCTCTAAAGACGAAACCAATGACGTCTTTTTTAGATTTTGCAAGAAAGTCCAAAATGAAAAATGTCTTAATATAGCTTCAATAAGAAGTGATCATGGGGGAGAGTTTGAAAATCTTGAAATGAATAATTTTTGTGAAAAATATGGTATTGAACACACTTTTCAACACCTAGAACCCCATAATAGAATGATGTAGCCGAAAGAAAGAATAGAACTTTAATAGAAATGGCTAGAACCATGTTGTGTGAAAATAATTTGCCAAAATATTTTTAGGTTGAAGCTGTTAATATCGTTTGCTATATTTCAAACAGAAATTTTATTAGACCAATCATAAAGAAAACCCCCTATGAGATATGAAAAGAAAAAAGACCAAACATTTCTTATTTTCATCCCTTTGGTACAAAGTGTTATATCTTAATAAATGGAAAAAATATCTAGGAAAATTTGATGCTAAATTTGATATAGGAATCTTTTTAGGATATTCTTTATCTAGCAAAGCATATAGGGTATATAATAAAAGAACTTCTATTGTAGAAGAATCTATACATGTTGCTTTTGATGATTGTTTGACTCCTATAAATGTTAATAATGATGTTGATGATGTTTGTGATAGAATAAATGATCTTTCATGCTCTAATGTTGAAAATTTTGGTACTGTTTCTGCTATTGAAAAATCTGCTGCTGTTGATGATGTGCATGAGCATGTTAGTAATCTACCTAGGGAATATAAATATGCTAGTTCACATCCAAAAGACTTAATAATAGGTGAAACTTCAAATAGGTTACAAACTAGATCATCTCTTAGAAACACAATCAATCTAGTTTTTCTATCAAAACATGAACCTAAAACCTTGGAAAAAGCTTTAGAAGATGAGTTTTGGATTCAAGCCATGCAAGAAGAACTAAACCAATTCACTAGAAGTGAGGTTTGGAATTTTGTTGCAAGGTCTGAAAATAAAACCGTCATAGGAACAAAATGGGTTTTTAGAAATAAAATGGATGAATTTGGAATAGTAACTAGGAATAAAGTTAGGTTAGTTGCTAAAGGCTATACACAAGAAGAGGGGATAGATTTTGATGAGCCTTTTGCCTCGGTTGCAAGACTAGAATATATAAGAATGCTTTTGACATATGCTGCTCACAAAGATTTTATCCTTTATCAAATGGATGTGAAAAGTGTTTTTCTAAATGGTTTCATAAAAGAAGAAGTCTATGTCGAGCAACCACCGGGTTTTGAAAATAATGAATTTCCCAATCATGTTTTTAAATTGAACAAAGCTCTTTATGGTCTCAAGCAAGCTCTTGAAGCTTAGTATGAAAGACTTAGTAGCTTTTTGATAAATAATGGATTTTCAAGAGAAAAAATTGATACAACTCTTTTTATCAAAAATCACATTTCTGATACATTAATTGTATAGATTTATGTAGATGACATTGTGTTTGGTGCTACTAATTCTTCACTTATAAAAGTTTTTGTTGAGTCCATGGAAAAAGAATTTGAAATGAGTATGATGGGAGAACTCACTTATTTTCTTGGCTACAAATTAAGCAATCAAAATCTAGAACCTTTATTGATCAATCTAAATACACTAAAGATTAGTTACAAAGGTTTAAAATGGATAGTTGCAAGTCTAAACCTACACCTATGAGCACTAATGTAAAATTATACAAAGATGAAAAAGGTAAAAATATTTGTAAAAAGATGTATAGATGTATGATAGGTAGTTTGTTATATTTAACAATTTTTAGACCTGATATCATATTTTCTGTATGTGTATGTGCACGATGTCAATCTTGTCAAAAAGAATCTCACTTGGGTGTAGTCAAACCCATCTTCAAGTACCTTGTGGGCACTATTGAAATTGACTTGTGGTATCCCAAACATACTTCTTTTGAACTTGTTGGGTACTCTGATGCTGACTTTGCTGGTAGCAAAGTAGATCGGAAAAGCACAAGTGGCACATGTCATTTTCTTGGTAATTCTTTAATATCATGGCACTTAAAGAAGTAAAATTCTATTACATTATCAACTGCTGAAGCTGAATATATAGTTGCTGGCAGTTCTTGTGCACAAATTTTATGGATGAAACAAACTTTATTAGATTTTGGTTTAAAATTTGAAAGTGTACCAATTCGGTATGATAATACAAGTGCTATAAATTTGACTAAAAATCCCATTCAACACTCAAGAACCAAGCATATTGAGATTAGATATCATTTCATTCGTGATCATGTTCTAAACAAGGACATTTATTTGGAATTTATTGATACAAACCATCAACTTGCTGATATTTTTACTAAACCCTTGAGTGAAGAACGGTTTTGCACTTTAAGAGGAGAATTAGGCATGTTAAAGATTGATGAGTGCTAAAATATTTTTGAACTAGGAACTCTATTGAAAATTTGATCTTAAGTCTCTTAGCTGATAAATATTGTAAACTTTAGACTAGAGTCTACACTTGCATGCATGTTTGTGTTTGTGCTTGTATGCCAATGTTTATCTTCTATAATTTTCTATTGTTATGAATTTATTTATATTCTTCTATGCTTTGTTTTAATTTTTCTTTTAAAAAAATAAATAAAACAAAGGTTGTTTGAACCAGGGGAAGACACCTTTTTTAAGGAAAATATCATTTTCTCTGTCTCGGTTTTTCTTAAAAAAAGAAGAAGCAAAGTTTGTTTTAAAAAGAGGGAGAATTTTTTTTTTTTGGAAAAGTGCTTTTGATAGGGGAAGAAAATTGATTTTGTTAATATTTTTTTAACAAAGTCTGTGTTGTTCTTTTCTTTATTTTTTAATTAATAATTATTTTAGAATTGATTGTGCATATTTATTCTCATAAAAAAGGGGGAGATTGTTGAACTTTATGTTCACAAATGATTTTGATGAGAATAATTATTACACAATTAATTATTTAAATATCCTTAATTGTTCATATTCTTAAAATATTTATATATATATATGCTTTGTATTTGTTTTGTTGTTATTTAAGTTTTAACAGAGCAAAAAGTTGAAGAAAAGTCAAGACAAAGCTATCAAGCCTAGTAAAAGAAAGGTGGAGGCACTATTCATTAGATAAAGACAAAATACAAAGTTTTGGGCAAAACTATGAAGTCAAGGGTTGAAGTTTTGGCAAAATCGTGAATTCAAGGGCTAGAGTATTGGGTAAAATCGTGGAGTCAAGGGCTGGAGTTTTGGGCAAAATCGTGGAGTCAAGGGCTGAAGTTTAGGCCTTGATCTCAAACATCGATTTCATAAATTTGCCCTTGACTTTAGAAAATTTGCCCTTGGGTAAAATTTATAGAGTCGAGGGCTGAAGTTTAGGCCTCGACCTCAGACCTCGACTTCATAAATTTGCCTTCGACTTCATAAATTTGGCCTTCGACAAAATTTATAAAGTCAAGGGTTGAAGCTTAGGCCTTAACCTCAAACCTTGACTTCAGAAACTTTGCCCTCGACTTTAGAAAGAAATGAGCTATTGGAATGCATTTAATGCGTGTGTCAGACACATTTAATGCTCTTTCTCTGCTTTTGTCTTTTACATGTTTCTAAAAGGTTATGTTCAATAAATACAAGTATAGGTTGTCAGAAACTTTTTTATAACAGGCAAATTTTTATTAAGAGCTATAAATAGAATTTTCCTCATCTCTTTGAAAAATAAGAAATTTTAGAATTTTTGAACGCACAGTAAAAACGAAAACAACGTTCTGTAAAATTTTTTTTTACTTGTGTTTTTGTTTTTGTTCTCGTTAATTTAAATTTTTTTTAAGAGAACAATAAGTGCTCTGTTTCTAAATTTGCTGATACACTCTAAATGAAAGTTTTTTAGCACTGTTTAAAAATTACAAAAGTTGATTATCTGCTCATTTAAGGAGCTCAGTTTGTAAAAGGAATTTGTAAAATTCCCAAAGTATTCTTTGTTGTAAATTTGCTCAAGTAGGAGCATTTCTTTGTAAACAAAATTTGTTTGTTTCCTTAAGAGCCTTTCAATTTGTAAATCTACTTATATAGGAGCTGTTTGTAAAAAGTCCTCAAATGAGACATTTGTAGAAGAAGTCCTTGTAGAGGCAAAGAGAAGTCCTTTGTTGAAGGCAAAGAGAAGTCCTCAGTGGGAGGTATTTGAAGTCTGGTCTGGAGTTACCAGCATCGTCCTAATTGCGATTAGGCGGGAAGTCCTTAGTAGGAGGCATTTGAAGTCTGGTCGTGTATCACCAGCACAACACTTGATTTATCAAGTGGAAGTCCTTTGTGAAAGGCAATTGTAAAAGTCCTATTGTGATAGGCATTATTGTAATTCCTCGTTTAAGAGTTGTATTGATTTTGGAATAATCAATATAGTGGTAAAAGTCCTCTTAGGCATTTGCACCGTGGAGAATAGGCAGTGGGCCGAACTCCATGTTAAATCCTTGTGTTGCTTCTCTTTCTCTCTCTCTGAGCTTCCTTATCTCTGCCTATTTATTAATCTGTTTTAATTAGTTTATTCCGCTGCATTTGTTTGTTTTAATTAACTCTTGTCTTATCTTACTTAATTAATTTGTTTTGATAAAATAGAAAAATTTGTAATACTTAATTCACACCCCATCCTCCCCCCCCTCTCCTTTTATGTGTTCCTTGTGTATTATTTCTAATAGTTTATAGGTAAGATAGGTGAAGCTAATCGAGTATTTGGTTTGATGGGAGAGAGGATTGTTATAAGATGGAATGTGATGATAGCAGTGTATACAATCGAAGAAGATGGCGAGAAGGCACTACCTTTATTTAGAGAAATGAAAAAATAGGGGGAAGTTCTATATGAATACACATATATGAGTATTCTGGAGTGTTGCAGCGGTCTAGGGACAATCAGATGAGGGACATAAATCCATGCTTCATTAATAACAAGTAGGTTTCCGGTTTCTACTTGAACTATTGTTACTGGTTATCTGGTTGATCTATATGTAAAGTGCAACTGTCTATGTGATGCTAGAAAAGGTATTTGATTGCATTGAAGAGAAGAGTGTCATAGTATGAAGTTCTCTCATCTTAGGCTATGCTCAAAAAGAAAATTTTAGTAGCTTCGATCGATTTGTTTCAGCAACTTAAGGAAAGCAATGCCCTAATAGATGGATTTGTTTTGTCTAGCTCGATAGGTGTGTTTGCTAATTTTCCTTTTGCAGAACAAGGGAAACGTATGCATGCTTTTACTGTCAAGATACCATTCAGTCAAGACATATTTGTAACTAATTCGATTGTAGATATGTATCTTAAATGTGGATTGATAGCTGAGGTTGAAAGATTTTTTGCCTATATGCTTGCAAAGAATGTAGTGTCTTGGACAATCATGATAATATGCTATGGGAAGCATGGTGTTGGAAGAAGGGCTATTGAGTTTTTCAATAAGATGCAGCTGGCAAACATCGAGTCTGATAGTGTAACTTACTTGGTTGTGTTATGAGCCTGTAGTCACTCTAGTCTCATTAAAGAAAGTAAAATATTCTTCTCTAAATTGTATGCTGACAAAGATATTAAACAACAAACAGAGCACTATGCCTGCATGGTTGATGTCCTTAGTCGAGCAGGATAGCTGAAAGAAGCTAAAAATCTGATTGAGGGAATGCCTTTTGAACCACATGCAAGATTATGGCAGACCTTGCTTAGTGCTTGTAAGGTACATGGAGACATTAGAATGGGTTGAGAAATAGGAGACATTCTTTTGAAAATGGATGGCCACAATCTAGTCAATTATGTCATGATGTCAAACTTATACCTTGAGGCTAGTTATTGCAGAGAGAGTGAACAGTTAAGGGAGATAAAATTTACATTGTTCTAAAGGAAATGGAAAAGCGAATGAAAGAAGAGATGGGTTTTATATGTCGAGTAAGCTTTGCATTGCATGATGTGGTATGAGTGTCACTGCTGTGCTGTTAAGGTTGATTTCAGCAGTAATGATGACTGCTGCTATTGGAGGGTATCACATCTAGTGTTGTGGTTCATGAAGTTGCTGATGATGTCCTCCTTCAGGTTGTTTGTTGTCGCTGCAAATCAGGTTGGGGCACACTTGGTTGCTTCTCATTTTGTTGAGGACATACGAACCTACCTACCTTAGTCTTTAGGTGCTTAGTTGGTCACTTAGCATAAAGATCTACGCATCCAGTTGAGTCCAAAGAAGATTATAGTCTGCTCTTGTTGATGAACTCATTTGAATTATTAACTGACATTGGATGACCCTTTAGACACCTTCATGCCAAAATGACATACTCATCCTCTTAACCATGTTGTTTGCTCTTAGTGTTGTAGATCCTAATATGTAAGCCATAACCTTATTGTCTTATCATGATTATAGGTTGGTGGAAATTAGTGGCTGGTGTGAAGTTAATATAAGGCGTTCTTGGGATCCTTAGGAAGGTTTATTTCATTTTTGGATTCTAACATCAATTTCGTGTCACATAGCATGCTGCCTATTTGTGTTTCTTCCAAAATTGACTTTTGTTTCTATTTAAATCAATTTAACATAAGCCACATATTCATGTTCTTGAAAGAAATTTGCAATTTTTTTTTTTACAAAGATTAATTATAGCAAATCCTTCAATAATTTAGTAGACCAAATCATGACCTCATAAGAGCAGTTACTTCATGACCAAGATCGACCTTGATACACTTAGAATCTCTCAAAACCCAAAACATCTCTTAGCTTTTCATAGGATTTTGAATCACATCAAAAGGAGCTCTGATGAGTGAAATATCCACATTTTACTAATATCTGTCAAATTTGTAAAAAATAGGCACTCTTGCTATCATGTAGCAAGTTCACAACAAAATATATATTAATCCTTACTAAATCCATGAAAACTTAAAACATAAAAGTTCTAGATATTCTTCTTCGCTTTCCATAGAATTTTGAATCACCTCAATAGGAGCTTGTATGAGAGAAACATCCACATTTTACCAATATCTATCAAATCTGTGAAAATCAGGTACCCCTAATGTCATGTATCAACTTCACAACGAAATCTGTATTGATACGTTTCGAATTTACCAAAACTCAAAACATGAAAGTTTTAGATATACTTATTATCTTTCCATAGAATCTTCAATCATCTCAGTAGGAGCTCATATGAGAGAAATATCCACATTTTACCAATATTTATCAAATCTGTGAAAATCAGGTATCCTTGCTGTCATGCATCAACTTTACAAGGAAATCTGTATGGATATACTTTGGATTAACCAAAACTCAAAACATGAAAGTTTTAGATCTACTTTTTATCTTTCCATAGAATTTTGAATCATCTCAATAGGAGCTCATATGAGAGAAATATCCACATTTTACCAATATCTATCAAATCTAGGAAAATTAGGTACCCTTACTATTATGCATCAACTTCACAACAAAATATGTATTGATACATTTCGAATTCACCAAAAATCAAAACATGGAAGTTTTAAATATACTTCTTATCTTTCTATATAATTTTGAATCATCTCAATACAATCTCATCTGAGAGAGATGTGCATAATTTACAAAATGTGCGCAGGCTATCAACAAGCTGGTCAGTAGGTATGCTATAAGAGAGGTGCTCATCCCATTTGGAGTAGCTACTGCTTGGTAATATATGTTACCTAGCCTCCTTTTTTTCATTTTGTAAATTGACTTCATGAATTATATCTCTTTATATTGGTTCTAACATTGTCACTTTTATAGGTCCACAATGATTCGGTTTGCTACATGGATTTAGTGTGGAGCTTATGCATGTCTGGTTAACGCGTAGTAGCTGTTGTTGGGTCTCCCAGTTCAAGCGCTCCCTGGCTACTGAGCATGGGCTTAGTATGGGGTTAGATAGCCCCGCTGTAATGTGTTTGGCATGGATAAATTTGCCATTCTCGGGTTTGCTGCTATATTGAACTTAAAACTATAGCTGCTATGCTTGATTGTCCATTCACAATCTTATCCAGGTCGCCGGTTGGTGTGATTAGGACTCTATTCAAAGCTCACCAATTTCAAGTGGCATCTAATTGCATGATAATGCTTTCATTGTGGATGGGTCGCTATAAACCCTTAATTTTTAGGGTAATTTCAAACTTAAACTCTAAACCGGAAACCCTAAGTCAACAATCTCTAGAAAACCCTAGCAGTTTAGATTCGGCGACCCCGTGTCCTTGAACTGTCACGCTCCGCCTCAGCAGGCAACGGCAACGCGATGCCAGGGCAGACAACCACCACTGGCCCCCTAGTGATAATGGCCGACACCACCATTGCATCATGGTGACCCCAACCAACGCATGCCCCGCAGGGTATCACGGGCACTATAGGTATTGTTACCCTTAGACAGAGTTGAACTCAGTCTGCAGCCTCTAGGATTCGAACCCCAGGCCTAAGGCTTTTGCCTGCCCCAAAGGCAGCACCTCTTACCAATTGAGCTGCATATCAACTGGTAAGAGGTGCTGCCTTTGGGG
The DNA here is from genome assembly GCA_024138025.1 of Combretum micranthum. Classification (NCBI taxonomy): domain Eukaryota; kingdom Viridiplantae; phylum Streptophyta; class Magnoliopsida; order Myrtales; family Combretaceae; genus Combretum; species Combretum micranthum. Next base: position 1,006,425 of record JAMXBD010000163.1, read on the forward strand.
TAGGCAAAAGCCTCAGGTCATGGGTTCGATCCCTAGAGGCTGTAGACTGGGGTCAATCCATTCTGAGGGTAACAATACCTATAGTGCCCTTGGTACCCTAAGGGGCATGCGTCGGTTGGGGTCACCATGATGCAATGGTGGTGTCGGCCATTACCATTAGGGGGCCAGTGGTGGGTTTGCCTGCCCTGGCATCGCGTTGCCGTCGCCTGCGGGGCGGAGCGTGACATAAAAAGGCGCCATTTTATGTCACGCTCCGCCCCCGCAGGCGACGGTAACGCGATTCTAGGGCAGACAAACCCACCACTGGCCCCCTAGTGGTAATGGCCGACACCACCATTGCATCATGGTGACCTCAACCAACGCATGCCCCTCAGGGTACCACGGGCACTATAGGTATTGTTACCCTTAGGCAGAGTTGAACCCAATCTGCAGCCTCTAGGATTCGAACCCCAGACCTAAGGCTTTTGCCAACCCTAGCATCGCGTTGCCGTCGCCTGCGGGGGCGGAGCGTGACATGAACCAAGGAGTTGAAATATGAGTAGAGAGTGTAGATTGGTTCGTAATAATATTTTGATGCTTAAAAATATTAGGTTAGTGAATTTTTGACTTATTTTGGACCCAATCGGATACAAACTTAGAAAAGCGTATCCTAGAGCTCGAGATATTAAAAATATGTTATTAGTACCGTTAGACTTGTAATTTCATAAGATTTCCAAATATATCTGTAACACATAGAAAAATAGGATAAAATGAAGATAAATGGGTCACGATATATATATATATATATATATATAAGCTTACAAGAAAGCCACAAAACAAGTTAAGTTTGGTTAATTTTGATTTGGGAAAGAATTATGACATGTTGCAATTTCTATAATTTTCTGCAGATCCAACGCTGGCTTTTGGAAGGAGTATGCCGCTGGCGTAGAGACTAGCGTAGGATATCCATAGTGGCAAATTTTCTTACACTAGAGTGAACGCCGGAGTGTGTGCGTGTGTGATTTTTCCAATGTTAAAGTAGGATCAGGAGCGTTATTGTTTAATTCCGGGGTTGAACGCTGCCGGCATTGAGTTAGGTTTTATCGGCATTTGATGTTTGGAACGATGCGAAGGATTTTGTTAAATGACGAACACTGCCTCCTTAGAATTCTATGCCACCGGCATAGGAATTAAATTTGCCTGCGTTTGTGCAAATTCTATAAATAGACGCATTCATCCGAGGGTTTTTTTTACATAAGTTATTTCATCTTTGTTCCTTCGTGAGTGAGAGAAGTTTGGGATATTCTATGCGTTTTAGTGTGCAATCTTCATTCTAAGGTGGGTTTGATCAAAGGTGAGTGATCCTAATCCATCTACAACACATTTTTTACGGATTTATACATGTTTTTTTTAGAGTTTTGTTTTGTTCTTGACGGAAAACATAGAAAGGATTAAAATCTTGGGTTTAATCTGTCTCGGTTGGATAAGGAGTGAATTTTATGGTTTAAACAAGTAAGTATAATGTTCTCATACAAGATTTATGCGAATTTCAGGCAAGTTCTAAGGACTTTGTGGTTGTTTGCATGAAGGAAACCCTAGCTTTGGTTGGAATATGAATTTGTGGGTGTGGGTCGGATTTTAGTGATCCAAATCTGTAAGTTTCATTTTTTCGTTGATGGATTTAAATAATGTGTGGTTAGATGATCTTTATATATTCTTGTTGTCATGTAATATTACGGTTTTGGTGGATTATCGATATTGTGGGCTTGTTATGGGTTGTGATCAGAGAAGACGGTGCAAATTTTAGGAAATTCATTATCACGTCAGAGTTTTAGGAGATTATGATATAGGGTTTGCTCCTTTTATCATGTTTTATACGTCTGTTTATGTATATCTATTGTTGACAGGATAATTGGAGATTTTGGTGTTTGATTGTTGGTATTGATCGAGGAGTTGTAGAGATTAGTGTTAGTATTGTTGTTGTCGATATTGAATTTAGTGAATTTGGATTAGTATTCCTATGATTTGAAAAGGTACAACTAATCACTGCTTGTTGTTTTTGCTTGTAAGTTTAGTATTGCTTGACTAGTTATAAGAGCAGAATTTCATAATAAACCTAATTCTATTTGGATTAATAATTGTTTATTTGGTTATGATTGGCTTTGACCAGTAAAGACCTGGTAGATAGTGATACTGGTGAGGCATCCTGATGATCTTAGTGTGAGGTTGTCCCCAATGGACTCGTGCCTTGATATGATTCCGATAGAATTAAGGGGAAATCGGGGATGTTTGGGGAGTACCCACTCATCCATATATGTATATAATTATTTTATTTTCAAAGAGTTGGTTGTTTTTAAAGAGGAGTCTGAGTTACTTCGAGTTCGGGACTAGAGTATACATAGTTCTGAACTGTGTTGATTTGCTGACTATAAATAGATAACAAATTGATTGCTTGCATTAGATTTAGTGCATTTGTGATATATATCTATTGCGTGTGCATTTACATTTGTTTTTAAGGATTAGAGTTATCGTACTGGGCTTCGTAGCTCACTTTTTAAAATTTTAGGTATAGGTGATGAAGACATTGTGTACGATCTTTCAGGTTATGATTTGGTCTTTGATTAGGGGGATGGCGATAGTGGATCAGATTACCCAGCTGAGAGTTAGACTTTTGATTATAGGATGATTGGGAGAAAAGAATTGCCTAGTTATGTTGAAGACTTGATTTTGCTATATTTGGCTTATTATTATGTTTTATGAACAATGTTTAGATCATTTGTTGTTGAAAGACTAAGTTGTGAATGAAAGTTTTTCTTTTGTTGACAATTTTAGTTGTTATGTTGGATTGTTGGCTTGTGGGTATGCTAACTAGGATGTTTGCTTGATTTAACAGGAATGTTATGAAGTTACTTGTGTTTCCAGATTATGCAGGTTGTTTTGAATATCCTATGAGATATCCTATATGTGTGTTTACAGATGATATTTGAAAAATTTGTGGATATTAGAGTCTTAGCGTGTTCTATTTCAAGAGAGGACACGTGGCGGGTTGTAATGCCTTATTTTAGGGCGTTACAATATCAGTTATATAATTTTTTGGGTTATAAAAGTTACAGTTATAACCTTTATACCGTATTCTTTTTACTACCGGCACTTTAATTGTCTAATCTACTTTTCAATTTCTAATCACACTATTCACAAGTACAACCGCCCATACCCTATTCTTACATCATTACAACCTATTCTTACAATATTACATCATTTTCCTTACATTTACTTTTCCAATGCATTTTATTACTTAAATTACTTCTAAATTTGAATTTATTACACAAAACAAATATCAAACATCTCTCCCTCTCTCCCTTTACCAAACCGATGTGCCTACCCCTTTTTCTTCCTCAATTTGTTTTATTTTCTTCAATTTATTTAACACACAAACCCTAATCCACTTTTTTTATAAATACCTCTTTATACCAAATTAATTTCACTTTCTCACTTTTCATCTAAACAAACTCTTGCAATTTTTTTTCTCTCCTCTCCTCCTCTCCTCAAGTTGCAGTGACCTCCCCCATACACACACACATACACAATATTTTTCTTCAAGTTTCTTGTTTCAAACACTGAATAGGTAATAGATCTACACCTTACCACTTTAAAAACATGTAATGACAAGATCATACATGTGTTATTCCACTCAAAATCCCCATGAGCTTTATGCTAGGGATGTGGAAACACTGAAACATGAGATCCTTGCCATCACAATGTTGTAGATCTTGTTATTTAAGTTATTTTGCTATTATTTTGCTTTATTATTGAGTTATGTTGTTATTATTAATGTTTTGTGCATGTATTCATCATTTAACCTGATCTACATAATGATCATCGTGCATTTGCATTTATGACTAGTATAATAAACTAGATCTAGTTGTTTTGAGTACATTAATACCTTAGGTTTTTGTTTCATGTACATAAATGACTTGTAGTAGCATGATAGTAGTGGGAAAATGTTAGAAAGCTTAATATCTATTTTAGTTTCAACAAAACTAATTTTTGGAAATTCGGATCTGAAAAGAACCCTATTTAGAAAAGCTATTTTTCAACTTCAAAATGAATATTTTACACTAAAAATGAAAGGCTTGGGGAATAGGTATCATAAATGAGTGGTTTTGATGAGGAAAGCTTAGATCTACTAAGGGATATTTCCAAAACAAGAAAAGTTTACAAAAGTTATGTTAGCATTATGTTTCAATCCCAACAACCAACTTAAAATTCATAATAAGGAAAGCTTGATATGTGAACACCTATTTTTCAACCCTAAAACAAGATTTTTATTACAGAAATGGAAGCCTTAAGGAGTATGTTTGATTGGGAATTAGTTTTAGAAAGATTAAATGAGTTTTACAAAAGAAACAATCCCAAATATAAATTTTAAAATTCGGATTTAGAAATGACTTCTATTTAAACATCCATTTTCAAATGCCAAAATGAGGATTTTAATGGAAAAATAGGAGTCCTAGGCAATACATGTAATAAATACTCAATTTTGATAAGGATAAATGAAATTTATCAAAGTATAATCCTAAAACAAGGAAAGGTTTCAAAGTATAGATTAAACAATGTTTTCATTCCTTAAAATGTTGTAAAATTCGTAACTAGGTAAACCCCTTATGTAAACATCTATTTTCCAACTCCAAAATGAAGAATTTTATTAAAATAATGAAAGTGTTAGGCATATAGATCATTAAGGTTGAGTTTTGATGAAGACAAGTGTGATTTTGCTTGGAGTAAAACTAGTTTTCTTAAGTCTAGTAATTTCTAAAGTTTTACAAAGCAAAAGTTTTCTAAAAGAATTCTTGATATCATATATCTCTGAGGATGTACATATAGATAGCTTATCTCATGACATTCATGATAGTAACTTGTAGGTAATGTATGTACATATAATGCACTTGGTAGAAACAAAGCAAGGAAAATAGTGTCTTACACATCTCATGGAGCATTGTGTAAGTACATGAGGAAATAGATTGACCAACACCCATGAATCATGCATAATATTTGTCATGCCCCAAAAGGTACCCTATACGTGATAGTCTGCCACACTCGGTATTTAAACCTAAGTATGATATCCTTAGTCATCCCGTGAGTTTAGACACTGGGTGTAAGGCTTACGTTCACCATGTAGGGGACCTTACTTTGAATCAAAATAGCTTAAGAAGACATACATATTGATAAGAATATAAATCATAATAGTTATAACCAGTATTAATCTATTACAAAGATCTAAGGGGCATGCCCCTGTCAAAATACGAAGAGTCCTTAAGCCCACAAAAGTCTCTTCCAACAACACACATATATATAAGATTAAGTAGATTTAACTAGATGTCTATATCTAACATTTAGGTCCCGACTTCTTCAAAAAGCTCATTAAATTCCAAAAGCTGTACCTAAGGAAAGTGGTCTCTCGAGAATAACCATAAATAATCATACTATAACAGGAAACTATAGGGTATAAGCTTACGAACTTAGTGAGTTTCACTTCCAAAATTAAATACTTCATCAACAATAGGGCAAGCAAGTTATATTAGACAATCATATGAAATGCACAAGTACGTGAACATACAATACATAAGACTTTCCGGTAGTCCTATGTTGAATGGATTTGCACCCACCATTAGGGGTTAGGTATTTCAGGCCCATACGACCATAGATTTCAATTTTTCTTATTTATATAGTGGTTGATTCAGGTGCCCACCTACTCACTAATTTTGTAGTTGATACAAGTGCCTACACCACTTCCATTTTAATTCAGCCCTTTCCATGCCAACATTCGAGTTTTCCGGTCCACTCGTTACCTAGCTATTATGCCTTCTTCCTACAAAGGTATAATAACAAATGTAACGTGACTCAACATATGCTATGTATGGTCAATTTAATTATAAGATCATGGCATATTATTTAAATGAATTATGGGCGATCATAGATATTGTAGACACTTCAATTCTATACTAAATCATACAAATATTTCTAACAATTCCCATTTCGATATTCTTCTCATCAATTCAATCAAACAAGATTCACATGCACATTTCCATTTTATCTTGTCCTAGTTCTATTGCCACTATTATTGCAAGCACAATCAAGAGCATGCAATTTAAGGATAGTGAACCCACTTTGCCATTGCGCGAAAATCTACTTAATCGTAATAGCCCTCAGGAAGGTCTGGTCCGTCTCCTAAGTCTCCTAATTAAAAAAAAATGCCAATGAGTATTTTTATGAAGTTTGAATGAACTTATAAATTCTATTCTAACAAGTTCGTCAAAGTTCGTTTAAGAGGAAATTCCAATTTAAAACGGCCATAACTTGGTCATTTTAACTCGGAATTTCGCATATTATATAGCGATTTCTACCTATTGGACAAGAGCTATCTAATTCTAAAGTTATTTCCATCAAACAAGGTTATTTGGTCCATGAACAGTAGGGTACAGAATGCTATACAAGATTCCCAACCCACAAATCAATTTCTAATTTCAATCCAAGCATTATTCCAAAGCTTTGATAGATACTTAGCTATCATTATAATTTGAAAGACTCTTTTATATACATAAATAACTCAACATCATGCATGATTCATGGGTGTTGGTCAATCTATTTCCTCATGTACTTAGACAATGCTCTATGGGATGTGTAAGACACTATTTTCCTAGTTTTGTTTCTACCAAGTGCATTATATGTACATGCATTACCTACAAGTTACTATCATGAATGTCATGAGATGAGCTATCTATATGTACATTCTTAGTGATATATGATATCAATAATTCTTTTAGAAAACTTTTGCTTTGTAGAACTTTAGAAATTACTAGACTTAAGAAAACTAGTTTTACTCCAAGCAAAATCACACTTGTCTTCATCAAAACTCAACCTTAATGACCCATATGCCTAACACCTTCATTATTTTAATAAAATTCTTCATTTTGGAGTTGGAAAATAGATGTTTACATAGGGGGTTTACCTAGTTATGAATTTTACAAAATTTTAAGGAATGAAAACATTGTTTAATCTATACTTTGAAACCTTTCCTTGTTTTAGGATTATACTTTGATAAATTTCATTTATCCTTATCAAAATTGAGTCTTTATTATATGTATTCCTTAGGACGCCTATTTTTTCCATTAAAATCCTCATTTTGGCATTTGAAAATGGGTGTTTAAATAGAGGTCATTTCTAAATCCGAATTTTGAAATTTATATTTGGGATTTTCTTTTGTAAAACTCATTTAATCTTTCTAAAACTAATTCCCAATCAAACATACTCCTTAAGGCTTCCATTTCTGTAATAAAAATCTTGTTTTAGGGTTGAAAAATAGGTGTTCACATATCAAGCTTTCCTTATTATGAATTTTAAGTTGGTTGTTGGGATTGAAACATAATGCTAACATAACTTTTGTAAACTTTTCTTGTTTTGGAAATATCCCTTAGTAGATCTAAGCTTTACTCATCAAAACCACTCATTTATGATACCTATTCCCAAAATCTTTCATTTTTAATGTAAAATACTCATTTTAAAGTTGAAAAATAGCTTTTCTAAATAGGGTTCTTTTTAGATCCGAATTTCCAAAAATTTTTTTTGTTGAAGCTAAAATAGATATTAAGCTTTCTAACATTTTCCCACTATTATCATGCTACTACAAGTCCTTTATGTACATAAAATAAAAACCTAAGGCATTTATGCACTTAAAACAACTAGATCTAGTATATTATACTAGTCATAAATGCAAATGCACTATAATCATTATGTAGATAAGGTTAAATGATGAATACATGCACAAAACTTTAATAATAGCGACATAACTAAAAAATAAAGCGTAGTAATAGTAAAATAACTTAAATAACAAGATCTACAACATTGTGATGGCAAAGATCTCATGTTCAAGTGTTTCCACATCCCTAGCATAAAGCTCATAGGGATTTTGAATGAATCTACACCTGTATGATCTTGCCATAACATATTTTATGGTAGTAGGATCAAGGTCTACTACCTATGAAATATTTGGAATAAGAACTTGAAAGAGAAAAAAAAAATTTGCATGTGTGTGTAGTTCACGACAATAAGAGGAAAGGAGAGGGAGAGAAACCTTGTTCCAAATTTGAACTTTTTGTAAAGAAGGAGAGAAAGTGAAAGGTATAAAGAAGTATTTATAGTGGAATGGATTAGGGTTTGTGTAATAAAAGAATGAATAAATAAAACAAATTGAGAGGGAGAAAAGAGGGAGGGGCGCCGGTTCACTAAGGGGGAGAGAGAGAGATGTGTGGTAATTTTGTGTAATAAAATTCAAAATTTAAAAGTATATTATGTAATAAAATGTATTGGAAAAGTAAATGTAAAGAAAATGATGTAATATTGTAAGAATAGGTTATAAGGATGTAAGAATAGGGTATGGGTGGTTGTACTTGTGAATAGTGTGATTAGAAATCAAAAAGTAGATCAGACAATTACAGTATTGGTAGAAATGAAAATACGATAAAAATGCTATAACTATAACTTTTATAACCTGAAAAATTATATAACTGATATATTTGGAAATCTTATGAAATTATGAGTCTAACGGTACTAATAGCATAATTTTTTGTCGAGCCCTGGGACATGCTTTTCAAAGTGTGTATTGATCGGGTTCGAAATAGGTTAAAAATTCATTAATATGATATTTTTAAGCATTCTAATATTATTATGAACCATTCTATACTCTCCGCTCATATTTCGACTTCTTGGTTTCAAAACACGGGGTTGTCAGATCTAAACTGATAGGGTTTCTTGAGAATTTGTTGACTGAGGGTTTTCGGTTGACTTTCTAGTTTATGGTTTAAGCTTGAAATTAACCTAAAAATTAGGGGTTTACAATATTGAGTTATTTATGTATATAAAATAGTCTTTCAAGATATAATGATAGCTAAGTATCTATTAAAGCTTTGGAATGATGCTTGGATTGAAATTATAAATTAATTTGTGTGTTGGGAATCTCATATGGCATTCTGTACCCTACTGTTCATGGACCAAACGACCTTTTTGATGGAAATAACTTTAGAAATAGATAGCTCTCGTCGAATAGGTAGAAATTGATATATAATATTCAAAATTTTGAGTTAAAATGACCAAGTTATGGCCGTTTTAAATTGAAATTTCCTCTTAGACGAACTTTGACGAACTTGTTAGAATAGAATTTATAAGTTCATTCAAACTTCATAGAAATACTCATTGGCATTTTTTTTTTAATTAGGAGACTTGGGAGACGGACCAGACCTTCATGAGGGCTATTACGATTAGGTAGATTTTAGCGCAATGGCAAAGTGGGTTCACTATCCTTAAATTGCATGCTCTTGATTGTACTTGCAATAATAGTGGCATCAGAACTAGAACAAGATCAAATGGAAATGTGCATGTGAATCTTGTTTGATTGAATTGATGAGAAAAATATCGAAATGGGAATTGTTATAAATATTTGTATGATTTAGTATAGAATTGAAGTGTCTACAATATCTATGATCGCCTATAATTCATTTAAATAATATGCCATGATCTTATAATTAAATTGACCATACATAGCATATGTTGAGTCATGTTACATTTGTTATTATACCTTTATAGGAAGAAGGCATAATAGCTAGGCAACGAGTGGGTTGGAAAACTCGAATATTGGCATGGAAAGGCCTGAATTAAAACGAAAGTGGTGTAGGCACTTGTGTCAACTACAAAATTAGTGAGTGGGTGGACACTTGAATCAACCATTATATAAATAAGAAAAATTGAAATCTAAGGTTGTATGGGCTTGAAACACCTAACCTCAAATGGAGGGCGTAAATCTATTCAACGTAGGATTACCGGAAAGTCTTATGTATTGTATGCTCACATGCTAGTACATTTCATATGATTGTCTAATATAACTTGCTTGCCCTATTGTTGATGAAGTATTTAATTTTGGAAGTGAAACTCACTAAGCTCGTAAGCTTATACCCTATAGTTTCTTGTTACAGTATGATTATTTATGGTTACTCCCGAGAGGCCACTTTCCTCATGTACAGCTTTTGGAATTTAAGGAGCTTTTTGAAGAAATCGGGACCTAGATGTTAGGCATAGACTTCTAGTTAAATCTCCTTAATCTTATATATATATGTGTGTGTGTTGTTGGAGGAGACTTTTATGGACTTAAGGACTCTTAATATTTTGACGGGGGTATGCCCCTTAGATCTTTGTAATAGATTAATACTGGTTATAACTATTATGATTTATATTCTTATCGCTATGTATGTCTTCTTAAGCTATTTTGATTCAAAGTAAGGCACCCTACATGGTAAACGTAAGCCTTACACCCGGTGTCTAAACTCACGGGATGGCTAAGGATATCATACTTGGGTTTAAATATCGAGTGTGGTGAACTGTCGCATATAGGATACCCTTTGGGGTGTGACAATCGCCCTTCATGTGTATTGCAACATATAGAACTTTAAGGTCAGAAACAACAGCAAACATCTTCTCGTCCAACTACCCAACAGGCACATCATTTACAATGTGAACCCCCTTTTTGATGGACTATGATGCAACTTGTAAGTGGAAAGTATCAACGGATACTGGTTTTCCCTCCATCATTAAAACTATCAGCCTAGTTCGAAAGGAGATCTCCAATAGATATTCATTCCTTCCTTACTAATCAATGATTTACCACTTAAGTTGTTCTACAATTCATGAATCTCTCCAGATTTTCTTGCTTTTGGATAGCCCATGTTTTGATGAGGACCCCACCGGGCCGCTACTGCAATACAACGATCCTAGCTTGATGATCACTAGTTGATTATGACAGCCGAGCTTCAAGTCTAAGCATTTTTACTTCAACTCACATTGTCTTGTTCATTTCTCTTTAGAGTATTAGTAGTTTTGTTACTCACTTTGCTGTACGAAATTATCTTATCTTTAAATTTCTTGCAATGCAGGTCCTAAGATTGAAGTGTTGAATCTTCACCACGTATCCTCTTGACTTCATTTTTGTAAGTATGATTTTCTTGTTTTATGAACTCATATTAATGTCATCAACTATTAATAATTCTTGAACATGTGCAAAAAAAAAATACTTAACTTCAAACATTACTATCTATCATGTATTCTATTCATTCCTTAAATGACTATGATGCCTCATGATTTTTAAGAAAAAGCTCTATGTCGTCCGTATTCTAACCGCATAGATGGCAATCTTGAGACCACGCATTGTATGATGACACTCTCAGCCGTCCATGTCCTAAATTTTACGTGATAATCTTAGAACTGCACATTGCATCTGTGTTCCATTCCTCACATGATGACATTGGCACTGCACTACTATGAGAGAGACTCTCCTTAGTTGTCTGTGCCTCACTTGCTCATTCGACGATCTTGGAACCGCACCACTGTAAGAGGGGACTCTTTCTCATCTTATGCTCCCAGTTGTTTGGTGAATGAATGCAATACTTTGCTAGCTAATACGCTTGTTGTGTATGTCTCATACTATTGATTTAAGTTCATAAGTAGCATATCTTGTCCTCTAAATTAAAGTTTTGCATAAACAACTTGATATACTATTTTCATTATACCAAGAGTCTTTCTCCTTTTTTTTTTCTTTCATTATTTTAGTATCAAGCTCACCTTCTTCATCATCTTGTAGATGAACGATATCATAATAAGTAAATACTTCAAAGTAGACAACTGTCTGGTATGTATCATTAACTTTGTCAAAAAATTAGAGGTAGGAGACAAGTTGTTGATGACGCGTGCCTTGTTTTGGAAAATGGCACTTGGGGACTTTTACTTCAATAATATGGATAATGATTGATGGTTTCACTCGAAGTATGAATCATCATATATAATGAATCTTATACCAACGCTCCTTGAGACTTTGTAACATATCCTTGCCCCACTTGCTTTGTATAAATCTAGCACCTGTGCTTGTCATAGCTCATAGTGCATGAGATAATTTTTTTTGTACTCAAGCTTGGATGTCGTGTCCTACTACATGGATGCTCCTTTGAACTCGCTCGGGCCATCACTGCAATATCTTGAAGGAACATATCAACTTTGTTCGAAGACAAGCATTATTTTCATGCATGTAGTTTTAATTGATTGATTGTAGTAACATTATATAAGAGCAATGTAGCATCATGAGCAAGTTAGTGTTACATGCACGTACATGTTCTGAGCATATTGCATAAATGAAATTCATGTATTCTTGCATAAGTGAGGATCATACATAAACAAACATTTTGTGCTTCAAGCACCACAAATGTGCATTGTAACTAGAATTTATTGAGTTGTGATAGCCATCCACGTGCCTTTCTTTATTGTAATCTTCTTGCTCAAGCAATATTGTCTCTTTTTTTTTATATAAGTTGTATCGAATATGTGAAACTGACCATGACAATAAAATCAACTCTTCAACTCTATCTCCATTTATATTATTGATACTCATTTTCGCCTCGGTGATATATCTAGTAATCATGTGCTTTGAAGTACCAACTCTTGTATAGTTGCCACACATGAAAAGATATAGTAGTGGGATCACTTTAATTCCTTAGACACTTGTAATGTTATTATAGTTATAATAGACAATAGCATGTCTAGATAACAAGGATTGTCACTGAAATACAATACTTAATTTTAAAACATGTTTTTTTCTTTATTACCATACGCGCTTAAGAGGAAAGCTTCAACCAAGCAGCAATATTATCTAATACAAGAAATGAATGGACTCCTTACATTATCATGCACATTGAAGTAACACTGCTACTTTCTCACAATAATGTTTAGACAATTCCTTCAAGGAAAATGATCATTTACGCTTATGCAGCGATAGTAGCATTTATTATCAATCGCGCTCATGCAATGATGGTAGCAGTTTTACCAATCACAATCATGTAGCGATAGTAGCATTTGTTATCAATCGTCCTCATGTTGCGATAAAAGCATTCGCTATTGATAAATCTTTATTAGTCAAGTGGGTATTTCCCACTACTCAACTATATAGTACTCGTGTAGAATACCACGTGCCAAGGATTACTTCACTCAATAGAGCTTGTCAGGGGGATTATCTCCACTACTTGACAACTAAAAATACCAAGAAGAAAGTGGTAATGATCTATCAACATTGTATACTTGGGAGCTAAGCTCTAACCTGTCAGCAACGATGTTTAAATCATACGTTATATTTGTTATTGTTTTTCTTTCATTACTAAAGGGTAATGTTACCTAATCTAATGTCGATATGTTCTTTTGAAACTAGCTTTGCACGCTAAGAGGACTAGGCTCTTACTTTGCAGTAACAATAGCGATAAAAAGGAAAGCACACCGTCGTATTTTCACGAACAATACTCATTGATTGAGTAATACAGCTCATTCATTAGGTAAAAGCGTCTAATGCTTTGTTTACACAGAAACAAAAAGGAAATGATGGAGACATAATAATAACGCTTTTGATTATAAGCAACTCTTTCTCTAATTCATGCAGTGCTTTGCATTTTCATGCTACCATAATCCCTTTTGTGTTTCTTTACACCTCCATGACAACCACATTGCGTTCTCTTTTTAAATTCTTAGGCCTTAATTTCTTCTCTTGTAGGTAGTGATTCCGCATGGGATCCCACTAAAGTCATATCCGCTTTATTTTCATGATCATAGAAGAAGGTAGCTTCAGCAGAGTGGAGTTCATTATGATCGAATGGATTCTTTATCGCATGGATTAAGATATCACTTCCATTCTAATGACCTTTCATGCACTGATGTTGTGTTGAGGGTATCATGTAGTACTTGTGTAGCCATGTCCTTCCTATGAGAAGGTGGTAGGATACTGGTACATTGATTACATGAAATGTAGCGAGGCTATAAATGAGCCCAACTTTAAAGCTTACTTTGACATATCCCATCATCATTGTAGAAGATTCAATAAAGCTGTTCACTGTGATAAGATGCTTCATTAAGTATCGTATATCTATTCTTGCAGCTTTGAAAGTAGACATGGGCATGATATTGAGTGAGGATCCATTATCAATAAATGTCCTCTTGATGGAGGTAACCATTGAGTACACTCTCCACATATAAAGGACGATTGTGATTGAAGTTCTTCAAGTGCTTATCAATGTTAGTAAATGTAATAGCATAATACCTTGCAGAGACTACTATTTTCTTAGATTGGTTAAGTGCAGTCGTTGCTGCAAATCGTGCACGTTCATCAAATCCAAGGAGATCAAAGAAATTCTTAAAATTTGAAGTCTTCATTAAAGTAAAGATGACATTATCATTCCCATGAGTTTCAATTTTGAGTGAATTGTCATTTTCTTCATGTCCCCAATTAGCTATGTGTTTGTTGACTCCATTATGGCAGGATCATGGGTAATGGCATTCACAGCACCACATTGATTGCCATGAGCTGAAAATAGGTTATTCTTGACATCATTATTCTTGATGATAAGTTCACCATTTTGCACCCTTTCATCAAAGATCATCTTCAAAGTAAAACAATCTCTAATTGGATGCCCCATAATCCTGTGAAATCTATAAAATTTAGGATTATTTTTTTCTTCCTGAGTTGGCAAACGTTCTACTCTTAGGAGTTTGAGATTTCTATCTCTCAACCATTGATCTAGCACTGCGTACACCTTTCCCATTGAGCAAGAATATGTTAGCATTTCCTTTGTTCTCTCATGTCTAGACTTTTCAACTCTTGGTTTTTTCTCATCTTTGAGATCCTCACTTTGAGTTGCATTCATAGACAGTCCTCTTTTGTTAAACTTCTCATTTCCTCCTATTTGTCACGTGGCCGAATTATTAGTCCTTCGCGCATTCTCAACCAAAGTGGAGAATAAGGCTAAAAGAGATTTTCCAAATGCATTGCATACTTAATGAACATGGTGAAGATGCCTTGGATGCAAATTTTCACTAGCTCTCTTTCGTCACATACATCTTGAATGTCCAGTAAACGCTCCGTGAAGCGCTCAATATAATCCATCAAGTCTTCTTTAAGATTTTGACGAATCCTTCCCATATTAGTTAAGGTCACTCGTTCTTGTATGGAGAAGAATTTCTCTAGGAACATCTTGCACATAGTTGCCCATTAATATACTGATATAGGGGGAAGATTGACGCACTAGGTGTATGCTTTCTCTATGAGGAACTTAGAAAATTCTTTCAACTTCAAATTATCATCAAATCCATAAACATCTGGTGTTTCAATGAACTTCAACAAATGTTCCTTGGCACTTCCCTTCTTATCATTGAATAGCATGAATTTAGGACTCACATAGTCTTGAGGATATGGCTTAGCAGCAATGCGTTGATTGTATGGGAGCTTGAGATCCAATACTCCCACATCAGACTTAGCTTATATTTCCTTTAGGTACATGTCTAAATCTTTCTTCGCAACAAATGTGCCTTTATGAGTTGAAGTAGTAGCTTCAGCTGGTATAGTTGGGGTAGTCGTTGGAGTGGAGTTGCATTAGGTTGAACAGTAGGTCCACCAATGACAATTTGTGGTATAGCCTGTAAGGATGATGATTGTCACGCCCCGAAGGGTACCCTAAACGTGGCAGTTTTCCGTACATAATATTAAAGTCTAAGAATGACCATCTCAGTCACGCGAAGGCTTCCATACTATGTACAAGGCGTCTAACACATAGAGAAGACACATCGGAATGATACATTTTTTGTTGATACAATTGAGTAACAATGTAAAGGAAATACAAATTTACTATACTTCAGATACAAACCACTATACTTCATATATGGATCACTATACTTCAAAGTACAAATCATTCAACTTCCATTTCAATTCATCAAAAGATTGAACTATATAAAACTATTACAAGGCAAATCATAAAACCTAGTTGATAACTTCAAACATTCGTATTCTTTGCCGAAATCCTGGAGTCATTCCCGGCTCCAACCAATTCGGTCCCTACTTTACATTCTTGAGATAACCTGTTCATTTAAACAACTATTGGGGTATGAGCTACACTAGCTTAGTGAGAATTCCCTTAATTCCGTACCATAACAAGCAAGTATTAATCAATCATATGCTATGTATGAACAAACACGTGAGCAAGCAATTATACATGGGTATCCGGAGCCTATACACAGAACGGATTTACGCCCTCCGTATCTTGGGTTAGGAATGGTATTGAGTCTACACGACCGCATCTAGTCCCCAAGCCTCTGCTCTTAGCACTCGACTCGGCTAGGCTCATCCAAGAATGCATCCACATGCGCTTAGTACCCCTGAATGAGCTCTGGCACCAGGCTCGTTATCCAAACGAGGCAACAACGGACCATACCGATCGACCTGCGTAGAGTAGCATGCTACCAAATGCAATATGTCCGATGTGATGCATGACCAATTTAATTTTTGCTTATGACAAAAATATTTATTCATTCTTTAGAGTGACCACCCAATATCACACATATAACAGGAATAATATAAACAGTGTAGTTATCCAATCAAATTGTGGTTTCGATATGCTTTAGTATTCTTTGGCATACATTCATCACAGTCTCATCATATATCCCATCCCCATTCATATCGATTTTTATCTTGTTCCTATAATTCTAATGCAACTAACTACAATCACAATCAAGGTAACAAAACAAGGAAAAAACTCACTCGGCCATTGGATCACCGGTCTTCTAGTAATAGTAATTCGGTGGTAGGGAATCGTCGAATTCGGGATCACCTAAAAAGGAAGAAATACTCTAATAAGTATTTCAACTCAAACTAATCTCAACAATCTTATACGAACTATCAAATTCGTAATTCTCGTCCGAAGCGGGAATTCCAACTTAAAACGGCCATAACTTGGTCATTTTAACTCGGAATCTCGCAAATTATATATCGATTTCTATCTACTTCGAAAGACCTATCTAATTCTAATATTATATTTAAGTTTTGAAAACATTTAGGTCTTGGAAACAAAGGGACCAGATCTGATCAGTAACGGTTTCCGATTCCGAAAAATAGTTTTGTAAATGTTTGTAATGTTTTTATTATATAACTTAGCTATACATGCAATATGAATGATTTCCTAACATGAATAACATGAGATGAGCTTAACGTAGGCATGATATTAATGATTTTTGCTAAAAGGAAATTTTATAACTTTTTATTTTGCATGACCATAATAACAATTACTTATGAAAAGTCTAGTTTTCTAACCTTGATCATTTCTATTTGTTTTGGATTTATTACTTAAGAAAATATAATTATTTTTGTTAAAATTGAGTCTTCATTATATATATTACTTATGACCTTCATTTCTTCATAAAAATTTCCATTTTACACTTGGTAAACATGTTTTCAAGTGGGGTTGATTCAAAAATCTGAATTTGGTAAAAATTGGTTTTTGAGTGATTCCTTTAAGTAAAAATCATTTGATTTTTAGAAAATTAAGGCTCAATCATACATAACTGATGGTGATTTTCCTTGCCAATCGTAGTTTAAATTTGTAAAATCCTTTCTTAAACTTCTACGAAAGACAATAGGCAGTGAACCTATCAACTCGTAGTATAGTGTTTAGATCGGAGTCGTCCACGAGGAAGGAATAAGTACTAATAATCACTATATTTCTACTATTTAGCCAGATTAAAAGAGGCGATTGATTTAACACTAAATGCTAAAGAAAATTACAATCTAAAAAAAATAAGAAGAAATCACAAGCACTTAGAAATCAAGAAAGATTTAACAATCAATTATAACAAACGACCTAGATCTTGTTCTTCATTTAATCTCATCATGTATATCATATAACACTAAAGATTATCCTGTTGAAATCTTATACCGTTGAGTTCCTTATACAAATCAATAATCCTCTCGGATGTATCAACTTATCTAATCTTAGATTGATTAATTAGGATCTCTCCTTAACTAATTACAATCTAAAATTGCATGAAGATCAAGAACTCATAAAAATCAGAAAATTACGGAAGATTCTTGTAACCTATCTCTAGGATCACAATCAATTCCCTTCAAATTGCATAGATCTATTCATGAAAGTAATTTCTCAATTGACTTAAATGAAATCAAAATCAAACTTGTACTCCGAATATACAAATCTGAAGAAACGATAAAGAATCATGCAAATTGAATATAAGATCATCAACAAAAATTCATTAATTTCCAGATCTCAATACATGATGAAAATTAAATTTGAACAAGATCTAGATCTATGATCTACTCCTCCATCAACATGATAAGAATCAATTGAATTCCAATATGAGAAAAAGAAATCATGATTACAACCTGTAAAAGATTGAAATTCAATTCCAGAATTCAGATCTTCAATTTCAATGTAATCTTCACTTGAATCTTCGTTACTTGTGTTTTCCAAAAGAAGAAGTCTCTCAAAACAGAAGAAAAACGTATATGGTAAGTATAACAAAGTCTAACTAACTTTTCTTTTTCTCTCTCCAAAAAGATATGTATACTAAAAAGAAAACATCAAGACGCGGGGTTTGAAACGCCCTCCAAAACAGAGCTGTATAGGATGCTGTTTCACTCTCTAGATGTTGTTCTGGTTCGATACAGGGTTCAAAACAGTACTGTTTGGCACCCTGTTTCACTCTCTGATGTCTTCTCTGGGTTGATACATGCGTCCAAACACAGCTGTTTAGAAAGCTGTTTCAATTTCTGTTGGTTGCTTGATCCATACATGCTTTGATACCAAGCTGTTTTGAATTGAAAATCATCAAACTTGATTTTTTTCTTGTCAATTTCATTTGATTTCTTCATGATGAGTCTTTTATTTCCTGAAATGGATAATTTGTTTAATTAAGACCCAAATATTGATGATTTTCATTCAAAATATTTCTTGAAAAATCCCAAATCATACTCAAATTAAGGGTGTTAATGCATTTATCAATAACCATTAAGGACTTCATTCTTACACAAAAATTTGCATTTTACACTTTGCAAATAGGTTTTCCAATATGATTTACTCAAAAATCCGAATTTTAGAAAATCCACTTTTTGAATGATTTCTTTGGGAAAAACTTGTTTAATGCATTAAAATTTGAAGTTTTACTATATCAATGTTCTAAGGACTTCATTTAACACATAAAACTTGCAATTTGAGTTCAAATACTGAGTGATTACTTATGTATCATCTCAAATTACGAATTTGATAATTTGATCACTAACTCAAAATTTTCCATTTTAATTCCATTACTTGTTTTACACATTACTTATGCCTAAACTCATTTTAACTTATAAAAATCATTGCTTAATGATATCTATTACCTATATACTTCATTTTTCACATAAAACATGAGTTTTGGAGTTGATAAATGGGTTTTAAAAAATGGTCTTGGTTGGGATCCGAATTTAGGAAATTTATTTTTGGTCATATCTTTTGATAAAATCTATCTAAACTTATGAAAATCCATTCCTTACATATCCTATCCTAAGAGCCTTTCATTTCTTAAGTAAAAATTACATTTTGATACTTGGAAAGTGGTTTTTAAATATGGGTCTTGCTAAAATACAAATTTCACTATTTTTGTTCAAGTTCAAATCTAAGATCTACACATAATATGAACATACACCTAGATGAAACCTATGAAAACAAACTTTAAACTCATAGATCTAAACTTTGCTCATCAAAAGTACTCATTTATGTTATCTATAGCCTAAGCCCTTCATTTTAAATGAAAAATACACATTTTGAAGTTGAAAAACCAGTTTTCTAAATATGGTTCCATTTTCATCCGAATTTTCAAAATTGATTTTTGTTGAAAATAAGATAGATCTTGAGTTTCCTACAACATTCCTACTATCATCATGCTACTACAAGTCATCCATGAACATAAAACAAAGTCTAATGCATTTTATGAACTCAAAGGTCTAGATCTAGTTTTCTAAACTAGTTTTAAATGGATGAATCACCAAGATGAATATGTGGATGATATATCTATGCATAAATCATAAGAAATAACAAATATAACAACTTAAATAACAAGATCCATGGCATAAACGAAAATCAACGCTACAAAAATTTAGATCTACAAAATATATATACTTTAAACAAGAAAATAATTAAAATACAAGATAATAAAAGTAGAGAAAAGGAGTGTTTCATTATTGGCATCATCATCCTAAGCTTTTAAGCTTATGGAAGGTCATTTGATGCATGAAACCTTCATTACACTTTACCTATACCACCTATGGAAGCTTAAGAAGAAGGTTTGCTTAAGAAATATTCAAGAAATATGTGTGGGAGCTCCAAAAAAATATAGGGGCAGCAAGGTTCCTTGCAAGAACAAGAGAGAAAGAAGAAAGAAAGAGAGGAAAAAGAGAGAGAAAAGCTAAAGAATGAAAAAGAAAAATGAGTAAATGAAAGGGAGAGAGAAAATGAGTGTGTTAAATGAATGAAAGAGAGAAAAAAAATAAAACAAGGCAGCAAATGGGAGGGGGCTGCTGTCCACGTGAAAGAGAGGGAGGAGAGAGAGGGTTTGATGAAATTTGACTTGAATTTGAATTGTGTAATAAATGTGTAATGTAATTTTCTTAAGAAGGAGTGGAAAAATAATTAATTTGGTCAAAATGGAGTAAATGAAGGACAATGGCAGCCATAAAGGAGTCAAAAATTCTACCAAGGAGTGTCGAATAATGTGTAGAAAGATTGAAGTGAAAAGGAAGTGATATGTGTAAGGTGTACTTGAAGGTATGGGTTGTAAAGTACTTTATTAATAAATAAATTAAAATAAAACAAAATTAGAAAATTTATTCCAAATATTTGTAGCAGATTTTTCATATTTAAAATTAAATGATTATTTGAATTATTTTAGTATTTTAACAATTATGTTACCGGTATGATCAAAATACGCGAATATGGGCTATAAATAATATTTTTATAACCCGAAAAATTCTAAAAAATTGTTTTATGAAAATAAAAATATTTTCAGAATATTTTCCAATTATTAAATTAATTTATTTTATTTTTAGTATCGGGTCTTAAATAGAATCTGATCCCGTAAAGACCCGAAACGAACTAAATTTTAGAAAAACAAAATTTTATATAACATATAGAATATTTATCTAAAAATATAAGACTTTATAAGAATAATAAAATTTTGTAGTGAAATAAAAATGAATAGTGCAAAAGACTAATCAATTACCGGTAATAATGGAAATACGATAAAAAGGTTATAACTGTAACTTTTATAACCCGAAAAATTATATAACTGATATATTTGGAAATCTTATGAAATTACGAGTCTAACGGTACTATTGGTATATTTTTGATGTCTCGAGCCCCGGGACATGCTTTTCGAAGTCTGTATCCGAACGGGTTCGAAATAGGTAAAAAATTTATCAATCTGATAATTATAAACGAACTTATATTACTATGAGTTATTTTATATATTTAAACTACATCTTGGCCTCTAAGGTTAGGGGTGCTAGATTGCTGGACTTACACTATTGTATTCCGACTAGGGTTTCCGGGTAATTTTCTGGTTTAGACCTTTGCCAATTTGGAAACCGATATTTATGTTTATATAACATATTTAATTTGAGAAATTTATTTTAAATTTTATTTTTGTAAGTATTTAATATCTCTTAATGTTTTCGAAATTCTTGAATTGAGTTATATTTTCGAAAGTCAATTGTTATTTACTTTTTAATAATTTGTTTTTGAGCTTTCTATTACCTGTTTTTATAAGTCGAAGTTAAATATGGAATTTTTCGTACGCCGTGGTTTTGAATTTGAAGACCACCGAGTTTCTATTTTATTGTTTAAAGATTTTCGTTTTCTCATGATTACGAAGTTTTTGAATTCGTTCGTGATTTAGGACTTGTCGAAATTCGGTTTTAATTTGGAGTGATTTTTAGGGGTTTATTTTCAAAGACTGAAATTTTCCGGGGCTTACAATGATCCTCCAGGTTGATAATGCAGGTTGAGAGGCTGATGGTGCTCCAAGTTGAATTCCTGTATTCATTACTTGAGGTGCAGGTAGTTGTGTAACAACAGGCTCCAATGGAGGGATTTGCTCTCCAACTTTAGTAGGATCTTGTTCAGAAATAGGAGTAGGATTAGCAGGTTGAAGTGCTTCAGGAGCTTGAGGTGCCTGAGAAGCGCATTATTGCGCAGCAGCAATAGCAGCTATACCAGGCAAATATTGAGCAAACATTGTCATGAATTGTTGGAATTGTCTTGTGGACTCTTGCAACAATTGATTGACTTGCTTAGTATTTTCTTGCACGACACGCAAGATCACAGCATTATCGAGTTGAGTACTAGCAAGCTGGTTCACATCCTTAAGTGCTGGCATGTTATGCTCAGCAATCTCAGGATTAGCATCAAGTTCTTGAGTCATACCTTCAGTGGGATCGGTAGGTCTCTTTCTTGAGGTGCCATCATGCAAGTGTCAATTTCCCTTGCTCTAGTGGAGTCGCCAAGAATGTGTGGGTATGAATTTGAGGCAACGATCACGTGTGTGCTGTGTGACTAACGCGCTACATGTGACCTAAGGAAATAACTCATGTAAGGGTGATCAGGAGAGAATCATATAGGGAGGAAGAGTAGGCAAACTCAATAGGCTCTAACACACGCATGACATGCGAGGGTGCTAGAAAGCATTAACCTCACTAGATACCACGAATGTTGTGTACATTCTTGAGTGAGTCAAGTAATTGATTCATAAAAATGGAAATTCGACAGCACGACGACGTTTGTCTAAGATTTCACCTTCCCAAATGATGTAAAGACTAAGAGTATTTATAGAGAATCTCGCTATCAAAGTTATCCGTCAGATGAGATAGACGACCATCGGCTAGTATGAGTCCCTCTCATTGTGGATATGGACGTGAGCTTCCTTGTGGACCTAGGCCCATTAAGGTCTTTATTTGCAATGTATGTGAGCCAATTTGAGAAAGGTTGGAATTAGGTAGGCCAATTCCAATAAGTCCTTACTCCAAGCTTACCATGTCAAATCTCCCTTGTTAATCCCAATTGAACTAGGCTTAAGTCTTTAAGCTCTGTCATATTAGCCCAAAGAGTTAAACCCAAATGAATATTAGGCTTAAAGCTTTTGCAACAAAATTCAATCATTTACAACTTCAAACTTGTTGTACACTGAGGAATGTCATACCTTGGACTTGACCCGCGACCAAAGTTGTACATCTTTGAACATATCGAGCCTTAGATTTTGAACTCAACGCACTTGACCAATGGACTTGTCGAGCCCTCGACGAACTCCATGATTAATGACTTTATATTTTTGAGTTGGTCGCACCTTAATGAATAAACTAATCTAGCACTCAACTTGACTCGCAACAAAGGTTGTTCATTACTAATTTGTTCCAACTAAAAACTTGCACACTCTCCAGATAACAACACAAAAAAACACAACACACACACACACACACATACACACACATTCTAAAATGTTGTTCATCATATTTATTCGACTAATTAAGTGTATTTTAACACAATTGAATAGTTAGTTGTGCAACTAATTGTCTCATCAAAATCCAGATTGAACATACAATTTCAACAATCTCCCCCTTTTTTATGAGGACAATCTTACATAATTAACTCCTTTCAATTAAGCATACTACCTCTCATATAAGAATATGTGTTTCAAAGTAATTTTCTCAAATATGATTTCAAGACTTGATGCTTAATTCTAGGGAAATGCAAATTACACTTGAATCGTCATATTCCTCTACCTTTGACCTCATCAAAAGCATACTAAAGCACACTTCATGCATATTAATTATGCATACAACTTATTTCTCCCCCTTTGGACTTACCAAAAATAAAATAATAATAATATAACCTAGGTGCATTGAATATATCTCTCTTCGATCTACACATCAAACAGCATTAGCAAACAACATTTCTCCACATTTAATATTTTAACATGTCTCTCCCTTTTAATTCTACATACTGCCAACATATCTTCCTTTTTGGTGCTCATAAAAAATAAGAAGATAAACTTAGAACATTTCATATAAAGAGAGATGCATAGGCAATATACAAGTTCTAAAAAGTTTTAGACATGAAAAAGCATCCTCATATCACAAATTTATTGTCATGCCTTGATTGATACC
Organism: Combretum micranthum; assembly: GCA_024138025.1. NCBI lineage: Eukaryota > Viridiplantae > Streptophyta > Magnoliopsida > Myrtales > Combretaceae > Combretum > Combretum micranthum. The sequence continues at coordinate 1,030,510 of JAMXBD010000163.1, forward strand.
CTAAACATGGCAGTCCACCATAATATTAAAGCCTAAGAATGACTACCATAATCATGCAAATGCTTCCATATTATACACAAGACATACATCACAATAAAGAGAATGCATCGGAGTAATGCAATTTACATTAATAACAATTAAGTAGCAAGGCCAGAGAAATATATATCATTAAACATAATTAAAGTTAATTACAAATTTTTGGGGCATACCTCTGCTAATATCCTCAAATGAATCAAAATCTGTATTTATATTTCCTAGTAATCTCCAAAATATTAATATATCCCATATTGCTCATAAAGAAATTTTCTAAAATGAAACTTCATCCTATGCACCTAGATTGTCCATAAAGGCTAAAAGATCCATCGATGATTTCTTAATGTCCCATTCCTTGAATAGAGTCTCAAGCATACCTATTTCAAAAAAATATAAGAAGGTGTAAGCTTACAATATGCTTAGTGAGATATTCCCTTTACATATGCCATAAATTCAAACAAGTTTTTTAATTTACACGCATATGCTATGCATGTTATGTAACAAACACATGTTACAAACAATTATGTATATGTATTAGGAAACCATACATAGAACATATTTATGCTCTTCGTATCGAAGGTTAAGGATATGGGAATTGAAGGGCTGTACAATCTTTACAGCTAGTCCCCAAGCACTCTATTCATAGCGATCAATTAGCGTGGTTCATCCTTTGGCTGTATTCCTTGTACACCTTAGTTCCCTAAGAATGAGCATGGTTGCGGGTCTTTATGAATGAGTTTGGCCTCAGACCCTTCTGATTCTTCGCGTAGGAGTAGTAGTCTTCAACATGTGACTCAACGAGTGCAATGCGTAACCCTTTAATTTATATTAAAGCTGAGTAAAATTAAAATATACTTAATGGTGATCAAATAAATATTATACACACATAAGTAACATGTAATATTGATGATATACTTAAACAATCATTTGTTGGTTTCGATATGTTTAATACCCCTTGTCACAAATTAATAGAAGCACATACATAAGTACCCATAACCCCATACATATTCATTTTATCTTGCACTTATAGATCTAGTGTAACTATCTACAAGCATAAGCAAGGTAACGAAATCATAAAGGAAAATTCACTTGTTCATATTGCAATCCGCTTAGTTGAAATAATCCTCGGGAATGGAGTCTTGTATTCCTCATCACCCAAACCAAAAAATACTCGAAATGAATATTTCAAAGAGGTTCTATTTAAATTTGTAACTCTATTTATTTTATTTACGTCATTTTTCCCGGTTTCCAACTTAAAAATGGCCATAACTTGCTCATTTTAATTTAGAATTTCGCATATTAATAGTCATTTTCTACCTACTCGAAAGGATTTATCTAATTATAAGGTTATTTTTAACATTTAAGGCCACTAAGGTCTCAGAAAAAGACGGTATAGATTCTTCTTACAATTTCCAGCCTTTAATTCTTACATTTTTCAAAGTTTTACTTAGATACTTTATAGCAAATATATAAAGATTTCTACTTTTAAAAATCATTTAGTATTGACAATAACTCATATTATATGCATGATCATAGTGATGTTATCTTAAAAGTAAAATTTTGTAAATATTCTTTGTAAAATATTGAGCTTTATGAAAAATCATCATTTGACTTGTGATTAGATTTGCTATTTTATAAACATGTGACTTAATAACAAAAATCATAGTTCAATATATATTTTCAGAAATCTCAAAGGTCTTATACTTGTTCGAAAATTTTATTTAACAATTCATTTTATAAGATATGATTTTACTTATTTGTGACATAAAACTCTAAGCATATTCCCTCTTGAAATTTTCCTAAATTTCATTCTTAAATAAAATTTTAATTCTTAGATTTTGAAAATGTGAAACTTAATTAAAGAAAATCACAATTTTATATTTATTTTGAGTCCATGAATATTTCATTTTCATATTAAATTTCTTTTAATTACTTTCCAAACATGAATCTTTATGTGGTTGTGAAGAAAATCATTCTGAGTTGTATCACCTTAAAATGTTTTAAGTTTTAGAATGTATGAAAATTTTGGTAAATGACTTGTTCTAAATCTTTATTTTTAATAAGAATGTTTGTTCATGTATTGTAAATAAGATTTTTAGAAAATTTTTACATAACAAAGAATTATCAGTATTTATATTTGAAAAATTAATTTTGGCAATTTTAAAAATATACTTGGGTGCTTCTTTTCAATTTCTTAATGAAAGGATTTTCTAAGTATTGGAAATAAGATTTTTAGAAAATATTTTGCATAACAAAGAATTATCAATGTTTGTATTCTTAGATGACTCATTTTGAGATTTCGAAAAGTTTAGCTAAGTAGCTACTTTTATGATAATCTTCCCTAAGTATTGAAAATAAATTCTTGAAAGTTAAGTCTCAAAGAAATAATCAATTTTCTCATTTTTGAAGATTTCATTAAGACAACAATATCACTTTATGACCATGTATGTACATGAGTGAAAATATAGTAATGATATTGAGAAACAAATTATTGGTATAGACCCATGTAGAAATTAATTATAGAAATTCAAATGAGCAAATATATATAAAAATAAGGATATAGAAGTCTTAGCTTAATATTAAGACTTCTTGTGACTTAAATAAATTCCAACCACCAAGAAAAATAAGAAAAGCATAATGAAGAAAACATGGAAGTCTTACATTTATTTCAAGACTTCCCGTGACTTGAAAGAATATCAATCCTATAAAATAAAACAAAATAGCGGGGAAACAATTATGGGAGTCTCAAACTTTAATAAGTCTCTCTGAGACTTGAATATTCCAAGTCTCATGTAAATAACATAATAAGCAATAAAAAAAAAAGAATATAGAGTCTTAGGTTATTTTTCAAGGCTCTCGAGACATAGAAATAGATAAGTTTCCACATTTTTTTAACTTGATTTGGAACAAGTCTGAGACTAGAAGTTGACTAGTCTTATTTATTTGCTAAAAAATAGACAATGAACAAAGAAATAAGAGCATTAAATAAAAGTTAAATTAGTGAGCTTATATGCTTAAATTGATATAAATATGTATATAACTATATTTATACATATAAAAAGTTAGATTAGATGATAAAAATATAACAACATGAATGTAACTCTAACATGATCATAAACATAACTTGTTGGTTTCATTCTAGCATTACCATCTCTATTTTAATGCATCATGGGGAGATTTTATTCCATGGATAATGCATGAAACAATACCTACACTAACTATAGATGTATGGGGGATGTGTTTACCTTAAAAGCAAATCAAAGAAGTGTGTTTGTAGTGAAACAAGAGGGGGGTAGCAAGGGAGGGGAGTTCACATCACCTAAAGAGGAAAAAAGGAGGATAGAATGTGAGGATAAGGGAGAAATTTGTTAGAAGTAGGAAAGTGTAAGAATGGGGAGATGTAGTAGGTATTTATAGAGAAAAATTTGATGATTTAAGTGTGTAAAATAATTCGAAAATAAAAAAGAAGGGAGAGGGGATAGCAAGCTATAACGAGGGGAAAACATGATGGGGAAGGGAAGGAAGAAAAGAAAAAGAAGAGAATAAAAATATATTTGATGTATTAAAGTAGATACATGTTAAAGAATATAAATTATATGTTATAGGTCATGTTTTGTAAGAAATATATATAAATATATATATATATATATATATATGAATATAAGGATGAAATAGTAGCAAGAAATAGCTGCAAATTAAAGTGAATAGTAATCGTGAAATATCAAATAAGTTAGTAGTAGAGATAAAATATAAGTATATGAGCTATATCTGATGTTTTTATGACCCAAAATTTTTTTATCTGATATTTTATAAATATCTAAACATTTTTCGAGTGTAATTTGATTGTTGGAAAATTTTACCTTATTTTGAGTGTGGTAACCTGATTCGAAAATAATCCCATTTAGGTAAAAAAACAAGCGAATTTTTGGCATATGATCTTTTTATGTTATAAGACATTATTTTGAACTGTAGTCTAAGGTTATCTTATTTTTATTGTTTTAGGGTTTCTAGCATGGTCTTGCCGGATCTAGATTTTATAAAGCTTATTATTGACCTAGGCTGGCTTTTAGGGTTTCGGTTGGATTATGACTTTAAGATTTACTCATAAGGTTATAAAATCCGAGGGTTTACACTTATAATACATATATTTGTTTCATAATTTGAGTTTACTCTATTTTTATAATTTAATATTTTTGGATTCTCGAGATTGTCTAATCAAGTTTGGGGTTTCTGATGTTTAATGTTGACTCAGTTTGACTTTTGGTATTAGTCTTAGATTTTGACTCTAAGATTTACTTATAAAGTTATTGAAGAATCTAAGGTTTTACAATTCTATCACTAAATTTTATCTGGTGATATTATCTCGATTTGCTTACTAACAACTAGGTATGGAAACGGTTAGCTTAACTGGTGAAATTTTGACTCGAATTATTATTATTGTATTAAAGCAAAATTATTTTGAATTATTTCTTATTAACTATTATTTTGATGTGCGGTATCGATTTACGTATTAGAGATCCGATAGACTAATTATTGAGCATATGGTTTTCGAACCGAATGATTATTGGATTTTCATTTATGGTTTCTAAGGTGGTTTTAACTTGGATTGGTCTTAGGGTTTCGGTTTTGGTATTAGCCCTATGTTTAGTTTCTAAGAGTACCGAAAAATTCAAGGGCTTACATTTGTGCAAGTTGTTGTTAGAAAATTGCATAATATGTTTTTCAAGTGTGCATAAATAAGTCTAAAAAAATTTTCAAAACATTTTTAATGATTGAAACAAGTTTAGAAAGCAACATTAAACATGTCTAAACATTGTTTATCAAAAGTATGAATAACCATTTTCATGTATTCAAAGCCCAATTTTAGCACAAGTTTAGTTCAAAACATGCTTAAAATCAACATATCATAAAGAAATTCATGTTTAAGCATATCCAACACTTTCATGCAAGTATAAAAAGGTACATAAAGCATATTAGAATTAAACAAATTCATATAAGTTCACATATTGTAAATTTGTGAACATTTTTAGTCATTAAAAGCATGAATTTTCTTTTGAAGTGTGCACAAAATTGTCCAAAAACATTTTCATTCAAATTTGAACCTTTGTACAAGTTTGTTTAGATCCAATAAACATGGCAAAACATGATTTACGCATAAAAAATATGAAAATCCAATTTTGTGCATTTCAAAGACAATTTTTGCTCAAAAGCACAAAAGCATCTCAATATAAAAAATTTGCATATGCAAGCACATCAAAACATTATATATATGAACATCAAGGGCACAAACTATTAAACTCAAGCAATTTGAGATTATACCATATTTTTCTCTTTGATACCACTTAGGGTACCTATGGTACGCATTTTCACTTGGGTTCTTTATGATTATTTAGAGCAAATATTTCCCTTTTTTACACTCAAATATACTTGCTTTTGTGACCCAAAATGTATAGCTTTTCTTATTACACAATTGTGTGCAATATGGCTATGCTTGCCACAATAGTTGCAAGTTCTTGAGTAGCTCTCACAAATTTGGTTTTATAAGACTTGCTACCATTGTTTCTATCATAGGTAATTTAAAAAGAGCTAATTGGAGTAAACTCTTACCCTAATCAAACCGAAACATCAAAAGTCAATAATGATAAAGGCAAACTAGTAATTTTAACTTCGGCAATCTCGTGCTCGAAACCTAAGGACAATAGAAATGATCTAAAGGTGGATTATCATTCAAAATAGTATGAGGAAGCTTAAAATGATCATATTTGCCCAAAAATCATTCGTTTCGGACTCGAACGGGATCATATTACGAAAAATGTATCTCGATATCGGGATGATAAAAAATATTTCTATAACATATATAGATTCTTAATTTCGTAAGGATTTGTAAAAATGTCAGTTTCATAATTTTTTGATATCTAAAAATACTAGATATAGCTTGTTTACATGAGATAAATAAATAAGTATTTTCCTTACTACCGGTATCTTATTTGTCTAGTCTATTACTCATGATACTATTTCTACTATTCACCTCTCTACTTTTTCTTACAAACCTATTCTTACAACTTACATACCTATATCTTACATTTTCATTTCCAATACAACTTTTTACTAAACTTATCTTACACTTTATTACTTTTTTTTTATCAAAATTAATTTTTTTCATCACTCTCTCTCTCTTCTGTCACGCCCCGAAGGGTACCCTAAACGTGGCAGTCCGCCACATATGGTATTAAAACTTAAGAATGACTTCCCGAAGTCATGCAAAAGTTTTCAACACCATATATAAGGCATCTATCACAGCAATAGGAGACACCGGTGGATGTATAGTTCGAGATAGTAAATACAGCATACAAGAATCTAAATAATCATCCAATTTATCATTAAGAGAGTATAATTCGTACATCATCTTAGGGGTTTTTCCCTTATAATTCTCCAAACAATAATAACAACTTAATCGTTCTCACAACCAAATAATACTAACACCAAGAAATATTAAAGGATAATTAACCTATGATTTTCAAAAGATTTCCATAAGCTTTACTAAGACATCATCCCACTCGAGTATATGAAGTCTTCGGGCATAAAAGATATAGTCCTGTTACAACAAAGGTCTATCGGAGTATAAGCATAACTAGCTTAGTGAAAATATTCCTAAATCAACGTACTTGTATAAATAATTTCAAACAAGTTATTAAACAAGCATATGAATGTATCAAGCAAGTGGTCAAGCAATACATATGATATACCGGAAATCATATGTTTGAATGGATTTACCCCTCCATTCTGGGTTAGGTGTTCCAGGCTCTTTAAAACCCATCTTTAAATCTAACTCATGTAGTTTATTTCAGGCGCCTACTCGCCCATTTCAAAAAGAGTTCTTTCAGGCTCCTATTCGCCCATCTTGCAAATTTCTGGCTACTGCACACCCAGCTACTAAACTCTTGTCCCATCGAGAATAGCAGCTCATGCAATGAAACTAACTACGTGATATGCATGAATCAATTAATATAATTCGTAGTATATGTTTAAAGTAATTTAAAGGTGATCACATAATTTTGCTCACACTCCAACAGAATAATAGAAAAATACAAGTTAATTAACAACGATTCATGCCTCGGTATGCGTAACATTATTTCAACCAATATTATCATACATAATTCATTTTCATCTTTTCCTACTTCTAGTGCCTCTAGCTACAAGCACAACCAAGTACGAAAAAGATAGGAAATAAACTCACTTGGCCATGAGGATCTATCTTTCTTATGGATGAGTCGATCGATAAATCCACTAATCAAAATAATCCTCCGGGTATGAATACTCCACCTCGGGATCACCTAGTCAAGAAGAATACCCATAATGGGTATTTCTTATTGATTCTATGATACTTATCAAAATCTATGTCATAAGATTGTTAAAATTTGTATAGGAGGTAATTCCAACTTAAAATGGTCATAACTTGGTCATTTTAACTCGGAATTGCGCATATAATATACCGTTTTCTACCTATTCGAAAAGATCTATCCATTTATAAGGTTATTTTTTTCATAAAAAGCCATTTTAGTTGAAAAATACTACGGTACAGAATAGTTAAGAATTTATAGCTCACAAAATATGATTTTTCCAAACTTTACTTCACTCGAAAATCCTTAAGCAAAATATATGATATATATATAGTTGAAAAATCTTTTGAACATATATTTATACTCATATGTATGCATGATTTGATAGTGTTGTCTCAATATTGATATTTCATAAATAATTTGTCTTTGATGGTTTTTAAATGATAAAACTTTAGAGAATTTCTCATTTTTGAATTGTTAGAAGGAAAACAAAGATATATTTGAGTTGTTATGAGTAAATGTTTTTCTATTTCATTTTCTCACTTTTCAGAAGTAAATTCATTCCAAAAATTTGGTTCTTTAAGTTATATACCAACTTTATTTCTAGTGATTGAAAAATAAGCTTTTCAAAATATCCTTTAAGTTTTTGATGTGGTCAAATATTGGGAGTTGTGTTAAATGTATGTTTTCCTCTCCTTGTTATATCATTTTCCTTCTTTAGAAAATAAGTTTACCTTTAAACTTTACTTGCTTGGAAAAGTTTATTTTTCTAAGTTGGTTTCTAAAATAGTGAGTCAATTTTATCTTGATTTGAAAAACTTGTTTTATTCTTAATATTTATCAAGTGATAGAATAATTCTTTTAGACAAGTTTATAAGAAAAGCTTTTTTAATAAAGAATTGTTAATTTTAGAATTTAGTAAAACTTCATTTTAATTTTGAAAAGATAATAACAATATAAAATTCAAGTTTTAAAGTTACTTTCATAATATGTGATTTTCGAAGCCTAGGATGATCCTATTAAAAGATATAGTTGAGTTCAAGTTTTTAGTTCAAGACTAAAAATTCTTATCTTGGTGAAGTATTTAGTTTCTTTAAAAGAAATGAGTTCTTTTGAAGAAGTCTTCCATAATAATTCTTCTAGAATTTATGATTAGCTCATCATTTGAAAAGAGTTTAAACAAAACTAAGATCTTTTTGTTGAAAATTCCTTTTGTTAAGAAATCTTGTTTACCTTTCTTTATTTAAGAAAGAATCTATTTTTACTTTTATTTAAGACAACAAAATTCTTAATCATGCATGAATATGATGTAGCAATGTAAAACTAAAGATAATACATAATAAAAAGAAATACTTGTAAGTAACTAAACATAATAAAATAGTCAAGCATTGGGAACCTTAGCTTCATCAAGGTATTCCGATCATGTATTGAGAGCCTTAGCTTCATCAAGGCAACCCGGGACTAAGAATGGACTAGTCCCAAAAGAAAAGAAAAGAAAAGAAAATTGTTTTGACTTGATATGGACAAGTCTAAGACTAGAAAGATTAGTCTTAATAAATTGCATAAAACAAGTAAATAAATAAATTGCAAGACATGAAAGTAAATAAATAACAAATGAGCTTATATACTCTAAATAAATATATATACATAGTATACATACTATTATATAAGTTAGATTAGAGCAAAAAAATAATAACAATAATAACAACAGCATAATAACATAATGTAAAATAGGAACATGAGCAAAAACAAAACATGAACATATTGTTGCTTCTTTAACTCATATGAATCTAAGAAACATACACTAAGCTCATGCTAAATTGTATGAACATGATAAAGAATGTAGGTAGGATTTTTACCTAAGGTTTAGTGAAGGATTTTGAAAAAGATGAATGAGTTTTGTGTTTGTTATCTTCTTCTTGAAGTTGTAGAGAATGGTAAAGAGTGTTTTGGGAGAGATTTGTTGGAGAGAGGTTTTGAGAGAGTATTTTGGTAGAGTTTTGTTATCTAAAATGAGTGTGTGAAAGAATGAAGGAGGAAGGGGTATTTATAGAATTTTTGGAGTGAATTTTTGATGTAATAAAATAAATTGAAAATAAAACAATATAGAGAAAGGAGAGGGGTGGCTGGCGCATGTAGAGGGAGGAGAGAGGGAAAATTTTATTTGTTTTGTAATTTTTGTAAAGAAAAGAAATAAAGTGTAAAGTTTGATGTGAATAAAGTTGTATTAGAAATGTAAAAAGTAAGAAAATAGGTATATAGGTAGTAAGAAATAGGTGTAAGAAAAAGTAGAGATAGTGAAATAGTAATGAATAGTAGGAATAGTACTATGAATAGTAGACTAGACATATAAAATATCGGTAGTAATAAAAATATGCGTAATAGAGCTATATCTGTTATTTTTAGTTACCGAAAAATTCAAAAATTGATATTTTTGAAATCCTTGTTTAATTACGAGTCTTTTGGTGTTATTGGAATATTTTTAATATTCCGAGCTTCGGGACATGCTTTTTGAGAACTGATCCCGTTTAAGTCCGAAGGACACTCGAAATTCGTGAATCTGATGTTTTTATGTTACCCTATATTATTGCGAACCATTTTAAGCCACTAACTTAATTTTGTTTTCTAGAGTTTGAGAACGCGGGATTGTCGAAGTTGAAATTGTTTGATTGTCTTGACCTTTGTTGACTTTTGAAATTCCAGTTTGACTAGGGTTAAGGTTTAATCTAACTTTGCCTTAGAAATTGAGGGGTTTAACTCAGGGATCGGATAGGAGGATCTTTTCATGTTCGGATTTTCGAATAGAATGATCATTGAACTTTCTATTTTTGTTTTTGAAGATTCTCTTATGAAATTCTGTGATCAAAATTGTTTAAGGTTCGGTTTCAACTTGGGTCAGACTTTAGGTTTCGATTTGGTATTCTGAAACCATTATTGAAAAATTCAGGGGCTTACACCTTCCCCATGCAAAACCGATGCCACTTCCCCTCTTGCTCTCTCAATTTATTTTATTACATCTAAAATCCCGCCACATTAATCTATAAATATCCCCTTTCCCTCCATTTTTTTCACACTTCATTAACATATCAAAACTCTCTTAAATTCTCTCCATGATATCCCTCTCTAAATTCTCTTGTCTCTCTTCTTTCTATAAAACTATCATCCACATACAACTACCAATACTTCATTTTTTCTTCAAACTAACAAATAACCTTAGGTAAAAATTCCTAGAACCATCTTCATGTTCATGTTAACATAACATGACCATATTGTGTGTTTTCCAAACCCATGGGTATTATGGAAGCAACAATATGTTCAAGTCTTGTTTAACAATGTTCAAGTATTGTTATTATTGTTGTTACATTATTATGTTCATCATCTAACTTTTATATATTACTAAGTATATTTATGTCTTAGAGTCTACAAGATCACTAATATAACCTTTATTCATAATCTTATATTTCTTGCAATTTATTTATTTATTTACCGCATGTAATTTTATTAAGACTAGTCATCTTCTAGTCTTAGACTTGTCCTTTATCAAGTCAAAACAACGAGACTTGTCCGTTCTAAGTCCCGGGAGCCTTGAATATAAATCTAAGACTCTAAATCTTCCTTTTCTCTTATTTTTCTTTATTTATGAGACTGGTGATAGACGAGTCTCAGAAGCCTTGGTAAGAAGCTACGCTTTCCATATTTTCTTTTTTCGCTCTTAGCTTATTTTGTTGCTTTTATTTTTTTTTGTTTTATGGTGACTGAAAATTATCCAGTCCTAGGAAGCCTTGATATAACCTAAGACTTCCATATTTTATTCTTATATGATTATTTGATTTTCTATCTTGTTTTTGTTTTACCTAAATTTGTTTTCGTAACATAACTACTAAGTTCGTATTCATGCATGATCTTAGGGTGATATTGTTATCTTAATGAAACTTTGCAAGACAAGGAATTACTTTTCTTTCATGTAAAAGATAGGACCAAACCCTAAAGAAAAGTGATTTCCAACACATAGGAGAAATTTCCACTAAGACTTAAAATAATGGTTCAACTATACCTTTTCAAAATATTTCTATTGTTGAAATTTTAATGTTGATAATTCTTTGTTTTGCAAAACTTTCTTAAGAATTTGTTTATAGGGCTTATTCCAAAACCTTGATAAATACTGAGAGTAAAACAATTTTTCCAAGTCAAAGTCCAAAATCAACTCACTAGTTGAAAAACACATTTAGAAAATAAAATGGATACAACTTAAAAAATGGTTTAACTATAATCTTTTCAAACTATTAAAATAAGATTATCCGAAACTTTTAATGTTGATAATTCCTTGCTTTACAATGTTTTTTAAAAAACTTATTTATAAGGTATGCATCAATATCCCAAAAATACTAAGACCAAAAAAAGTTTTCTAAGTCAAATTAAATTCAAATTACTAGTTTAACATTCACTTAAGAAAATAAAAATTGTTAGACAACTTAAAGAACCAAGTTTTTAAGAAATAAATCTATCCTTATAAAGTTAAGAAAATATAAAAATTATGGTTTTAAATGAGTAAGCCTTTATTAGTAACAAGCCTAAAATTTTGATTTTTCTTCCAACAACTTAAAAAAAAGATTTTGTAAACTTCGTTTTCCAAATTTCTAAAAGTAATTTGTTTTTGAAAAATCATTGTTAAGATAACATCACTAGAATCATACATATAATTTGAGTATATATCTATATTAAAGGATTTTTCAACTACATAAATATTTACGTGTTTGTTATAGATTTTTTGGATGAAGTAAAATTTCATAAAGTTATAATATAAGGGTTGGGATTTTTGTGTCTAGTCTGTACCGATCAGTTTCAAAACCTAAACGGCTTTTAATATTAAAATAAACATTAGAAATAGATAGATTTTTTTGAGTATGTATAAAACGACATATAATATGTGAAATTCCAAATTAAAATGAGCAAGTTATGACCATTTTAAGTTGGAAATTTCATTCATTCGAATTTTGACGAAAATAGTGAAATAGAATTAGAAAGTTTGAGTAAAACTTTCGTGAAATATTCATTTCAAGTATTTCTTTTGTTTAGGTGACGAGGAGTTGGAGGATCCATATCAAGAGAACTTTATGAGTAAATGATTTTTTTGCAAGGATGGCCGAGTGAGTTTATCTCCTACATTTTTGTACTTATTTGTGCTTGTAGCTTGAGGTACTAGAAGTAAGAAAAGATCAAAATGGAATATACATGATAACATTAGTTGAAAGAACACTAAGCATATCAAGACATGGATTGTTGTTAATTAAATTCGTGTTTTATTGTTGTAACACCCTAATCTAAAGGCATTCCAATCTGCACGTGTCCTCAACTTAAATGGATATACTAAGGCTATGAAATACTAATCCACAAATAATCAGAACATATATCTCTAATACTCACATATAAAAGAGTACCTATTTAAGATATTTTCAATAATAAAACATTTAAATAGCGTCGTTGCCATAAACCATAGCCAACATAATCTAAACTTATAACATCTCAACAAGTCATATAAAATTACTACTAAAAAACATAAAACTATTTAAAACTCCACAAACTCCTCAATTAGCTATCATCAGATCCAAAGTATGTCTAAGAGTCAGTGAGATAATCAAGTCCACTATTGTCCTCCCCGTACTTCACAATGACATAAAATCCAGATAAATCATATAATACTTGATCTTCACTTGTTCTTGAAAAAGATAAGAGAATGAACAAATTTTGCCCAGTACGTTAAACCACAAACATAAGTGCATGAACACACATTATACATAATCACGTATAACCTATTCTAATATAACAAGCATAATTTATTATATTTGATTAGCTAGCAAATAACACAGTTTAAAACCATTTGCAACTAGTCCTAAACATGGAGTAACTCACAACTCCTTAAAAATAATTTTTACACAAAATACTTTTATATACCTATAGTGATTTTGGGTACTCCCTGTCACGCTCCAAAGGGTACCATAGACATAGCAGTCCGCCACATACAATATTAAAACTTAAAAATGACTTCCCGAAGTCATGTGAAAGCTTCAACACCGTATGTAAGGTATCTATCACAATAATAGGAGACACCGGTGGGATGTGTAGTTTGGGATAGTAAATACAGCATACAAGAAATTTAAATAACCTTCTAATTTTAATCATAATATCAGCTTAGTCTTTCACACAGGGAAACAACACTACCACCAAAAAATATTAAAGGATATTTAGCCTGAAATCTTCAAAGGATTTCCAAAAGCTCCCAAAAACATAATCCCACTCGAGTATATGAAGTCCTCGGGCATTAAGAGATATTGGTCCAATTACAACAAAAGTCTGTCAGAGTATATGCATAACTAGCTTAGTGAGAATATTCTTAAATTAACGTACTTGTATCAATAATTTCAAACAAGTTATTAGACAAGCATATGAATGCATCAAGCAAATGATAAAGCAATAGATATGATCTACCGAAAATAATATGTTTTGAATAGATTTACCCCTCCATTCGAGGTTAGGTGTTTCAAGCTCTTTAAAACCCATTTTTGAAATCCAAATTATGTGATTTATTTCTAGCTCCTACTTGCCCATCCTGAAATAGTTCTTTCTGGCTCTTATTGTCATGCCCCGAACGGTACCCTAAACGTGGCAGTCCGCCACATACGGTATTAAAACTTAAGAATGACTTCCCGAAGTCATGCGAAAGTTTTCAACACCATATGCAAGGCATCTATCACAACAATAGGAGATACCGGTGGGATGTATAATTCAAGATAGTATATACAACATACAAGAATCTAAATAATCATCCAATTTATCATTAAGAGAATATAATCTTTACATCATCTTAGGGTTTTTCCCTTATAATTCTCCAAACAATCATAATAACAACTTAATCTTTCTCACAACCAAATAATACTAACACCAAGAAATATTAAAGGATAATTAACTTATGATCTTCAAAAGATTTTCCAGAAGCTTTTCTAAGACATCATCCCACTCGAGTATATGAAGTCTTTGGACATAAAAGATATAATCTTGTTACAACAAAGGTCTATCGGAGTATAAGCATAACTATCTTAGTAAGAAGATTAATGAATCAACGTACTTGTATAAATAAGTTCAAACAAGTTATTAAACAAGCATATGAATGCATCAAACAAGTGATCAAACAATACATATGATCTACCAGAAATCATATGTTTGAATGGATTTACCCCTCCATTCAGGGTTAGGTGTTCCAGGCTCTTTAAAACCCATCTTTAAATCCAACTCATGTAGTTTATTTCAGGTATCTACTCGCCCATCTCAAATAGTTCTTTCAGGCTCCTAATCGCTCATCTTATAGATTTCTGGCTACTGCACACCCAGTTACTATACTCTTATCCCATCGAGAATAGTAGCTCATGCCATGAAACTAACTACGTGATATGCATGAATCAATTAATATAATTTATAGTATATGACTAAAGTAATTTAAAGGTGATCACAGAATTTGCACATACTCCAACAGAATAATAGTAAAACATAAGTTAATTAACAACAATTCATGCCTCGGTATGCTTAACATACTTTCAACCAATATTATTATACATAATTCATTTTCATCTTTTCCCACTTCTAGTGTCTCTAGCTACAAGCACAACCAAGTATGTAAAAGGTAGGAAATAAACTCACTTGGCCATGAGGATCTATCTTTCTTATGGATGAGTCGACCGGTAAAATCCACTAATCAAAATAATCCTCTGGGTATGAATACTCCTCATCGGGATTCCCTAATCAAGAAAAATACCCATAATGAGTATTTGCAAACCCCCGAAGTTTTGTAATCAAATTAAAGATTAAACCCTAATTAGAAGTCAACCAGATTTCTAAAGTCAACAAAACCCTAGTTTACCATAACCGCTTAAATCCGGTATTCTTGTTAAAGAAACCCTAGGAGAGTAAGAAAAAGTTTAGGCGATAGAATAGTTTGTAATTATCCAAGAAAACTTAAAAAGATCAGTTTAATAAAACCGTAACTTGTTTTGAACCCGATCGGACACAGTTCTTGAAAAACGTATCTCGGGACTCGGAATAGTAAAAATATTCCGAATATGCCGTTAGACTCGTAAAAATATAAGATTTTCAAAAATCAATTTCATAATTTTTTGGTAGCTAAAAATATCAGATATCGCATTTATACGCGTATTTTCTTACTACCGATACTTAAATTGTCATGTTTACTTTACATTACACTATTTACCACTATTCTACACTATTTACTACTATTCTATACTATTTATCTATCTCTACTTTTTCTTACAACCCATACCTCTATTTCTTACACATTTTCATTTCCAATACAACTTCACATCTTTCATATCTTACTTTTAATGAACAAAAATACAAAAAAATAATTTTTCTCTCCCTCTCTTCACTAAATTTGCACTGGCCCCCTTCTCTTTTCCCTTTAATTGTTTTACTTTTCATTTATTTAATTAACACAAATTATCTCCCACATTTTCTTATAAATACCCCTCTTACTTCCACTTCTTTCATACCTTTCTTCTACTGAAGTTACTATCTCAAAAACCCTCAAAGAATTTCCTTTCAAGAAGCTCTCTCAAGTTTAGTTTTTTTAGGTAAATTTTCTTCAAGACTTCCTTATGTTCATCTACTTAGTATGAGCTTAGTGTGTGTTTTCTAAACCATGAAGGTTAAAGAAAGCAACAATAGGTTCATACTTTGTTTTTGTTCATAATCTAATTCCTTTATGTTGCTTTTATATTTATAACTATCTAATATATCTATGTAGCTATATATATATCATTTAGAGCATATAAGCTCATTTGTTTTGCAATTTATTTACTTTTCATGCAATTTAAATTATTTACTTTCATATTATTTTTAAGACTAGTCTTAGACCTATTCTCATCAAGTCAAAACATTTTCTTTTTCTTGGGACTAGTCTTTTCTTAGTCCCGGGATACCTTGATGAAGCTAAGGTTCCAATACTTGATTTATTTTCTTATTAGCTTATTCTTCCAAGTTATTATGTTTCTTTATGTTTTCCTAACTTTATGATTCATATTTATGTATGAACATAACGATTCTTGTCTAACAAAAATAAATAAGGAAAGATTTTCTTAAAATAAAGGTTCTTTTCTAGAAATAAAAGTAGGAAGTAAACTTTTCTAAAACTAAGAAGTCATCTTAACAAACTTAGAGGAGTTCATAAGAAATTTTATAAACATACATGACATAGAAAGGACTTTTTGAAGTAAACAAAGATTTTACAACAACTTCACTTTTTCTTCAAATGATAGAAATTCTTTTCATTAAAATAGAATGATCTCAAGAAACCAAGAAATTATTTCTCTAAATATAGAAGTGTTATTACTTTCAAAAGTGTTGGAAACTAAGCTTAGGAAATAAAATTATTCCTTAGGAATTTAAAGAGATTACGGAAATAAAATTTAGGAAAAGAAAAATACTCATTTGAAATAACTTAAGATATTTTCAAAAGAGGAAAATTTCAAAAGTTCTCACTTTCCAAAAATATTTAAAAGACTTTACTTTTATTTAAGACAACTTCATTAAACTTCATACATTTGATATGAGTCAATAAATGTATGTATATACATTTCAAAGGTTTTACAAATTGTTATAATATCTATCTCTTCAAATGAGCTTTGAATAAAAGAAAGAAAACAAGTTTATAAAAATTCGTGGTGAATCTATCCGCCACTTTTTCGGAGACCAAATGACCTAGTTTGATGAAAATAAGTTTGGAAATAGATAGATCTTTTCAAATAGGTAGAAAACGATATATTATATGCGAAATTCCGAGTTAAAATGAGCAAGTTATGGCCATTTTAAGTTGGAATTAACTCGGAATTTCCTCTTATACGATTTTACCACGATTTTGAGAAAGATTTAGAATCTTCAAGAATAGAGACTTCATGAAAGACTCATTTTGGGTATTTTATCTTGTTTAGGTGGAGAAGGACCTAAGATCACTTTCCCGGAAGATTACTTCGATTAGGATTTACCGACATGGAGTGAGTTAATTCTTTACTTAAGTTATATTTCCTTGTTTTGTGCTTGTAAGTAGTAGCACTAGCAATTAAGAAAAAGATAAATGAATATTGGTTGAGCGACTTGGAATTATGATTGGTTGAATGCAATTTAAGAATATCGAAAGAAGGTTTCATAAATAAATTATGATTCTTGTATTGATATGATGAAAATTATGTTGATCACCTTCAACTTGAACTAAACATTATTTGGTTAAATATATATTGAAATTAATTCATGCATATCATAATTGTGAGTCACATTTATTTCACTACTATTCTTCGTGTGGGGAAATGAGGAAATGGTAGTGGTGGCTAATAGGGGCCGGAAAGTCTACATGGGCTAGTAGGAGCCAGGAAGTCTACAAGGCGAGTAGGAGCAATCTACAAATATTGATGGTCGTATGGGCCTGTAACCTCCCAACCTGCTGTTGGGAATTTTCGATCCAAATATGAATCGTACAGCGAAAGTCGTTTTTTTTTTTTTTATAATTCCCAATCGGATCCAAGCGCTCCAATTAAATCAGAAAGATAGGGAATCGTGTTATACCTTTTTTGTCTTGATGATGGGATCAAAGGATGCAGATTACACTAACTCCTCTACCGGTATCCACACGAACGAGTTGGATCTTCGTGTTGCTAGCACGTCGAAAAAGTTTCGACCTTTGGGAATCCCTTACACTCTCTTTCTAGGTTACGAAATTTCTTTCTAAATGACGGCCAGTGTCAGATGAATGACAAATTAACCTAGTGGAGAATATATATAGTGATATATATAAGGGTTATGTCTCTTTAAATTACCTTAAACGAATTAGGGTTTATGTAGAAAGACATATATCCTTATTATCCGAATTTATTTATTTGTTAATTTTAATCTAATTAAAATCGACAAATAAATAATTAATCAATTCCCAATACGATTATCGAAGATCCATTTATTCATTCTTTGTGTGTGACCCTGTAGGTTCACTTAAAATTGGTAGTAGCTCTTAAACATTTTTTAGGACTACAAGACATAATTGGTCTCTAGCAAGACATTATGTCTACCCAATTTTAGTGAAGATCGATGATCCGACTTTACCTACTAACAGTTAGTCATTCAGTCCTTTTGTTACACGATATCTTATAATCAAACATAAGGTGTGGATCAAAACACTCTTATATTGTCTAATTACTTATTTCTTGAATCTAGAGTTTGACTGACTTAAACAAATGATATTGATAACTCTTTATCAATTCATTCGAGCATGGCCATGCATTTCTCAGTCTTACTCATCAAGAGGCCTGATAGATATCTCTCTCAAATTAATGAGATGAACAAATCCCTTCACTAACACTCACATTCCTCTATATAACATATTGCATGCCCAAGTTTATTCTTACAATCATCCGATTAAAGATGATGAAGAGATGAATCAAAACATGAAACTGCTATATAGGAATCCATGGTGCCATTAGGTCAAAGGACTAAAACAACATTGTAAAAAGAATACTTATTGCATTGATCCATACAGTATTCTTATAGTTGGTCAATCCAATACAATACACTCCTGTTTGTATCTATGTGCTGAATTGATATCCCATATCCATGATCAGTAAAACTTGATCATCATACAGCATACTAGTCTTAATTCATTATCATTCCACATAATGAGTGACTAGGGATAATTTAGAATAAAGTTATAATTCAGCTTATGGTTCTACTATTAAAGTCACATACTTTAACGACATAAGGTATAACTAAATATTCAAGGAATAACATTACCAAAGTAAATAGGCCAAAAATAACTTTGATAATTAAAATGACTTGATAACAAACATACAAATGATAAAGAATCCATATGGCCTAGGGCACATCACTAGCAATCTCCCACTTGCACTAGGCCTGGCTAACAACAGATTTGATGCCTAACGCACAAGTATGACCATCATGCTTAGACTGGGAAAGAGGCTTAGTCAATGGATCAGCAACATTGTCATCTGTGTGTACTCTGCATATCTTGACATCTCCTCTATCGACGATCTCTCGAATGAGATGGTATCGTCTGAGTATGTGTTTGGATCGCTGATGTGATCTTGGTTCCTTAGCCTGTGCAATGGCTCCATTGTTGTCACAATAGAGGGCTACAGGATCTGCAATACTAGGAACAACTCCCAAAGAAGTAATGAACTTCTTGATCCAAACTGCTTCCTTAGCTGCATCTGATGCTGCTAATACTCAGCTTCTGTTGTAGAATCTGCGACTGTGTCCTGTTTGGAACTTTTCCAGCTTAACACCTCCATTCAAACAAAACACATAACCAGATTGCGATCTGTAATCATCTAAATCGGACTGAAAACTGGCATCCGTGTAACCATTAACAACCAGATCGCCTTCTTGTCCTCCATATGTCAAAACTACATCCTTAGTCCTTCGTAAGTACTTTAGAATGTTTTTGACTGCTATCCAGTGACTCTCACCTGGATCTGATTGATATCTACTAGTGATGCTTAATGCATAAGCGACATCTGGTCGAGTGCATAACATGGCATACATGATGGAACCAATAGCCGAGGCATATGGAATCCTACTCATGCGCTCCCGCTCTTCCTTTGAAGCAGGACATTGAGTCTTACTCAATTTGATTCCATGTGACATTGGTAGGAATCCTCTTTTGGAGTTTTCCATACTAAACCTTTTAAGTACTTTGTCAATGTACGCACTTTGACTCAGGTTAATGATCTTTCTAGATCTATCTCTATAGATCTTGATGCCTAGAATATAGGCAGCTTCACCTAAGTCCTTCATTGAGAAACAATTTCCTAACCATGTTTTTACGGTCTGTAATGTAGGAATATCGTTTCCAATGAGTAATATGTCGTCTACATAAAGCACCAAGAAAACTATTGCGCTCCCACTAACTTTCTTGTAAACACAAGGTTCATCTTCATTCTTGACGAAATCAAACTGTTTGATTGCTTCATCAAAACGAAGATTCCAACTCCGAGATGCTTGCTTCAATCCATAAATGGACCTTTGAAGCTTGCAAACTTTATGTGAATTTCCTGGAATGTCAAAACCTTCAGGTTGTGTCATGTACACATCCTCGAGAAGGCTTCCATTCAAAAAGCTGTTTTGACATCCATTTGCCATATTTCGTAGTCATAATACGCAGCTATAGCAAGGAGAATTCTAATAGATTTAAGCATGACTACAGGTGAAAAGGTTTCATCATAGTCTATACCATGAGTTTGTTTAAAACCTTTTGCGACTAGTCGAGCTTTATATGTATGTACTTTACCATCCATGTCAGTTTTCTTTTTGAAAACCCATTTACACCCAATGGTTTTGACACCATCAGGTGGATCAATCAAAGTCCAAACTTGATTATCATACATGGATTGCATTTCCGTTTTCATGGCTGCTAACCATTTCTCAGAGTCAGGGCCCTTTATCGCTTCCTGGTATGACATGGGCTCACTTTGATCTATGAGTATCACATCACGATCGTCAGTGACTAGAAATCCATATCTCAAAGGCTCATGACGAATCCTACCAGATCTGCGCGGGCCTTCAGCTAGTGGTGCAGGCTCAACAACATTTTGTGAGTCTGATTGAATATCCATCAAAGGTGTTATGTCTGTTTGTGGTTCTCGAACTTCTTCGAGTTGTACTTTACTCCCACTAGTTCCTTTAGAGACAAATTCTCTTTCTAGGAAGTGACCGTTACGAGCAACAAACACTTTGTTCTCAGATCGGTTGTAGAAGTAGTATCCTTTTGTTTCTTTTGGGTATCCCACAAACAAACATTTATCAGATTTGGGTGCCAATTTGTCAGACAATTGACGTTTGACATAAGCATCACAGCCCCATATCTTTAGAAAAGACAAGCTAGGACGTTTTCCAGTCCATAATTCATATGGTGTCTTTTCAACTGATTTTGATGGAACTCTATTTAATATGAACGCAGCAGTTTCAAGGGCATATCCCCAAAAGGATATTGGAAGATCTGTCTGACTCATCATCGATCTAACCATATCTAATAAGGTACGATTCCTCCTTTCAGAAACGCCATTCCATTGTGGTGTTCCTGGAGGAGTCAATTGTGAGACTATCCCACAATCCTTAAGATAGTCAGAAAATTCTTGGTTTAAATATTCACCACCTCGATCTGATCGAATGGCCTTAATATTTTTACCAAGTTGATTTTGCACTTCATTTTTGAACATCTTGAACTTTTCAAAAGATTCAGATTTATGCTTCATGAGATACAGATATCCATACCTACTGAAGTCATCAGTGAAAGTAATGAAGTACAAATAACCTCCTCTAGCAGGTGAACTTAATGGTCTGCATACATCTGTATGTATTAGGGCCAATAAGTCAATGGCTCTCTCACCTTGTCCAGTGAAAGGAGCTTTTGTCATCTTACCCATTAAACAAGATTCACATGATTCAAAGTCAAATGAATTCAGAAGTCCATCTTGATGAAGCTTAGATATGTGTTTCTCATTAATGTGTCCCAAGCGACAATGCCAGAAGTAGGTTGGATTCAAATTATTAGATTTGAATCTTTTGGTATTAATGTTATAGATGGACTTATTATCAGAATCATCAAAGTTCAGAACATCACTAAATGAGCAAGACCATAAAAGATGTCTCTATGATGGATAGAAATTGTATTATTCTCAATAATAAATTTAAAACCATCCTTATCTAAACAAGAAACTGAAATAATGTTGCAGCTCATAGCTAGCACATAATAACAATTATTTAAAATTAAAATAAGTCCAGAAGGCAAAGTCAATTCAAAAGTTCCTATGGCTAGTGCAACAACCTTTTCTCCATTTGTCACGCGTAAGTCCACTTCGCCTTTAGTCAACTTTCTACTTTGCTTTAGACCCTGCACATTTGCACAAATGTGAGATCCACAGCCAGTATCTAATACCCATGATGCAGAAGTAGATAAATTGATTTGTATGACATAAATACCTGAAGTGGTAGTCTCACTACCCTTCTTCTTTTTCAGATCCTCCAAATACAGCTTGCAATTTCTTTTCCAATGACCCGGTTCATTGCAGAAAAAGCAAATCCCTTCTTTGGGTGGCTTGGCCTTTTTCTGAGATTTGGGCCTTTTAGCATTGGTCTGACCTTTTGCTTTTCCCTTTCCCTTACGTTTGCCATTGCCATTCCCTTTTTTCTTCCCTGTCCCGCTTGAACCATCAGAACATTATTGTTTGTCTTAATGTTCTGTTCTGCATTCTTAAGCATCCCATGCAGCTCCATTATAGACGTATCCATTTTGTGCATGTTATAATTCATCACAAACTGGTTATAGCTAGGAGGTAAAGAGCCTAGGATCATATCCGTGGCTAACTCCTACTAATAGGAGAACCAAGTCTCTCAAGTCTATCAATGTAGCTCTTCATTTTGAGTACATGTGCACTCACTGAGCTACCTGGAGCCATCTTACAAGAATTCAATTCCTGTGTGACTGTAAATCTTTCATGCCTTGCCTGTTCTTGGAACATTTCCTTAAGGTGTACGATCATATCGTACGCCGACTTGTGTTCCATCAGCTTCTGAAGCTCAGGTTCCATGCTAGCAAGCATGATGCAAGTCACATCCATTAAATCCTCTTTATGCTTGTTATAAGCATTTTTCTCAGCTCTTGGAGCATCAGCAGTAGGTTCATTTGGGATTGGCTCATCAATCACATACAACTTCCTTTCGTAGTTAAGAACAATTCTTAAGTTTCGATGCCAATCAAGGAAGTTTGTATTATTTAGTTTATCCTTTTCAATGATTGAACGCAAAGATGCATTGTTTGTTGCCATGATCTACATATAGAAGAATGCAGAGTTTAATAATCTTTATTCAAGTCATCTTACATAGTTCCACTATATTATCAAATTAAAACCCTCCAAAATTAATTTGAAGTTACTTTTAAAAACATTAGTGGGTGAAGATCCATATTTGACTAAATATTGAGTCAGCTATGGCATGACACTCAATATTCAGTTAATTAGGTAGGAAACTTTCCAATTACATCATATGTAATTCTTGTTTACGGGATTGACATTATAAGTACTGGCCTATTAATCCCATTCAATGCCATAGGCCCAAAACCGTTTTGATGGCCTATTTAAGTCTAACCATTACGACATGCAAATAACACTATTATTCACTCCTGTCTAACTAGGATGGTCTTTTGTACCCTGCTTTGGCAGAACCTACAATTGGACAATCTAAGTCTTGACAGGTGTCGAAACATGGAAGGCATTTTATGACTTAGTATTTTGTAAAGGTTTATTTTACTTAAAATAATATGTTAAAACCTTATCATATTTGATGGATACTAAGCATGTAAATGTGCAAACGTGGTATCACATACATTCACATATATCATCATATATGGTATAACATGCTTATAAAGAAAAAGAGAAAGTGTCATAGTATGGCCCTTAATCTATGTTAATCTTCATAAGCCAATATGAAGATCAACGGTCCAAACCTAAGGTGAGAATCCATAAGCATGGATTTAAAATGATAGAACTCATATCTTCATCATGGTGCTTTGACTTCTCCATCATCATGGGTTCGAAAAGTCTTCATTACATCTTCATGTCTTCATTACAAGATAAAGAAGATACAACAAAACCTACTACTACTAGTAGAATATAAATTACAACAAAAACAAAACGACACGCAGGCCGTATTTATAAAATTACAACCCAAGATGTAAAAGAAAGCAACCTGCCAATCACATAGGTCTTAGGGCCATACTATGCACCATACATTCAACACAACATATATGAAAATTATACATATGGCTTAAAACAATTCAAAACCACTCACATATGTTAACTATCATAATAGTCGAAAAATTGCAGGGGTCAAGGGGATTGCATCCCCTTGCGGGGTCAAGGGGTAACGCCCCTTGCAGGGGTCAATTTTCTTTACAAAACCGAGTTGTAAGAAAAATTTTCGTCAATGAGAATCCATAAATTTATGTTCAAAACTATTAAGGCGTTTGTTCATGTATAGCAGAAATAAATATAAGAAACCATTCTGCTATCATATTCTCATTGAGAGTAGTAAACAAATTTGATAAATAAATCAAATCATAACGTCCTTTAAAATTGCAGATCACTGTTCGTCTAATTGCAGAAGTCCAAACATTTGAAAACCGATTTAAAACTATTAAATATGATCTGCACGGTAAGAACATTATCTATTTACTTTTGTAATCCGATTACAAAACAAAACAAAAATTCAATTTCGTCCAACGCTGAGAACCCTAAATTCTAATGTAATCACATTACATTGGATCTGTTCTATAACGAACAAAAACGAACAGATTCGCTACTCATGTCAAAAACCCTAGATTCTGATGTAATCACATTATATTCAAAATTAATGCGATCATATTACATCCAAACCTTTTCAACAATTGAACAGAATAAGACGATCCAACATTCAAATATTATCAACATATATTTGTCAGATTTGATGTAATCTGATTACACAAAATAATAGCGAAAAGGGTTTCGTAATAAGCATGCATAAAATTGAAATTCAAAATTTCGAATTATATGTCATTACAAGCATGAACAGATCCGAAATCAAATCCCAATGAAACAATTTTAATAAGCGTAAAATTATCACATGCATATCCTTAACATGATTTCAAAACTTGTACATGTATCACGCATACATACAGTCTAGAGAACCGATTTAATTGAAATCGCAAGTGGCTCTGATACCACTGTTAGGAATTTTGATCCAAAAATGAATCGTGCAGCGAAAATCGTTTTTTTTTTTTTATAATTCCCAATCGGATCCAAGCGCTCCAATTAAATCAGAAAGATAGGGAATCGTGTTATACCTTTTTTGTCTTGATGATGGGATCAAAGGAGATGCAGATTACACTAACTCCCTCTATCGGTATCCACACGAACGAGTTGGATCTTCGTGTGTGCTAGCACGTCGAAAAAGTTTCGACCTTTGGGAATCCCTCACACTCTCTTTCTAGGTTACGAAATTTCTTTCTAAATGACGCCCAACTTCAGATGAATGACAAATTAACCTAGTGGAGAATATATATAGTGATATATATAAGGGTTATGTCTCTTTAAATTACCCTAAACGAATTAGGGTTTATGTAGAAAGACATATATATCCTTATTATCCGAATTTATTTATTTGTTAATTTTAATCTAATTAAAATCGACAAATAAATAATTAATCAATTCCTAATACGATTATCGAAGATCCATTTTATTCATTCTTTGTGTGTGACCCTGTAGGTTCACTTAAAATTGGTAGTATCTCTTAAACATTCTTTTAGGACTACAAGACATAATTGGTCTCTAGTAAGACATTATGTCTACCCAATTTTAGTGAAGATCGATGATCCGACTTTACCTACTAACAGTTAGTTATTCAGTCCTTTTGTTACACGATATCTTATAATCAAACATAAGGTGTGGATCAAAACACTCTTATGTTGTCTAATTACTTATTTCTTGAATCTAGAGTTTGACTGACTTAAACAAATGATATTGATAACTCTTTATCAATTCATTCGAGCATGGCCATGCATTTCTCAGTCTTACTCATCAAGAGGCCTGATAGATATCTCTCTCAAATTAATGAGATGAACAAATCCCTTTACTAACACTCACATTCCTCTATATAACATATTGCATGCCCAAGTTTATTCTTACAATCATCCGATTAAAGATGATGAAGAGATGAATCAAAACATGGAAACTACTATATAGGAATCCATGGTGCCATTAGGTCAAAGGACTAAAACAACATTGTAAATAAGAATACTTATTGCATTGATCCATACAGTATTCTTATAGTTGGTCAATCCAATACAATACACTCCTGTTTGTATCTATGTGCTGAATTGATATCCCATATCCATGATCAGTAAAACTTGATCATCATACAGCAATCATACTAGTCTTAATTCATTATCATTCCACATAATGAGTGACTAGGGATAATTTAGAATAAAGTTATAATTCAGCTTATGGTTCTACTATTAAAGTCACATACTTTAACGACATAATGTAAACCCCGGAAATTCTCAGTAGCTAGAAAACCCTAGGAGTTGGAGACGAAACCCTAATCCGATCAGATTGAGTTTAGTGAATGGAGCCTAGGAACCCCAAATCCGGCTTTCCATCGGTTTCATAGTAAAATAAATATTTTGGAGTAAATGAATTTGAATTGTTGTTTCAAAGTACATTTCAAACCTTTGAAAGTTTTAAATTCGGAAATTTTTCAATTCCGGGCCTTCCCGAGCCCAATTACGGAAAAGCGTGCCCCGGGCCACGGATTCAGAAAAATATTCCGGAATATTCATTAGAACCGTAATTTTTCAAGGATTCCAAAAATATCAATTTCATAATTTTCCGAGCTATAAAGATTACAGTTATAGCTTTTCCCGTGTTTTCGGAACAACCGGTAAAGTAGATGTCTTGTCTACTATTCACAAGTACAACCTACACTACACACTACCCATACCCTATTCTTACATCCTTACAACTACTCATTTCAATTTTCTTTTCCAAGAAATTTTGTCTTTTAAATAATTATTACATTTATTTCATTTATTACATTTTCATTTACTAAATTACAAATTTCATTTTTTTTTTTCAAAACTCTCACACACACACACACATATGGCCGGCGCCCCTCCCTCCTATTTTCCCCCTCATTTGTGTTATTTTTACTTCTTTTAATTAACTAAACCCTAAATCACTTAATATATACTAAATGTTCTCTCTCTCTCCTCATTTTCTTCTTGTTTCAAAGTTTGAAAAGAGAAAAAGCTCTCTCCCTTCTCTTCTTCTTGTGCCGAGCAACCCCCTCCCTCTTCCTCTTGCACTTTCAACTTCAAGCTCCTCCATTTCTATCTTAGATCCTCCATTGGTATGTGTATGTGAGCCTTGTTCTTCCTATTCTTGTAATGGCAAAGGTATACCTTGTGTATTTCCTCATCAAAACCCTATGATGCTCATGCTAGGGATATGGAAATGCATGAACAAGGATGTCAAGCCATCACAAGACATGGATCTTGTGTTTAAATGCATTTGTTAAGATTTCATGTTGCTCATGCATATATAGTAATGACCTTGTATTTATATTGATGTTCATGCCATGAGATTCATGTTATACACATCATATGTAGTAGATCTAAGGTTTAGACATCCACCACTTTATGTACATGCATGATCATAGGTTCATTTTTGTTTATGTGCTTTATTGATCATAAAAATGAGGTCTTGTTCATGTATAGAGATGCTAGATAGTATATCTCCACATATAGATGGCAAGAACATTGAAAAAGGAAGGACTTTGTTAGATATGAAAAGTTGAAAATTCGGATGAAATGGAAACCCTATCCTAAAGACCTCCAAAATCAATTTTAAACTTATATTTCATAAGAAAAATGAAGGGTATGTGTAATAGATATGTTGAAGGAATTATTTTCATAAGTTTAGATGAGTTTAGGCATGATAAAAATAAGGAAAACAAGAGGTGAACTTAGGATGAAAAATGTTGACTTTAAATGTGTAGTCAAATTCGTAACTTTGTGTAATGCCTATATAAACACTTAGTATTTAAGTCTAAAATGGATGTTTTATAAGCTAAATGAAGTCCTTAGATAATGTATACATTGAAGCCCCAAATTTTAATACATTAGACTAGATTTCTCTTAAGAAAAATGTAAGAAAAGAAAATTTGGAAAATTCGGATTTTTATAACTAGCTTATTTGAAAACATGTTTACCAAATGAAATATGTGAATTTTTGTGCATGAATGGAGGCCATGACTATTATAGACTTTGAGAACCTAATTTTAGTCAAATAATAAGTAGATTACAAGATTAAAAACCAAATAAACCCTAAGGAGTATAATGTGGGAGAATAACTTCTTAGAATTAGCCTTTATGAAACTTTCCCCAACACTTAGGAGTTCCTAAAAGTTTATTACTACAAAAATCATCATGACCATGCACAAGTTGAGTTCACTACATGGCATACACATTAGTAGTTCATTCCTAAATCATTCATGCATGAATCACTAACTAGGAACATTTCTTATCAAAAGCAAAGCACATTTTCAAAGATGGATCAATTGCGGGACAGAACTGATCCCACTGTTTCGTGACCCTATTATTTTCAAAACTTGGATTTAATACTTGAATTAGATAGATCTTTCGAAGTAGATGAAGATTGATATAAAGTTTGCGAAATTCCGAGTTAAAATGACCAAGTTATGGCCGTTTTAAGTCGGAACTTCCAAATATAGCGAGAAATCCGAATTCAACTAGTCTAGATGTATAGTTTGATTTAATTACATGGTGAGAATCTCATAGGGATTATTCTTGATTGGTAGGTGATTCCGAGCAGGACGACTCTCTACCACCCGATTATTACTATTAAGGAGTTTGGTGACCCATGGCCGAGTGAGTAACTTCCACTCTCAATTAATGCTTGTGAATGTAATGTAGTGGCACTAGTGATGTAGGCAAAGATAAAAGAAATTGTACAAGCATGATGGGGTATGCGGGAATTATTTATGTTGAGAATTGTTGATATGTGAAATGGAACTTAAGGCATATCGAAACCGGGTGTTAAGATATTGATTGTTTTATTAGAATCATATGATGAATGTCTGCGTATACTTGTTGGTCACTTAAAAGAATCGAATTAATGACTATTCGACTCCGACTATAACTGAGTTCATTCATGTCACAATGGGGTTGGAGCATTTGCATTGGTTGGCTTTTCGTGACCCATAAAACGAATGTGAGGTTAATCGTGATCCATAAAACGAGCTTTTAATCAGTTGACCGTGAGCTTAAACGGCGTCGTACCGCAGGATTCGTTAATCTGCTAACCCAGGATGGAGGGCGCAAGTCCATCCACATATGATTTCCGGTTGGTCATATGTTTGATGATTCCATTTGTATGGTGCATGCACTTGCTTGAATAACCACTTGTTTGAATGATTGTATCTAATTGCGTTATGGAAGTATTACTCACTAAGCTAGTTAGCTTACGCCCCGATAGTGTTTATCTTTTGCAGCATGAGTTTATATGGCTTAGGCCAAGGTAAGCCACAGCGCAGGTACCGGAGATAGGAGTTTCCCATAGAAGTTTGATTCATTTCTTTTGTATAGACTTCCATTGGAAACTAAGGACTCTGGATGACTGTAATAGACTGTTATTCTTTTGCGGGGGAATGCCCCTTAGATTTTGTAAACCTTAAAGATTTATGCGTTTTGATTTATTATCTATGGCTAATGAATGCCTTGTTAAACTGTTAAACTCCATTTGTCGAAGTATTCTATTGTCGTAAGGGAACGCTTTACATCTACTTAAGACTCCCGAAGGCCCCGGTTAGGGAACTCGAGAGTCTTACTTAGTATGTGGCTGACTGTTACGTTTAGGATACCCTACGGGGCGTGACACATAAGGTATAACTAAATATTCAAGGAATAACATTACCAAAGTAAATAGGCCAAAAATAACTTTAATAATTAAAATGACTTGATAATAAACATATAAATGATAAAGAATCCATATGGCCTAGGGCACTAGCACCCTCGACATGGAGGGCGTAAAATCCATGCTACACTTGATTTTCGGTTAATCATGTGTATTTTATCTGTTCATATGTTTGGTGCATTCTCATATAATTGATTAAATACTTGTTTGGATTATGGAAATGTCTTGTAGATGGAATTATCTCACTAAGCTAGATTTGCTTATACTTTTATGCTTTTTGTTATAGTATGATTACCTTTGTTGGCCCGAAGGAGCCCCGTATGCCGGGTACGAGTTTAAGCTACTAGGAGTTTTTGGGAGAAGCTATATGTATTTAAGTTTTGAACATAGGCTTCTAGGAAAATAGTAGGCTTGTGTTATAGTTGCTATTATTTTGAAAGACTTCTAAAGCGGGGGAATGCCCCTAAGATGATGTAAGGATATTATTATGAAGATCTTATGTTTATTTATATAAGTTCTTGCTTGCTTTTATTATCTACTTAAATGTAATACCCCTGTGAGTCTCCTACTATCTTGGAAGCACGCCTTGTGTGTGATATCGAAGCTCCTGCATGACTAAGGTTATCATTCATTAGCTTTAATATTGTATACGATGGACTACTACGTTTAAGGTACCCTCTAGGGCGTAACAGTATTTCTTATTGATTCTATGGTACTTATCAAAAACTATGTCACAAGATCATTAAAATTTGTATAGAGGGTAATTCCAACTTAAAATGGGCATAACTTGGTCATTTTAACTCGGAATTGCATAATATATCGTTTTCTGCCTACTCGAAAAGATCTATTCATTTCTAAGGTTATTTTGTCATAAAAATCCATTTGGGTTGGAAAATACTATGGTACAGAATAATTATGAATTTATAGTTTACAAAATATGATTTTTCCAAACTTCACTTTACTAAAAAACCCTAAGCAAAATATATGGATATATATATGGTTAAAAAAAAAATCCTTTGAACATATATAGGCACTTATATTGTATGCATGATTTTTGTAGTGTTGTCTCAATATTGATATTTCATAAACAATTTGTCTTTGATGGTCTTAAAAGATAAAACTTTTGAGAATTTCTCCTTTTTGATTTATTATAAAGAAAACAAAAATATATTTGAGTTGTTATGAGTAAATGTTTTATTATTATTTCATTTTCTCACTTTTCAAAAGTAAATTCATTTAAAAAAATTTTGGTTCTTTAAGTTATCTACTAACTTTATTTCTAGTGATTGAAAATACGCTCTTCAAAATATTCTTTAAGCTTCAAATATTTGGAGTCGTGTATGTTTTCCTCTTATTTTTATATCCTTTTTTTTTTCTTTCGGAAATAGGTGTACCTTTAAAACTTTACTTTCTTGGCAAATTTTATTTTTCTAAGTTGGTTTCCAAAATAGTGAGTTGATTTTTATCTTGGTTTGAAAAACTTGTTTTATTCTTAATATTTGTCAAGTGTTAGAATAATTCCTTTAGACAAGTTTATAAGAAAAGCTTTCTTAATAAAGAATTGTTAACATTAGAACTTAGTAAAACTTCATTTTAATTTTGAAAAGAGAATAACAACTTATAAAATTTAAGTTTTGAAGAGTCTTTCTTAGTAGATGATTTTCAAAGTCCATAATGAATTTATTTAAGTTTTATAAAAGGTATGGTTGAGTTAAAATATTTTAATGCTAAAATTCTTCCTTTATGGAGTATTTAGTTTGGTTTAGAAAAGAATTCCTTTTATTATTTTGAAGAAATCTACATTACTAATTCTTTTAGAATTTATGGTTAGCTTATCCTTTAAAAAGAGTTAAAACAAAACTTAGATCTTTTTGTTGAAAATTCCTTTTGTTAAGAAATCTAGTTTACTTTTCTTTATTTAAGAAAGAACCCATTTTTATTTTTATTCAAGACAACAACATTTTTAATCATGTATGAATATGTAGTAATGTAAAAGTAAAGATAATACATAATAAGATAAAAAGAATTGCTTGTAAGTAAATAAACAAAATAAAATAGTCAAGCATTGGGAATCTTAGCTTCATCAAGGTATCCTGATCATGTATTGGGAGCCTTAGCTTCATCAAGGTAACCCGGGACTAAGAATAGACTAGTCTCAAAAGAAAGAAAAGTAAAAAAATTGTTTTGACTTGATATGGACAAGTCTAAGACTAGAAAGACTAGTCTTAATTAAATTGCATAAAACAAGTAAATAAATAAATTGCAAGACATGAAAATAAATAAATAACAATGAGCTTATATGCTCTAAATAAATATATATACTTAGTATACATAATATTATATAAGTTAGATTAGAGAAAAAATAATA
Organism: Combretum micranthum; assembly: GCA_024138025.1. Lineage (NCBI taxonomy): Eukaryota > Viridiplantae > Streptophyta > Magnoliopsida > Myrtales > Combretaceae > Combretum > Combretum micranthum. Next base: position 1,062,840 of record JAMXBD010000163.1, read on the forward strand.
ATAACAATAATAACAATATAACAACATAATGTAAAATAGGAACATGAACAAAAACAAAACATGAACATATTGTTGCTTCTTTAACTCATATGAGTCTAAGAAATATATACTAAGCTCATGCTAAGTTGTATGAACATGATAAAGAATGTAGGTAGGATTTTTACCTAAGGTTTAATGAAGGATTTTGAAAGAGATGAATGGGTTTTGTATTTGTTATTTTCTTCTTGATGTTGTAGAGAATGGTAAAGAGTGTTTTGAGAGAGATTTTTGGAGAGAGGTTTTGAGAGAGTATTTTGGTAGAGTTTTGTTATGTAAAATGGATGTGTGAACGAATGAATGAGGAATGGGGTATTTATAGAATTTTTGGAGTGAATTTTTGATGTAATAAAATAAATTGAAAAAGAAAATAGTATAGAGAAGAGAGAGGGAGGCCGACACAAATGAGAGGAAGAGAGAGGGGATTTTTGCTTGTTTTGTAATTTTTTTGTAAAGAAAAGAAATAATGTGTTAAGGTTTGATGTAAATAAAGTTGTATTGGAAATGTAAAAAGTAAGAAAATAGGTATGTAGGTAGTAAGAAATAGGTGTAAGAAAAGTAGAGATAGTGAAATAGTAATGAATAGTAGGAATAGTGCTATGAATAGTAGACTAGACATATAAAATATTGATAGTAATAAAAATACGCGTAATCGAGCTATATTTGTTATTTTTAGTTACTGAAAAATTCTAAAACTGATATTTTTGAAATCCTTGTTTAATTACGAGTCCTTTGGTGTTATTGGAATATTTTTATTATTCCAAGCTCCGAGACACACTTTTCGAGACTGATCCCGTTTGAGTCCAAAGGATACTCGAAATTTGCGAATATGATATTTTTATCTTACCCTATATTATTATGAACTATTATAAGCCATTAACTTAATTTCGTTTTCTAGGGTTTGAGAACGTGGGATTGCCGGAGTTGAAATTGCTTGATTGTCTTGGTCTTTGTTGACTTTTGTAGTTCCGGTTTGACTAGGGTTAGGGTTTAATCCAACTTTATCCTAGAAATTGAGGGGTTTACCTCAGGGATCGGCTTGATGGATTTTCTCGTGTTCAGGTTTTCGAATCGACCGATTCTATTTTTTTTTTTGAAGATTCTCTTATGAAATCCTGTGATTGAATTTGTTTAAAGTTCGGTTTCAACTTGGGTCAGACTTTAGGGTTTTGATTCAGTATTCCAAAACCATTCTCAAAAAATTCGGGGGCTTACACCTATTCGCCCATCTTACAGATTTATGGCTTTTGTAAACCCGACTACTATACTCTTGTCCCATCGAGTATAGTAGCTCATGAAATGAATCTAACTACGTGATATGCATGAATCAATTAATATATATATAACTTGAAGTATGTAATTAAGGTACTTTAAAGCGATCATAGAATTACAGACATTCCAGCATGGTAATAATAAAACACAATTTGATTTAACAGCAATTCATGTGCCGATATGCTTATTATTCTTTCAATCAATGTTATCATACAAAATTCATTTTTTTTATCTTTTCCTACTTCTACTGCCTCTAGCTACAAGTACAAACAAGTATGTAAAAGGTAGGAAATAAACCCACTCGGCCATACTGACACTTTTTCTTATGGATGAGTCAATCGGTAATTCCACTAATCGAAATAATCCTTTGGTGATAAACACTCCTCCTCAGGATCACCTAATCAAGAAGAATACCCATAATAAGTATTTCCTGTTAATTCTATGGTACTTATCAAAAACTATGTCATAAGATCGTTAAAGTTCGTATAAAGGGTAATTCTAACTTAAAATGGCCATAACTTGGTCATTTTAACTCAGAATTGCACATATAATGTACCGTTTCTACCTATTTGAAAAGATCTATCCATTTCTAAGGTTATTTTTGTTATAAAAAGCCATTTGGATTGCAAACTACTACGGAACAAAATAGTTACGAATTTCATAGTCTACAAAATATGATTTTTCCAAACTTCTCTTTACTAAAAAATCCTTACGCAAAATATATGGATATATATATATATACATTAGTTGAAAAATCCTTTGAACATATATATATACTCACATTGTATGCATGATTTTTGTAGTGTTGTCTCAGTATTGATATTTCACAAACAATTTGTCTTTAAGAGTTTTAAAAGATGAGGCTTTGAACGTTTTCTCTTCTTTGAATTGCTAGAAGGAAAACTAAAATATACTTGGGTTGTTTTGAGTGAGCGTTTTCCTATTATAAATTCGTTTTCTCACTTTTCAAAAGTAAATTAATTCTCAAAAATTTGGTTCTTTAAGTTATCTATCAACTTCATTTCTAGTGATTGAAAAATAAGCTTTTCAAAATTTTTCTTAAGTTGTTGGTGTGGTCAAATATTTAGAGTTGTATTAAATGTATGTTTTCCTCTCATTTTTATATCCTTTTTATTCTTTAGAAAATAAGTTTATCTTTAAAACTTTACTTTCTTAGCAAATTTTATTTTTCTAAGTTGGTTTCTAAGATAGTGAGTTGGTTTTACCTTGATTGGAAAAACTTTTTTTTTCTTAATATTTATCAAGTGGTGGAATAATTCTTTTAGATAAGTTTATGAGAAAAACTTTCTTAATAAAGAATTGTCAATATTAGATTTTAGCAAAATCTCATTTTAATTTTGAAAAGAGAATAACAATGTATAAAAATTAAGTTTTTAAGAAACTTTCTTAGTATATGATTTTCGAACTCTATAGTGAACCTATTTAAGTTTTATAAAAGATATGGTTGAGGTAAAATCTTAAGTTCAGTGCTAAAAATTCTATTTTCATGGAGTATTTAGTTTTGATTTATAAAAGAAATGAGTTCCTTTTATTTGAAGAAATCTTAGGCACTAATACTTTAAAACTTATGATCAACTTGTCTAAGCTTTTGACAAGAATTTATTAAAACAATATTTAGACTTCTTGTTGAAAAGTCCTTTGTTGAGAAATTTAGTTCACTTTTCCTTATTTAAGAATGAACCCATTTTATTTTTGTTTAAGACAACAACATTCTAATCATGCATGAATATAATTATGTAGCAATGTAAAAGTAAGAATAATACATAATAAGATAGAAAGAAATACTCATCAGTAAATAAACGTAATAATATGGTCAAGCATTGGGAGCCTTAGCTTCATCAAGGTATCTCGATCATGTATTGGGAGTCTTAGCTTCATCAAGGTAACTCGAGACTAAGAATGGAGTAGTCCCAAAAAGAAAAGAAAAGAAAGAAAAATCGTTTTGACTTGATATGGACAACTAGAAAGATTAGTCTTAATAAATTGCATTAATTAAATAAATAAATTACAAAGCATGAAAATAAATAAATAACAAGTGAGCTTATATGCTCTAAAGAAATATATATATATATATCCATACATAATATACATAATACTATATAGAAGTTAGATTAGAGCAAAAATAATAATAACAATAACAACAACAACATAATAACATAATGTAAAATATGAACATTAACAAAAATAAAACATGAACATATTGTTGCTTCTTTAACTCACATGAGTTTAAGAAACATACACTAAACTTATGCTAAGTTGTATGAACATGATAAAGAGATATAGGTAGAATTTTACTTAAGGTTTAATAGAAGATTTGAAAAGAGATGAATGGGTAGTGTTTTTGTTATTTTTCTTGAAGAGTAGTAATTGATAGAGAGTGTTTTGAGAGCGGATTGTTGGAGAGAGGTTTTGAGAGAGAATTTTGATAAACTTTTGTTATGTAAAATGAATGTGTGAAATAATGAAAGAGGGAGGGGGTATTTAGAATTTTGGAGTTAAATTTTGATGTAATAAAATAAATTGAAAAAGAAATAATATAGTGAAGAGAGAGAGAGGGGTCGGCGGCATCATGGGGGAAAGAGGGGGATTTTGATTAAATTTTGTATTTTTGTAAAGAAAAGTAATAATGTGTAAGGTTCGATGCGAATAAAGTTGTATTGGAAATATAAAAGTGTAAGAAATAGGTATGTAGGTAGTAAGAAATAGGTGTAAGAACAAGTAGAGATATTGAAATAGTAATGAATATTAGAAATAGTACTATAAATAGTAGACTAGACAAATAAAATACCGGTAGTAATAAAAATACGTATAAACGAGCTATATTTGATATTTTTAGTTACCGAGAAATTGTGAAACCAATGTTTTTGAAATCCTTACATTTTTACGAGTCTAATGGTATTGTCGGAATATTTTCACTATCTGGTGCACTAGGGCACGATTTTTGAAAGCTGATCCAGTTCAGATCCGAACGGCATTAGAAAATTGTAAATCTGATATTTTTATACTACCTTATATTATTACGAACTCTTGTAAGCTATTAACTCAAAATTTTTTTTTCTAGGGTTTGATAGCGCGGGTTTGTCGGAGTTGAAACTATTAGACTATCTTACTCTTTGTTGACTTTTGAAACTCCGATTTGATTAGGGTTAAGGTTTAATCCAACTTTACCCTAGAAATTGAAGGGTTTACATTAGGGATCGGATGAATGGATTGTCTCATGCTCGAATTTTTGAATCGAACGATTATTGAATTTTCTATTTTTGTTTTTGAAGATTCTCTTTTGAAATCCCATGATCGAAATTGTTTAAGGTTCGGTTTCAACTTGAGTCGGCCTTTAGGGTTTTTATTCGGTATTCTAAAACCATTCTCGAAAATTTCAGGGGTTTACACTCTCCACACATCATTACTTATTGCAATTAAGTTGGCACGACTCCTAATCTACCAGAATCATTTCTATGCATGAGTTCACTAGGGATATCCTCACACATAGATCATCAACGTTAGTATCACATTCTGCGTGGTCTTTACTAACAGCAACTAAGTATAAGCAGCAAACTTTTCAATTATAAGCTAAATAGAAATTAATTCAATTTACAATTCTAAACTTGCGCGTAAATAAAACAAGCAAGGTAAGGTCGTACCTGAATCAGTTTTAAGGAACATGACTCTAAATGACCAAAACCCTGCTCACATAAACATAACAGATTTCAATATACCACTTTCATAGCATAAACCTAATCCAAACTTCATTTGAAACCCTAATCTTAATAGAAATATAAACCCACACCTTTCTCCTTGATTGAAATTCAAAATCTCTCCAAAAGAACAAATTTTTCCTCCACAATTCCTCCAAACCCTAGAATCCATTATGACAAATTAAAACAAAACCAATAAAATCATTCATTTTTAATCACAAAGGTTAAGAACATATAAACTTACCTAGAATCGATTCTCAATTCTCCTTGATCACCAAAATCTAATTCTCCAAACCAAATAGGGTTCTTCTTGAATTTCTCCTTCAAATCCAATTAGAAACCTTAACAATTTGATTAATTCCTTTGAAATCTAAAGATAAAGATAGAAATCACTCATCTTGACTTGGACTTCTCAAACTCCTATGGATGCTAGAACCATGTATAGAGAGGATTTTTTGGTTTATGAGTGTTTTTGGAAAGAGAATAAAAGGATAGATATAAAGAAATTTTGTGGAAACTCTTTGTCTTCTGAACACACATAGACAGTTTTGGAAGATACGCCGGTAGCGTATAATGAAGTTTGGTGATGTAAGTGTTAAAGTTAGCAACCTTGAAATCTCGGGTCGTTTTTCTTCACATGTATGCCGGCTGTACACCGACAGTGTATATAAGCTAAATCGGATAGGCCAGTAGCCTTTGGCTGGATTACTCCTTACGCCCAGTTGACTCATATTCCGTCTCTTCATCTTCTCTCACGTAATTAATAACTAACAAAATAATTAATTAATTAAACATTAGGGTCGACCATAAAATCCTCTTATTTTATATCAAATGACATCTTTGCCCTTCAATATAAAATATTTATTTGTATATTACAATTATCATGATGGAGCATCTGTAAATTTTATGATCGCCTTTAAAATATCTTAATCACATGTTAAGAATTACATTTATTGATTCATGCATATTACGAAGTGAGTCATATTGCATGTAGCTAGTATGCTTCGGTGGGACAAGAGCATAATAGTGAGGTATTCGTAGGAACTGCAAGACTGCCAAGATGGACGAATAGGAGCCCAAAATAACTATTTCAGGATGGAGCGAGTAGGAACCCAAAAGTACTATAAATTGGATGATAAAGCTGATTTTTAAAGAAACTGGAACACCTAACCTCGAATGGAGGGCCATTCAAGCATATGATTTCCGGTTGATCATATGTATTGCTTGCTTAGGTGTTTGCTGCATTTCATATGTCTGTTTCATAACTTGTTTGATTTTATTGATACGAGTACGCTAATTTGGGAATTGTTCTTACTAAGCTAGTTGAGCTTACACCCCAATAGATTTTTGTTAACACAGGACTAATATCTCTTGTACTTGAGGTCTTCGTCTATTTGGGTAAGTTTACACATTTGGGAAGCTTTTGGGAGGGAAATCCTTTTAAAGATCTTAGAGTATATTTCCTTTAAAATCTTTATAGTTATAGTTGTTATTATATGTAATACCCTAACTATATTTTGTATATTGGAGATTTAGTGGGGGAGTTCCTCTAAGATGATGTAAAAGACTATAATTTTATGATTCTGAAGATAATGTTTATTTAGATTCTTGTATACTATATTTACTATCTCAAACTATACTTCCCGCTTGTGTCTCCTATTGCTGTGATGGACACCTTACATATAGTGTTGAAGCTTTTGTGTGACTTCAGGAAGTCATTCTTAAGCTTTGATACTATATGTAGTGGAGTGTCACGTTTAGGGTACTCTTTGGAGCGTGATAACAAGGACCTAAGTATTTTAGAGTTTGTCTCCAAGTTAACCTATGTCTTGCCAAGAATAGACAATTGATTCAAAATATTGATGAATCTATCATTCATTTGATAAATTGTTTCATTAGTCTCCATTTTAAAATTTTTAAATTCACCATAAAGAAGGATAATTTTAGTATCTTTTACTCTTGTAGGTCCTTTATAGGTATTTTCAAGATTTTCCCAAATTTCTTTAGCTAATCTACAAGAGCAAATGCTCCTAAAATCACTCTCATTTGATCCATAATACAAAATAGTCAGTACAACTTCATTTAATTGAACTTTCTCTTTTTCGACTGTAACATGCTTGAATCTTCCTTTCCCACGTGGAAGGAAATGTAAAAAAATGCCCTGCTTGTTCTTTTTTTCTTTTTTTTTTTTTTTGCATATGGGGTTTGACTATGTCTTGTAAAGGTGACTGTCTTCTTTCTTGTCTTGTTCAACTTCCGCTCTCGGGAGGCAGGTCAAGAAGAGTTTTCGGCATTGACCCCCATAATTTGTATGCAAGATGAGCCTACAGGAGTGCCAATCAACTGAACCACCAGGTTTGAGAATAAGGTGGAATCCCTGGATGGAGTGGCCGGTGAATCACTAATTAGAAAGCGGATTTTGCAAAGATTCTTCATCGATTTAGTGGCCGATGATTCAAAGACTCATTTTTTCCTTCAACAACTATGGGACCATTTTCTACAACATGCCATAGAGATAAATTTTTTGCTCTAACAAAAATTCTCATTATACCTTCCAATAAGCATAATTTGTACTGGTGAGGATAGGCGGCCTATTGATAGATTATCCCTCTAGAAACACTAGTGCATTTGATGCCTTGATCTTTACCCTATATGCGATTAAGCATGGAAAATTAGAGATGAGGCTATGATACCAAATGAAAACGCATTAGAAAATACTCAAGAAGGGGGAGGCGTAAATTAAGTATTTGATTGATAATGCATAAACAATTAATGTTTATGCAATAGATCAAATTTAAATTTTAATAGCAGAGGATATAACAAAGAAAATTACGATATCGAATATAAAAGAGATAGGGATAGAAAAATTTAGCCTAAATTAACGTGGAGTTCAACCCACTTCCTACTTTTCATGATTCACAAATGCCTCCAACTGAGGACTTCATAATCACTTTATTAATCACCATAACACAAGTTTAAGCTGAGCATTACACCAATTACAATACACATGATATAAAATATTTTCTTCACTTTTTGTAGTTCTCTCTTATGAAATTACAAAAATATGAGCAGAGCACTCAAAATTGATTTTCTTTCTCTTACTTAGAATTTATAAATAAGGAACAAGAGAATATAAATTAATAGAGAATTTTTGATTTGTTTGTTTGCAAATGAAAGCTCTCTCATCCATATATGAATCTCCAAGGTAGAACGTGTTTATAGTCTTCAAACATTTAAATGTTCGTTAGAGATAATGTTTTAAAATCCCTAAGCATTAAATGAGCACAATGGCTCTTTTTTTTGCCACATCTGCTCATCCATTTAAACTGCCGACCCCTAATGCTTGCTGCGCCTTAATGTGCCGCATCTCATTTTTTCCCTCGACTAAGTTTGTAGTTCATTTGAATTCTTTGAGTCTTGAGTTCAAACTTATCGCACATTGAAGAATTTCGTGCCTCAAGCTTGTTACGCCTTGGACTTGACCCTTAACTAAAGCTATACATCTTTGAATATATCAAGCCTTAGATATTAAGCTCATCTTGCCCCGACCAACAGACTTATCAAGCTCTCGATGAATCCCACGACCAATGACTCTGTATTTTTAAGCTTGTTGAGCTTTAGCCTTGAGATTGACGTGCCTTAGTGAATGAACCAGTCTAGCACTCGACTTGACCCGCAACTAAGGCTGTTCATCACTAATTTGTTCCTACTAAAAACCTGCACGATCTTTAGAGAACAACACAAAAACACACAATACAGACACAAATATATATATCTTAACATGTTATTCATCATATTTGTTCAACTAATTAAGTGTAGTTAAACACAACTGAATAGTTAATTGTGCAATTAATTGTCTCATTAAAATCCACATTGAACATACAAATTCGATAGTCCTCTATTGGAGGCAATTTGGGTGATTGTGGATTTTAGGAGGCGGGCTGAACTCTATGTTAAATCTGGGCTTGAATCTTCTTTCCCTATCTCTTTAATATTTCTTATAGTACTTTATTATTGTGAAATATGCTATTATCAAAGTTTAAATTGATCTATTGCACAAAATTTTATTGTTTGAGCATTTTAGGTCAAATACTCAATTCGCCTCCCCTCTTGAGTATTCTTTAGTGCTTATCAATAACTACCTAGAGATAGGAGTTGTGAAACTTATTATCACTTGTTAAATTCATTTAAACGGGCCTTTCAATCAAAGGATTCTTAATCTTAAAGCAGATCTAGGTTATTGATAGCCTAAGAAGAGATTTCGATGGTCTGTCCTAGGTTTAGAAGTTTCTAATACATAAGGTATCACATCCTAATAGATACCCTAAACGTGATAGCCCACTGTACACAATATCAAAACTCAAGAACGACTACCTTAGTCACTTGAAAGCTTTCATATTGATTCAAGGTGTATGTTCATAACAAAAGGAGACCGGTGGAGATATACATTTTAAGATAACGACAGCGGAACATACAAAATAATACTTAATATAATTCATCAAAATATAAAGTTCTACAACTTCTACGGGGCATTCCCCTGATAAGTCTCCATAACGAAAAAGTCTCACTAAGACAAATAACTAAAGCTAGAAGATTTTAGAAGAAATCTAATATAAGACTTCAAAACAAAATTCCTCCAAAAACTTCCCAAAACATAGATTCTACCCAGATGATCAAGGTGGTCTCGGATACGAAACAAAGTTCTTGCAACATCAAAGTTCTATTGGGGAGTAAACATAACTAGCTTAGTGAGATAATCCTTAAGCAAAAGTACTCATAACAAGCATTCAAACAAGTCTATTAAACAATCATATGAAATGCAAGCAACCATATGATCAAACAATACATACGACTATCCGGTTTTATATGTAAGATGGATTTACCCCTCCATCAATGGTTAGGAAATGATCTGAATCGGCCCCCAATCGACCTCTTTGATAACTTGCACGCATCTTAGGGTTCCAAAGAACCATACTACTAGTCATCGGGTTTTCCTCACCCAAAGTGAATGATGCGGCTCGACTACACCTTGAGGCTGTACTCCCTGTACGTCATAATTTCTCAAGATGTAGCTAGGCAGCTTACCTTTCCGGTCTCACGCTAAGGAGTAGTTGCAAAGAAAATGTGAAATGGTATTCTAAGTGATATGCATGAGCAATTTAGTTTAAGGGAATTTCCAATTCGACATTAATTCATTTAAAGCGATCAAGCAATAATTACACACATAGCAATACATACATAGAGGCAATTATAATAATCAACAACTTTGGCTTCGATATACTTATCGTTTACTGATCACACATAGCCAATCACATACATAACTCCCATGATAACCCACATGCATATCGATTTTTATCTTTTCCTAACATCTAGTGTTCTATTCTACGAGTACATGCGTGGATACATAAAATATAAAGGAAACTCACTCGGCCATGGCGATCTTCTATCAATCAAAGTAATCATCAGGAAAAAGAAGATCTTGGTCCTCGATACCTAAACAAAAGAAATACCCGAAATGAGTATTTCATCTAGAATCTACTTAAATTTTCTAAATCTATCTTATTGAATTTGTCAAAAATTCGTATTAGTGGAAATTCCAACTTAAAATAACCATAACTTGCTCATTTTAATTCAGAATTTTGCATATTATTTACTGTTTTCTATCTACTCGAAAAAATCTATCCATTTCTAATGTTATTTTTGTCATATCATTTGAGCTCCGAAACTGTAGGGTACAGATTCATCATGAAAATTCCAATTTTCAAAATATAAATTTGCAAACTTTTCTTTATCCAAAAATACTTGTATAAAAAATATAGATATTTGTATCGTTGAAAATCCTTTGAATATATATATATATATATATAGACTCATATTATATATATGAATTTAGTGGTGTTGTCTTGACAATGATTTTTTTTAAAACAATGTGTCTTAAAACTTAGAAAAAACTAAGACTTGAAAAATTCACTTTTGTTTGTTGGAAAAATTTCTTGCATTATTAGAAGTGAGTGTTCTCCTTCTTTTAACTTCATTTCTTAACCTTTGAGAATAATTTAATTTTTTAAAAATAATTTTAGTCTTTTTAAGATTCCTATACTTCATTTTTAGTGATTGAAAAACATGGTTTTTCTATGTATTTCTTGGTAGTGACCAAAATTTCTTAAAGTAGTCATGTTTATCTAAAGTTTTCCTAAAGTTAGTTCCACTTTAAATAAATAATAATAATGATCTTCAAAGTTATTTACTAATTTTATTTCCTAAGTAAGACTTGTCTTTAAAAGGTTATTTCTTGATAATTTTGTAAAACTTTTCTAGACTTTAGTATTTTAGAGTATTGGTGGAAAACTTGACTAATGAGTTTAAGGAAACTTTTATTAAACCATGATTTAGCAATATTAAGTTTTAAAGAAACTTTCTTATTTCATTGGTTTAAAAAGAGTGTATGTGATAACTTTACTTTATGTATTATTTGATAAAACCCATGTAGTATTATTACTAAGAACTTGTAATGAACTTATCTAAATTTTGGAAAAGATTTGTTAAGATGAAACTTTATGTTTTTACGGAAAACTCCTTTCCTAGATGACAAAAATTTATTTTTTAAAGAGAGTTCATATTTTTCTTTATTTAAGAAAACTTCTTTTATTTTTGTTGAGACAATAGCAACATGTTCATGCATGATTATGAATATGTAGATATGAGATATATAACAATATCACATAATAAGATAAGATATATATAATAATAAATAAGAGCATAATAATAAGGTCAAGCATTGGGAGCCTTAGCTTCATTAAGGCTTTCCGGGACTAAGAATAGACTATTCTCAAAAGAAAAAGAAAAGAAAGAGCATAATAATAAGATGTTAGGTTAGTGAGCACTTAGGCTCCAAGAAATATATATCATAATATACATAATATCATATAGAAGTTAGAATAGAGAAAATAATAATAACAACAACATAATAACAATAATAACATAATGGAAAATTTAGCCATGAACAAAAACAATATATGAATATATTATTGCTTTTTTTAACTCTCATGAGTCTAAGATACATACACTAAGCTCATGTTAAGTTATATGAACATGATGAGTAAATAGAAGAAGTTTATCTAAGGTAGGTGATGGTGTGTTTAGAATTTCTCTTAAAGAGAAATGGATAGTTTATGGAGATGGAAAGGAAAATAGTATTTGAGAGGAAATTTGTGGAGAGAGGGTTTGAGAAATGATTTTGCAAGAGTTTTGTTATGATAAGAAAGCATGGAAAAGAATGAAGGAGAGAGGGGATATTTATAGAGTTTTGGAGTGAAAATTAGATGTAATTAAATAAAATTAAAAAGAAAAATTAATGGTTTGTACATGGGGAGGGTGGCACTGGTTTTGGCTTTGAAGAGGGGAGAAATTGATTAATTTTTGTTGTTTTGTAATGAAAATGAGTAATGTGTAAGGTGTGATGTGAATAAAGTTGTATGAGGAAGGTAAATTGTAAGGTATAAGTATGGTAGTGTGTAAGAGTAGATGGTAAGAAAAAAGTATAGATAGTGAAATAGTAATGAATAGTAGAAATAGTACTATGCATAGTAGACTAGACAATTAAAATACCAGTAGTAAAGAAAATATGTGTAAACGGCTTATATATGATATTTTTAGTTATCGAAAAATTCTAAAACTCATATTTTTAAAAATCTTATGTTTTTATTAGCCTAATGGTATTCTTGGAATATTTTCATCGTCCAATGTACTAGGGCACAGTTTTCGAAAATTGATCTCGTTTGGATTTGAAGCATACTGAAAATTAATGAATCTGATATGTTTAAGCTTTCCTATAGTATTACGAACTATTATCCATAATTATCTTAACTTCGTTGTTTAGGGGTTAAGAACACGAGATTGTCAGATCTAGATTCACTAGATTAGACATAGAACTAGGTTAACTTTAGGGTTCCAGTTTGACTTCTGGTTCTTAGGGTTTACAATATTTACCAAAAAATCTAGGGGCTTACATAAGGGAAGCATTAATATACACTAGTGAATTTGATAGTACCACTATACCCATCAAAGAACTCAATGAGTTTGTTTATGAAATCATATGATAAAGACTTAGTAAAGCAAATCCTAAGTTTATTCTGTATTCCAAACTTATTTGTTAAAATTTAGCCTAATAACATGTACATAGTTAGAATTAAATATAACTTAGTCTATAAATTTTTTTTCATGTTTTGCTCAATTTTCTTTGGCTAGATAATATATTAGAAGCGAGTGTGGTATATGCAAATGATCCCTAAGGGATGTGAGATGATATTTTCAATACTTCTTTGGTAGGTACACTTGCCTAAATTGGTAGTTTGTGTCTGAAGTTAAACAAAACGTATTAACATTTTTATAAATTTTATTTTTTAAAACTTCGCTGTTTGAACTACAAAACCAAACTAAATTAAGTTTTTATGGTGTCATTGCTAGATATTTTCATTGAATTCTTTTTATGAATCTCAATGAAGCATTACTTGAAAACTTTGAATCTATTATTCTAGTTAGATTAATTGTTTTGTTTTCTTTTGTAAATAGTTGTATGTGATTGACCTCTGTAGATATCTTTTATAAATACTTGTTTTGTTTGGTTTTAGCATACTGCAATTGTATATAGTTTGTTCTGCTTTGTAAATAGTTTTGAATTTAGTTGTTTTTGTAAATATACCTAACTTTGTTTGTTGTTCTGCTTTAATGTAAATTTCATAATCTATCCCTTTTTTGTAAACAACCTTGTAAATGTTTGTTCTGCTTTGTAAATAGTTTTGACTTTAGTTGTTTTTGTAAATATACCTAACTTTGTTTGTTGTTCTGCTTTAATGTAAATTTCATAATCTATCCCTTTTTTGTAAACAACCTTGTAAATGTTTGTGAATATGACTAAGTAAATGTAAATATTAGTACAACTATATTTTGCTATATTTGCAATGTAATTGTATAGTTTTAGTTTATTGTAAATATCTGTGTTTGTACATAATTTGTCTTTGCTAAGTTCTTTTAGATACGTTTTGATGATAACAAAAAGGTTAAGAGGTAACTAATGAATCCATTTTAACTGTGTAGAATAAGGTATTCCAATTATACGATGGACGCTTAAGCAAACAGATAAAAAGACATTTCGATAGACGTTTTAGTAGACACTTGGAGAGACAGTCAGGCGTTTTTTGCTACGGTTCATAGAAAAAATGGTCATACAGTTCTTTATTAAACATCATAATACAAGTTGGATTTATTTAAAGCCCTAGCTCCACTAATTAAGTGTATTTTGGTAATGCACTTAATTTGTTCCACATGAGAAGGATAATAATCTATGGCAATTTTTTTCAAGACCAAGAATATTTAACGAGTTTTTAAAGAAGTTCTTTTAAGCAACAACAAAAAGATTTTAAAAGTTTATGAAGATGTTTTATCAAGATGCAACAAAGATGTCAGAATAAGTTCAAACATGTTTTATCTCGACATAATAGTTCTCACGGATGAGGATAAGGATAAAGATGTGATCTATCTTATTTGTTATTAGCTGAAGCTTATCCAAAAGTTGAGGGATCTTTCAATTTTGAAATTAAGTATCATCCAACCAAATTGTTGAAGAATCAAATGAGGATAAATATCATGAGCATCTAAAGAAAAAAGAGTGAAAAAAAGATATGTCCAAATCAGTTCGAAGTTTGAATAATTAAACAAAATATTCAAATCCCATAAATTTAGGGATACCAATATTATCCACACAACATGAAAGACGTTAGAAGATTTTATAGGATATTATGAACGTTTGAAGTTATCATCAAGAGAGTCATTTGAAGAATTTGTCTTCTAGAGTTTAAGATTTTCAAAAGGGGAGAAAAATTGAGAAGTAAAAAAGAAAAGAAAACCACAAAAGTTTACAAGAAAATTCACATTTGAAAAAGTCTTTTAGGCAAACGTACAAACACTTTGATAAACACTACGAGCTTCATCTCTTCATATACACTTCTTTATAGATTTCAAGCTTAAATTAGAGAATTTATATTTTTTGATCTTATGCAATTATTCCTTTACTTTTTTGTGGTATCACATAGAAGTGAGGTTATAAAAGTCTTGTTGTTTGTGATTAGCCTAGTGGCAGGCTAGAAAAATAGAGCAAGAGCTATTGTGTTTAACCAAGTTGTTTGTTTATGTCCAATGGGTACGTATGAAGAGATTTTCTCACTACTTCGTAGTTAACTTACCCTTTATAGAGTTTTGTTAACACAGGATTACCTTTGGCTTTACCCTAGGATGGTGATGCTCGAGGTAAATGTTAACAAATTTTGGGAAGATTTTGAAGGAAATTTAGAAGAACATTTTAGAGTAGATTTTTGTTAAAATCTCTTTGCTAGATTTTGTTACACTGGGGACACTTTATGGATGATTGTAATATTGAGAATTATTTGTGGACATTAGTAGGGGATGCCCATAAGAGTTATAACCTTTGATGTTTAAGTTTATATATACTTAGTACTCTTGCATGCACATTATTGTTATCATTATGGGTAACTCTACTCTACTGGTATCCCCTTTATTGTGAAGTACGTTTTGTGAATGGTGTGGAGCCTTTGTTGATGAACTAAATTTGGTTAAAATCTTATTTTAATGAGAAAATGTATTGCATAAATGCTCCACAACTTAGTTAAGTCACATTTAATAAGAAAAAAACTTGTTTGTGATATGTTGAGCTTTGTTATGTTTGTGTTTTTGTTTTGTGCTTGTTGTTGGAGATGGATTCAAACACATTTTAGGCCTTGATTCTTTTCGAATATCTCAATGCCTAAAACATGAAAGTTGTAAAGCTCTCTTTAAGCTTTCTATAATATCTCGAATGACCTTAATTGAAGTTTGAGTGAGAAAGTTGTGGCCAAAATACGAAAACACGTCGGAGTTGTCAAAAGCATACCTACTCAACGGTTTAAAATGCATCGACTCACTAGTCAAAATTGGAAAAAGGTGAAAAATGATAAAATTGATTGAGGGAAAGGTCGGGGGCTCCACTTAAACTGGCTAACCGGTGGAGACTTGAACTGGCTTGTCGATATGGCAAAAAAATAGCTATTATAAACTTTTTGATCCGACCATTAGAGACTGTTTTGATGGGCAATAGGTAACTTGAGCTGAGAACTTATAAATAAAGTGTTTGGGGTGTTTTTATGTAAGAGAGTTGAGCTTAAATTGGTATAAATTATGAGAAAATACTCTCTCATTTTTTGTTTGCAATTGTATTTGTATTTATTAAGTGACTAACAAGATTAGTAAGGTAACATTATAAGGCATTAGTCACATGTTTTGTATGAGTGTTTTAGTGAAGTCCTCTTTTATTTGAGGCATAGGTGAAGTTCTCATATAGTGAGGCATTTGTGTAAAGTCTTACATGTGTGTAGACATTAGTGAAGGCCTCTTGATGAGGCCTTTGTGAAGTCCTCCTTGTAAGGCAATTGTTTGTTGATTGAATGAAATGTGTGAAGTCCTCCTTGAGTGAGGCCATTGTGGACCATGGAGACCAGGGGGTGAGCCGAACTCCACATTAAATCTAGTGTAATCTTCTTCTTCTTTATCTCTTTATTATTATACTTATAATTGCATGATTTGGGTAAAATTAATAGAAAAGATAATGGTTGGTTAAGTGAGCTTAAAATCAATTTAGAAACTTGCCTTATAGCTTCTACTTCTGCAATATGCATGTAAAAGCCTAGTTGTTCTGTTTTTTTTTAACATTTGTAGGATTAAGGTAGTCATTCCCAGGCTTCTATCATGTGTACGATAGGCTGTTACATTTAGAGTATCCTTTGGGGCATGGCACTAGCTACATCACGTCCATGTTCATCCCTAAGCTCAGCCAATTTTTGTTTATGTTACTCCTTAAGTTCCACTATTCATTTTTCTAAACGAGTGAAATTTGCAGTGGAGTAGCTTGAAGTATGTGGCTTTGAAGAACTAGCCATTATAGGAGTTTCCATATCTAAATCTTAACTAGATACTTGATTAGCGCTTCATTTACTCAATAGACTTATATTCAGCTTCTGTGATTTATCCATAGTATCATTAGATGGGTTTTTAGTGGGCTAAATACCCATACTCTTCAAATTCTTGGTGATAAAAGCACCAACATATATACCCTTACCTTAATCAAATGCTTGATGGTGAATACCCCAAGCTAGGAGCACTTCAACATTCATCCTACAACCTCTAGTTATGTTATACAATAGTGTAATATCATCATCGGTAACAATGCATCCATTCTTTAGCTTAGAGTGCATAGATCTCACCATGATATAATCCAAAACCCTGTGACTCAACAATTCAAATGTAGACCCCTTTGTCTTAGAAGCTCTAAATGGCTTCTTAGTAGAAATTTTAGTTCCAAATCCATCCTTGGTTGCCCTAGGATGTAAGTTAACAGACAATGAACCAAACTCCGGATCATCTATTTCAACATCAGAACACAACCCCAAAGTGACTTATCAACTTTCTCATAGATATTATGTGATATTCCTTAA
This sequence comes from Combretum micranthum, assembly GCA_024138025.1. NCBI lineage: Eukaryota > Viridiplantae > Streptophyta > Magnoliopsida > Myrtales > Combretaceae > Combretum > Combretum micranthum. The sequence continues at coordinate 1,080,406 of JAMXBD010000163.1, forward strand.
ACACAAAGAATGTGAAAATGAAGCCAAGAAGGTATAGGTGGTGTGTGCATAGGCATGCTCTACTGTAGAAAATATCTACCTCTAGGCATCATCAGTTCACAATCTATTCATGGCATAAACATGAGCAAATTTTCCAAAGACTTCCTAATCAAGTACAACATTGAGTTTATTGATATTCTTAGTGACTAAAAACTCTAAATTATTCTTGATGTTTCTCTTTTAAAGTAAAGGAGGAGTAAGAAGAAGACCATCAAGACTTCTAATACTATCAATAGGTGTAGTAAGAGGAGGTGACTCAGTCCATTGACGTTTGCCTCCTCTTTGTACTATTCGTTTCTTAAGTGTTGATAAATCATTTATGCTTTATTCAAATCGTGGGAATTCATGCTTAATCTGACTCATTATTAAATAAATTCCCATAAAATTATGCTATTATTGTTTAACCGTTGTTTTTTAGCTTCTAAAATCATAAAAAGAAGAAACAAAGTGATTTGAGAAAGATTTAGGGCAAAACAACAAAGATAGTTGAAGATAGATTCAACTGCACCTCTAAGGTTTGAAACTAAAGGCAAGTTTTCAAGGCAAAACTCTAGACCACACCTCAAGTTACGTTCGCAGTCCTTGACTAGGATTCAAGTTGCGATAAGTCGTACCTTAGATCATCTGGACACAATACCCACCATAGTCAATAATTGAGGCTACGATTCTACCCATGACATATCCTTGTCTTGCGCGCGTGATAATTCATACAAAGTTTGTTATAAAGAATCTACCACATTACCGAATAAAATCATCATCATTTTTATGCCTAACGCATAGAAATTAAAGTGTATAGACATTGTAATAGTATTGTACTATAATATAACAAATTTATGACATATAATAGGTGTGAATAGTTGTAAAGCCCTAGATCTTATGATGATTTCTAAGTTCAAACCCTGGAACCGGAAGTCACTGGAAACCCTAGTAAACAAAACTTGTGCAAAAACCCTAGAGTTTAGATCCGGCAATTCCGTACTCTTAAACACTAGACATTGAAATTAAGTTAATGGTTTGTAATGGTTCGTAATTATATAGAGAAGTATAAAAATATCAGATACGTCAATTTCTAGTGTCTTTTGGATCCGAACAGGATCAGTTTTTGAAAACCATGCCTGAGAACATCGGACGGTAAAAATATTCCGTTTATACAAATAGACTCGTAATAATATAGGAAATCCAAAAATATCAGTTTCGTAATTTTTCGGTAACTAAAAACTACAGATATCGCCTTTACACTTGTATTTTCTTTACTATCGGTAACTTATTAGTCTTGTTTACTATTCATTATACTTCTCTACTATTCATTACTATTCACTTATCTCTACTTTTCCTTACTACCTATTCTTACTCCCTATATACCTATTTTCTTACTTTTTACCTTTCCAATACATCTTATACAAATCATATCTTATATATTAATTATTTTTTTTTTACAAAATATAAACAAATCAACTCACTCTCTCTCTTTCCTTTCTAGAACCGGTGCCATTGCTCTCCCTCTCTCTCTCATTTATTTTCTTTTTCAATTTATTTTATTTCATCTAATTTTCACTCCAAAAATTCTATAAATACCCCTTCTCCCTCCACTTCTTTCACACATTCATTTCACATAACAAAACTCTCTCAAAATCTCTCCATAAAATTCTTCACTATCAAAACTCTCTTACATCAATTACACATAAAATTCTTCTCTACACACAAACCATCTACTACATACCATCAACTACATAAACCTACATTCCTTACCTTATTCCTACTATAAAACACTTTAGGTAAAGCTTCTTCCAACCTTTTAGTTTACCTATGTCATGTAACTTAGCATGACCATGGTATTGTTTTGAATCTCATATGAGTAGTAAAAGCAACCACATATTCATGTTTTGTTCTTGCATATGAAATTCTTATATTATTATCTTGTTATTATGTTTTTATATATGTTGTTATTAATGTTGTTATTACTATTACCTTGATGTTATTATGATTCTAACATAACTATATATGTATTATTATCTATATATATATTTATATGTTCCTTAGAGCCTAAATGCTCATTAATTTCTATTAACTTGTTTCTATTATTATCATTGCTCCTATTATTGCTTTTTCTTTTTCTTTTTCTCTTTTTGGGACTAGTTTATTTTTAGTCCCAGGATGTCTTGATGAATATAAGGCTTCTAATACTTGATCAGAATGCCTTGATGAAGCTAAGGCTCTCAATGCTTGATCGGGATGCCTTGATGAAGCTAAGGCTCCTAATGCTTGACCAGGATATCTTGATGAAGCTAGGTTTCCAATACTTGATATATTATCTTCTTATTATTTAATTTGCTTCTCATATATTTTCATCATTCTATGCTCATGTACATGCATCATTATAATGATCTTGTCTCAACAAAAATTTGAAGTAGACTTTTCTTAACAAAGGAAAATGAAACTAAATTCTTTGAATATATGACATTATCTCTAAAAATCAAGATTTTGTTACCAAACACATAGGAAAATCATTTTTCAACTTCTTTTCAAACTCACTAAGATTTTTCTTAAATAACAACAAAGATGATTTCATAAAAAAAATAAACAAAAAAAAAATAAAAATTTTCTTTTATAAACTACATAAAGTTTATCAAAACTTAGCATAAATATTTTCTTGGAAAACAATGTTTTCATAAAAGTTCACCTGTAGGATTTAAACTAACTCCATAATAACAACTAAAAACAAGGTTAGTTTTCAAAGTTAAGATAGAAATCTATCCTCTAATCTATAAACCCACATATAAAATAATGGATTTCCATGTATATAAATAATAAAGTCATTTTCAAAAGAAATAAAAAGGATATATGTCACGCCCCAAAGGGTATCCTAAACGTGGCAGTCCGCCACATATAATATCAAGACTTAAGAATGACTACCTTAGTCATGCGAAAGTTTCGGTATTACATGTAAGGTGTCTAACATGGTAATAGGAGACGCTTTTGGGAAGTGTGGTTTAAGCAAGTAAAAATGAACATACAAGAATCTAGAAATAACATAGATCATAATATCAATAATTAAAGGTCTATTACATGATTCATAAGGGCATACCTCAGCTAAATTCCAAGGATCGAAATAACTAATTGTCCTTATAATAATTTAAATGCTATATCAAAAGATTTTAAAAGAATTCTAATCTAATCTTTCAAGTAGATTTCCTTCAAAAGCTCCTAAAAGAAACTTACACGGATAAGAGAAGACCTCGGCCACTACTTCTTTTAAAAACCTTTTTATAGATCTCACTGACACCTATACGTCACAAAAAACATGTAGTTATTATCGGCTCCTACTAGCTACCAATTTATGTAGTTTTTACTGGCTCCTATTTGCCACATACATTATATACTGGTTACTGGTTATGCCTACCACCACTATCATGTACTTGTCCCACTAATTGTATAATAGCGAATACAATGTGACTCAACATATGAAGTGCACGCATCATGTAAACCCCTAAAGTTTTGTGATTAATTTAAGCTTAAACCCTAATTAGAAAGTCAACCGGAATCCCAAAATCAACAAAACCCTAGTCTTTTGCAACCGTTCAAGTCTGGCTTTCCCGTTTAAGCAACCCTAGGAAAGTTAGTAAGAGTTCAGTATATAGAATAGTTCGTAATAACCTGAGAAAGCTTAAAAATATCATATTAGTCAAACCGTGACTCGTCTTGAACCTGATCGGACACAGTTCTTAAAAAACGTGTCCCGAGGCTCAAAATAGTAAAAATATTCTGAATATTTCGTTAAACTCTTAAAAATATAATATTTTCAAAAATATCAATTTTATAATTTTTCGGTAACTAAAAATATCAGATATCGTAATTATAAGCGTATTTTCTTACTACCGGTACTTAAATTGTCATGTCTACTTTACATTACACTATTTTATACTATTCTACACTATTCATCTATGTCTACTTTTTCTTACAACCTACTCTTACAACCCATACCTCTATTTTTTATAATTTTCATTTCTAATACAATTTCACATCTTTCATATCTTACTTTTCATTTACAAAAATACAAAAAAATGAATTTGTCTCCCTCTCCTCTACAATTTGTGCCGGCCCCCTCTCTCTTACCCTCCAATTTGTTTTATTTTTATTTATTTAATTAACACAATTAACCTCCCACATTTTTCTATAAACACCCCCTCTTCCTTCCACTTCTTTCACACCTTTCATATACTAAAGTTACTCTCTCAAAATTCTACAAGAATTCTCTCCCAAGAGTTCTCTCAAGTTTAGTTCTTTTAGATAATATTTCTTCAAGTTTTCTTTATGTTCATTTACTTAGTATGAGCTTAGTGTGTGTTTTCTAAACCATGAAGGTTAAAGAAAGCAACAATAGGTTCATACTTTATTTTTGTTGATGATCTAATTTCTTTATGTTGTTTTTATATTTATAATATATCTATGTAGCTATATATATATATATATCTTTTAGAGCATATAAGCTCATTTGTTTTGCAATTTATTTACTTTCCTTGCAATTTATTTATCTCCTTGCAATTTATTTACTTTCATATTATTTTTAAGACTAGTCTTTCTAGTCTTAGACTTGTTCTCATCAAGTCAAAACATTTTCTTTTTCTTTATGGGACTAGTCTATTCTTAGTCCTGGGATACCTTGATGAAGCTAAGGTTCCAGTACTTGATTTATTTCTTACTAGCTTATTCTTTTAAGTTATTATGTTCCTTTATGTTTTCATAACTTTATGATTCATATTCATGCATGAACATAATGATTCTTGTCTCAAAAAAAAAAATAATAAATAAGGAAAGGTTTCCTCAAAATAAAGATTCTTCTCTAAAAGTAAAAGTAGGAAGTAATTTTCTTAAACAAACTTTTCTAAGAAATCTAACGGAGTTCATAAACATGCATAGAAGGAACTTTTTGAGTAAACAAAAGTCTTACGAAAACTTTATTTTTCATCAAGTAACAAGAAATTCCTTTCATGAAAATAATTAATTTTTAAAGAAACAAGAAAATTATTTTTATGAAGATATAATTGTTATTTTCAAGAAGTATTAGGAACTAAGGAAATAAAAGCACTTTTGAAAATTTAAAGGAAAAGGAATTTACTCATAACTTGAAATATTCTCTAAAAAAACATAAAAAAGAATTTTCAAAAGTTCCACTTTTCTTTAGAGGACTTTACTTTTACAAAAATTCATGGTTTGAGATAACTTCATTAACTTCATACATTTGATATGAGTCAATAAATATATGTATCTACATTTCAAAGGTTTTACAAGCTATTATAATGTCTATCTCTTTAAAATGAGCTTTTGTCAAAAGAAGGAATTCAAGTTTATGAAAATTTGTGGTAAATCTGGTCACCTCTTTTTCGGAACCCAAACGACTTAGTTTGATGAAAATAAGTTTAGAAATAGATAGATATTTTCGAATAGGTTGAAAAAGTTAAAATGAGCAAGTTATGGCCATTTTAAGTTGAAATTTCCTCCTATACGATTTTACCGTGATTTTAAGAAAAGTTTAGAATTTTCAAGAATAGAAATTCTATGAAAAACTCTTTTTGGGTATTTCATCTTGTTTAGGAGGAGAAGGAACCGAGATCACCTTCCTAGAAGATTACTTCGATTAGGATCTACCGACATGAAGTGAGTTAATCCTTTACTAAGTTACATTTCCTTGATTGTGCTTGTAGGTAGTAGCACTAGAAATTAAGGAAAAGATAAAATTATTGTGTGATTTGAATTTATGATTGGTTGAATATAAGTTAAGAATATCGAAAGAGGAATTGATAATTAAATGGTGATTCTTGCATTGATATGATGAATATTGTTTTTGATCGCCTTTAACTTGAACTCAACATTATCTGGTTAAACTTATATTGAATATAATTCATGCATATCATATTTATGAGTCACATATGGTTCACTACTATTCTTCGTGTGGGGAAACGAGGAAGTAGTGGTGGTGGCTTGTAGGAGCCAGAAAGTCTACATGGGCCAATATGAGCGGGAAAGTCTACAGGGCAAGCAGGAGCCAACAAATCTGCATGTATGGATGGTCGTATGGGCCTGTAACCTCCCAACCCCCGACATGGAGGGCATAAAATCCATGCTACACATGATTTCCGATTAATCTTGTGTATTTTGTTTGCTCATGTGTTTGACGCATTTTCATATGATTGTTTAAATACTTGTTTGATTTATGGAAATGTCTTGTAGATGAGAATTATCTCACTAAGCTAGATTTGCTTATACCTTATAGCTTTTTGTTACAGTATGATTATCTTTGGTTGGCACCGAGGAACCCCGTATGCCAGGTATGAGCTAAAGCCACTAGGAGTTTTTGGGAGAAGTTATATGTAATTAGTTTTGAGCATAGACATCTAAGAAAATATCTATAGTAGGCTTATGCTATAGTTATGTTTACTTTGCTAAGAAGCACGCCTTGCATGTGATATCGAAGCTCCTGCATGACTAAGGATGTCATTCATTAGCTTTAATATTATATGCAGTGGACTGCCACATTTAGGGTACCCTCCGGGGCGTGACGCATCAACTTTTGTTTAAAGCCTAGCCGTTATATTTTAATTTCTTGCAAGTGATCAACCAATTTCAAACACTTCAACGTGATAATAAGCATACAAGTTATTACAAGCATCTCATGCTTCGAAATACTTAATATTCTTTCAACACGTTATCATACATCTTCAATTTTATCTTTCCTTAAGTCTAATGCAACTAAATTTACAAGCACAAAAATAAGCATGAAAAATAAGGGGAGTAGACTCACTCGGCCATGTCGATACTTCTCTCTTATGGATGAGTCGATCGGTCGATCTACTAATCAAAGTAATCCTCCGGGTATGAATACTCCTCCTTGGGGTTACCTAATCAAGAAGAATGCTCATAATGTGTATTTCTTGTTGATTCTATTGTACTATGTCATACTTATCAAAACTATACTGTTTTCTACTTATTCGAAAAGATCTACCCATTTCTAAAACTATTTTCATCAAACTAAGTCGTTTAAGCTTCGAAAAGGTGGCGATCAGATTCACCACAAATTTTCTTGTTTGCAAAACTTAATTTTGTAAACTTTTCTTTATCTACAGATACTTGTACAAAAAATATAGATACTATAATGGTTGGAAAGACTTTCAAAATGTGTATATATATATATTGACTCATATCAAATGCATGAATTTAATGATGTTATCTCAACCATGAATTTTTTGTAAAAGTAAGGTCTTCTAAAAATTTGAAAAAGTAAAACATTTTGAAAATTTCTACTTAGCTTGTTAGAAAATTTCTTAAGTCATTTTAAATGAGTATTTTCTTCTTCTTAATTTCATTTCCTTAATCTTTTAAATTTCAAAAAAGAATGATTTTTGCTTTTCTAAGTTTCTTAACTTTTAGGAACTTTGTGTGTGTGTGTGTGTGTTTTGGGGGGGGGGGGGGGGGGAGGGGATGGCTAATACTTTTCTAAAGTAGTTAAATTCTATCAAACTTTATACTTTCTTAACCTTTTCTAAAGTTTATTATAAAAATGATTTCCTAAGTTGTTCATTAATTTTATTCCTTAAGATCGTTCTATTCTCATGAAAGAAATTGTCTTGGTGTTTTGTCAAACTAGTTTATTCCTTTATATTCCAAAGTATCGGTGGAAAAATAAAGTTTAGTAAAACTGTTGTTAAACAAGAGTTTGAAATTTTAATTTTTAAAGATTACTTTTCCATTTTATGACTTTGTAAAGTGGATTTATGTATTGTATAAAAATTCCGATGTTCTTTGGTTACTAAAATTTATAATGAACTCCTCTAGATTTTTAGAACAGATTTGTTAAGATAGACTTCTAAGCTTTTATGAAAAATCATTTCCTTCATGACAACATTTATTTTGGAAAAGAACTTCTGTTTAAGAAAACATTTCCTTCTTTATCTTGTTGAGACAAAAATCAATATGTTCATGCATGATCATGAATATGAAATCATGAAATTATGAAAACATAAGAAAGACATAATAAGTAATAAAATAATCAAGTTAATGCAAATGTCAAGTATTGGGAACCTTAGTTTCATCAAGGTATCCCGGGACTAAGAATAGACTAGTCCCAAAAGGAATAAAGAAAAGAAAGAAAATATTATTTTGACATGACAAGGATAAGTCTAATACTAGAGACTAGTCTTAAAATAACATGAAATAAGTAAATAAATTACCTAACTTGGAAGTAAATAAATAACAATGACTTATATGCTCTAAAGATTATATATAAGTACATAATTATAGTTAGTTAAATATATATAAGAGGTTAACATAATATCAACAATAACATGTGCAAAATATAATAACAACATAAAAATTAGAGAAATAGATTTTTATGAACAAGAACAATACATCAACATAGTGTAGCTTCCATAAAAATAAGTTTAAGAAACTCACATCATTATCATGTAAAGTTACATGACATGGTAGAAAGAAGTGTGGAAGGAAGAATTTACCTAAAGAGGATTTTGAAGTAATACGTATGTATGAGTTTTGTGTATGTAGAAGGGGGTTTGAGAGTATTTTGGGAGAGTGTTTGGAGAGAGTTTTGAGATGAAAATTTTGGAGAGTTTTGGTAGTGAATTTGTGGGTAGTAATAATGTGAATGAAGTAAAAGAGGAGGGGGGTATTTATAGGAAAATGGAGAGTGAATTTTGAGTGATTTAAATAAAAAAATTGAAAAAAATATGAGAGAGGGAGAAAGGGGGGTGCTGGCTATAATGAGGAGAGAGGGAGAGAGATTTATTTTTTTTTTTTTGTAATTTTGTATATTAAAAGAAATAATATGTAAGGTAGATGTGATATAAAGTTATGGGAAAGATAAAAAGTAAAGATAATAGGTGTATGGAGTTGTAAGAGTAGGTGTTAGAAAAAGTATAGATAGATGAATAGTGCAGAATAGTAATGAATAGTGTAATATAAAGTAGATGTGACTAATAAAATACCAGTAGTAAGAAAATACGCGTATAATTGCGATATTTGTTATTTTTAATTACCAAAAAATTACAAAATTGATATTTTTGAAATCCTTGCATTAAATAGATCCTAACGGTGTCATCGGAATATTTTTACTATTCCGAGCTCTGGGACACGCTTTTCGAGAACTAATCCCGTTTGAGTCCAAAGGATACTTGAAATTCGTAAATTTGATATTTTTACGTTTCCTCATATTATTACGAACTATTATCACTAATTATTTCAACTTCGTTTTCTGAGGCTAAAGAATACGGGAATGCCGGATCTAAATTCTAGGGTTTGTACCATTCTTTTGTTGACCTTTAGGGTTTTTGGTTGACTTTTAATTCTAAGATTAAACTTAAAATTAAACGAAATTTCAGGGGTTTACAATATAAGTATAATGATTTTCAAAAACAATGAATCTTATCAACAACTTAAAAAGAATAATTTCTTTCCAAGAAAAATTGATAAAATACTTAAGGATCTAAGTTTTAGAAATAAAATCTATTTCAAAGAAGTTAGAAGATGAGAATATAAGGATAAGAAGATTTGTCTAACAAAACCATTTTTCTTTAAAAAGGAAATATATACAAGTTAAAAATCATCATAGGCTATCCATAACTTGATAAAAACTTTGGAAACTTACTTTTGCCACAAAAGCAAAAGTTTGTAAAAGATTAAAAGTTAAAAGGAAATTTACTTGTTTTGAGAGAGAAATTAGAAAATAAAATAAGACTATACTTGTTTACAATAACCTAAGGAATTATAAAGTTTCTCTAAAAGACTTAAAAAGATATTTATTAAGTTTTAACACCTTTAAAATAAATTGTTTTAGGAAAAAATAATCGTTGAGACAATACTATTAGAATCTTGCATATAATATGAGTCTATATAAATACTCAAAGGATTTTCCAACTATATACATATCTATATTTTTGCCAAAAGAATTTTTTGAATAAAATTGAGTTTGGAAATTGTTTTGCAAAAACTGAAATTCATGTTTTAGTTATGTACCGAATATTTTGGGAAGCCAAATGACATTTTATGTAGAAAATAACCTTAGAAATGGATAGATCATTTCGAGTAGGTAGAAATCGATATATTATATGCGAATTTCCGAGTTAAAATGAACAAATTACGGCCATTTTAAGTTGGAATTTCACTTTATGAGAATTTTGACGAACTTAGTTGAATAGAGTTGCAAATTTAAGTATAACTTCCAAGCAATACTCATTTTGGGTATTTCTTTTGTATATGTGACGTAGAGTCCGAGCTACCCTACTCGGAAGACTATTTCGACTAAGAAACTTCTAATATGGCCGAGTGAGTTTATTTCTTACATATTTGCACGTATGATTTTGCTTGTAAAACAGTGGCATTAGAATTAAGAAAAAGATAAAATGGAAAATGCATGTGCTTTTCATACTTGGTTGAAATTACGATTAAGTATATCGAGGTATGAATTGTTTATAATGAATGTTTGATCTAGTATAAGATTGATTGTTTGCAATTCTATGATCACCCACGAATTATTTAATTATGCCATGAGTACTTAACTAAAACAATTCATGCATGTCATCGAGTGAGTTCATTACATTTATTACTATTCCTTTGGTGGGACAAAGGCTTAGTAAGGAGATTCATAGAGTCTGTGATTTCTATAAAGCGACAAGGCATCATCTGAATTAACTTGCGATGAGAAAATATCCGAATAAAACGTATTTGGCAGCTACGTAGTGGCTCGGAAATAAGCTACAAGTAAGTTGGTTTATAATACCTTTTATTTTTGCAAGAAAGTTGTTAAAGATAAGAATTATCATGGAACTATGTTGTATGATAGCGGCTTATACAGTCTGAAACACCTAACCACCGAATGGAAGGGTAAATCCATTCAAACATATGATTCTCGAAAAATCATATGTATTATTTACCCACGTGCTTGTGCATCTCATATGGTTACTTAACTAAACTTGATTTGATTATTGAATGATGAGTGTTTATTTGTGGAAATAAATCTCACTAAGCTGGTAGCTTATACCCTCTTAGATATCTTTTGTAGTTTTCATACCTTTGGTTGGAACCGAGAGGTTATTTTACCTAAGTAATGCTTTTTAGCCGAGATCTTATGGATAGAAGTGCAAGATGGAAGTAGACATGGATTCTAAGAGAAGTTCAAAAGTGTAAATCGTTTTATGATAGACTCTTTATTTGACTTAGTTATCTTTAATAGGGGAATGCCTCTTAATGTTGTAAAGATTCCTTAATAGTTTTCTTATGAACCTTAGTTATATTATTATGATTTATTTTCTTGATTGCTATTGTGTATAACTGCTTAAACGGCATGATCTAAAGTTTGGTCCATCACGATCATGAAAGTACACCTTACACTCGGTATCAAGACTTTCGGGATGACTAAGATTGTCATACTTAAGCCTCAATATTGAGTGTAGCGGACTGTCGCGTTTAGGGTACTCTTTGGGGCGTGAAAATAGTAGAGTAAGAATTTTTAGTGAGAGAAAGTGTTCTTTTGCTAGGAATTCAAGTTTTTCTAGGTAAATCCAAAATATGCTGACATTTGTTTCTATAAGATCTTATGCTTAATAGGTGATATTTCTCTTCTTTTCATATTGTTTTTCCTGAATTTGTGTTTAATGTTTTTATCCATGGAGAAATAATTGTTTTATTTTAGGTTTTGTGAATCAATGGCCCAATTTATGTAATTTCAACATGTTTTTAATTGAATACTATTTGGGTACTTGTAATTAGCAGCTTAAACTTAATCTGTGGGTTTATGTGTGTGCAACATGTAGATCCATGTTTGATTACAACCGAATAGATTGAAAAATCATTCTTTTGAATAGATTTGGACTACTAATGTATCACATTGCATTCATTACTATATACTTGGTGGGATAAAGGCATAGTAGTGAGGTCTGTAGAGCCCGAAACTCTACTTTATGATGAATGGTCGCTCAAATAAAATGGTAGGTAGACACCCGTATTAACTACACTATAGCGGCTAGTAGTGACTTGCATAAAACTAAAAAAATTTTATTTACAAATAATGCTCTATATGGCCTAGAACAACTAACCCCAAATGGAGAGGTAAATCCATTCAACATATGATTCCCGAAAAATCATATGTATTATTTGCTCACGTGTTTGTTGCATCCCATATGCTTGTTTAAATAACTTGTTTGATTATTGATTGTTCGAGTACTTTATTTGTGGAAATAATTCTCATTAATCAAGTAAGTTTACCCTCTCTTAGATATTTGTTACAGCACCTGTAATCACCTTAAGTTTACATAACCTAATTATAATAATTATTAAAAATATAACATAGAATTATGAAAAACTATAATAAAAAGTCACAGAAATCACTCCCAATTTTTCACAAATAAAAAAAATTATTAAGGTATAAACAAATTTGATTATAGTTAGAAAAATTAGAATTCTCTCAAATAAATGATGATCGATGATAAATCAATCGTTGCCATAAAATACAAAATCAGTTTTCTTAAAGTTCAATAGTTAGAAAATAAATCCTATATTCGTTAAAATAATGAAATGATAAGTGCTACAACACTCTTATTTCTAAGATGATTTTGGGCTCATTTAGTTGTTATTCTAAGTAGAAATCATCTAAAAATAGCTCTCAGTTGCTTAATTTGTCAATTTCAGGCTCTCCACAAAGAAACAAATCAAATGCAACAAAAATGGAGCTAAATAACATTGTTTGGAAGGATTTAGAACACCAAATAGCCCTCCGAACGGCCCATTTCAGAGACCATTTGATACAGGGAGCAATCATAATATACAACAAGTGTCCATACAGGGCTATATGCAAGAATGTATGTTGAAATTTCAATTCCAACAAGCGCAACAACCCCCCTTACAGGGTCGTTTAGAGGGGTGTTTGTGACCATTTTTCAATTCCAGCAAGCGCAACAATCTCTTTCACACCCCGTTTGGACCCCTGTTTCAGTTAGCGCATTCTCTCTCTATTTTATTTTATTTTTTTTTTATTTTGAAATCTTGGCGACCCATATAAATACTCCTTGGAGAGGGAAAAAAAGTGAGGAGCTACGTATCCTTTCATTTTATGCACATTTTCTCTATGTGTTTTGGAAGATTTTGGCTCAAGACAAGTCACAAAGAATACAAGTGCAGATCAAATCCGGATTGTAGGTCCATTTTTCATCAAAATTGAGCTTCAATTTTCAAGGTTGTACTCATGAATTCAACTTTTTCTTTTCAATTTCATTTGTTCCCTGTCACTTTCACTTTTGTAGAAGACTAGATCCTAGATCTAAATCTTTTTTAGATTTTAATTTTCATCATGTGTTGATGATCTGATTTAATATAATTCAATTGATGTTCTTATATTCAAATTGCATGTTTTTAATTGGTTTCTTAGATTTGTATGTCCAGAATACCAATTTATGTTTGATTTTCATTTAAGCGATTGAGAAATTGCTTTTATGAATAGATCCATGCAAGTTGATGAGATTCAATTGTAAATCTAGAGATAGATTAGAAGGATCTTCCGTGTTTCTTTGTTTTCTTTGAGTTTAAGTGCTTCATGCAATTTTATGTTTTTATTGATTAAGGAGAGATCTTAATTAATCAATCTAAGATTAGATAAATTGATCGATTCCAGAGGATTGTCAGTTTGTTTGAGGAACTCAATGGTGTAAGAACTCAATCTGGATAATCTTTAATGTTTTATGATTCACATGATGAAATTAGATGAAGGATGAAATCTAGGTTGTTTTAATCATTGATTTTCTAAATCTTGCTTGCTGTTTGGAGTGATCTTGTTATTAGTTCATTAGATTAGTAATTTCCTTAGTTGATAGTATTAATCAATCAATATTTCTCTTGATTGCTAAATAGTGAGATTTAGAGTGATTACTAGTACTTATTCCTTCCTCGTGGACGACCCAGATCTGAACTCTATATTATGATTCTATAAGTTCACTGCTTATTTTCCTTCATAGTAGACTTAAGAAAGGGATTTTATAAATTTAAACTATGATTGGCAAGGAGATTATCCATCAAAAGTTTTGGCACCGTTGCCAACGGGGATAGGAATAATATTCAAAAAGCTTTAGATATGCTAGTTTAATTATTTGTTTTCTTTTTCTTTTGAGATACTTGTTCTTGCTACAAGTATGGGTTTTAACATTACTTAATCTTTTGTTTGTAGTATATGGTTAGGAATCGGGGAAAGAAACCCATATAATTCAATCCCGAACTAGAACGAATCATTCTGAAATACAGAAAGAAAGTTAATGAATCAGACTCATCATTCCCTGACATTTAAGAAAGTTCTCCTTCGACAGTAAACATGGCTGATCCAAATGACAATCAAGATCGAGAGTTCAACCATGACAACTTCAATTTCAATTCGGCGGCACCATGGACTAACTCAGATTTTGCAAGACCGACTTTGACAGGAGGAAACTCAAGTATTGTTCGACCTTGTGTTGAGGCGAATAACTTCGTGCTAAAACTGATGGTGATACAAATGGTATAACAATATGCATAATTTGATGGGCTTCAAGATGAAGACCTAAACACTCATATCCAAGCTTTTCTGGAAATATGTGACACATTTAAATTTAATGGAGTGAGTGATTAACGCGGTTCGTCTCCTACTTTTTCCATTTTCCTTGAGAGGAAAGGCAAAACAATGGTTACATTCCTTGCCTATAAATTCTATCACCATATGGCAGGAAATTATTAATAAGTTTTTGGACAAATTCTTTCCTCCATTAAAAACAGCAAAATTTTAGGTCGAGATTCAATCATATCATCAGACGGACATGGAAACTTTATATGAAACCTGGGAAAGTTCTAGGAATCTATGTGATGGTGTCCATACCATGGTATCCTGGAGTGGTTGCAAGTCCAAATTTTCTACAATGGACTTAACTATCAAACAAGGCAAATGTAGATGCTACAGTGGGTGGTACTTTAAATCATAAGACGCCTGAAGAAAGTTTGAAACTATTTGAAGATATGGCCACGAACAATTATGAATGGTCACATAAAAGAATTCGGGATAAGAAGCCTACTGGTATGTTAGATGTATATGTTGCTACATCAATAATTTCAAAGGTTGAAGCTCTTTCTTGAAAAACTAATGGTTTGCAATTTCCCAAAAAATAGCAGCTTGCTTTTGTGGAACCAGCCATTGCAGAGGAAATATGTAATGAATAAGTTGATTATTTAGGTAATCCCATTTGGGCTCAAAACAATCCATATAGCAATACTTATAACCTGGGATGGCAAAATTACCCAAATTTCTCCTAGAGCAATAATAACAACAACATGCAAATGGTTAATCCTAATCCTAATCCTTCTCTACTGGGTTTTCCAAAGCCACAAGCTCAAAACTCCAATTCTCAACTTGAAAATTTGATGATGAAATTTATAAAGGATTCAGATGAAAGGCAAAAATCATTAGATTTTATCTTGAAGAATCAAGAGACTACTTTGAGAAATCATGGAGCTTCAATTCATAATTTAGAAACTCAAATAGGTCAGCTGGTTAAGATGTTATCTGAAAGGCAACCCGGTTCTCTTCCAAGTAATACCAAAATTAATCCAAGAGAGCAAGTTAAAGCAATCTCATTGAGAAATGAAAGGGAGTTCCATTCAGAGCATCAATAGAGGCAGGATAATGAAAAAAAATTAGAAATCTCCAACAGCTGAAATAGAGCATAAAAAGGCAAAAATTATAAAGAGTTCATCACCAACAACAGTAAAGAAATATCAACCCCGGATTCCTTATCCTTCTTGTTTGAATTAGACAAAAGACAAGGAGCAATTCGGTAAATTCCTTGATGTAATTAAACAATTGCATATCAATATTCCTTTTGTTGAAGCTTTGTCTCAAATGCCGAAGTATGCTAAATTTTTAAAGGAGTTGCTGTTTAACAAGAGGAAGTTAAAGGATATTTCTACTGTTGAAGTTAGAGTGAGTTGCTCATATATTATTTTGAATAAACTTCCTCCAAAATTGAAAGATTTACTGTACCACGTGTGATTGGTGATATAACTATTGAAAGAGCACTGGCTGATTTGGGAGCAGCATCAACTTGATGCTTTAGTCTTTTTTCAGAAAATTAGGACTTGTTGAACTAAATCTTATAAGAATGAGCCTCTAACTTGCTGATAGATCAGTGAAAATTCCAAAGGGAATCATTGAAGATGTATTGGTAAAGGTGGGAAATTTTAGTTATCCTGTTGATTTTGTCATTCTTGATATGGATGAGGATAAAAATATCCCTTTGATCTTGGGGAGGCCTTTTCTAGCAACAGCTAGAGCTTTGATTGATGTGGAAAGTGGAAGACTCACTTTGAGAGTAGGTGATGAAGAGTTCGTAGTAATGGAAACAACCAATGAATGGTGATGATTCTTGCTATGCTATTGATATTGTTGATTTTTCTGTTGGTGATCATTTGGATGAAAATCTTTGTAAAGATGACTTGGCATTGAGTTTAGTTCATGGCAAAGAAAGTAGTGAGATGAATTCAGAGTTTGCAGCTGTGATAGAAAAGCTTGATTCTGCTAAAGAATTTACACCTCAAGTGGGATTTGAAGAATTGAAAAATGAAGGTAAGACAAGATTAAAATATTCTACTGAAGAACCACCGGAGTTAGAGCTTAAACAGCTTCTAGATTACTTGGAATATGCATTTCTAGCTGATAATTCAAAGCTTCCAATCATCATAGCTTCAGATTTATCGAATGAGCAAAAACAGCAACTCCTTATTATTCTCAAAAAGCACAAGAGGGCTCTAGCATGGAAAATCTCTGATATAAAAGGTATTGATCCTTCATTTTGTACTCATAGAATTTTACTTGAAGGAGGTTTCAAGCTTGTGGTACAACCTCAACGAAGATTGAACTCGAATATGAAAGAGGTGGTGAAAAAAGAAGTGATTAAGCATTTGGATGCTGGTTTAATTTACCCAATTTTCGATAGCTCTTGGGTTAGCCTAGCCCAAGTTATGCCAAAGAAAGGTGGCATGATTGTGGTTCCAAATGAAAGAAATGGGTTGATCCCAATGAGAACAGCAACGAGATGGCGAGTATGTATAGACTACAAAAGATTAAATGAAGCCACTTACAAAGACCATTTCTCGCTTCCCTTCATCGATCGAATGCTAGAGAGACTTGCATGCCATTTATTTTATTGCTATTTGGATGGCCTTTCAGGTTGTTTTTAGATACCGATTGCTTCGAAGGATTAGGAGAAAACAACATTTACTTGTCCTTATGACACCTATTCCTATAGGAGGATGCCTTTCGAGCTTTGTAATGCAACAACCACCTTCTAACGGTGTATGTTGGCCATATTTATGATTTGGTGGAGAATATCATGGAAGTTTTCATGGATTATTTTTCTATTTTTGGTGATTCATTTAAAGATTGCCTTGAAAATCTAGAAAAGGTTTTGATTCATTGAGAGCAAACCAATTTAGTTCTTAATTGGGAGAAATGCCACTTCATGTGTGAGGAGGGTATACTTCTCAGACATCAAGCCAAAGTTGAAATCATTACTAACCTTCCCCCTCTATCATTAGTTAAGGTAATCCGTAGTTTCTTTGGCCATGCAGGTTTTTACAGGAGGTTTATCAAGGACTTTTCCAAGATAACCCGACTGTAAATCCCTGAAATTTTTGAATTCAAATTATAGTTTAAACCCTAATCAAGAGTCAACCGGATTTTTCAGAGTCAACAAAACCCTAGTTTACCGTAACCGCTTAAGTCCGGCATTGCTGTTTTCTCAAGCCCTAGAAAATGAAGTTGGAAAAGTTAGCTATAATAGTTCGTAATAGCTATAGGTTACATAAAAAATCAGATTGGAGGAATTCGAGTATCCTTAGAACCCTATCGGACACAGTTCTCGAAAAACGTGTCCGGAAACTCGGAATAGGAAAAATATTCCGAATATACCGTTAGACTCATAAAAATATGAGATTTCCAAAAATATCAATTTCGTAATTTTTCGGTAGCTAAAAATATCAGATATCGCTTTTATACGTGTATTTTCTTACTACCGGTATTTAATTGTCATGTCTACTATTACATTACACTATTTTCTACTATTCTACACTATTCATCTATCTCTACTTTTTCTTACAACCTACTCTTACAAACCATACACCTATTTCTTACACATTTTCATTTCCAATACAACTTCACATCTTTCATTTCTTACTTTTAATTAACAAAATAACAAAAAAATAAATTTTCTCCCTCTTCTATGCATGAAGTAGCACAGCGAACACCCCCCACCCCTGATGCCTCAATTTGTTTTATTTTTTTCACTTATTTAATTAACACAAATTATCTCCCACATTTTCCTATAAATACCCCCTCATACCTTCACTTCTTTCACACCACTTCTTTACTAAAGTTACTCTCTCAAAATCTCTCAAGAATTCTCTCCAAGAAGTCTTACAAGAAAGCTCTCTTTAGTTTCTTCTTTTAGGTAAAATTTCTTCAAGAAATTCCTATGTTCATCTACTTAGTATGAACTAGTGTGTGTTTTCTAAAACCGTGAAAGTTAAGAAAGTAACATTAGGTTCATACTTTGTTTTTGTTCATAATCACAATTCCTTTATGTTCCTTTATGTTTCCTCTATGTTCATAACTATCTAAATATCTATATAGCTATATATATTATTTAGAGCATATAAGCTCAATGTCTTGCAATTTATTTATCTTTCATGCAATTTATTTACTTCATTGCAATTTATTTATTTCAAGTTGTTTTTAAGACTAGTCATTCTAGTCTTAGACTTGTCCTCATCAAGTCAAAACATTTTCTTTTCTCTTCGGGACTAGTCTTTTCTTAGTCCCGGGGTACCTTGATGAAGCTAAGGTCCTAATACTTGATTTATTTCTTTATATGCTTATTCTTTTAAGTTATTATGTTCTTTTCATATTTTCATAGCTTATGATTCATATTCATGCATGAACATAATGGTCTTGTCTCAACAAGATAAATGAAGGAAATGTTTTCTTAAGATAAAAAGTTTCTCCCTAGAAATAAAGGTATGGAGTTAATGTTTTCCCTAAGAAACTAAAAAGTCATCCTAAACAAGCTTAGAGGAACTTACAAGAAATTTTATAAACATACAAGGGATTTATGAAGTAAACAAGAAGTTTACAAATAACTTCATCTTTTTCTTTAAATAATAGAACCCATTTTCATTAAAATAAAATGATCCCAAGAAACCAAGGAACTAAAATATTCTTTTGTGAAAATTATTATTATTTTTACAAAATTGTTGGAAACTAAGCTTAGAAAAAATAAAAATCATTCTTTTAAAACACTTACAAGAAATTAAATACTCATTTCAAAATAGCTTAAGATCTTTTTAGAGTAAATATTTAAAAATTTTCTCAAGTTCAAATCTTTCAAGACTTTAACTTTTGAGACAACTCCATTTACTTCATACATTGTTATGAGTCATTACATATACATATATACCTTTCAAAAAGTTTATAAAATACTTGAAATATTTATCTTTTCAATTGAGCTTTGCTTACAAGAAGGAAAACAAGTTTTTGCAAATTCGTGGCAAACCTGGTCGCTGTCTTTTCGGAATCCAAACGACCTCGTTTTACAAAAATAAGCCTAGAAATGTGTAGATCTTTTCGAGTAGGTAGAAAACGATATATTATACGCAAAATTCCGAGTTAAAATGAGAAAGTTATGGCCATTTTAAGTTGGAATTTCCCCTTATACGATTTTACCGCGATTTTAAGAAAAGATTAGAAGCCTCAAGAAAAGAAGTTCATGAAATACTCATCTTAGGTATTCTTCTTTCTTTTAGATAATCTCGAGGAGGATTGTTCATATCCCGAAGATTACTACGATTAGTGGAAATCCCGAACGACTCATCCATTTCAAGAAAGGTGTCATCATGGCTGAGTGAGTTTACTCCCCGTTATTTTTTTTCATACTCTTGATTGTGCTTGTAAAATTAGTTGCAGTAGAATTTAGGCAAAATCAAAAGGAAGTGTATGATAATATGTTGAAAGAATACTAAGTATATCGAAACTCAATTGGTTTGTAATAAAGTTGTATGTGCATTAATATCTTGAAGTGTTTGAAATTTGTTGATCACTTGAAAAAGGTTAAAAGTAACTACTAGACTTTAATTAAGAAATTATTCATGCACTTCATATGTTGAGTCACATTTCATTCACTACTATACAAATGGTGGGACAAGTGTATAATAGTGGTGGTAGATAGAACTGGTATATCATGTAAGTGGCGAGTAGGAGCCGGTAAAAACTATAAAAATTGGTGGCTAGTAGGAGCCTGTAATTACTACAAGTTTTTGATGGCGTATAGGAGCCGGTAAGATCTATAAAAGTGTTTTTAAAAGTTGTGGCTGTAATTGGCCTGAATACCTAACCCCGAATGAAGGGCGTAATTCATTCAACATATGATTCCCGGAAAGTTATATGTCTTGTATGCTCACATGGTTGTTGCATTCCATATGTTTGAATAATAAACTTGGTTGATAATTTACTTTGAGTATGAATATTGGGATTTACTCACTAAGCCCATAAGCTTACACCCTTATAGGTATTTGTATTCTCAGGAACACCTATTTTTGTGCCCGAAGCCTCCCCGTATCCGTGTAAGTTTTATATATTGAAGCTTTTGGAGGAAATCTACTCGAAGACTTAGATTAGAATTCCTTTGAAATCTTTAATGTGGTATTTTGGATGTTGTAAAGATTATCACGATCCTTGGGATTAGCGGGGGTATGCCCCTAAGAAGTCATGTAATAGACCTTTGGATATTAATGATATAATATGTTTTCTTTTTGGATTCTTGTATGTTCATTTTTACTTGCTTAAACTATGCTTCCCAAAAGCGTCTCCTATTACCATGCTAGACTCCTTACATGTAATACTAAGGCTTTCGCATGACTAAGGTAGTTATTCTTGAGCCTTGATATTATATGTGGCGGGCTGCCACGTTCAGGGTACCCTTCGGGGCATGACACCGACCTTTGACAAGGCTATTGGAGAAAGATGTGCAGTTTGAGTTTAGCCAAGATTGTCTTGATGCTTTCAACATTCTTAAGGAGAAGCTCACGAAGGCACCGATCATGATAGCTCCTGATTGGAGTTTACCTTTCGAATTAATGTGTGATGCGAACGATTTTGCTATTAGGGCAGGTTTTAGGTCAGCGAAAGGAAAAACATTTTCAACCCATCTACTAGCCAGTCGAACTCTGAATAGTGCTCAAGAGAAATACACTACCAGCGAGAATGAGTTATTAGCTATGGTGTTTGCTTTCAATAAATTCTGATCTTACCTGTTTCTATCTAAGGTAATTGTTCATATTGACCACTCTGGTCTTAAATTCCTTTTGACTAAGACAGATGTAAAGCCATGTCTTATCGACTGGATCCTCTTTCTCCAAGAGTTTGATTTGGAGATCAAAGACAAAAAGGGATTAGAGAATCTCACAGCTGACCATTTGTCTCATTTGGAGAATCCTAACTTGGATGAATTAAAGGAAGAAGATATAAATGATGAATTTCTCGAGAAACGATTGCATACAGTAAATGAGGTACACAATTCTAGCATTCCTTGGTATGCAAATTTTGCGAATTATCTTACTGCTAATGTCTTTCCCCAAGATATGACTTCTCATGAAAAGAAGAAATTCTTTTCTGAGTTGAAGTATCATTTTTGGGAGAACCCGTTTCTTTTTCATGCATATGCAAATCAGATGATTTAACGA
Source organism: Combretum micranthum (assembly GCA_024138025.1). Lineage (NCBI taxonomy): Eukaryota > Viridiplantae > Streptophyta > Magnoliopsida > Myrtales > Combretaceae > Combretum > Combretum micranthum. The sequence goes on from JAMXBD010000163.1 coordinate 1,102,252, forward strand.
TGCGTGTCTCATTTGGAAGGTTGGGATATCTTGCAAGCATGTCATTTCAGTCCTATAGGAGGTCATTACAATGCAAATCGGACAGCTTAGAAGATTTTAGAGGCCGGATTCTATTAGCTTACTATCTTTAAGGATGCTGATCAATTTGTTAATATGTGTGACAGATGTCAACGATTTGGGAACATTTCTTGATGTGATGAGATGTCTCAGAATTATATACTGGAATGTGAAGGCTTTGACATTTAGAGCATCGACTTCATGGGACCATTCCCAACTTCTTTTGGAAAGAAATATATATTAGTAGCAGTGGATTATGTTTCAAAGTGGGTAGAAGCTCAAGCGTTAACCACCAATGATGCTCGGTCACCAAGTTCCTCAAAAGGCTATTCTCAAGATTTGGAATTCCAAAGGCCATTATAAATGATAGGGGAACACATTTTTGCAACTCTCAATTGGAGAAAGTGTTGACAAGATATGGGGTAACTTATAGGATCGCAACACCATATCACCCCCGAACTAGCGGGCAAGTTGAAGTCTCAAATCGCGACTTGAAAAGGATATTAGAGAACTCAGTGGAGCATAATAGGAAAGATTGGGCAGAAAAACTTGACGATGCATTGTGGGCATATAGGACTGCCTATAAAACACCATTATGCATCATACCATACCGTATTGTTTATGGAAAAGCTTGCCATTTATCAATGGAAATAGAATACAAGGCTTATTGGGCCATAAAACAAGTCAATTTTGACTTAGAATCCTCTGGTTTGAGAAGGAACCTTCAAATTAATGAATTAGATTAGTCGAGAAGGATTGCTTATGAAAACATGTGAATTTACAAGAAGAGAACAAAGCTATACCATGACAAGTGAATTTGTCATCCAAAACAGTTTAAGGAAGCTGACAAAGTACTTTTTTTTTAATTCCTGATTAAGGCTTTTTCCGAGAAAATTGAAATCACGATGGTCTGGACCTTTCCTAGTAAAGCAAATTTTTCCACATGGGACTGCTGAATTAAAGCACCCTGAAAAAGGAATTTTTAAAGTAAATGGTCGGTGCTTAAAGCTTTACTTGGGAACTAAATCTGAATAGGAAGGCCGTAAGGAGTTTCATTTCCATTCACCAAATTTTTTATCAAGTAATGAGAAGTTTGTCGAGCTAGCAACATTAAACAAAAGCACTTCTTGGGAGGCAACCTAAGCTTAACCTTTAACCTTTTTCTTGTTCCTTTTGTTTCTTTTGTTTTTGTTGTTTTGTAGGTAAGAGTATTTATCTTTGTTTGGACTTCAACTTTAGAAAAATGAAGTAGGAATCTTGAGATATGTCAAGGAGGAGAAGACTTTTTGATTTACTAGGAAACAGCCCCAATATAAGGTCGTTTGAACCCCTGTTATGCGCTCTGGAATCATGCACTCCTAAAAAATACTCAAATGCTGACTTCTACGAGGCCGTTGGAAGGCTTGTTACACTCTCAGATTTGAAAATTGAGTGCTCAATAGCCACAATAGCCTCCCCTGTAGGGCTATTGCCATGATATTTCCAATTCCTTCTTTCCCAATAGCAGCAATAGACCTATAAATGGGGGCATTTTGCTCTTGGATGCATTTTTTTTTTTTTTTACAATCAGTAGCTATAATGGCCAAGGAAACGGGGTCGTCACCATGATGCTCCTTTTATACTCTTAGTCAATATCCATAATAGCCTTCACAACAGGGGTGTTCTTAGGTCCGTTTACTTCCAGGAACAACGGTTTTAAAAGAACAGTAATTACAATAGCCAATGAACGGGGCCATCATTCAGGGCGTTTCTTTAGGGGTATCTATATATGATTCATTTTTTCCCTATTCTCATTTCATTTCTGCTCTTATAACGTATCTGTGTTCTCTGCTCACCAAATCTACTCATTTTATACACAAATCACACCATGATAGACACATTTTCAGATTTTTTTTCTTTTCTCCTCCATGGATCTCTTGCCAGGTTTGTCTCTAATCCTTCTATGTATTGTTTTCACTTTGCGAATTTCTTTTAGATGGTTCAAAATTTGGGGTTTGCTCATCTTTCGTTCCATCCATGCACTTTGATTAATCTAGCTAGGATTCTTGCGTTTCACTCTCAAATTTATTCCTTGTTTGTTAGCTTTTACTGTGTTGCTACTCATTCATGTTTGGATAAAGTTGGGCATGTTGGATTCATGTATACTTACACTGCATACTTCTGAATTTCTCGTTATTTACTTTTCGAATTGGAAATGTGATTTTCAATTTAAAACATTGGTTGGTGAATTCATGATTTACTCCCGAGCTATGATTATTTGGGCATTTGCTACTTTGTAGGGCTTGTTACAGTACGAAAGTGTTGCTATGAAGACCAAGTGACAAATGTTACTATCATGTTCTATATGCTGCTAAGTTTAGCTTGTTTTGTTCTCATTATTATGAGCTTACACATCCTAGGTCGTATTGAATTGATGAGGGTTTTTATTCCTTTGCTGGAGACACGATTCTTCCCGTTTATGCAAACCCCTAAAGTTTTGTGATCAATTAAGCTTAAATCCTAATTAGAAAGTCAACCGGAATCTCAAGGTCAATAAAACCCTAGTCTTTTGCAACCATTCAAGTCCGGCTTTCTCGTTTAAGCAACCCTAGGAAAGTAAGTAAGAGATTAGTATGTAGAATAGTTTGTAATAGCCTGAGAAAGCTTAAAAATATCAGATTAGTTAAACCGCAATTTGTTTTGAGCACAACCGGACACAATTTTTGAAAAGCATGTCTCGGGGCTCAGATTAGTAAAAATATTCTGAATATACCGATAGACTCATCAAAATATAAGACTTTCAAAAATATCAATTTCATAATTTTTCGGTAACTAAAAATATCAGATATCGCAATTAAACGCGTATTTTCTTACTAACGATACTTAAATTGTTATGTCTACTTTACATTATACTATTTACTACTATTCTATACTATTTATGTATCTCTACTTTTTCTTACAACCTACTCTTACAAACCATACCTCTATTTTTTTATAATTTTCATTTCCAATACAATTTCACATCTTTCATATCTTACTTTTCATTAACAAAAATATAAAAAAATAAATTTCTCTCCCTCTCTACACTCATTTTTGTGCCGGCCACTCCCCTTCCCTCCTCAATTTGTTTAAATTTGCAATTATTTAATTAACACAATTTTCCTCCCATATTTTCCTATAAATACCCCCTTCCACTTCTTTCACACCTTCCATACACAAAAAATTACTCTCTCAAATTCTTTACAAGAGTTCTCTCTCAAAGTTCTCTCAAAATTAATCGAGATAGGTAATTCTTCTTTGGAGTTTTCTTTATGGTCATTTACTTAGTATGAGCTTAGTGTGTGTTTTCTAAACCATGAAGGTTAAAGAAAGCAACAATAAGTTCATACTTTGTTTTTGTTTATGAATCTAATTTCTTTTATGTTGCTTTCATATAAATATTTAACTATATATATCTATGTAGCTATATATATCTTCTAGAGCATATAAGCTCCTTTGTTTTGCAATTTATTTATTATCTTTCAATTTATTTACTTGTTGTTTTAAGACTAGTCTTTCTAGTCGTAGACTTATCCTCATCAAGTCAAAACATTTTCTTTTTCTTTTTAGGACTAGTCTTTTCTTAGTCTCGGGATACCTTGATGAAGCTAAGGTTCCAATACTTCATTTATTTCTTTACTAGCTCATTTCTTTAATTATTATGCTTTCTTATGTTTTGCAAGTCTCGGCTTATTAAAAGAACAAAGAATTAATAAAATAAAATAATCGAGGCCTGAATCCGGGCTTTTTTTAAGTCCTACAAAAAGAATAAAGAATTCGAACTATTGTAGCTTAAAGCCAAGGGATCGACCATAAGGCCCAACTAAATCTGTAAAATGAAATTCATTAGATTCCCCATATCACAAACTTTGCTCAAGGCTAAACTCATCAAACAGATCACTTGTAAAACACTTAAAATATCTTTAAAATGTGGATTAATCCACAAACTCATTCATGTTCCTATCATTTATCCATTCACTCAAAGAATCCCATGGAAAACATCACCATTTAAAGATAAAATCAGGTTCCAATAGAACCAGAATAAAGTCTTACTACCATAAACATACATAAACAGACAAACTCCTTCTAAGGAAAACACTCATCCTTCTCAAACAATCAACAAAATTCAATGTCTTTAAAAATAAAAAACATCAAATATTCTTTCTAAAAACTTCCACACTCTAAAGAAAGGTAGGATAAATAATCCTAGGAGTCTTTCTTTTTTTTTTTTTTTGTTCTTGGGTTGTCCTTTTAGGTTGGCTTTAGAATTAGTTGGCAAAGGTCCTTGTGGTCTCTCTGAGAGGAGTTTTGAAATATGTCCTAATTGTTTCTCTAGGTTATGAATTGCAGCTATATGGTTTCTCAAAGTTGTATCAGCAGTCTTCTGTCTGGCCTTAGTTGCTTTGATAAATTGAGGAATCAATTCCTCCAAAGAACTTTCATTAACCTAAGAGACCCTTGACCCTTGACCCTACTGTTTTTGAATGTTTGGTGGGTTCAAAGCATATTGTTGAGGATTGTTATTGCTCCACCCAAAGTTTAGATAAGTCCTCCAGCCAGGGTTATAAGTGTTACTGTATGGGTCATTTTTAGACCATTAAAATTGTTCACGTACTCCATATTTTTAGAGATCATTCCCTCCACATTCTGTCCAAAACCACTATCAATCATGTTTACTTGGCCACTATTAATAGTCATACTGTCTGCCTTCCTATTCAGGGCTTTTATCATGGAGGATAGATCGGCTAACACGTCAAGCTCAAAAACTCCCCCACTCTTTTCTTTCTTAGTCTTGAGATAAGATCGTTGGTAGTGATTGTTGGCCATATCCTCAAACAAATTCAAACATTGGTGTTGTGTGTGATCACTAAGTTTTCAAATTTGTAATCCTATTAATTCTAGGTCCATGGGAAAGTACTAGTAATTCTCTTTTACTACTATTTAGCCTAAATTATCAAAGTTATTATGCTAATTCTAAATGACTAATCAAACTAATGACTAATAAACCCTAATTAATAATGTGAGTGCTTGTCTTTATTTAAAAAATGATTTCACTTTGATGCAGCTTTGATGCAGCCTAATCCTTACTACTTATGATAGGATCAACTAATGATTAGTTAAGTCTTGAACTACAAGGTTTCTTAATTAAACCAATTACTCTCTTCAAGTTAATTGATTCATAATTTTACATGAAAAAGTGGGATTCTATTCCTTCACTAAGGCTAATGCAAAATTTGATGAAACTCATAAGACCCTATCATAAAGATTGAATTTATATTGCAGAAATTCAAAGTCTCCCTATGTCTAGGTAAAACATGTGTAACGCCCTAAAATAAGACATTACAACCCGCCACGTGTCCTCTCTTGATTAGGGCACGCTAAGGCTCTAATATCCACAAATTTTCATTATATCACCTGTATAACTTACAAGGTATAGAAGAAAATCATATGGTTCTCATAAATAAACATTCTGATAAATATAAAATCTCCATAATCAGAAAACCAAACCTTATTGACATAATTGTAGGTCAACAAGTCAAACCATGCCCTAAAACTGTCATCACATGAAAACTCCAAATACAACTTAAAATTTCAATAAACAAATTATAAACTAATCATTAAAGTCTTCTCTGATCCATCCTATATCATCTATGACTATATAACTAGTCATCAGCAGGGTAGTCAGGACCGCTAACGCCATCCCCATCCTCATAGATGATATCAAAACCCGAAAGATCGTAAATCACATTATCATCACCTGCACCTGAAATGTAATAGAATGAGTGGCGAAACCCAGTACGATAATATCCAATCCAGTTCAAGCAAGATTATGCACAAACAACATGTATAAATAAATGCAACTAAACTAAATGCATACAACAGTTTATTATCTATTTTAGTCCAGCAAACAATACAGTTCAGAATCTAGTATACATAAATCCTAAACCTAGAGTAACTCAGACTCTGCTATAAAAACATCCAACTAATTTGAAAATAAGTAATCATATATACATATATGGATGAGTAGGTACTCCTCAAACATCCCAATTCCTGAACACCTAAATTCTACCGGAATCATTTTTAGCACGAGTCCACTCGGGACAACCTCACACTAAGATCATCAGGGTGCCTCACCAGTATCACTGTCTGCCAGGTCTCTACTGGTCAAAGCCAATCACAACCAGATAGACAATTATTAAGCCTAATATTTATTAAGTTTATTATGCAATTCTGTTCCTACATCCATTCACAAAAATTCTAATCTACAAGCACATACAACAAACAATGGATTGGTCGTACCTTTCTAAATTTCAGGAATCTGAATCAAATCTTCAGAATTTGATATCAACAACACAAAGTCAACCCAACTCCAGAAATTCCTATATCCAAATCAACCACAGTTTCACATCTCCAATGTCCTGTTACAATATATATATGTATATATATATATATATCAACAGACATGATCGCAATATCTTAACATAAAACAACCTATCTAAACTAATCTGATACAGAACTTCCCAAACTCGAATTATATTGATTAATAACCCCAAGCACCTCCAATATTATCAAAGAACGGATATTTCAAATCCTTAAATAAGAATTTCCACCAAAACCCTATAAAACTCTTCATATGATCAATATCGAAATATCAAAACTATCTAATTTCGTATAAAGAGGATTCAAAACTTATACTTATTGATATGGAACATATAATACTTGTTTCTTCTCTTCCTATTCTGATCAAAACACGAGCTAGGGTTTATTCTTCAAATTCCTTCATGAAACATTCATCCAAACCCTAAGATACTTATACAAATTTGTATATAATCCAAACGAAATGGTTAAGATCACTTACTTTTAATCAATAATACCCTCCGAATGATTCTCTAGGCCTTAGATCTCCAAAAACTCTCCAGAACTCTCTTTTACGAAGGGAAATAATATGAAGAAAAAAATCTGTCGAAATGATTTTTTGCGTCTTGTATTTATAGAAATTTGGTCATACGCCGGCCCTACGCCGGCGCGTACCTGCAGATCTTGCCGGCTTACACTATACACTGGCCAGATCTACACGAAGGCCGGCAGCGTTCATCGGGGCTTTGATTCCCAGAATTCAAATCGTCCCTTCATACGCCGGCAAATCTTGAACCTACGCCGGCGGCTTTCATGCCGGTGTAGAAAAGAAACCCTATGAACGCCGGCAGCTTTCCTCCCAGCATTAAGAAAAACGCTACTATTCCCATCCTACGCGTCTGTATGCCGGCAGCGTATATTCTCTAGGAGGCGGCGTACAATATATTACAGAGTACGCTGGCAAAATTTAAATCTAGGCCGGCGTTCTTCATCAGAGATGCTAGCCTTAATTACAGGAATTAAGAAAATTAATCCAATTGTTGTCAATCTTATTCTAACATGAAATTAATCAAACTTAACCTATTTTTAACATCAACATAAAAGGCATATTAGAATCTAGTGGCTTGTGAACACTTATGACTTAAAATTATTTAGTATATTACAACATGCAAATTCTTCATTCATGGATGATCTATCCTATTGGTTGAAATCTCTTTCTAACCAACAAGAATTAGACATGTGATAATGTTGATAAGAAATTATCACAAAAGCATGTAAATCACATGAACAAATTCAAAGTCATAAACTTTTCATTGGTTAATAAAAATTTAGTACATGGGTTAAGGTTTCACAAAGCCTAAGGCATATAAATCTACTGTTCCATATGATAAATAAAGAAAAAAAATTCTAGAAGAGTTTAAAGGTAACATGATTAATGAAACTCTTCAAAACAATTGTTGTAAATCCCTTGGATGTTTGATTCGCTGTTCTACCTTGAAAAGCTCTCCAAGATGTGTACTTTTAGGGTTTAGAACGGAATATGATGGTGCAAATACTTTCCAAAACGAAACAAAATGTCTATATATAGGTTTATGTTGTACACAACCCATACACGACCCGTGTAGCTAGGTCGTGTACACTAGAACAACCGCTCAAATTCACTGCTCCTCATTCATAAACAACCCCGATGAACACTACCTATGTATATAGGTTGCGTATACTAGAGATGATCCACCTTTTTCTTCACCTTGTGCTTCAATAAATGAGCACTAGTTGAGTATTCTTAGTGGCGTACTCTTGACTTTGCAATAAGGATTCTAGAATTCATCAAATCTTCACTTGTTTTTGTTATCAATCCTCTACAAAGCTTAGTTGTTCCTCATTTATCCCTAAAATAAATAATTCATTCAATAAGTATCTTTTTCTTTACTAAATCAATAAAATATCATATAAAAATATGATCAATAAGACGCAATTATAAAGGATCTTAGGACACTTATCAAACATTCCTTAGGGGATTTAGTGTTCAAGCTCCCTCCTACTATAAACCCCTAGATTTTAAGCCATGTTTTATGCTTAAATCCTAAACCGGAGGTCAACCAGAAACCCTAAAGTCAAAAAACCTATAACAAAATCTAGTAGATTTTAATCCGACAATCCTACGCTCTTAACCCCTAAACAATAAAATTGAAATAATTATAGAAAATAGGTCGTAATAATATAAGGAAGTTTAAGAATATCATATTCGTTAACTTTTAGTGTATTTCGGATCCAAATGGGATCAGTTTTCGAAAATCGTGCCCTAGCACACTTGACGGTAGAAATATTCTGATAATACCAATAAACTCGTAAAAATACAAGGATTTCAAAAATATCAGTTTTATAATTTTTCGATATCTAAAAATATCAAATATAGCTTAATTACGTATATTTTCTTTACTATCGGTATTAATTTGTCTTATCTACTATTCATAGTACTATTTTACACTATTCACTACTATTCATCTATTTCTACTTTTTCTACACCTATTTTTACACTCTTCCATACCTATTTTCTACTTTTTACATTTTATCTACATCTTCATTCACATCATACCTTACAACTTATTATTTTTAATTAACAAAAATACAATACAAATCAAATCTCTCTCTCTCCTCCCTCTTCTCAACCGGCGCCCCTTCTCTGTCTTTCATCTCTATTTTTTTCTTTTTTAATTTATTTAATTCACATAATTTTCCCTCCTTAAAACTCTATAAATACCACATCTCCCTCCATTTCTTTCACACACTCTTTTATATTAACAAAACTCCCTCAAAATCTCTCCTCAAAGTCTCTCTCCCAAAACTCTCTCTCACTTTTCCAATTTCCCACATTTCTTCTACACCACATACTACAAACCTCTCTTAAACTACGAACCAAATTTCTATCTTATGTAAATATTCTTATCTATATTTTTCTACCATGTCATGTAACTTAACATGATCATGATGTATATTTCTTAAACATTCAAATGTTATAGAAGCAACACTATGTTCATATTTTGTTCTTGTTCATGAATAAATTACATTTTATGTTGTTTTATTATTATGTTATTTTATTTATGCACATGTTATTATTATTGTTCTAACCTAACTTCTATATCATATTATCTATATTTATGTATCTATATATATTTCTTAGAGCATATAAGCTTACTAACATAGCCGTTTTTTATTTATTTATGCTTGCAATTTATTTATTTATCACATGCTTCAATATTAAGCTAGTCTTTCTAGTTTTAGACTTGTCCTCATCAAGTCAAAATGATTTTCTTATTTCTTTTGTTTTTCTTTCTTTGGACTTGCTCATGACTAATTTTGGAAGCCTTGAAATCAAGTTAAGACTTCTAATACTTGATATTTATTTCTTGCTCATTCTTATATTTTTCTGTCATATTATTATTATTTTTGTCACGTTACTAGCAACATACTCATACTTCATGTATGATCATATTGATAGCTGTCTAAATAAAAAAAAAGATTATTTCCTAAGTAAAAGAAAACAAGCTCAACTTACTTCAAAAATATAGTTTTATCACTTAGGAAAAAGTTTCAATAAGATTTAGAATTTTATATCAACTAAATACTTTACAAAGTATTTTTGACAAAACCACCATAGATTCTAATGTTGTTAAAATATAAAGCATTTATAAATATAACTAAAGAACTCCTTATTTTATTTTCAATCTACTATTAAAAGACCTTAAGATTGATAATACTTTTCTATAAGAAATCTTCTTAAAAAACTTGACTATAAAATTCTTATCAATATTTTTTAAAGAACAAGGATCAACTCAAATTTTCCAAAATAAGTCAAAATCAACTCATTAAGTAAAATATACTTAGAAAATAAAATTTGTGAATAACTTAGAAAGACTAAAGTTTTGAATCAAAAGTTATTTTTTGAGAATCTAAGGAAATAAATTATATCACATATTTAGTGACTTTAAAATCCTTAGTTTTATTTCTAAACAACTTAACATAATTTTGTCAAACTTCTTCAACTACTAAAACTAGATTGTCTTATGAAAAATCATTAGTTAAGACAACATCATTAGAATTACATGTATACTATGGGTTGCATATGTATTAAAAGGATTTTTCAACTATATATATATATGTGTGTGTGTTTCCTATGGAATTTTTTGTTGATACAAAGTTAGAAAAATCATATTTTAAAGATTGTAACTTTCATTTTGGTTCTATACTGTGTCTTTTAGGAATTCAACTGACCTTTTATGAAGTAAATAACATTACAAATTGATAGATCTTTTTGAGTAGGTAGAAAACGGTATATAATATGCAAAATTCCGAGTTAAAATGAGCAAGTTATGGCCATTTTAAGTTGAAATTTCACCGTATACGAATTTTGATAAACTTAGTGAAATAGAATTGCAAGTTTAAGTAGAAGTTGTCACGCCCTAAAGGGTACCCTAAAAGTAACAGTCCGCCACACTCAATATTAAAGCTTAAGTATGACAATCTTAGTCATTACCAGAAGCTTCAATATTAAGTGTAAGGAGTGCTTTCATAATTTTAGAGGACCATACATGGAATTATGAAACTTAAGAAGATACAATAACAAATTAAGAAAAGAGGATTTATAATATTCATTCATTCACAATCATTGTCTTAAGTCTTAGGGGCATTCCCTTATCAAAAGCTATAAATCTATTACAAGAGATTTTCCAAGAAATTTTTATCTTGTCTAACGCTAAACTTCATTTAAAGGAATTCCTTAACCAAAAGGAAAATACCTGGCTACAGGGTCCACGTGGCATCCATCACAAATAGGTAAACTGCAAAAGATATCTATAGGGGTATAAGCTAATAGGCTTAGTGAGAATTATTTCCATAACTTCTTGTGTAGAAAATTCAAACAAGTTATTTAAATAATCAAGTGAAATGCAACATACACATGGGCAAACAAGACATATAGTTTTCCAGGAACTATATGTTGAATGGATTTACGCCCTCCATTCGGGGTTTGGTGATGAGTAGCCTCAAAACGAGTAGTTTTAATTAGATTATGCTTTCAATCAATACCGCCAAGCATATTAAGTCTACTTGGGCTGAGCCATGCTCCCGGACTTTCCACCAAGCATTGGTTTTATTAATGTTGCCAAGCAATCACTTTCGATCATAATCGCCAAGTGTTGCTTTCGACCGTGATACTATCTTTTTCACCCAAGGATAATAACCCCATGCAATGTGACTCATTTCGTGATATGCATGAATTAATTTATTTAAGATATCGCAACATCATTATTATCAAATTTAAGGTGATCATAGAATTTAATACATATCAAGTGCTATACTAAATCAAACAATTACTCACAATCAATTCCGGCCTTGATATTCTTAGAATCCTTTCAACAATTTTCACATTCATATCAATTTCTCTTTTCTTAATTCTAATGCGACTAAACTACAAGCACAACCAAGTAAATCACTTTAAGGAAATAAATTCACGGTGCCATGTCAACACTTCTTCTAAATGGATGAGTCGCTCAAACAATCCACTTAGTCAAAATAATCCTCGGGGTATTAGTATTCTTCTTCGAAATCACCTAGTCAAATAAAATATCCAAAATGAGTATTTCTTGATAACTTTCTTGAGATTTGACAAAACTATGTCATAAGAACGTCAAAGTTCGTATAAGAGATGATTCCAATTTAAAATTACCATTACTTGGTCATTTTCACTCGGAATTGTGCATATAATACGATTTCTACCTACTTGGAAAGATCTATCCATTTCTAAAACTATTTTGACCAAACTAGATCGTTTAGGTTCCGAAACAGTGGTGACCAGATTCACTACGAATTTTCCCATTCCAAAAGCAATTTGTTTCAAACATTAAACCATCCAAAAATTGCTTCGATAAATACTTAGTTATCTATATAGTTGAAAAATTCCTTTTTCATAGATACATAGCTCATATTTTATCCATGATCAAGTGTTTGTTGTCCAACCAAATTTTTTGAGTAAAACAATGTTAGTTAAGAGTGTAGAAAACCTTAGTTTACAAGAAATCCATTTTGTAAATCATTTAAAATGAATATTTTGGTTCCTTTGTTTTCAATGAATTACTTTATGTTTATTTTACTATTTCCCTAAATGACTTTTGATAAGAATAAATTCCTTCTTTTCGAAAATTTTCAATATTAGTGTCACTTTTCCTATTTGTTTTCTATACTATTTTTCTTTGACCATTTATTTGGAAAGATCTTAATTTGAAAATTCTTATTCCTTTTTCATGGGGTTTCCTTTACATTATATTTTTATATAAATCATCTTAGTATCAAAATCATCTTCTTTTTGGAAAACAATGTAATTAAAAAGCTTTTCAAGCAAGAGTAGCTTTTAAAATTATAGTGAGTTCTTTCTAAAGTTTGAAAAAGAATAAATTTACTTTTGTTAAATTATAGATTCTACATTTCATATAAAACTATTCTTAGGTGATAAAATCTCTTTTTTGTTAAAATATTAATGGAGTTTTAAAAATTTGGACAACAATCTTTATGGGCATGATTATGAGAAATAATAACAAGCAAAAAATAACATAATAAATAAAGTCAAGTATTGGGAGTCTTAGCTTTTTCAAGGCTCCTGGGACTAAGAAGTAGACTAGTCCCAAAAAGAAAGAAAGAAAGAAAATTGTTTTGATATGATGAGGACAAGTCTAAGACTAGAGACTAGTCTTAAAACAACATGAAATAAATAAATTGCAATGAAAAAAATAAATAAATTACTTTGCATGAAAGTAAATAAATTGCAAGTGAGCTTATATGCTCTAAATGATATATATATATATATAGATACATAATAATACTTAGTTAGATATAATAATAATAATAATAATAATAATAATAATAATAATAATAATAATAATAATAATAATAATAATAAAATATGAACAATGTAAAATAACAACATGAACATAAATAGATATTCATAAACAAGAACAATACATGAACGTAGTGTAGCTTTCATAACATTTAGTTTTTGGAAACTCACACCATGATCATGTAAAGTTACATGACATAAGAAGAAGAATTTGGTAAAGAAAATTTTACCTAAAGAGGGTTTTTGGAGTATTATGTGTGAATGGGTGATAAATCAAATTTATTCCTAATTTATGAGTGCTAAAATATATTTTAATGGTCATTTTATTGATAAATATTAAGAATTTAGCACTTAAAATTATTAATTTTAGCTTTTAGGTCTTTAAAGGAGATACTTTACAAAAAGAAAGCAAAACGGGTCAAGAATGCAAGGATAGAAGACAAAAAGTCATCAAAATAACAAAGACAGACCGTGTCTTTCCACCCTCTCAACCTGGAAAAGACACTAAAAAAAGACACGACCTGCCTTTCAACCCTGTCTTTTAGGAAAGTTGAGATCAGCCAAAGACATGGGAATCGACACAACCTGTCTTTCAACCCTGTCTTTTTGACAAATTTTTATTTTATAAAGACACGATCTTTAATTGAATAGTAACCCTTTATTTATTAAAGACACAATTGTTGGGCATCAAAAAAGGTGTTATTTGAGAAGCCAAGAGACCCATATCTTCATGAACTCTCACAACCTTTCCACCTCCAACTTCCATAATAAATTGAAGAGGAAAGGGTGAAAGAAAAAAAAAGGACATATACCAGACAACAAAATACAATACAAGACAAGAGAGAAAGAGAAACCGAAGAGCCAAGACACAAGCTTTGAAGATCCATCAACAACAACAAGTCAAGATTATCTCAGATTGAAGATCTGAAAATTTGAACTTCAAGTTTCTAGGGTGATATCATGATTTTTATTTCTTGTTTTGAATTTCATGTATTATCATTAAATACTATGCAATAGCAAATTCTTAGATTTGGGTTTTGTTGAAATCTAATGTTATTATGTGATGAGGTTTGTTCGTAATGAAATATTGAAGTTTCCTTTGTTCAATTACATGTTCTTTAACCGTTCTTAATTTTGCATGTCCGGAATACAATTTTATGTTTGATTTTCGTTTAAGCTAATCGAAAGGATGCTTTTATGAATAGATCTATGTATTTGATGAGATTTGTTTGTAATTCTAGACATAGAACAGCAAGAATCTTCTGTATATGATAATTTAAATGGGGTTCATGATCTTCATGCGGGTTTAGGTTGCTATTGATTGAGGAGACATCCTAATTGATTAACCTAGGTTTAGATAAATTAATAGATTCGAAAAAATTATCTTTTTGCTTAAGGAACTCTGCAACTTAAGAACTCAATCCTAAAAATCTTATTTGAAGTGCCAAGGATTCTCACGATAATTTAGATGTAAAACAAAACCTGGTCATTGGTTTTAATTGAATCTTGCTTGTTGTTGGGATCTCCATTTACCTTGTCTCACATAATTTAGATTATTTAATAGTATTATAGTATAAAATCATTTAAATTTGTTCAGTTAGATAGTGGAATTAAAGTTATTACTAGTACTTGCATATTCCCTGAGGACGATCCTGATTTAATTTCTATATTACACGATAGGTATACTGCCTTTGTGTGGATCTAGAATTAATAGGACTTATAAATTATAAACTTGGTGATCTCACACAGTCAAGTTTTTGGCGCCGTTGCCGGGAAATTGGCAATATTAGGAAAGCTAGAAGTCTACTAGTCTAGCAAAATTTTGTAGAATATATCTTTATATAAATTTGGGGTTAATTGCTTTACTGAATGTGTTCTTGTGTTTTCTTAACTTTATGAATTATGAATTGCATAGGATTTTTGTGTTTGTATTGTGGAGGTGATCATGAGTCTTATAAATGTCCTAATCCATATTATTATCCCTCTAATTCATTTCATACAAATGCATTATCCCCTATTATAGATACTGACCATATGACTCTTGATGATATGATTTGTAGTGAGTGTGGTGGTAGACATTGGACTTTCGAATGTCAGAGTGAGAGACCTGTCTTAGATTTTTCTCAACATTCATATTACAATCATACTCCAGTCACAATGACAACATCATCCATGCCCTTGAACCATACTGAAAAGGATCCTCAGGAAAAGTCTATTTTGCAAAGGATCATTGATTCTAGATTTGATAACTTAGACTTATTTATTAGGATGATGCAAGCAATTTTTGAAGTGGACTCATGGAAATCTTATGCTCCTATTATTTATAAAGTCATAGGCTTAAAAGAATTGGCCACTCTTTTAAGACCATCTCAAGAGTGGGTATCTAGTTTAATTGAATCTTTAGAAACTCTTGGGAGACATGAGAAAGTAAATAAGGAGATAATTACAAGTCCTTTTCATGCATTGGGTGAAAATGATCCAGATATACAACTTGAGGTAACATTAAAAATGAAGGATGAGTTGGTGGAGAAGGAAAATGAAAGTGTATTTCATAGGGTAGATCTGAATAGTCAAGAAGATAAATTAGAATCTATTGAAAAACAAGATGAATGTGAAGAGACTAATTCAATATTTCTTAATTCTTGTCCAAATACTCTAATTCTTGATATCACAAATTTAGAGGAACTTCCTCAAGTTACCCCAGAAAAAGAAGAGAATGCTGGAGAGATAGAACATGAGATAGAAATTGAAGATATTAATTTCTCTCCATTTATTGAGATCATTGGGTGTTTGGGAGATAATGACCAACATGAGATGTACATGGAGCCTATGGGCTATATTATAGAGTTTGAGCCATTACTGATTTATAAATTTGCTCCCTATAAAAAACCCATGATATTTGAGAATAAGGAATTGAACTTACAAGAATTGGGAAAAGAATCAGAAAAGAATTCCCCTTGTCAATTTGAGAAATTTGGGGGTGGGACACATTCCCCTGGGATCCGGGTGGATTATATTTTGTTTGGTTTAAATATGTTTAATTTTTTTTCCTTTATCTTTTTGCTTTTGAACTCATGATCTTATCATTTTTTTCCTTAAGTGTATGCTGGACATTCAGGAGGAATCAAGTCAAAAAAAGACCAGGTAAGTTGCTGAAACATCGACATTTTTTTGGGACATGACTTGTCCCTAGGCGTGCCTCTTACTGTTTTAATATGCTTTATGAGTTTTTAAAAGACATTTCCAAAGACATGGCTCCTCAAATGGCCGTGTACCCTGCTGTGGAAAAAAAAGCTACACACTCTAAAGACATGGCCTATCAAATGGCCGTGTAACTTTCTGATTGTAAAAAAAAAAAAAAAAAAAAAAAATTGAAAGACGCGGCCTGTCAATTGGCCGTGTCCTTCACTACCCTTTTTCTTTCTTAAATCATGCAGGGCTTTTTTTAAAGCAGTTTCAATATTTTCTTTCAAAACTAAAAGAGGTTTTTCTCTCTATTTCACCAACTACAAATCTTCTCACACTTTAATCCTCTCATCCACATAATCAACAAGCAAAATCAAGAAGGATCCAAGTAAGTATCTCGACACCTTCGTCATTCTTCTTTGTTATCTCCGTTTTTGCACTTTCATGACCACGAAGAAGGTTTGATTTAGGTTTTGGGTTTTGATACTTGTTGCATGACATCCTCAATAATAAATTGTTGTTGATGATTCAATTTTATTGGAGAATATTTGCACGAATCGTCTAAAATCTCTGTTGCAATTGTGATTTGATGAATATGAAAAATTGAAGCTGTCCTATTTTTTTTTTTTTTATGCATGCATGATTTGTTTTGAAATTTGATATTGTCATGGATGATAGTTGATGTATGCATGATCTGAGATCTCGGGCTGTCATATACATAATTTCGTGATTTATGTTGCTCTTGAGTGTGAAGAAATTTGAGGCTATTGTTGAATAAACCTATGCGTGATTTTCTGGAGTTTCTAAGCTGTTTAGTGCATGATTGAAGTAGCTCTAGTGAAATGAGAAGAACAGGGTAGAATCTAATTACCAAGATGAAGCAAAAATCAGTCCTGATAACGAAAGAAGTTGTTGAAATGGAGAAGCTTACTGATTACATGTGCAGGAGTGGAACAAGCTGATAAGGCAATAGAATGTTTTCTATTATCTAGTGAATGATAAGTTGAAACCAACAAAGATCAACCTCGAGGGAATTGGAGAGATAAAAACAAGCAATCTGAGGCAGTATCAAAACTATATGCAGTTAGCTTTCTATCTGATGATGAAGGATTTGATGAAGAAGGAGAAGAAACATGCCAACTCCCACACTATCAGTTGGCAAGAAAAAGAGATAGAGAAAGAATGAGGATGAGGATGAGGATGATCCTGACCGATTGCTGATTTGATGATGATTTTTCTGATTTTGGATGACTGTATTGATTGAGCACCAAACCTTGGGAAGACTCTTAAGGCTCATATTAAGGATCATTAGTGCTAACTTTTGTTTTATTTTGTCTTTTGTCTTTTGTTTTTGTTTTGTAGCCTAGATGCAATCTATCTTGACTTGTTGTCACAATTACACTATTTGATGATCAATCCCTTGCAACTGGCTTTTGTACTTGAACAGGGAAGTTCTATTTTCCTTTTCTCACTTTTTGTATATATGTTGATATTGGAGACAATGTCAAATTAAGTGTGGGGGAGGGATACTATTAAAAAAGGAATGTTTGGTTTATTTATTCTTTTCATGATCATATTATTATAAGACTAAATTTGAATTTTAGAGAAAAAAAAAAAAACACTCCCCATTTACACTTTGCTAATGTGCTTTAATGATATATTTTGAAAATATAACTCAGAAAATTATTTAGAATTAGTATTCATATTAAAAGTGACTTAAAGTACCTTACTCATCTATTTTGTGATTAGTATACCTAGTTGAAATTATAAGATGAAATCTTGATGGGGTAAACTTACTTGCTATTTAGTAATGGAATCTAGAGTTTAGAAAGGAAGTGAAGTCCTTAGTTGAAATTAAAGCTTATTTAATTTTTAGTGAAAGGGTATAAGATGTTTTTCACTTGGTGATTCTTTTAGAAAATATCTCTTCAAAAAAAAAAAAAAAAAAGGAAGGAGAAGAAGAAGATAAAATAGTTGAAAAGAAGTGGGCAAAAACCCGTATAGAGGAAAACAAGAAAAGATGCAGGCAAAAACCCATCCCTCTAATGGCTAAAAAAAAAAATGAAGGGATATAAAATGAAAGGAGAAAATCCAAGGAAAAATTTGTGCAAAATACTTTCATTTTAGATTGCTATGCTTAGAGAAATAGTTGAAGTCTTATATACATGCTAATTGTTGGGGAAAAGTAACTGGGTCTATTTTACTATTGATTGATTTTACTTTTATTTTGTGACTTTGGAATCTGCTATTAAATGGTGAGGGTAAAATTTGACTTACTTAGATTAGCCCTAGAATTTTAATTATGGTATACTAATTACATTTATATAATAGATTTGAGCAGTAGGTATAAAAGCAAGTTGCAATGATTTAAATTGATTAATGAATGCTAAATGATTTTCAACTTTTGAAAAATTTTCAGTTATTTGGTTTTTTATTGTCCTTAGTTATTTGCTTGAGGACAAGCAAATGTTTAAGTGTGGGGGAATTTGATAAATCAAATTTATTCCTAATTTATGAGTGCTAAAATATATTTTAATGGTCATTTTATTGATAAAGATTAAGAATTTAGCATTTAAAATTATTAATTTTAGCTTTCAGGTCTTTAAAGGAGATACTTTACCAAAAGAAAGCAAAACGGGTCAAGAATGCAAGGATAGAAGACAAAAAGTGATCAAAATAACAAAGATAGGCCATGTCTTTCCACCTTATCAACCTAGAAAAGACACTCAAAAAAGACACGACCTGCCTTTCAACCCTATCTTTTAGGAAAGTTGAGATCAGCCAAAGACATGCGAATCGACACGACCTGTCTTTCAACCCTGTCTTTTTGACAAATTTTTATTTTATAAAGACATGATCTTTAATTGAATAGTAACTCTTTATTTATTAAAGACACAATTGTTGGGCATCAAAAAGGTGTTATTTGGGAAGCCAAGAGACCCATATCTTCATGAACTCTCACAACCTTTCCACCTCCAACTTCCATAATAAATTGAAGAGGAAAGGGAGAAAGAAGAAAAAAAGGACATATACCAGACAACAAAATACAATACAAGACAAGAGAGAAAGAGAAACCGAAGGAGCCAAGACACAAGCTTTGAAGATCCATCAACAACAACAAGTCAAGATTATCTTAGATTAAAGATCTGCAAATTTGAAGTTTCTTTTGTTCAATTACATGTTCTTTAACAGTTCTTAATTTTGCATGTCCGGAATACAATTTTATGTTTGATTTTCGTTTAAGCTAATCGAAAGGTTGCTTTTATGAATAGATCTATGTAATTGATGAGATTTGTTTGTAATTCTAGACATAGAACAGCAAAAATCTTCTTTGTATGATAATTTAAACGGGGTTCATGATCTTCATGTGGGTTTAGGTTGCTACTAATTGAGGAGACATCCTAATTGATTAACCTAGGTTTAGATAAATTGATAGATTCGAAAGAATTATCTTTTTGCTTAAGGAACTCTGCAACTTAAGAACTCAATCCTAAAAATCTTATTTGAAGTGCCAAGGATTCTCACGATAATTTAGATGTAAAACAAAACCTGGTCATTGGTTTTAATTGAATCTTGCTTGTTGTTGGGATCTCCATTTACCTTGTCTCCATATAATTTAGATTATTTAATAGTATTATAGTATAAAATCATTTAAATTTGTTCAGTTAGACAGTGGAATTAAAGTTATTACTAGTACTTGCATATTCCTTGAGGACGATCCTGATTTAATTTCTATATTACATGATAGGTACACTGCCTTTGTGTGGATTTAGAATTAATAGGACTTATAAATTATAAACTTGGTGATCTCACACAATCAATGGGTTTTGTGTACGTGGAAGATGGTTTGAGAGTGTTTTTGAGAGAGTTTTGAGAGAGTATTTGGAGAGAATATTGAGAGAAAAATTTTGGAGAGATTTGGTAGTAAATTTATGGGTAGTAATTATTTGAAAGAAGTGAAAGAGGAGGGGGGTATTTATAAGAAATGATGAGTGAATTTTTGTGTGATTTAAATAAAGGAAAAATAAAACAAAAATGAGGGGGAGAGAGCTAAGGGGGTGTCGGCCACTTACATGGGAGAGAGAGTTTTATTTGTATTTTTGTTGATTAATTATAATATTAAGTAAGGTAGATTTGAAATATAGTTATGGGAAATGTAAAAAGTAAAGGTAATAGGTGTTAGAAAAAGTAGAGATAAAAGAATAGTATAGAATAGTAATGAATAGTGTAATATAAAGTAGATATGACTAATAAAGTACCGTAGTAAGAAAATAAGCATATAATTGCGATATCTATTATTTTTATTTACCGAAAATTTATGAAACTGATATTTTTGAAAACCTTATATTTTTACGAGTCTAACTGTATATCCAGAATATTTTTACTATTCCGAGCTTCGAGACACATTTTTCAAGAACTGTATCTATTCGGGTTCAAAATGATTCGCGGTTTTACTAGTCGATCTTTTTAAGCTTCCTTATGTAATTACGAACTATTCTACAAATTAATCTCTTACTTATTTTCTTAGGGTTGCTAAACGGGATTGCCGGACTTAAACCATTATGTTTAACTAGGGTTTTGTTGACTTTGGGGTTTCTATTTGACTTTCCAATTAGGGTTTAAGCTAAACCGATCACAAAACTTTGGGGGTTTACAAAACTTTCAAAAAATACTCATTTTGGGTATTTCTTTTGTTTAGATGACGTGGAGTCCAAGCTTCCTTACTCGGAGAACTACTTTGACTAGAAGCTTCTACTACCATAGCCAAGTGAGTTTAAATTTTTACATTTTTGTACTTATGGTTTTGCTTATGATATAGTGGCTCTAGAATTAAGAAAAGATAAAAATGGGATGGCGCATGTGCTTTACTTATGTGATTGAAATTATGTTAAGTATACTTAGGCAGAAATTGTTAATTAATTATTGTATGTAGGAATGCAACCGGGGCAGGTTTGGGATGGGCCACATAAGTCCTGAACCCGACCCGCTTCCTAATAAGATATCCCAAATCCGCCCTGCGACCCTATAAGGTTTTTTATTCAATGCCCAAACCCGCCCCTATAGGGTTTTGACCCTGACTCGCCTCGCCTCGCCTCGCAACCGGCTTCATTTCTTTTTTTTCCCCTTTTCAACTCTTAGTTAAATTCAATTGCATCTTCCAACAAAATATTAGGTGGTAGGCTGGCAACTAGACTTCAGTATGGTTTAAACCTAGCTAGGCTAGTACAGCACGCTCATCAATTCACAGGCTCATAGAACTAGCTATTTTATTTGTTAAAACAACAAAAATTAATAATATTATAAAAATAACTTTTTAAGAGATAAAATTAAAAATTGAAAAAAAAAGACAAAATAAATTAAAACTATTAACAATAATTCTTAAAGACAAAAATTAGTAAGGTTTTGTTTTTTAAAATTTCAAACTCAATTTTTTAAATTGTTTATAATATAACGGTTTTGGGTTACCCATCAGGTTTTTTTTAATGACCCGAACCCGACCTTAAACCCTATAGGGTCGGCATATAATTTCCAAAACTTGTCCCATGACCCTATAGGGTTTTAAACGGTTCGGACGGGTTAGGTACCCTATAATTGTAAATCCTCAAAATTTTTGGATTCGAATTATAGTTTAAACCCTAATCAGAAGTCAACCGAAACCTTAAAGGTCAACAAAAGCTAGTACAAACCCTAGATTCTAAATCTGGCATTATCGTTTTCTTTAGCCCTAGAAAACGAAGTTGGAATAATTAGCTACAGTAGTTCGTAATAGCTATAGGTTTTATAAAAATATCAGTTTTACGAAAGTCGGGTATCTTTTGAACCCGATCGGATATAGTTCTTGAAAAACGTGTCCGGGAGCTCGGAATAGGAAAAATATTCCGAATATACTGTTAGACTCATAAAAATATAAGATTTCAAAAAAATCAATTTCGTAATTTTTCGGTAGCTAAAAACATCAGATATCGCATTTATACGCGTATTTTCTTACTACGGGTATTTAATTGTCATGTTTACTTTACATTATACTATTTACTACTATTCTACACTATTCACCTATCTCTACTTTTTCTTACAACCTACTCTTACAAACCATACACCTATTTCTTACACATTTTCATTTCCAATACAACTTCACATCTTTCATTTCTTACTTTTAATTAACAAAATAACAAAAAAAATAAATTTCTCCTCCCCCAATGCATGAAAGTAGCGTCGGCCACCCCTCCATAATGCCCCATTTGTTTTTTTTTTTCATTTATTTAATTAACACAAATTATCTTCCATATTTTCCTATAAATACCCCCTCATACCTTCACTTCTTTCACACCACTTCTTCACTAAAGTTACTCTCTTAAAATCTCTCAAGAAGTCTCTTACAAGAAGTTCCTCTCTTCTTCTTTCTTTTAGGTAATATGCCTTCAAGAATTTCCCATATTCATTTACTTAGTATGAACTTAGTGTGTGTTTTCTAAAACCATAAAGGTTAAGAAAGCAACAATAGGTTCATACTTTGTTTTTGTTCATAATCACAATTCCTTTATGTTCCTTTTGTTTTCTTTATGTTCATAACTATCTAAATATCTATATAGATATATATATATATATATTATTTAGAGCATATAAGCTCATTGTTTTGCAATTTACTTACCTTTCATGCAATTTATTTACTTCATTGCAATTTATTTATTTCAAGTTGTTTTTAAGACTAGTCATTCTAGTCTTAGCCTTGTCCTCATCAAGTCAAAACTTTTTTCTTTTCTTTTCGGGACTAGTCTTTTCTTAGTCCCGGGGTACCTTGATAAAGCTAAGGTCCCAATACTTGATTTACTTTCTTATTTACTTAATCTTTCAAGTTATTATGTTCCTTTATATTTCTATAGTTTATGATTCATATTCATGAATGAACATAATGTTTTTGTCTCAACAAAAAATAAATGAGGAAGTGTTTTCATAAACTAAAGGTTCTTGTTAAATAAAAGTGGGAAATAGATTTCTTAAAAACTCATAAACATATTTGGAAATGATTTTTCTTAAATAAAAAAAAAAAGGTTTTATAAAAACTTATTTTCATAAAGTATTAGAAACTCTTTTAAGAATCATTACAAGAAACAAAAATATCATTTTATCACTTTTAAAATTGTTGGAATCTAAGTTTAGAAAATAAAACCACTCCTTAGGAAATTAAAGTAATTGCAAGAAATTAAATTTAATTTTAGAAAAAGAAATATTCATCTCAAATAACCCAAGAATCCTTTCAAAAGTAAAATGAATATTCCAATAAAATCTCAAGTTCAAAGTCTTTTAAAAACCTTACTTTTCATAAGTTGAGACAACTTCATTTACTTCATATATTTGTTTTGAGTCATTACATTATGTATATACCTTTCAAAGAGTTTACAAAATACTTGAAATATTCATCTTTTCAAATGAGCTTTATTTACAAAGAGGAAAACAAGTTTTTGCAAATTCGTGGCAAATTTGGTCGCTGCTTTTTCGGAACCCAAATGACCTAGTTTTACAAAAATAAGCCTAGAAATGCGTAGATATTTTCGAGTAGGTAAAAAACGATATATTATACGCGAAATTCCGAGTTAAAATGAGCAAGTTATGGCCATTTTAAGTTGGAATTTCCCCTTATATGATTTTACCGTGATTTTAAGAAAAGGTTAGAATCTTCAAGAATAGAAGTTTTATGAAAAACTCATTTTGGGTATTCTTCTTGATTAGATAATCTCGAGGAGGATTGTTCGTATCCCGAAGATTACTACGATTAGTGGAAATCCCGAATGACTCATCCATTTCAAGAAAGGTGTCATCATGGCTGAGTTAGTTTATTCCCCGTTATTTTTCATACTCTTGATTGTGCTTGTAGAAATTAGTTGCACTAGAATTTAGGCAAAAATCAAATGGAAGTTGTATGATAATATGTTCAAAGAATGTTAAGTATATCGAAACTTGATTTGTTTGTAATAAAGTTGTTGTACGTTACTATCTTGAAGTGTTTGAAATTGGTTGCTCACTTGAAAGAAGATAAATATAACCACTAGAATCTAATTAAGAAATTATGCATGCACTTCATATGTTGAGTCACATTGCATTCACTACTATACAATTGGTGGGACAAGTATATAATAGTGGTGGTAGACATAACCGGTATATCATGTAAGTGGCGAGTAGGAGCCAGTAAGAACTACTAAAATTGGTGGCTAGTAGAAGCCTGTAATAACTACAAGTTTTTGATGGCGTATAGGAGCCGGTAAGATCTATAAAAGTGTTTTAAAAGTTGTGGCTGTAATTGGCCTGAATACCCAACCTCGAATGAAGGGCGTAATTCATTCAACATATGATTCCCGGAAAGTCATATGTCTTGTATGCTCACGTGGTTGTTGCATTCCATATGTTTGAATAATAAACTTGGTTGATAATTTACTTTGAGTATGAATTTTGGGATTTACTCACTAAGCCTATAAGCTTACACCCCTATAGGTATTTGTATTCTCAGGAACACCTGTTTTTGGTACCCGAGGCCTCCCCATATCTGTGTAAGTTTTTTATGTTGAAGCTTTTGGAGGAAATCTGCTCGAAGACTTAGATTAGAATTCATTTGAAATCTTTAATGTAGTATTTTGTATGTTGTAAAGGCTATCAAGATCATTGGGATTAGCGGGGGTATGCCCCTATAAAACCATGTAATAGACCTTTTGTTATTAATGATATAATATCTTTTATTTTTGGATTCTTGTATGTTCATCTTTACTTGCTTAACCTATGCTTCCCAAAAGCGTCTCCTATTACCGTACTAGATGCCTTACATATAATACTAAGGCTTTCGCATGACTAAGGTAGCCATTCTTAAGCCTTGATATTATATGTGGCGGACTGCCACGTTTAGGGTACCCTTCGGGGCGTGACAATAATGACTCGCCCCAATTGCATCCCTAATTGTATGAATTAGTATAGAAATGATTGTCTGCAAATTCTATGATCGCTTATAAAATGCCTAGTACTATGCCATTATTACTTAAATAAAATGATTCATACATGACACGTAGTGAGCCACAGTGCATTTATTACTATACCCTTGGTGGGACAACGACATAGTAATGAGGCCCGTAGAACCTAAAAATCTATGCTATGGCTTTGATCTTTCGTAATAAAATGGTGGGTAGATACCCAAAATAACTATAATTTTAACAGCTAGTAGTAACCTGTATAAAAACTACAAAAACATCATTTGTGAACTATAGCCTTGTTGCCTAAAACACCTAACCACCGAATGGAGGGGTAAATCCATTCAAACATATGATTCTCGGAAAATCATATGTATTGTTTGCTCATATGTTTGATTGCATCTCACATGCTTGTTAAATAACTTGTTTGAATATTGATTATTTGAGTATTTTATTTGTGGAATTAATTCTCACTAAGCAAGAAGCTTACCCCTTGTAGATATCTTTTGCAGCACCACTATCTATGATAAACTATATCATTTTATAAGGGAATGCCCCTTTGATATTTTGTAAGACCTTTATATTTCCATATTCCAGATGTTATGTTATGATTTCTATTCTTAAATTGCTATATGGAAGTCTTCTTAAACAACTTGTTTCAAAGATTGGTCCTCTACGATCGTGAATATACTCCTTACCCCCGATATTGAAGCTTATCGGATGACTAAGATTATCATACTTAAGCTTTAATATTGAGTGTGGTGGACTGTCATGTTTAGGATATCCTTTAGGGCATGACACCTACTATTGCATCAATTAGCTGCCTAGTTTCATAATTAATCCCATTGTAAAAGGTTTGGATATGGGTCAAATCAGGAAGTTCATGGTGTGGGCAACATCCTAGTAGTTCCTTCCATCTCTCAAATGATTCATATAAAGTCTCAAAGTCAAGCTGGTGAAGGAGGCTATATCTACTCTAAGTTTAGCTATCCTAGATGGGAGAAAGTATTTCCTCATAAATTGCTCAGCCATCTTTTGCCACATTGCTATGGGATTTCTAGGCAAACTATTCAACCTTTTCTTTGTATTACCTCTCAAGGAGAATGGAAACAACCTTAGTCTAATAGCATTGTCTGAAGGACCCTTGATCTTAAAGGTATCGCAGATCTCTAGAAATTGTTGCATATGGGTATTTGGATTTTCATCCTGAAGCCCATCAAATTGAACATATTGTTGCACCATCTGGATGACATTTGGTTTGATTTCAAAGTTATTTATGACAACTCTAGGTGTCATGCCCTAACAGATACCCTAAATGTGACAGCCCGCCGTACACAATATTAAAACTTGAGAATGACTACCGTAGTCACTTGGAACCTTTCATATCGGTACAAGGCATACGTTCACAACAAAGGGAGACTGGTGGAGTTATGCATTTTAAGATATTGGCAGTGGAACATTTAAAATAATACTTAATATATTTCATTAAAATATAAAGTCTTATAACTTCTACGGGGCATTCCCTTGGTAAGTCTCCATAGTAACAAAATCTCACTAAAGCAAATAACTAAAGCTAGAAGATTTTAGAAGAAATCTAATCAAGACTTCAAAACAGAATTCCTTCAGAAACTTCGCAAAACATAGATTCTACCTGGATGATCAAGGTGGTCTCGGGTACAAAACAAGGATCCTACAATAGCAAAAATCTATTAGAGAATAAGTATAACAAACTTAGTGAGATATTCCTTACGCAAAAGTAATCATAGCAAGCATTCAACCAAGTTCATTAAACAAGCATATGAAATGCAACAACCATAAGATCAAACAATACATACGACTATCCGATTTTGTATGTATGATGGATTTACCCCTCCATCGGTGGTTAGAGAATGATTTAAACTGGGTTCCCAACGACCTCCTTAAGATTTTGCGTGCGTCTTAGGGTTCCAACGAACTGTGCTACTAGTCCATGGGCTTTCCTTACCCAAAGCGATCAATCCAGCTTGACTACAACTTGAGGCCGTATTCTCCGAACATCCTAATTCCTCAAGATGTAGCTATAAACCCCTGTTTTTAAGCCTTAACCTTAAGCCGGAAAGTCTACCGGAGACCTTAAGTCAACGGGTCTTGAGTAAAACCCTACAGTTTAGATCCTGTAAACCCGAGTTCGTAGATGGAGGAGTTGAAAAATAATTAAAGTATTTAGAATAGTCCGTAATAATATTTAATTTATTAAAAATATCAGATTGGTTTATTTTCAGCTTATTTCGAACCCATTTGGATACTGCTTTGGAAAGCGTGTCCTGGGGCTCGGAAAATTAAAAATATATCTTTAATATTTTTAGACTCGTGTTTTTATAAGGATTTCAAAAATATTAATTTTATAATTTTTCGGATTTTAAAAATATCAGTTATAGCTCATATAAGCTTATTTTACTCTTACCGGTAACTTAATTGTTAAATTTCTAAAAATAATTTAATTGATTATTTTATTTAAATCATAAAAATTCTGCCACTTAAATAAAAATATTTTTCTTAATTTATTTTATATATTTTTTTGTCAAAAAGCCACTTTATCAACCCATACCTTAAGTACACATCTATTATCATTACTACACATTATTATGTCTTCTTTTGCTTTTTTTACACTCCTTTTCCAAAATGGCAGCTGACCATTCCCCATAAATTAGCCACTTTTCATTATTTTTAATTATTTATTTGATATTTTAAAGTCTATTTTAGTTAGAAATGGAAACAACTAGTTACATTTTCAAAATACAAATTGGAAATCAAACCACACACACTCCTACACCCCCCAAGGATTGCGCCAACCCCCCTTGTACAGCTGTTGTTTTATTTTTTTTTTTAAATTATTTAACACACCTTTATCTCTATGTAAACATCTCATTCCTTCCCTCTTTCACATTTGCAAACCCTATATTTTTCCTCTCTTTTCTCTTTCTTCTTTGCCTTGTCTTCTTGAGAACAAGCTGCCACCATTTTCTTTCCTTGCTTCCACATATATGTCCAAAATTAATTTATGAAAATTCGGATCTAGACCAAGACCCATTTTTTGAACCCATCATTCAACTTTAAAATGAAGATTTAGACAAAAATATAAGGGGCTCTTGGTATAAATATCTTAAGGAATGAATTTTCATAAGTTTAAATGAGTTTTCCTAAAAGGTATTGCTTAAATCAAGTGTTTTGTAAAAGACAAAATTTAGGTCTTGTCTTCATTGTAAACTTCAAAGAGGAAATTCGTAATTATGGGGAGACCAATTTTTAAAACCTTCTTTTAGATCTCAAAACAAGTATTTTATATTGAAAATGGAATGCTTTGATGATATAATATAGGAAAATTATTTTCATTGAACTAAGTAAGTTTTAGTAAAGGAATTACTCAAAACAAGACAATGAGTTTCAACTTGTAAATTTCGGTTTTATGAAAATGGATTCTTAGAAGTTTCATTTGAACTTTATGTTTGGGATTTGATAAGTGTGAAATCTCTTAATTTTGTTTTGAGAATCTCCTTGCAAGTTTAGGACTAAAATAAGTTAATCTAAGTAGTTAAGTAGAGTAGATATGGCAATTTTTTACAAAGGTTCAATTCTTGGATTTTCGCATCCCTACTGTACAGTAAGTTCCGACCCTTAAATGACCTTAAATGTTTGAATTAACTTTAGAAATAGATAGCTCTTTCGAAGTAGGTATGAATCGGTATATTATAAGCTTAATTCCGAGTTAAATGAGTTAGATATGACCTTTTTAAGTTAAGGATCCAACCTAGGCGAAAATTGACGAACTTAGTAAATAAAATTGTTAAGTTTAATAGAACTTCATAAGAGATACTCATTGAGGGTATTCTTTGTACTTAGGTGAATTGGAGGACGGGTTACCACTTCCTGAGGACTATTACGACTAGTAGATTTCACTACATGGACAAGTGAGTTCATTTCTCAATTATTTATGCTCTTGGATGTGCTTGTAGTAGTAGTGGCATTAGACTTAGGGAAAGATAAAATTGTGATTGAATGGTGATCTAAACTTGCATGAATGAACTATAAGTATATCGAGGCAAGCTTTGTTGTAATGACCTTGTATGAGCTAGTATAGATTTGGAATGTCTGAAATTTGTATGGTCACTTTTAAATTATCTAATTAATATACTATGATTATATGAATAAATTGTACATGCATATCACGTAGTGAGTCACATATCATTGTCGAGTATGCCTTTGGTGGGACAAAGGTGTATTTGGGAGGCAGCGGGTCTTTAATGAAGGGGACTAGGGTTGCATGACTTATGGACCACCCCATTCAAATAATGAAACTATGGTTGCATGACTTATGGACCAACATTAAAATTGTGGTTGCATGTCTTATGGACCACCCCAGTTAAGATCAGGACTATGGTTGCATGTCTTATGGACCAACATTGGAACTGTAGTTGCATGATTTATGAACTACCCCAAACCCCGAATGGAGGGCGTAAATCCATTCACATATGACTACCAGAAAGTTATATGCTTGCTTGCTCATTTGCTTGTGCATTCATATGGTTGCTTAATTATAACTTGCTTGTATAAATATTTTAGCTTGATTGAGTATGTTACTTGGAAAATGAATCTCACTAAGCAATTAGCTTATACCCCAATAGTTTTTGTTGCAGTGTTCCTATTTTTGGATGTTCCAGAGGACACTTTGTGCAGGTTTATCACATTGGATTAAAGAGCTTTTGAGGAAGTTGGGACCTAGTATAGGCGTAGACTTCTAGGAAAATCTCTTTAATGTAAATTCAGATATATGTAATTGGAGCTAAACGATGTAGACTCCTATTATTTTGGCGGGGGTATGCCCCCTTGGCTTTTGTAAAGTTTAACTATTTGTCTTGTTGTGATTTATATTCTTAATGCTATGTATGCTTTCTTAAGACTACTCGAATCAAAGTGTGATCCTAAAAGTTGTGAAAGTACACCTTACACTTGATATGTAAACTTATGGGATGACTAAGGTGGTCATACTTAAGTTTAAGTATCGGGTGTGGTGGACTGTCGCGTTTAGGGTACCCTTTGGGGCGTGATAGTAGCTAGGCAGCTTACCTTTCCGATCCCACATTGAGGGGTAGTAGCAAAAATGCGAAATGATATTCTAAGTGATATGCATAAGCAATTTAGTTTAAGAGAATTTCCAATCTAACATTAATTCATTTAAAACGATCAATTAATATTTGCACACATAGCAATATTCATAGAGAGAATTATAACAATTACAAATCAGGTTCCAATATACTTATCGTTCATTGATCACACATAACAATTGACATACATAATTTCCATGATAACCCACATGCATATCAATTTTATCTTTTCCTAACATCTAGTACTCTATTCTACAAGCACATGTGCGAATACATAAACGTAAAGTAAAACTCACTCGTCCATAGTGATCTTCTATCAATCGAAGTAATCATCGGGGAAGAGAAGATCTTGGTTTACATTACCCAAACAAAAGAAATACCCGAAATGAGTATTTCATCAAGATCTATTTAAATTTTCTAATTCTATCTTATTGAATTTGTCAAAATTCGCATGAATGGAAATTCCAACTTAAAATAGCCATAACTTACTCATTTTAACTAGGAATTTCGCATATTATATATTGTTTTCTACCTACTCAAAAAGATCTATCCATTTCTAAGGTTATTTTTACCAAAAGAAGCCATTTGGGTCTCAGAACGATGACATACAGATTCATCACAAAAATTCCAAATTTCAAAACTCAAGTTTTCAAACTTTTCTTCATCTAAAAATCCTTGTATCAAAATATAAATATTAATATAGTTGGAAAAATTCTTTTAAACATAGATATATTGACTCATATCATAAGAATGAATTTAGTGAAGTTTTCCCAACAATGACTTTTATAAACCAAGGTATTGTAAAAGCTAGAAAAGTAATGCTTTGAAAATTTTTATTTTAGCTTAGTTGGAAAAGTTCTTGAATTATTATAAGTAAGTATTTTCCTCTTTTTAACTTTATCTATCCTTTGAAAACAATTCAAATTTTCCAAAATAATTTTATTCCTACAACTTCATTCTAGTAGTTGAAAAATGTAGTTTTTCTAAGTACTTCTTGGTAAGACTAAAATTTCCTTAAAGTAGTCATGTTTATGTTTGCTTGATTTTTCCTAAAGTTAGTTCCCTTTTAAAATAATATTCTTCTAAGTTATTTACTAATTTTATTTCCTAAGTAAGACTCATCTTTAAAAGATTATTCATTGATGATTTTGGAAAACTTATCTAAACCTTGGTATCTTAGAGTGTTGGTGAAAACCATACAAATGAGTTTAAGAAAACCTTTGTTAAACAAAGAATTAGTAGTATTAAGTTTTAGAGAAACTTTCCTATTTCATTGGTTTAAAAAGGAGAGTATATGAAAATTCTACTTTATGTATTTTCTGATGAAATCCCATGTAGTTTTATTAAAAACTTATAATGAACTTATCTAATTTTTTTAAAAAGGTTTTGTAAAATACAGAAATAAAGATGAAAATATAATGAATTATGAATCATGAGATGATATAGGATGAGTTTAAGGTCAAAACAAGTAAATTGTAAAAGTTTAAGTTTGGTTGTAGGAAAAATATTAAAGTTCGGATTTCTGCAATTTTTGACAGATTATACGCCGCCTCCTGGAGAATCTATGCTACTGGCGTAGAGACGGCGTAAGATGGGCACAGTAGTGTTTTTCTTAATGCTGGGAGGAACGCCGCCGGCGTAAGGCTTGGATTTACCGGCGTATGTAATAGAATCGAAGTTCTGGGAATTCAAAGCCCCGATGAGTGCTGCCAGCGCTCGTGTAAATTTTGCCAGCATAGGGTATACGTTGGCAAGATCTACATGCATGCCGCCAGCGTATGACCAAATTTATATAAATACGAGACGCGAAAAATGGTTTTGACAGAAACATCATTTCATATTTCTCCTTCGTATAAGAGAGTTTTGGAGTATTTTTGGAGATCTAGGCTTGGAGAATCATTTGGAGGATGTTTTCGATCCAAAGTAAGTAAGTTTAATCTTCTCTTATGGATTAAATATGAATTTGTATGAGTTTACTTAGGGTTTTGTGGTGTTCTTCAAGAAAAAACGTGGCACAGATTTAGATCTTGAATTTGATCTTCCTCGGTTGGATAAAAAGTGAGTGTTGTGATTAAAACAAGTAAGTATAATGTTCTCATATCATATTTATACGAATTTCATGCAACTTCTAAGGATTTTGTGATTTGTTTGCATGAAGGAAACCCTAGATTTGGTTGGGATTCGAATTTATGGAAGTGAGTTGGATTTTAGTGATTTAAATCAGTAAGTTTCATCTTTTCTTTGATGGAGTTGAATAATGTATGATTAGATGATCATTATGTGTTCTTATTGTCATATAATATTAGGGTTTTGAAGGATTATCAAATTCTATAAATTGTTGTGGAAGATTGATCGGGTTAGACGGTGCCACTTGATGATTTTCTTTATCAGGTTAGGATTTTGGGAGTTGTAGTACATTAGGTTTGTTTATAACATGTTCTTATATGTTATATATAAATGTATGTTGTTGACAGGAATTTGGAGATTTGAGTTTGTTGTTGAATTGTTAATATTGATTGAAGTATTGTGGAGATTCGGGAGATTTGGTTGTGGTTAAGTGTTGTCGATAAAGGATTTTTTTAGGAGATATAGATTGGAATTTCTTGAAACTGAGAAAGGTAAGACCAATCTTTGCTTGCTTTTTTTGTCTGTAAGTTTAGTATTGATTGAATGCTTGTAGGAATAGAATTTCTTCATAAACTTAATCTTTATTCAGTTTAATAATTGTATGTTTTGGTTGTGCTTGGCTTTGACCAGTAAAGACCTAGCAGACAGTGATACTGGTGAGGTACCTTGGTGATTTTGGTGTGAGGTTGTCCCTAGTGAACTCGTGTCTTGATGTGATTCCGGTAGAATTAGGTGTTTTGGATTCGGAGTGTTTGGGGAGTACCCACTCATCCATGTATGTGTATGATTATTATTTTCAAAGAGTTGTATGATTTTCAATGGGGTCTGAGTAACTCCGAGTTCAGGATTAGAGTATACTTAATACTGGACTGTGTTGTTTTGTTGGCTTAAGAAAGATAATAATATGATTGGTTGCATTAGTTTAAGCTGCATAAATTATATGCTTTTTGTATGTGCATATGCATTTGTTTTTGGATTGGAGTTATCGTACTAGGCGTCGCCGCTCATTCTTTTAAATTTCAGGTACACATGAAGAAGATATAGTGTATGATCTATCCGGTTATGAATTATTCTTTGATAGCGGGGATGGCGATAGTGGACCTGACTACCCAGCTGAGAGTTAGGCTTCATATACCAAGTTTCTAAGAAAAGACATGTTCTGATCATAGGTTTTGAGTTGGAAGTTTTTATTGGTTTTACAAGGAAAGATTTTAATGTAAACAGTATTTAGTTTCTGTTGAATTTGTTGACTGTGAAGTCAACTTGGATTTTATGTTTGAACAAGGAGTTTATGTTTCATGAAGTATGAGCTTTTTAGTTTTAACAGGTTTGGTATCCTATGAGTTACCCTATGAGTGTTCAGGTGATAATTAAATTATTGTGGATAATAGAACCTTTGCGTATCCTATATAAGAGGGGATACGTGGCGGGTTGTAATACCTTATTTTAGGGCGTTACAGGTTTGTTAAGATGAAACTTTAAGTTCTTATGGAAAAACTCATTTCCTAGATCACAAAGGTTTATTTTCGAAGAGAGTTTCTATCTTTCTTTATTTAAGAAAACTCCTCTTATTTTTGTTGAGACAATATCAACATGTTCATACTTGAATATGTAGACATGAGAAATATGACAATATTAAAAAATAAGATAAGATATATATAAGAATAAATAAAAGCATAATATTAAGATCAAGTATTGGGAGCCTTAGCTTCATCAAGGCATGTCGAGACTAAGAATAGACTGGTCCCAAAAAGAAAAATAAAATTATTTTGACTTGATGAGGACAAATCTAAGACTACAAAGACTAGTCTTAAAACATGAACGTAAATAAATTGCAATGTAAGTAAATAAATTGTAAAGCATAAAAATAAATAAATAACTAGTGAGCTTATATACTCTAAAGGATATATATAGATACATAAATATATTTAGTTAGATATAAATAAGAAGTTAGCATAATAACAACAATAATATGACGATAATAACATAATGGAAAATATAAACATGAACAAAAACAAAACATAAACATATCATTGCTTCTTTAACTCTCATGAATCTAAGAAATATACACTAAGCTCATGCTAAGTTATATGAACATGATGAGTATAGTAAGGAGTTTTACCTAAGGTTATGTGTATGTTGAAGAGGAAAAGAAGTGGTTGTAGTAATATGTGGGAAATGGTTTTGTGGAGAGAAGAGAGAATTTGAGAGAGAGATTTTGTAGAGTGATTTTACTAGATTTTTTATATGAAAATGAGTTGTGTGAAAGAATGAAGGAGGAATGGGGTAATTATAGAATTTTAAAGTGAAAATTAGATGTAATTATATAAAATGAAAAGGAAAATAAATGAGAGTGATGAGAGAGAGATGGTGGACGACAAGCATGGGTAAGAGAGAGAGAGGAGTGATTAAAAATTAATTTTAGAAGAAAAGTGTAAGAAAAGTTTAGTAATATGTGGTGTGGAATTTTTATGGAAAAAGAAAATTGTAAGAAATAGGTATATAGGTTGTAAGAATAAGTAGTAGAAAAAGTAGAGTTAGATGAATAGTAAAAAAGTACTATAAATAGTAGACTAAACAATTAAAAAAACAATAGTAAAGAAAATATACATAAACGGCCTATATCTAATATTTTTAGTTACCGAAAAATTCTAAAACCGATATTTTTTAAAAAACTTATATTTTCACGAGTCTAATGGTATTGTCAGAATATTTTCATTATTTAGTGTACTGAGGCACGGTTTTCGAAAACTAATCCCGTTAGGATCCGAAAGATACTAAAAATTTGCAAATTGATATTTTTAAGCTTTCATATATTATTACGAATCATTATCCATAATTATCTCAATTCCGTTGGCTAGGGTTTAAGAACACGGGATTATCGGATTTGACTTCCATAGAATTAGGTTAACTTTAAGGTTCCGATTTGACTTCCAATTCGTATGGTTCACTTAAATATACCGAAAAATCTAGGGGCTTACACTAAGCCTAGCTGTCCTAGTGTTGGTCCCATCTAAGGTTGGTCTATAGAACTCACGCATACTTTTAGTTTAGTTTATTCTTATAGGGTCAACTTCCTCCTGAACTTCCCCACCTTTGTTCTCGTGTTTAATCCTAATAGCCATATTCTCCAAACTCAATCCCCATTCATCTCTTGCTATCCTTCTACTAATACGTCTTATTCTTTGTGGCTTTAAAGTAAAGGTAAATAAATGTTGATATTGACTCCTATTCATAATCCTATGTTTTTGTTTTAAAAGAATTAGTCTACAATAGAACTATCAAATGAAAAACTAAACAGCATTAAAAACTAAAAATCAACCAAAAAAACTAAAGCAATATAATATAAAGAAATAATTAAAAAATAAAAAAATACATGAATTAAAAAATGAAAGAATTTAAGAATTTCGCAAAAAAACAAACAAAAGTATATAGAAGAATAAAAACAGAACTGAATAGAAATATTCACAAACAAGTAAGATACTATATATAGAAACAAAATAGAAATAGAATAGATATATATATATAACAAAAACAAAAGAGGGTTAACATTATTTACAGAAATAAAAAGAAGCAAATATTTACAAAAAAAATAAAAGAACAACTATAAACAGAGGTATTATCAGGCCTCAGGGGATACCCTAAACGTAGTAGTCTGTCATACACAATACTAAAGCCTAGGAATGACTACCTTAGTCATGCAAAGACTTCCATATCATGTACAAGGCATACATCACAACTAACGGAACATATCGGAATAGCGCAATTTACTTTGATAATGATTAAGTAACAAGCCAAGAAAAATACTTATCATAAAATATAAACATGGTTGATTATAAATCTTAGGGGCATACCTCTGCTATTGTCTTTAAGTCTATATAAACACATTCTTTAGTAATCTCCAAAATACTAACATAGCATACATTGTATATAAGGAAATTACAAAATAAATTCATCCTAAGTTCTCAATGCTTCCTTAAGAGTTTCAAATCCATCAATGATTTTCTTAATATCCTGATATTTGAATAAAGCCACGAGTATACTTGTTTCAATAAAGATCTATGGGGATATAAGCTTACAACTAGCTTAGTGAGATATTCCCTTTCATTTGCACCGTGGTTTCAAATAAGTTTAATTGATTTTCATTTATATGCTATGCATGCTATGCAACAATTGTCACGCCCCAAGGAGTACCCTAAACGTAACAGTCCGCCACACTCAATATTAAAGCTTAAGTATGACAACCTTAGCTACTTCCAAAAGCTTTCATATTAAGTGTAAGGCGTGCTCTCACAAATTTAGAGGAGCATACATGGAATTACGAAGCTTAAGAAGATATAATATTAAGAAAAGAGGATTCATAATATTCATTTATTCATAATAATGATCTTACAAAGCTTAGGGATATTTCTCTTAGTTACAAATCTATTACAAGAGTATTACTACAACTTATCTAACACTAACTTTATCTTGAAATTCCTTAACTAAAAGGGAAATACCTGGCTGCAGGGTCCACGTGGTCTCAACCACAAATATGTGAACTGCAAAAGATATCTACAGGGGTATAAGCTAATAGGCTTAGCGATAACTATTTCCATAAACAACTTCTTGTAACCAAAATTCAAACAAGTTGTTTATGCAATCAAATGAAATGCAACATACACATGGGCAAACAAGGTATATGGTTTTCCAAAAACTATATGTTGAATGGATTTATGCCCTCCATTCGGGGTTTAGTGATACATAACCTCAAAACAAGTAGTTTTAGTTAAAAAGATTTATGCTTTCGATCAATATCGCCAAGCATATGAAGTCTACTTGAATTGAGTCTTGCTTTCGGATCTTCCGCTAAGCATTTCGTTCATGTCACCAAGCAATCGCTTTCAGTCACTCCACCAATTGTTGCTTTCAACCTGAGTTACAATCCTTCTCACCCAAGGATAATAACCCACTGCAATGTGACTCACTTCATGGTATGCATGAATCCATTTATTTATGATATCATAACATTATTATTATCAGATTTAAGATGATCAAAGAATCTCATACAAATCAAGTGTTATACTAAAACAAACATTAAATCAATGCCGACCTCGATATTCTTAGGATTCTTTCAAAGAGTTATTTTACATACATATCCATTTGCCTTTTCCTAATTCTAATGCAACTAAATTATAAGCACAAACAAGAAAATCATTTTAAGAAAATAAACTCACGATGCCATGTTGACTATTCTTCTATACGGATGAGTCGCTCACACAATCCTCTTAATCGAAATAGTTCTCAAGGTATAGGTATTCTTCATTGGAATCACCTAGTCAAAGAAAATAACCAAAATGAGTATTTCTTGATGATATTCTTGAATTTTGACAAAATAATGTCATAAGAACGTTAAAGTTACATAAAGGAGAATTCCAATTTAAAATGGCAATAACTTGGACATTTTAACTCGGAATTGTGCTAATAATATACCGATTTCTACCTACTCGAAAAGATCTATCCACTTCTAAAACTATTTTCATCAAACTGAACCATTTAGTCCCCAAAACAGTGGTGAACAGATTCACCACGAATTTTCTATCTCAAAAACAATTTTGTTTCAAACTTTAAATATTCAAAATTTGTTTGATAAATACTTAGTTATCTATATAGTTTAAAAATCCTCTTTTTTATAGCTACTTAGCTCATATTTATTCATGCTCAAGTGTTTGTTGTCCATCCATGTTTTTTAAGTAAAACAATGACAATTTAGGGTTTTAGAAATCTATTGTTTACAAGAAATTCATTTTGTAAATATTTTGAAATGAATACTTTGATTCTTTTATTTTCAAAGAATTACTTTATATTTGTATAAAAATTATTTTCCTTTTGAAAAACAAAGTGATATAGAAATGATTTAAAAGCTTTTCACAACAAAAGTAGTTTCTAAAATTTGTAGTGAGTTCCTCTTATAACTTGGAAAGGAATGACTTTATTTTTGTTAAACCATAGATTTTATATTTCATACAAACTTATTTCTAAGTGATAAAATCTCCTTTTTATCAATTATTTTTAGAACTTGAAAAATTTGGACAACAATCTTAATAGCATGATTTATGAGAAATAATAGCAAGCAAAAAAAAAAACATAAATAATAAATAAGTTAAGTATTGGGAGTCTTAGCTTCTTCAAGATTCCCGGGACTAAGAAGTAGACTAGTCCCAAAAGAAAAATAAAATGAAAGAAAGAAAAATTTGTTTTGACTTGATGAGGACAAGTCTAAGACTAGAGACTAGTCTTAAAATAGTAAGAATTAAATAAATTGCAAAGAAAAAATTTAAATAAATTGCTTTGCATGAAATTAAATAAATTGCAAGTGAGCTTGTATGCTCTAAAGAATATGTATATATATATAGATACATAATAATACTTAGACATAATAATAATAACATGAACAAAATAAAACAATATATGCATAAATGGATTTTCATGAACAAGAACAATATATGAACACAGTGTAGCTTCCATAACATTTAGTTTTTTGAAAACTCACATCATGATCATGTAAAGTTACATCACATGAGGAGAAGAAAATAATAAGAAAAGTTTACCTGAAAAATGTTTTTGGAGCGTTATGTGGTTATGAGTTTTGTGTAGGTAGAAATTGGTTTTTGGGTTATTTTGAGAGAGTTTTGGGAGGATATTTGGAGAGAGTTTCTAGAGGAGAATTTGATAGAGTTTTTGTAGAGAAATTTGTGAGTAGTAATTGAGTGAAAAAAGTGAAAGAGGAGGGGGGGTATTTATAAGAAATGAGGAGTGAATTTTTGTGTGATTTAAATAAAAGAAAACTGAAACAAAATTGAGATGGATGAATTGGGGGGGGGGGGGGGAGGCAGGCGCCAGATATGCTTTGATAGAGGGAGAGATAGTGTTTTGTTTTGTATTTTTGTTAAATAAATGTAATATTAAGTAAGGTAGATGTTAAATAAAGTTATGGGAAATGTAAAAAGTAAAGGTTATAGGTTATGGTGTTTGTAAAAGTAGGTATAAAAAAAAAATATAGATAAAAGAATAGTGTAGAATAGTAGTGAATAGTGAAATGTAAAGTAGATATGACTAATAAAGTACCGGTAGTAAGAAAATTCGCGTATAATTGGGATATCTGTTATTTTTACTTGCTGAAAAATTATAAAACTGATATTTTTGAAATCCTAATATTTTTATGAGTTAACGGTATATTTAGAATATTTTTACTATTCCGAGCCCTATGACACTTTTTCAAGAACTGTGTCCGATCGGGTTCAAAACGATTCATGGTTTTACTAATATGATATTTTTAAGCTTCCTTAGGTAATTATGCACTATTCTATATACTAAAATCTTATTTACTTTCTCAGAGTTGCTTATTCGGGATTGCCAGACTTAAACTATTACGTTTAACTAGGGTTTTGTTGACTTTAGAGGTTCGGTTGATTTCCAGATTAGGGTTCAACCTAAATCGATTTCAAAAATTTGGGGGTTTACAACCTACCCCCCTTAAAGAAAGTTTTGTCCTCAAAACTTGGAAATTCGTCTCTAAAGCTTCAAACAATCTTGGGTACTTATGTCGTATCTCATCCAAAATTCCTTATGTTGCTTTCTCGTGGAAAAGATTTCTCTTTACTTGATTTCCTTATTTCTCAACTTTTGAACTTTTTGGCTAAAGATTTGTATTGAGTATTTCTTATAGGGGAGATCTCCTTTAAGGGTATTGATTCCAACTCCAAAACTGGTTCCTGGTCAATCATCGTATATAGAGATCTGGAATATGCCATTTACTTCTACCAAGTTTGATGACCAGATTTGATGATAAGCTAAAACTTCCAATTTGTTTTAGTACGTCAAAAAGATTTAATGTACCATGAGCTCAAAATTTCCTTGGGAGCGCACACGATGTACGTTCTTTATTCTTAAGTACACCTGATTTCCTTTTTGAAATTTCTAAGGTCCTTCATTTTCTGATAAGTTCTCATTTCTTTTGTTTATCGTGTGCCTTCTTTCTCCTTTGGAATTCGTGATACATGCTCTTAATGTCTCTCCAAAGTTCGATTTGTTTGCTTTGATTGTCTATTAGCCTGAAGGTAGCACATGGTTCAAAGCTTAGCCTTGTCTTCAAAATCTCTTGTAGATTAGTTCAATCTTTAGTCAAGCAGACAGCATCGTTTTAGGTTGGTATTATCAATAATCCAAAATCCATGGAAATTTTTACTCCAATATTACAAAGATTTTGCTAATCCTTTCATCTCTTAGTATTCTTATTCCTTTGTTGACACTTCTTCATGTAATCGGCTATGTCTTCGTTTCCTCCCTTCCATTAATAATGATCTTTGAAATTCTAGATATAAATTGGTTCCTTTGGGATGTATCACACATTCCGG
Source organism: Combretum micranthum (assembly GCA_024138025.1). NCBI lineage: Eukaryota > Viridiplantae > Streptophyta > Magnoliopsida > Myrtales > Combretaceae > Combretum > Combretum micranthum. Next base: position 1,143,374 of record JAMXBD010000163.1, read on the forward strand.
GTTCTACTCAAAATTTCCTTACTTATTTCCTTATTCGTAGGCACATGAAATAGTCTTTTAATTTCCTTAATATTATCATTTTTGTAAATTTTCCTCTTAAAACTTTTTTAATCCTTCTTACTAAGGTTGGTTCCAAATATAACATTAGCTAACTCCTCATTCATTCCTTGCCCCGTGATCTTGATGCTCAGCTTCTTAATTCCTTTTCATCAATTCCTTATGTTCTGTGAGCACGGTAGACACTTAAAATTTCAATCCTTGATTAATTCTAGCTTATTCTCTTTTTCCTCCATGTTCTCTTGTTTAGAACAGAATAAATTATCACCCATTTATCCAACAGAGATTTATATACTTGGCTCGGGTTAGATCAATCCAAAAGATATCCTAGAAACTTGTGGTCCTCATAGCGAGTTCGAAAAGCATTCCTCCGAATCATCCTTTGATTCGATCCTTAATTAGTAGTACTTTGATCTTAAATCGTGAGAAACGTTCTTGCTCCGTATAGTTGGCAAAAGATCTTCAACTTATAGAGGATGCGTTTTCATTCTTGATTGTGACTTTGTTCATTTCCTGATCAATGCATAAACTTAGAGATTTATCCTTTTCTTCCTTTATAATTCAAACCGGCGTATTCCAGAGTGATAAACTTGATTGTATAAACCTTGATCCAAAGGTTCTTGTAGTTGTTTTCTCCAACTCTTTTAACTCCATTGAGGCCATTTATATAATGCTTTAGCAGATTGTACCTTATTGGCCCTTAGTCTAATCTCAAAATTGATTTTCGGATGTAATCCAGGCTATTCATCCAAAAAACTTCTTGAAAACTTATTGACAAATGGAGATATCTTCAAGATAGGTTTCTCTTTATCTTTTTGTGTCATCGAAGTAATCATCCATTCCCTTTGGAACTTCTTCTATTAACTCGAAAGATTGTGACTCCTCTTTCCTTATAATAGTGGATTCTTTACCACCGTTATCTTCCCTTCTTATGAATCCTATGCTCATTTTGCGATCATTAACTGGGGTTTTATCGAGAGATACACCACTTATACCAAATATTTACTTCTTTTCTACTTAATCTCATTACTTTTGAAGCCACAAGCAGATATATGTCCTCATATCCTTATTAAATGATCCTTCCATACTTCTTAGGTTTCAACATCCTTTTTCATGGAGGTTTTAAATCTTAAAGCTAAGAGTTTACGTTTGTTATTGGTGGTCTAAACTTTTTAGGTAGACTAGATGTAACAAAAGAATGTGTTGCTCCTAAATCCAAAAGAGCAAAGACATTCTGATTTCTTAATTGTACGCTTTCTACATATCTGAAAGGGGGATTACTATTTCTATTTACATATCTACTTATTCATGAAACTTTAAACTCTTGTATTGTTTTGAAATAAAGAAATAACAAAGAGGGTTCAAGGCTTACCATTTCCTAAGTTACAGCTATAGCCTCTATTGCAATCCAAGGCAGCCAAGTCTCCATCTTCTTCATTTATTTCTTCACTTATCCATTGTTCCTCCATGTTGTAGATTCTGATTCCCGAAGCAGTGGATCCTGTTCTGCTTTCACTTCTACTTCCATTTCTTTTTCCCATCCTTATAGGTACAACTCCTTCAGAAGGCCTCGTCAGAATATTCCTCCCCTGTGGATAGCCATTAGCGAAATGCCCATCTTGCTTGCAGACATAGCAATTATAGTTTCCTTTCCTTGGACATTTTGATATCTTATGGTCTACATCTCCACAAAAGAAACACTTTCCAAACAACTGAGGGTACTTCTTCGGGTAGTGTGCTCCATTGCACTTCCAACACTTGACGTTTTTTGTTACGGACCTCTCACTGTTATCATTGTTCCTATAGTTGTTGGGGAACTTGAATTTCTTTTGTGGGGTGTGGAACTGGATCCATCGTAAAACTTCTTCTCAAAAATTGAGGCTTTTCTCTTCTTCTATTCTTTCTCTCCTTTTCCTTGCTTCTTCTACAATTCGAGCTCTCTCCATTAATTCTCGATAACTTATGTCAAATTCTTCCAACCTCATTCTCAGGTCTTCGTCCAATCCTCCAATGAAGACTTATCTTTTCAATTCCTCACTGTACTGGTAGGAGTCGGGGGCATATTATAGCAATCTACTAAACTCAATCTCGTATTGCTCGATAGTTCTTCCCTTCTGAGCAATTTGCAAGAAGTCTGCACTATACCTTATTCATAGGCTTCCTGGGAAATAATTCTCCAAAAACTCTTGTCTGAAAACTTCCCAAGTGGTTGGGGCCATTAGCTCTCTTTTCTTTGATTCCCACCATATTCGAGCATTCCGACGAAGCATGATTATTCCATACTTGATTTGTAGGTAGTGTGGTACCTCAAATGCATCGAAAGACATTTCAATTTGAGTAAGCCAATCTTCGGCCTCATCTAGCTGATCCTATGCTCCTTAAAAATAACAGTTACTTTTGATGAAATCAGGCAATATACTCTTGTCTGGCCTTAGCAGTGGGGGGTGGAGGCAAAGGTGCACTTTGGGAGTGCATGCTCCTTTGTACGAATACTTCAGTTGGCACTTGTTGCGGTGGTGTTGGTACAGTTACCGTGCTGGTGCAGTTTCGGGTATGGGTGCAGGCGCAGGCATGTTCTGCCTAATTGCTTCTAACACATGGATCAGACGTCCTAGTATGGCATGCAAGTCCATCTAAGGTGTAGTGGCTACTTGAACGGTAGGTTGCTCGACTTCAACATCCGATTGGTTAGAGGCGCTTTGCTCCTCCCTATGTCTTCCTCTACTTTGGTTGTTTTAAACTTTCCTAAGTTAGGTTTTAACAAAAACTTACATACATAAACAGTTACTAAAATAGAATTTAACTCAAGGTAAATTTTGAAATCATTCATAAAACATAAGTTCATTAAATTAAACGGGTAAAGAATCCTTACATGGAAATTGAAATAAACAACAATCACAAAGAAAATAACAAAGCATTGTTCCGAAAACTAGAAAGATAGATTAAGATCACTGATCTAGTCTTTGATCACAAAATTTAAGATGGACTACGAGGGATATGCTCGGGTTCTTCCTTCCTTCCTTCATTCTTTAAGCGCATCTCCAGGATTACTACTAGATGACCTCCGCTTTCTTTTCCTCATAAACTGCTCAAAGTATTCCTTCCTCTTTCTGGCCGCTTCTCTTGACTTTTCATGTATATTGGTCAGCTCTGCTCCAGTCAGCTCTAGCACAATGTCATGAATGGTTCTCCAAATAACAACCCCTTTTGCTTCCATGCTATCATTCTACTGGATGGAGCATTGTTCATGTCCATGGTTGAGTCCGCTCCTTGTCTCCTTCAAGCCTGTTGTTCCTCCAAATAGCGGATGATTCTTGCCTCTTCGCTATTCCAAGGCTCGTCGACTCCAATAGCGATCTGGTCTCCTTCTTCTTGTTCTGGTCCTTCTTCATTGTCTTCATCCGGATCTTCTTCGAAATCTTCACTTTCTTCTTCCATCGGCTCCTTTCTTATCACCGTCCCATCCTTACGTAAACGTAAGGCCTCGTTCCTTCTTAACTGGATTCCAATGAAGGCGGGTGGCTCAGTGGACACTTGGGTTGGTGGTCGTAAAACTTTTGGTAAACTCCATGCCAGTGGAAAACATCTTTGAGGTCAACTTTCATCCATTCGAGGTGGTCCATCAAATTGTCATGGGCGTATACATACATTGGTCCAATTCGTGTCCAAGTTTGGAAGTCGGGTGAAGTCCGACCTCCATCTTCTCTATGGATGAAAGTTGCTTCCCTTAGCATCGATCGGTCTTCGCGATGAAAAAGATTCATTCCACAGCATATATCATCTCTAGCTCGGTCATTTTCTTTCTTATAGGGCAGTTGTGGATAGTCTGTACTACTCCTTTCCATTCGGTTTACATCATTCCTCTCTTCCAGATTAGGAACATTTCCCTGATGGTCTTAGGTTGTCCTACTAAAGTAAATTCTTCGCATAACACCCTAAGTCTCATCCGGTAATTTTCCAAGTTTTCAAAGGGTCCTTTTCGAAAGTTCTTAGCCTGCAGACGAGCTTCATTTATGGTAATCTATGCAAAAGAGAGAGAAGTCAGAAAGCTTAACCTACCCATTCTACCTTATCTAAGTCTTTCTTATTTCTATTCTAGTTCATTTCTTCTTAAGTCCAATTCTATAATCATGATTCCTAGGTTCTTAACCATGCTCTGATACCAACTTAAGTTGTCACGCCCCAAGGGGTACCTTAAACGTAACAGTCGCCACCTCACAATATTAAAGCTTAAGTATAACAACCTTAGCCACTCCCAAAAGCTTTCATATTAAGTGTAAGGCGTGCTCTCACAAATTTAGAGGACCATACATGGAATTATGAAGCTTAAGAAGATATAATAACATATTAAGAAAAGAGGATTCATAATATTCATTTATTTATAACAATGATCTTACAAAGCTTAGGAACATTTCTCTTATTTACAAATCTATTATAAGAGTATTACTATAGCTTATCCAACACTAACTTTATCTTGAAATTCCTTAACTAAAAGGGAAACACCTAGCTACAGGGTCCACGTGGCCTCAATCACAAATATGTAAACTGCAAAAGATATCTATAGGGGTATAAGCTAATAGGCTTAGTGAGAACTATTTCCATAAATAACTTCTTATAACAAAAAATCAAACTAGTTGTTTATGCAATCAAATGAAATGCAACATGCACGTGGGCAAACAAGGCATATAGTTTTTCAAGAACTATATGTTAAATGGATTTATGCCCTCCATTCGGGGTTTGGTGATACGTAACCTCAAAACAAGTAGTTTTAGTTAAAAAGATTTATGCTTTCGATCAATATCGCCAAGCATATGAAGTCTACTTGAATTGAGCCTTGCTTTCGGATCTTCCGCCAAGCATTTCGTTCATGTCGCCAAGCAATCGCTTTCGGTCACTTCGCCAAGTGTTGCTTTTGACCTAAGCTACAATCCTTCTCACCCAAGGACAATGAAATGTGACTCACTTCATGGTATGCATGAATCCATTTATTTATGATATCATAACATTATTATTATCAGATTTAAGATGATCAAAGAATCTCATACAAATCAAGTGTTATACTAAAACAAACATTAAATCAATTCCCGCCTTGATATTCTTATGATTCTTTCAAAGATTTATTTTACATACATATCCATTTTGTCTTTTCCTAATTCTAATGCAACTAAATTACAAGCACAAACAAGTAAAGCATTTTAAGGAAATAAACTCACGATGTCATGTTGACTATTCTTCTACACGGATGAGTCGCTCACACAATCCTCTTAATCGAAATATTTCTCGGGGTATAGGTATTCTTCCTTGGAATCACCTAGTCAAAGAAAGCACCCAAAATGAGTATTTCTTGATGATATTCTTGAATTTTGACAAAACAATGACATAAGAACGTTAAACTTCGCATAAAGGAGAATTCTAATTTAAAATGGCCATAACTTGGTCATTTTAACTCGGAATTACGCTAATAATATACCGATTTCTATCTACTTGAAAATATCTATCCACTTATAAAACTATTTTCATCAAACTAAACCATTTAGTCCCCAAAACAGTGGTGATCAGATTCACCACGAATTTTCTATCTCAAAAACAATTTTGTTTCAAACTTTAAATCATTCAAAATTTGTTTGATAAATACTTAGTTATCTATATAGTTTAAAAATCCTCTTTTTTATAGCTACTTAGCTCATATTTATTCATGCTCAAGTGTTTGTTGTCCATCTATGTTTTTTAAGTAAAACAATGACAATTTAGGGTTTTAGAAATCTATTGTTTACAAGAAATTCATTTTGTAAATATTTTGAAATGAATACTTTGATTCTTTTATTTTCAAAGAATTACTTTATATTTGACTTATTTATTTTTTTCCTAGATGACTTTTTGAAAGGTAATTTTCTTCTTTTCTACGTTCTCTACATTAGTGCTATTTTTCCTATTTATTTTCTATACAATTTTCCTTGACCATTTGTTTGAAAATATCTTAATTTGAAAATTATCATTCCTTTCTCATAAGGTTTCCTCTATATTATGTTTTCATAGAAATCATTTTTGTATAAAAAATTATTTTCTTTTTGAAAAACAAAGTGATATAGAAATGATTTAAAAGCTTTTCATAACAAAAGTAGTTTCTAAAATTTGTAGCGACTTCCTTTTATAACTTGGAAAGGAATGACTTTATTTTTGTTAAACCATAGATTTTATATTTCATATAAACTTATTTCTAAGTGATAAAATCTCCTTTTTATCAGTTATTTTTAGAACTTGAAAAATTTGGACAACAATCTTAATAGCATGATTTATGAGAAATAATAGCAAGCCAAAAAAAAAATAAATAATAAATAAGTTTAGTATTGGGAGTCTTAGCTTCTTCAAGATTCCCGGGACGAAGAAGTAGACTAGTCCCAAAAGAAAAATAAAATGAAAGACAAAAAATTTGTTTTGACTTGATGAGGACAAGTCTAAGACTAGATACTAGTCTTAAAATAGTAAGAATTAAATAAATTGCAAAGAAAAAAATTAAATAAATTGCTTTGCATGAAATTAAATAAATTGCAAGTGAGCTTGTATGCTCTAAAGAATATGTATATATATAGATACATAATAATACTTAGACATAATAATAATAACATGAACAAAATAAAACAATATATGCATAAATGGATTTTCATGAACAAGAACAATATATGAACACAGTGTAGCTTCCATAACATTTAGTTTTTTGAAAACTCACATCATGATCATGTAAAGTTACATCACATGAGGAGAAGAAAATAATAAGAAAAGTTTACCTGAAGAAGGTTTTTGGAGTGTTATGTGGTTATGAGTTTTGTGTAGGTAGAAATTGGTTTTTGGGTTATTTTAAGAGAGTTTTGGGGGGATATTTGGAGAGAGTTTCGAGAGGAGAATTTGAGAGAGTTTTTGTAGAGAAATTTGTGAGTAGTATTGTGTGAAAGAAGTGAAACAGGAGAGGGTATTTATACGAAATGAGGAGTGAATTTTTGTGTGATTTAAATAAAAGAAAATTGAAACAAAATTGAGATGGATGAATTGGGTGGGGGGTGGGGTGGCGCCAGCCATGCTTTGATAGAGGGAGAGAGAGTGTTTTGTTTTGTATTGTATTTTTGTTAAATAGATGTAATATTAAGTAAGGTAGATGTGAAATAAAGTTATAGGAAAAGTAAAAAGTAAAGGTTATAGGTTATGGTGTTTGTGAGAGTAGGTGTAAGAAAAAGTAGAGTTAAAAGAATAGCGTAGATTAGTAGTGAATAGTGAAATATAAAATAGATATGACTAATAAAGTACCGGTAGTAAGAAAATGCGCGTATAATTAGGATATCTATTATTTTTACTTGCCGAAAAGTTATAAAACTGATATTTTTGAAATTCTTATATTTTTATGAGTCTAATGGTATATTCGGAATATTTTTACTATTCTGAGCCCGGAACACATTTTTCAAGAACTGTGTCCGATCGGATTCAAAACGATTCGCAGTTTTACAAATCTAATCTTTTTAAGCCTCCTTAGGTAATTATGCTCTATTCTATATACTAAACTCTTACTTAATTTCTCCAAGTTGCTTATTCGGGATTGCCGAACTTAAGCTATTACGTTTAACTAGGGTTTTGTTGACTTTAGGGTTCCGGATGACTTCCAGATTAAGGTTCAAGCTAAACCAATTCCAAAAATTTGGGGTTTACAACAATCACATGATTACACAAATATATATATATATATATATATTTATCTAGAAACCATATATGGAACGGATTTACCCCTCCACATCGAAGGTTAGGGAATTATTGATGAAGATTTTCTTGATCTTCTACTGCTAGTCCCCAAGCCCTCACCCAAGGCATTCACTTGGCATGGCTCCGAACCTAGAGTTGCATTCCTTGAGCGATGTGGATTATCTAGGAAGGAGCATAGTCTGTATCCCAATACGCTAACAGTCCATCCAATTCTACGCGTAGGACTAGCAGCCTTCCAAAAAAAAAAAGTGACTCGACGGATGCTATGCATAAACGATTTATTTTTCTTAAACCAAGCATTATTAAGGTTTCTTAGGGGCGATCAAACAATTTAGTAAACAATAGGCAATCACACATGTAGGTAAACAAAACAGTTAAACAAATAATTCGATGTTACAATATAAGCATAGAATCGCACGCACACACACACATGTATATATATATATATATATTTATATCCCTAAATTCCCCATACATGTCTATTTTTATCTTTTCTTAATATACTAATGCCACTACTCCACAAGCACAAGCAAGGTAATGAAATTAAGAGGAAAAACTCACTTGTCAATTTCACAATCTTTTTAATCGTTGTAATCCTTAAAAAGGGAAACCCTGTATTCCTCTTTACCTTGACAAAAGAAATACTAAGGATGAATATTTCATAGAATTTTTACTTAAATTTTCTAATTCTATTTCATTATGTTCGTCAAAAATCGCGTAGAATGAAATTCTAACATAAAATGGTCATAACTTGCTCATTTTAACTTGGAATTTCGTATATTATATGTCGTTTTCTACCTACTTGAAAAGATATATCTATTTTTGTAACGCCCTAAAATAAGGCATTACAACCCGCCACATGTCCTCTCTTGATTAGGACACGCTAAGGCTCTAATATCCACAAATTTTCATTATATCACCTGTATAACTCACAAGGTATCGAAGAAAATCATATGGTTCTCATAAATAAATATTCTGATAAATATAAAATCTCTATAATCAGAAAACTAGACCTTGTTGACATAACTGCAGGTCAACAAGTTAAACCATACCCTAAAACTGTCACCACATGAAAACTCCAAATACAACTTAAAATTTCAATAAACAAATTATAAACTAATCATTAAAGTCTTTTCTGATCCATCCTATATCATCTATGACTATATAACTAGTCATCAGCAGGGTAGTCAGGACCGCTAACGCCATCCCCATCCTCATAGATGATATCAAAACCCGAAAGATCGTAAATCACATTATCATCGCCTGCACCTGAAATGTAATGAATGAGCGGCGAAGCCCAATACGATAATATCCAATCCAGTTCAAGCAAGATTATGCACAAACAACATGTATAAATAAATGCAACTAAACTAAATGCATACAACAGTTTATTATCTATTTTAGTCCAGCAAAACAACACAGTTCAAAATCTAGTATACATAAATCCTGAACCCAGAGTAACTCAGACTCTGCTATAAAAACATCCAACTGATTTGAAAATAGGTAATCATATATACATATATGGATGAGTGGGTACTCCCCAAACATCTCAATTCCTGAACACCTAAATTCTACCGGAATCATTTCTTAGCACGAGTCCACTCGGGACAACCTCACACTAAGATCATCAGGGTGCCTCACCAGTATCACTGTCTGCCAGGTCTCTACTGGTCAAAGCCAACCACAACCAGATAGACAATTATTAAGCCGAATATTTATTGAGTTCATTATGCAAATTCTGTTCCTACATCCATTCACAAAAATTCTAATCTACAAGCACATGCATCAAGCAATGGATTGTTCGTACCTTTCTAAATTTCAGGAATCCGAATCAAATCCTCAGAATTTGATATCAACAACACAAAGTTAACCCAACTCCAGAAATTCCTATATCCAAATCAACCACAGTTTCATAACTCCAATGTCCTGTTACTTATATATATATATATATATATATCAACAGACATGATCGCAATATCTTAACATAAAACAACCTATCTAAACTAATCTGATACAGAACTTCCCAAACTTGAATTATACTGATTAATAACCCCAAGCACCTCCAATATTATCAAAGAACGGATATTTCAAATCCTTAAATCAGAATTTCCACCAAAACCCTATAAAACTCTTCATATGATCAATATCGAAATATCAAAACTATCTAATCTCGTATAAAGACGATTCAAAACTTATACTTACTGATATGGAATGTATAATACTTGTTTCTTCTCTTCCTATTCTGATCAAAACACGAGCTAGGGTTTATTCTTCAAATTCCTTCATGAAACATTCATCCAAACCCTAAGATACTTATACAAATTTGTATATAATCCAAACAAAATGGTTAAAGTCACTTACTTTTAATCAGTAATATCCTCCGAATGATTCTCCAGGCCTTAGATCTCCAAAAATTCTCCAGAACTCTCTTTTTCGAAGGGGAAATAATATGAAGAAAAAATCTGTCGAAATGATTTTTCGTGTCTCGTATTTATAGAAATTTGGTCATACGCCGGCCCTATGCTGGCGGCAAACCTTGCCGGCTTACACCATACGCTGGCCAGATCTACACGAAGGCCAGCAGCGTTCATCGGGGCCTTGATTCCCAGAATTCAAACCGTCCCTTCGTACGCCGGCAAATCTTGGACATACGCCGGCGGCTTTCATGCCGGTGTAGAAAAAAAAACCCTATGAACTCCGGTAGCTTTCCTCCCAGCGTTAAGAAAAACACTACTGTTCCCATCCTACGCCGTCTGTATGCCGGCGGCGTATATTCTCCAGGAGGTGGCTTACAATGTATTACAGAGTATGCTGGCAAAATTTAAATCTAGGCTGGCGGCGTTCTTTATTAGAGATGCCAACCTTAATTACAGGAATTAAGAAAATTAATCCAATTGTTGTCAATCTTATTCTAACACGAAATTGATCAAACTTAACCTATTTTTATCATCAACATATAGGCATTTTAGAATCTAATAGCTTGTGAACATTTACCACTTAAAATAATTTAGTATATTACGATTTCTATGGCTATTTTTATCATAAAAAGCCATTTAGGTTCGAAAACAATATGGTATATAATCATTACAAAATTCCAAGTCCTCAAAACACAATTTTTCAAACTTTTCTTCATCCAAAAATCTTTAAGCAAAAATATAGATATTTATATGATTGAAAACTCTATTGATATATATATATATATATATATATACTGAAATTGTACGCATGATTTTAGTGACGTTGCCTCAAAATAAAGTTTGTAAACAATTTTGTGAAAGATGGAGTTTCATGAAGGGTCATTCTTTGACTTGTGATTAATTTTCTATTTTGTAAATTTGTAACTTAGCAACAAGAAATTCATAATTCAATGTACATATTTTTAAAATCCTTAAAGATTTTATATTCTTATATTGTTCACAAATTCTTATTCAACAATTTATTTTTATAAAATATGGTTTTACCTATTTGTGACATAAGACCCTAAATGTATTTCTCTTTAAAGAATTTTCTAAGTTTGACTCTTTAAACAAAATTCTAATTTTTAGATTTTGTAAGTGTGAAACTTAATCAAAGAAAACCATGATTTTATACTTATTTTGAGCCCTTGAATGTTTTATTTTCATGTTAAACTCTTTTAAATAATTATTTTCCAAAATATAAATCTTTATGTGGTTATGAGGAAAATCATTCCAAGTTGTATAAAAGATGTTTCAAGTTTGAGCACGTGGAAAAAATTAGTGCGTGACTTATTCTAAACCTTCATTCTTAAAATTTTTTTGATTAATTCATAATTTTTCCATACATGGACCTTCATTTGAAAATCTTTAGTTTGTTACAAGTGAGTGTCTTATTAGTATAAATATTATTTGTATTTCCTTAATTCCATAAAAAAAAAAATGGATTTTGCTTCTTAAAACTTAGTTCCTTAAGTTGTATACCAATTTTACTTCTAAGTAGATTTTAACTTAGTGAGTAGATCTTAAACTAGACTTAGAAATATTGTTTGGTTCCTCATTTTAATTATGAAGTTGGTAAAAATTCTATAATTAAGTTTTTATGAAAATTTACGTAACAAAGAATTGTTACATTAGAGTTTTAATAAATCTTATGTTACTTATTTAAAAAAAATGTTTATTTACTTATTTACTTCTTGAAGAAATCCTCTTTGTTGATACTTTAAAAAAAATCCATGATATGCTTGTCTAAGTTTTTCAAAAGAATTTATTAAAAATTTCTAAGTCTTTGATGAAAAATATCTTTATTAAGTGACAAAATTTATTTTAAAGGGAGCTTAGTCTCGTTTTTGCCTATTTAAGAAACATTCCTCTTCATTTTTGTTGAGTCAAGAATCAATATCATCATGCATGAATATGAATATGTACTTAGGAGAAAGAGAAAAATATCACATGACGAGATAGAGAGAAAAATATGAAGTAAATAAGCATAATAATAATGTCAAGTATTTGGAGCCTTAGCTTCATCAAGGCATCTTGGAACTAATAATAGACTAGTTCCAAAAAGAAAAAAAAAAAGAAAGAAAAGAAAAAAAATATTAATAAGAACAATAATAAGATGTTAGGTTAGTGAGCATTTAGGCTTTAAGAAATATAAATATAGATATACATAATAATATATAAAGTTAGATGAGAGAGCAATAATAATAATATCAATATAACAACATAATAACAATAATAATATAATGGAAGTTTAGGCATGAACAAGAAAAAAACATGAATATATTGTTGCTTCTTTACTACCCATGGGTTCAAGAAACACATACTATGGTCATGTCAAGTTGCATAACATGAAGATAAACATAGGAATCTTTACCTAAAGTTACTTTTTGGTTAAAGAAGAAATGAAGTTTTAGTAGTAATATGTGGTTGGTAGTTTTATGAAAGAAGAGAGAGTTGGGAAGAGAATTTTGGGAGAGAAAAATTGGAGAGAGACGTTGAGAAATGATTTTAGGAGAGTTTTGTTATGGTAAAAGAAAAGTGTGTAAGAAGTGAAAGAGAGAAGAGATATTTATAGATAACAGTGGAGGGAATTATGAGTTGATTAAATAAATGAAAAAGAAAAGAAATGGAGGGAAAGAGAGAGGGGGAAGTGGATGGCAAGAGAGGGGGGAGAGAGAGAAGATATGATATAAATTTAATTTTTGTAGAGAAAAGTAATTATATGTAAAGTATGATATGAATAAAGTTGCATGGGAAAAGCAAAAAAATAAGTATATATGTAGTAAGAATAGGCACTACAAAAAGTAGAGATAGATGAATAGTTATGAATAGTGTAGATAGGACAATGAATAGTAAACAAGACTAATAATTTACCAGTAGTAAAGAAAACACGCGTAAAAATGTGATATATTATATTTTTAGTTATTGAAAAATTATAAAACTAATATTTTTCATATCCTTGTACTATTACAAGTCTAATAGTGTTATTGAAGTATTTTTACTGTTTGGTGTGCCAGGACACGGTTTTTGAAATATGTTCTCGTTCGGATCTGAAACAAACTAAATTTTGACAAATATGATATTTTTAAGCTTTACTATATTATTATGGACTATAAACTATTATTAACTTAATCTTATTGTTTAAAGATTTAGAGCGCAAGATTGCTGGATCTGAATTCACTAGAGTCTATTATTGCTCTAGGTTGACTTTAGGTTTTTGGTTTTACTTCTAGCTTTTTCATTTACACATAAGATCATAAAATTTTGGGGTATATAACCGTGTAATAGTTTTGGTTCAAAATTTACGTTTTATTTTATTTTTTATGATTAATTTAATATTTTTTTTCATTTCTTGGGATTGTTTAACCGAATATAGGTTTATTGGTTGACTCTGTTTGGCTTTTGGTGGTAATTGAAAATTTTTATTCTAAAAATCACTAAAGGAATTAAGGTTTTAATATTTTGTCATAGATTGTTATTTGGATATATCATCTCGTTTTACATGTTAAAGATCGGATGGATGAATTGTCTCGTGTATGGATTTTGAGTTGAATAATTATTAAATTTTTATTTTGTTCTCTTTGAAGGTTCTTAAGGTTATGAAATTTTGTGCTCGACTCGTTTAGAATTCGATTTTCCAACTTGGGTCGGTTTTTAGAGCGTTGGTTTTGATATTTAACTATAGGATTATTTCTAAGAGTTATGAAAAATTCAGGGGTTTACAGGTATATTTATAGAAAACGAAAACAAAACAAAAGCAAAACTATTTACCCTATTCACAAAATTAGCAACTAGCCTAATAGATGAAATACTTTCAAATAGTGCTCTGTTAACCTTCAATTTTATGAATCCAACACCAATCCCCAACAATGGCACTAGAAGACTTGTTCAATTTGGTTGTTCTTCAGATTTAAAACCATTTTTAAGGAACACGTAGTTAAAGTTTTTGAAAATTTATAAAACTAATAGGTTCTGTTCAACTTTAGAGGCAACTACCAAAATTAGAAAAGCACATCTACCGAAGTAGTATATAAAATATTAACTCGTATTCCGAGGGATCATTGGCATCTACCTGCATTTCATCTATTATCTAGCTAAAAAAAAATTAGAAGATCATAATTAAAAAAAAAGTTATATTATGGTTAATGAAAATGTACAAATGTTCTCAATGCAAAATTAAAGATGAGTTTATAAAAATGCAAGATAAGAGCCGAAGGATTTGCTTCACCAATCTCTTATTATGTGATTTCTTGACAAACTTAGAGAGAGAGTTGTTTGTCGGTGTATTTGCACTATCAGATTCACTTGGGTAAGCTAAAGCCTTTTTCAAGTTCAGTAACTCCAAATTTAGACCATACCACTTGAATCTCTTCACAAGTAATCAGCAATCTAGATTTGCATAAAGCTGATGAATCCTTAGTTTCAAAACCAACCTAATGAATTTCAAAAACAAGTGACAAAAAGTTTCACCATCTCTCTTAAGGTGATTATTAGCAACTCCATTAGTAGCCCAGATCTATTCAAAAGAATGATATCTCAATCTATTTAATTGAAATTAGGCATGAATCTAAAAGGTGCAACCTATATTTAGACTCACGGAAATAAATTCAATTTACTAATTACAAATACCCAATCAACGTTTACTTGAAGTGCATTTGAAATGATATAAATCAGGATTTGGATTTATAAACCCTAAGCTTTAAGAGATTATTTCTCTATGGTTGCAGACATCAAGCATGAATTTTGAAGAGATGATATAGAATTAAAAAAGAATATTACAAATTAAGTTTGGAGTCTGGCAAAAATACAAACATTGGGTTAAAAATGATTTTTCCTAGAAAACTTGAGATTTCTTAGCAAGAAGAAACAATTCTTTTACTTAAGAATTCTCTCTTTGAACTATGTTAGGAATTTCTTACATATGCTATATCGTTTAATCACATGCCTGTGCGCATTTATTTATAGGCTAGAGGCATAGAAATCATGACAATTTTATTTGCTTACATGAGAGATTCTTTATAAAAAAAAAAATTCGTTATTTATTCTTAAACGTATATCATAAATTGCAAACTCAGAAGATGACTTTTCGTAGGCTAGGTTGAATGCTTGAATCCCACAGGAGCTGTGATTGATGTAAGATCGTTGAGGGCTTGAAGTTAGCACTCAATCAAAGTTGTGCTTTACCTCTTAAGGAGTGGTTTTGTCCTACTTCAGTCGCAAGGTAGATTAAGGGCTCGACACTATGGTGCGAAAGAAGCTCTTTCATAAAGTTCAGGGCTCAATCACCTCAAAACAGATGCTGATGGTCATGTCGATGGCTCAACATAGGGGGCGACAGGGCCATTTTGCCTTATTTTGCCATTCTATTTTGGCCTCAACAAGCACTTTTATAGGGCTTAATTAGTTTTGTTTTGCGCAATTGATGTTGTTTTGCTCCAATTTGATTTAAATCACTTTGTTTCTGCTTCTTTGGATTCCAGGAATTGACAAACGATATTTAGACAATAAAAGCACTAAATTCATAGGAATTTACCTAAAAATGCATCATATTAAGCCTAAATTCCTATGCATAGAATAGAGTAAAATAGACTTCTCACTCACCTCAAGCTTGGATCTACTCTAGAGATCCTAAAAGCATATAAAGTCTGTAGGAGTGTGAGCATACCATAGCTCAATGAGATAACATGATCAAAACACACTTCAAGCAGATACTAAACAAGTTTTAATTATAGTCTTATGCAATGCTATACTTAACCATATGTAATGTACAGTACGGAAGACCAGAATCCAAACCAATGAGGATTTACACCCTTTCTTAAGGGTTAAAGGACCAATCTCAAGTAGTCCATGCCTAGAAGAGACTGAGAACTAAAGAAGGAGAAGCTTTTCCAAAATTACTTAGTATATATACATACATATTATGTATTCAACATAATCTTAACTTCACCTTAGAACCATAAGAAACTTCCTAAGTATTAATGACAAAGCCATATTTTACTCAAATTTTCACTAAACAAATCATGTTTAACTATTATAGACTTTTTAGAAATCATATGGAAATGGTACTTAAGTATGAATATTTTGATATTTCAAGTCATTGAAGGACTTATACATGCAAATTCAAGCAATTAGAGGAGATTATATGCAAAATTGGAGACAAAAACATTATACATCGACCCAATCACAAAGTAAGCTACCAATTTATATTGTAGAGCAACCTCCACAGGCTAAAATCAAAAGCAACACTACCAATGTTCATGACAGAATAAGATCCTGCAATTTTTGACATGTGCACCAGCAGTTCTAGAATCTACACCATCAGCGTATATGCTGGCATAAGCCTACACCCCTTCAGCACTACCTAAACGCTGCCTGTGTATTTGCATCGGTAAATTTTTGAATCAATGAATGCCAACATATGAGCAACCTAAGCCACCAATATAGGAGCCAATGTACAATCACAACAACTTTTGAAAATTGATTTTACAAAGCAACACCGGCTAGGTCTAAAAGAAAGCCACCAGTGTACATGGCCAGCGTATCTCCCTGTGACTTTTCATATATAAACTTCTCTTGTTGTATCTTTTGGAAGTGTGAAACCCTAGGCACAAAATTCCTCTATATTTTCATAGCTCCTAGATCTGGATTAGGGTTTAGAACACTAAAGAAGTTTTCTTGTTAATTTGATTTCAGATTCTACACTAGGATTCAAGTGGAAGACATCACTTGGATTTGAATTCAAGAACAAGATTTCATTGATAAGGTTATTTTGTTCCTTTTCTATATTCATGTTTTAGATGATGTTTGATACTTGTCTCTTTTGATTTTAATTAGGGTTTTAAGTTGTAGATTTGAATTATCTTATTGATGATCCCTGTTGTTGATTGAATCATTGTCCGTATTTGAGTTATTGATTTTTTTTTTCACATATCATTTTTTTTATTGATTTTGGAATTCATGATAGATTAGGATTGTAATTGGAAAATTCTTTTCTAATCCTTTTTGTGAATATCTAATTTGGATTACAAATCACGTAAACATATGGGTTTGAATTCAATTAATGTTTGGTGATTCTTAAAGATTAGTCAATAAATCACTTTTTAGGAGTAAGGGACATTGATTGGTTAATTTAGGACAATTACTTATTTTGGAAAAAAGGAGTCGTTACCTAGTGACCCATTAGCAATTTAGATCTGCAATTGCATTTTTAGTCATAGCATACATTCAGTATTTGTTCATATTTGTTAGCTCTTAACCTGAATCAATTTACATATGTTGGAAATCTCTATTTCTTTGTAGTTTAGTTATATTGAAAGAAAAACCAAAAAGAGAAATAAATTTGATTTGCCTAGCTACATTTAAACCGATACAGTTGATAGCTAATCCTCACTCCCTATAGATACGACTCGATACTCATCAAAATTTTATTACTGTATATCCACCTAGTACACTAGCCCGTAAAAATCTACACATTTAAAAGAATTTTAAAAGAGATTAAAAAGAGTTTTAAAAAGGACATATAGAAAAAGCATGATCGGTTTTTGGCACCGTTGTCGAGGAATAAATGGTGCTACTTTCACTTTTGAGACTTTTGTAAAGTGGGCCTTTTATTTGAAAAATCTAAAAAAAAATTGCAAAATAAAAAATAAATGTTGCTTTCTTTATTTGTATATGTAAACCCCCGAAGTTTTGTGATCGAATTAAAGACCTAAACCCTAATAAGAAGTCAACCGGATTCTTAAGTCAACCAAAACCCTAGTTTACCGTAATCGCTTAACTCCGGCATTGCCGTTTTCTCAAGCCTTAGAAAATGAAGTTGGAAAAGTTAGCTATAATAGTTCGTAATAGCTATAGGTTATATAAAAATATCATATTGAAGAAATTTGAGTGTCCTTTGAACCCGATCGGACACGACTCTTGAAAAACGTGTTTGGGAGTTCGGAATAGAAAAATACTCCGAATATACCGTTAGACTCGTAAAAATATAAGATTTCCAAAAATATCAATTTCGTAATTTTTCAGTAGCTAAAAATATTAGATATCGCATTTATACGCGTATTTTCTTACTACCAGCATTAAATTGTCATGTCTACTTTTACATTACACTATTTTCTACTATTCTACACTACTCACCTATCTCTACTTTTTCTTACAACCTACTCTTACAAACTATACACCTATTTCTTACACATTTTCATTTTTAATACAACTTTACATCTTTCATTTCTTACTTTTAATTAACAAAATAACAAAAAAAAAATTTTGTCTTCCCCATGCACAAGAAATTGCGCCAGCCCCTTCTCCCATCTCTTCCAATTTGTTTTATTTTTACTTATTTAATTAACACAAATTATTTCCCACATTTTCCTATAAATACCCCCTCATACCTTCACTTCTTTCACACCACTTCCTTACTAAAGTTACTCTCTCAAAATCTCTCAAGAATTCTCTCTAAGAAGTCTTACAAGAAAGCTCTCTTTAGTTTCTTCTTTTAGGTAAACTTTCTTCAAGAAATTCCTATGTTCATCTACTTAGTATGAACTTAGTGTGTGTTTTCTAAAACCATGAAGGTTAATAAAGCAATAATAGGTTCATACTTTGTTTTTATTTATAATCGCAATTCCTTTATGTTCATAACTATCTAATATATCTATATAGCTATATATATTATTTAGAGCATATAAGCTCATTATCTTGCAATTTATTTATCTTTCATGCAATTTGTTTACTTCATTGCAATTTATTTATTTCAAGTTGTTTTTAAGACTAGTCATTCTAGTCTTAGACTTGTCCTCATCAAGTCAAAACAATTCCTTTTCTTTTCTTTTCGGGACTAGTCTTTTCTTAGTCCCAGGGTATCTTGATGAAGCTAAGGTCCCAATACTTTATTTACTTTCTTCTTTGCTTAATCTTTCAAGTTATTATGTTCCTTTATATTTCTATAGTTTATGATTCATATTCATGTATGAACATAATGTTTTTGTCTCAAAAATAAATGAGGAAGTGTCTTCTAAAACTAAAGGTTCTTTCTTAAATAAATATGGAAAATGGATTTCTTAAAAACCCATGAACATGCATGGAAATGATTTTTCTTAAATAAACAAAAGGTTTATGAAAACTTATCTTTCATCAAGATATAGAAATTCTTTTAAAAATCATTACAAGAAACAAGAATATCATTTTATTACCTTTAAAATTATTGGAATCTAAGTTTAGAAAATAAAACCACTCCTTAGGAAATTAAAGTAGTTGCAAGAAATTAATTTTAGAAAAAGAAATATTCATCTCAAATAACCCAAGAATCCTTTCAAAAGTAAAATAAATATTCTAATAAAATCTCAAGTTCAAAGTCTTTTAAAACCTTACTTTTCATAAGTTGAGACAACTTCATTTACTTCATACATTTGTTATGAATCATTACACACATATATATATATATATATATATATACCTTTCAAAAAGTTTACAAAATATTTGAAATATTCATCTTTTCAAATGAGCTTTATTTACAAGAAGGAAAACAAGTTTTTGCAAATTTGTGGCAAATCTGGTCACTGTTTTTTGGGAACCCAAACGACCTAGTTTTATGAAAATAAGCTTAGAAATGCGTAGATCTTCTTGAGTAGGTAGAAAACGGTATATTATACGCGAAATTCCGAGTTAAAATGAGCAAGATATGGTCATTTTAAGTTGGAATTTCTCCTTATACGATTTTACCGCGATTTTAAGAGAAGTTTAAGATCTTCAAGAATAGAAGTTTTATGAAGGACTCATTTTGGGTATTTCATCTTGTTTAGGTGACGAGGGACCCGAGATCGTCTATCCGGAGGACTATTTCGATTAGACCTACCGATTATGGAGTGAGTTAATTCTTTTCCTAAGTTACATTTCCTTGTTTGTGCTTGTAATTAGTGGCACTAGAAATTTAGGAAAAGATAAATGGACAATTGTTATGAAATAATTGTTGAATGAAAATTAAGTATATCGAAAGATGATATGTTAAATAAAAGTGTGACTCTTGTATTGATATGATGAAATTATGGTTGATCATCTTTAACATGAATTCAACTTATATGGTTAAATGTTTAATTGAAATTTATTCATGCATATCATACTTGTGAGTCACATTTATTTCACTACTATTCTTCGTGTGGGGAAACGAGGAAGTGGTAGTGGTGGCTAGTAGGAGCCGGTAAGTCTACATGGGCCAGTAGGAGCCGGGAAGTCTACAGGGCAAGCAGGAGCAGGCAATCTGCAAATATTGATGGTCGTATGGGCCTGTAACCACCCAACCCTTGTCATGGCGGGCGTTAAATCCATGCTGCACTTGATTTCCGGATAATCTTGTGTATTTGGTTGTTTATGTGATTGATGCATTACATATGCTTGAATGAAATAACTTGGTTGTCATATGGAAATGTTATATAGTTAAGAATTATCTCATTAAGCTAGATTTGCTTATACCCTTATAGTTTTCTATTACAGTATGATTATCTATGATTGGCCCCGAGGAGCCTAGTGTGCTAGGTATGAGCTTATGCTACTAGGAGTTTTTGGAAGAAGTTTATGTATTTTTAGTTTTCAACATAGATTTCTAGGAAAAATCTCTATAGTAGACTTATGTGGTAGTTATGTTTATTTTGTTATTAGTATAGTTGATCAAAGACTTAAAGGCGGGGAAATGCCCCTAAGATGATGTACGAACTTGTTATTAAATGAAAATCTTATGTTTATCTATTTAAGTTCATGCTTGCTTTTGCTATCTATTTAAACGTAATACCCTTCTGAGTCTCCTACTATCTTGGAAGCACGTCTTGCATATGATATCGAAGCTCCTGAGTGACTACGGATTGTCATTCATTAGCTTTAATATTATATGCGGCGGACTGCTACGTTTAGGATATCCTCTGGGCATGACAGTATATGCTAATCTTTGGTTTATTTGTTCATTTTGCTCATTCCTCTTTTTCTCTTTGCAGGTGCTACTTTGATAAGAGATGGATAATCAACAAGAACCAGTTTTTCCATTTTGTTGTAATCCAGAACTTCATGATGAGATAATATATCTTGGGCAATATGAGAGAGAGCCTCTGTATTGGGGACAATTCTGTAATCTGATGTGTCAATGTCCTTATCATGATCCACCTTGTTTCTCTTAGCTGAATTTTTTCTTTAATTGAATAGATGCTCATGATAAGATGATGATAGAGTCAGATGTTGGAGGAAATTCTCATTGATGTCACTAGAATTGAAATTTGTAATGATTAAAGACTTGATAGGAAATTAGTACACCGATCCATACAATTCTTATCTAGTAGTGTGTTCGTAGTATGGTGAATCACATGATAGATCTCAATATCTAGGCGGTATGCAAGAATTTGATCCAAATACATCAACTCAAGATTATCACCACACTTGTGAGACTCTAAGGTAAGAAATTGTTGTCAATTCTTCTTCTATCCCCATAGTACCAGATCCAGGTAAAGAGAAAAGTTTTGAAGAGAATGTGAGGGGTTTAGAACAAAAATGGGAAGAAAAGTTTTGCAATCAACAAGTAATTGACAAATTGAAGACTTAGATAGCAGGTTTGATTGAATTTGTCTCATCTTTATTTAAACTAGCTAATACGAGTGAAGATTGGGAGAATCATAGTGATAAAAAGGAAAAAGAAACCCTAATTGACAATCAAAGGCAAGATAAAGAGAAAAAGGAAGTTGTTGTGTCAAGAGTAGAAAAGTTAGAGAGCACTTCTTCAACGATAATTGAGGTTGGAGCAAAAGAAGAAAAACCAGCTTGGGAATTAGCTATATAGAAGCTTGCAAATCTGACCATAGAGGGCTTTGAGAAATTAGGAAAGCAAATTGCAGGTCTTGAGAAGACCTCTACACCAATTGAGCAAGTAGGCATGATAAAGCCAGAGACATGCAACCAAGTTGAGAATGAAGAGACTCAAGCTTCTACATCAAAGAAAAAGGAAGATGTGGTATAACAGGAGCATACCCTGTAGTTACTGAGGCCACTGTCAATTCAGATATGCCATCAATTCCTTTTCCAGGAAGATCAAGAAAGAGGAAAGATGATTTTGAGTTTGAGAAAATCCTGAAGGTGTTTAAGAAGCTAGAGGTAAATATTCCCATATCTGATGTCTTGGAAGAATTAACTCAATATAGAAAATTTTTAAAAGAAGTCATGAGCAAGAAAAGAAAGATGAATGAGAGAGAGACAATCATGTTATCTTAGGCTTGTACTGAAGCTTTGAAAGATGCACTACCCCTTAAATTGAATGATCTAGGGAAATTCACTTTGGATGGCACCATAGGTGATAGTCAGTTTAAGAATGCATTTCGTGATCTTGCTGCAAGCATAAATTTGATTCCTTTCTTTGTGGCTAAAAAGTGAGGATTGGGGATGTAATTAAATAAACTGAGATGACAATTCAATTGGCTGATAGCTTTATTAAAAGACCAAGAGGGGTAATTGAGGATGTGTTTTTAGAAGTAGATAAGTTCATATTTTCAGTGGACTTTGTTGTACTAGATACGGAAGAAGATCCCAAGATTCCCTTCATCCTTGGGCACCCATTCATGGCCATTGTAGGAGCTGTGATTGATGTGAAGAATAGTAAAATGGTATTAAGGGTTGGAAACAAAGAGTTACATGTGAATATCATGAAAAGATGGAAAAAGAACCTTAAATTCACCAAGAAAGACACAACACATGAAACTTCAAGGGTAGAACATGAGAAGAAAATGAAGGATGATAAGAAGACTAGTAATTTTGATTCTCCTTGAAGAAGAAAGTCAAAAAGTCAGGCTGAGACTATAAAATAAGCACTGAGTAGGAGGCAGCCCACCAATTTCTTTTCCTTTGTTGATTTTTTATTTTTGTTTTTGTTTTTTTTCATTTTTTTGTTTGCAGCTTTGATGTGTTCCCTTTTTGTGCAAATGAAAAAAAAGGAGCTGAAGAGCATGGATATAGACAACAAGAGGGACTAACAAGATGGACCTAAATGGAAAACTTCTCTATTGCTATACCAGTTGGAATTTCAACTATATCAATTTTTCAAAACCGAGAAGTATTGTTTTTCCTTTTCTCCTTTATCTTTATTTCTTTCCTATTGTTGAGCTGAATTAGGAATAGTGAGACATTGTTTAATTTAAGTGTAGAGAAAGGGATAATGAGATGTGGAGAATGGAGATCAATATAACTATTAATGTCTGAATTGCTGAATTGATTGAATATCTGTGACATTTGAACTTGAAATGATTGTACCCACTTTGAACTCAATTTGGTCCTAAAGCATGATATGGCAATTTTAGGCCAAATTTTTTCAAAAATTTCATGAAATCTTGAGATTGTACAAAAAATTATGAATAACATCTTAAAAGAATGTGAAATTGACTTACTTAAGTGCCTTACCCACCTACTGTTGTACATAGAATACTTAGTTGAAATTAAGTAGTGAAATCTTTGATGAACAAATTTACCTTGTATTTAGATTTAGAATTGGAAGTTTGAGAGTAGGTCGAGTCCTTAAGTAAAAAATAAATAGGTATACTTCTAAGAAAAAGTTAGCTTGTATATACTCTTTTGTGTTATTTTGATAAATTTTCAACACTTAGTGAAAGAGATAGAAAAAATTCTTAACTTAGTGATCCTTTATTAAAAAAAAAAAAACTTAAATTTGTGTTACATTTAAAAGGAAAGAAAGAAACAAGCATAACCTCTACTACATTGACTCAGGTAATTGAGTCAAGAGTATCTGAACTTGAATGTTAGTGCGAGGAATAGCTCATAGGGGTCCTTTAAAACCTTGTCACATGGGTGATAAGCTTAGGATGTGCTTACCCAATGAACTCACTATAACGAGAAGGGAGAAAAGGCAAAAGTTCCATAATTGAACATTAAAGAAGAAAAAGATGGAGGCAAAAACCTCCCCTCTAAAAAGAGAAAGAATAACTGCTTGCATGAAAAGAAAAAGAAAAAGAATGCAAAAGCTCCAAATAAAAGAAGACTTACAATAAAGACTGAGAAATTCTAAGGAAAGAGTAGATGCTATATGCTTTCATTTTGTGTTGCTGGGAGTGTATATTTTCTAAATGCCTAGTGAAGTTTAAATGGGTGTTTTTCCTTACTGGACTGTGTATTTACTTTTAGACAAATGATTCTTTTGCTAAATACTGGGGTTAAAGTTTGTTTTATTTAGATTAGCTACTAAGTTTTGATTGTAGTAATCTAATTACATATAACCAGTTTGGTTAGAGCGGCAAGCACTAGCAATGTAAGTCATGATCTAGAAAAGACGTTTGAATTGTGAATGTTAAAAGTTTTTTACTTCCTATGATAGATTTCTACATTGTATCTTATTTATTTTGCTTGAGGAAAAGCAAAAGTTCAAGTGTGGGGAGTTGATAAAGTCATATTTTACTCAACTTTTCACCAAACAAATCATGTTTAACTATTATAGATTTTATACAAATCATATGGAAATGGTACTTGAATATAAAAATTTTGATATTTTAGGTCATTGAAGGACTTATACATGCAAATTCAAGCAATTAGAGGAGATTATATGCAAAATTGGAGACAAAAACTTTGTACACCAGCCAAATCACAAAGTAAGCCGCCAGTTTATATTGCAGAGCGACCTACACCAGTCAAAAGCAAAAGCAACACTGCTTCAACACTGCCTGTGTATTTGCCTCAGGAAATTTTTGAATCAATGAACGTCGGCATCTGGGCAATCTAAGCCATGGGTATAGGAGCTGGTGTACAATCACAGTAGCTCTCGAAAATTGATTTTGCAAAGCAATGCCGGCTAGATATAAAAGTAAGCTGCCGATCTACATAGCCAGCGTATCTCCTTGCGACTTTTCATATATAAACTTCTCTTGTTACATCTTTTGGAAGTGTGAAACCTTATGCATGAAATTCCTCTCTATTTTCATAGCTCCTATATCTAGATTAGGGTTTAGAATACTAAAGAAGTTTTCATGTTAATTTGATTTTCAGACTCCATACCTAGATTCAAGTGGAGGACATCATTTGGATTTTAATTTAAGAATAGGATGTCATTGACAAGGTGATTTTGTTCTTCTTCTATATTCATGTTTTGGATGATGTTTGATACTTGTCTCTTTTGATTTTAATTAGGGTTTTGAGTTGTAGATTTGAACTATCTGATTGATGATCCCTGTTGATGATTGAATCATTGTCTATATTCGACTTGTTGATGTTATTTCACATACCATGTATTTCAGACTGATTCTACAATTCATGATAGATTAGGATCATAATTGGAAAATTCTTTTCTAATTGTTTTTTGTGAATATCTAATTTGGATTACAAGTCACATAGACACATGGGTTTGAATTCAATTAGGGTTTGATAATTCTTAAAGATTAGTCAATTAATCAATTTCCTAGGAATATGGAATATTGATTGGTTAATTTAAGATAATTGCTTACTTCAGAAAGAGGAGTTGTTACCTAGTGTTTAATTGCTTAAACACTAAACCCATTAGCAATTTGGATCTACAATTGCATTTATGGTCATAGCATACATTCAATCTTTGTTCAGATTCGTTAGCTCTTATCCTAAATCAATTTACAGGTGTTGGAAATCCCTATTTCTTTGTAGTTTAGTTATTTTGAAAGAAAATCTAAAAAGAGAACAAATTTGATTTGCCTAGCTACAATTAGAACTGATACAGTTGATAGCTAGTCCTTACTTCTTGTGGACACAACTCAGTACTTACCGAAATTTTATTACTGAACATGCACCTAGTACACTAGCTAGTAAAAATTTATGCATTTAAAGGAATTTTGAAAAAGACTAAAAGGAGTTTTAAAAAGGATATATAGAAAAAGCATGACCAATTAACACCCTAAAGCCTCCCCAACTTGGGCGATGACCTTCAGCTCAACTTAGTTGCCATCTAGCCAACAACCTTAAGATAATCCCACCTGGACTCTCTCGGCATGACAAGGCATTACAATAGAATTTGAATATTGAGACATGACATGGGTACCATGCTTGTCACACCTCAAAAGGGGGCCTAGTCGAATTGCCTTAAAGCTATCATACTATGTGTGCACTCATAATATGAGAATCATCTTGCAAGTCAGAGATTACAGGATTCTATCTTATTTATCTACATCATATAAGATATAATACCTTTGTCTAAACTTATTATGGATTCCGATTTTCCATAATCTATTAGGATCATAGAGAATCGGTATCCTCTACTAAATAATGAAAATTGTGTAACAACCAACAAAATTATAAGATCTACTTGTTTCTATAAACTATCAAATTTTTGTTTTCTAAGTGTATCATAACATAATCTCTAATTTTAATAAAGTTTGATAGAGAAACACTCTTCACACATTCCTAGCCCAATCCCAACTAGTGTTAATCCTGCACAAAAACTATTAGGGGGTGCGCGAACCATGGGTTCAGTGAATAACCAGAACTTAGCACATATCAAACAAATTTATTAACAATCATATGAAATGCATCAATCAAGCATATGCACAATTACAAGCTTAGATAACCTGGAATCCAAAGCAGGATGAAGATTTACGCCTTTTCATCGGGGTTAAAGGAATACAATACTATGGCACACCTACCGAGAAAAGACTAGGCATATAAGAAAACAACAATATTCACCTTAATTATCACTTTAACTTAATCATATCTTAACTCTCATTTCTTGTTTTTAGTCTTAGAAACTCCACTAAGTGTTAGTAATTATAAAGTGATACCATAAGCAGCGTCCTTTATTTAACATTTAGTTCCTATAGTACCGATAGAACAAAGGTAATCTTATGTAGCACTAATAGTCACTTTGTCTAGAAAAACCAAGTATTGCTAGAGATCTGAAACACTAACACATAGTAGGTGGCTACTTACTCAAATGCTGCTTGTGCAAATCATGTAATGCATGCTCATTTTATTTATGGTACCAATAGTTTTTAATCAAGTTTAAGGTGATCAATCATTATATAGACAAGCAGTATGCTATACAATCAATAAGTTCATACATAGTTCTATTATCACTATTACTACAGTAGCTTAGCAACCAACAATTCATACATCATACAATTCCCGTAAACCCATATAGCAAAATCTTGTTATTATCTTTCGTTTAAGATACAACTAAGCTACAAGCACAAATAGTGTAATAAGTTTGAGTTACTCATCTGCTCGTACTGACTAATCGTAATAATCAACGGGAAAATCCTCACAAGTATCAAAGTCATCTATTGAGATGAATAAATATATTCATCAATAAAACATAAATTATATAACTAAACTCCTATGAAAATCTTATATTGGTATTTGGTTTTATTTTTATTACCATATTGGTCTTTTAATGGCCATATGATAATAATTATTATTTAATATTTATTTTCATTTTGCTTTTCTTGATCTTGTTTGATATTTATGTATATATATATATATGTATTATTGGGTGGTGATAGAGTTTGTTTTTAGTAAATCAACATTTTATCATTATTATTATTATTATTTCTTTTGTATCGTTCCTTAGTTAACCTATTATGGTAACTATATTTATTTTCTATTGTTTAGTTTTATCGTGTTTCTCTTAATCTACTTCATATAATTATCTTGTTATTTTTAGAAATCACATTATTCATAATTTTAGCTTATTGAGATTTCCATTATTATATATTTATCTATATAAAACAAGTATTAAATAATTATCATATCCTATAATAATATTTTCCAATAATTTTTAGAGTTTAATACTTCATAAATATTAAACCTATTATTATTATTATTATTATTTTAAATATTTGTATTTATTTATTCAGTAATTTTGTTTTTGTTTATATATATAATATGTTTATTATAAAATATAAATTGTTTTACATAAAACAGACTTCGTGTAGAGGAAATTTATATGTACATTGGCACCCTACGCCGTTGGCATTGAATCCCAGGATGCCAGTATTCGTTTATTTTTACATGTCTTATGTTCCAATGTACACTGGCTTCGAAAGCCACCAGTGTACAATGTACGCCGGCATCAACACCACCAGCGTTGAATGCTAATTTGCTAGCGTACGTGTAAATTTTACACGAAACAGACTTTTACGTAGCTTCATCTAGTGAAGGCAGACTCGAAGGCCGCCGGTGTTCGGACTTACACAGCTGGCGTAGGGCTGGTGTTGTCACTATTCATCATCATCCTCATTTTTCCTCTGTTTGTAATTCAATTTTCTTATATTATATATGTATTATACTTATGTTTAAACTACTTCTAAGTGTTTTTCTATGCTTCACATGTATTAGATGTGACATATCAATACATATATCATCTTATAGTCATTATCTTCTATAATTTCCTAACTTCTATGTATATTATACTACATAAATGGAGTTTTAAGTTAGAGTTTACCTTACTTGAACTGTTATGGAGGTGTCTAATCCTTCCCCAAAGCTTGATACAAATCCTAAGTTAATTGGAACATAATTTAAGATAGCGTTTAACATATAAATTCACTTTAAAACAAATTTAAACTTACCTTCTTTGTGTTCTTCCTAAGCTTGTGGTTATGTTCTTTGTTGAAGCTTGTTAATGGCTATATTTGTGTTGTTGTTTTGAACTCAGTTTGGATTTGTTTTGTGCTTGAAATATAACTGTGTTTTGTGTGTGTTTTGAGTTGTTGTTGTTGTATTTTTGAATGCTTTATTTGTTTTGCTCATTAAATGCCTTTTACATGTGCATATATATCTATGAGAACAAAAGGGTAGCAACTTAGCTGAAATGAGCAATTCCTCAACCGAATTTTCAACTCTAATTTGCATGTTTCTTCATGCATTTAAGGTAGTGTTGAGTTGTGTTTTTTTGATTGGTTTTTGAGTAATTTTTCTTGAATTTGGTTGCTCCTTTTTTAATCTTGTTGTGTAATATTTCGGCTGGCAAATTTTTAGATAATTTCAACAGTATATTTTTCTCCACTTGCACCAAATAGGATTAACTAACAATATAATATTATATATTTATTTAATTATCTTAGTTTTAGGATAGTTTATCAAGCTAAACAGGTACAATTATCATAATTATTTAGAAGTTATATCTCCAAAAATTTATTTAAAACTTTTACAAACTTTCTAGATTATTATTGGATTCATATTTGAGTTTATAGTTTACATGATTAAGATTTTCTAGCCCGGTAAGCTAAGTTAAGATTTTAGTGCCTATAGGCTTAGAATTTCCTAACCAGAATAATGGTACAATTCAAATATTTTTCTAAAGTCCAGATTATTAGTTATATATATGTTTTTGGTTTCTATTGCATCTTTATAATATTGGCAGTTCATACTTTAGTTATCATTTTATAATCAATATGTTCTATAAAGATGTTTTCTTTTATCAGGTTTAAATTTTAGGATTACTTTTAATTATATCTTGAGTTATTTGCTCAAGATACGAAATCTTGTCTTTAGTATCTATTAGGGTCAAAGAATTTTCTATTCGGGTTTTTAAGCTATAATTGAGTTTATTATTACTCATAGGTTCATTCTAGAGTTTTTATTTGGTTATAAGTTTAATAAGAATTTTATATTTACTATTCTATTTTATTTTACTAGTTATAAAGATACTCGGGTTATAATAGTTAAATTATAATTTTAGTCTCTATAAACTCAAATTTTATAACTAAATTATTGGTATAATTCAAATATTTAATTAAGGTTTAGATTCTTTAGTAATGATCGGTTTTTTATCTCCTTTCGTATTTCATAATCTTAATGATTTAGCTTTAAATTATCTTTTTATAACTAATAGGTTCTAAAAGTCAATCGTCTATTATTGTATTTGAAATTTAAAGTCAACTACAATTATTTATTGAGTCATTGATTCGCATCGTAGAATCCTATTCTAAGAATTTATTTATTTTAATAATTTGTATTTATAAATTTTCTAACATTATTTTAAGATTGTAAAATTTAAGGATTAATTCATAAATTAATCCTTACTATTGAACTTAAGGAAACTGATCTTAAATTTTATGGTAACAATCTGTTTATCATCTATCATTATTTATTCATACTTTAATAATTTTAATTTGCAAAAAATTGAGAGTGATTTTGTGACTTTAATTATAGTTTTTCATGATTCTATATTATATTTTTAATAATTATTATAATCAAGTTATGTAAAATTAGGGTGATTACAATGCTAATGTAGCGTGCTATCATGCAATGCATGTTTATTTTAGATTAAAGGTCATATAAGACTTAGATTATGTTATTGGTGGTCATACAATGTTCAGAAAATCATACATTATTCCCATTCCCATGCATAATCAATTGAGTTTCTATAGAAACAAGTGCAGCAACATTATAAGCACAACATTGTGATAAGTTCAAGTCACTCACCTATGTATCCTATTTAGAGAACGTAGTAATCTTTGGGAAATACTGGGTCTTGATTGAAAGATCCGATAGAACAATAAGCATACATTATTAAACACATAACAGAGCAAGAACTCTCTCACGCCCTAGAAACATGCTATAAACTTCTTTACTAAAGTGGTTGTAAAAGCTAACAACATAAGTTGGGATCGAAGGTTACATCGCTACACAAAGCTAAGCTTGAGCCTATGCAAATAAGGGGTAGAGCGCAGCTCAGGAAAGGTCGTAGGGTACCTTGCTACAAGAAAACCATGTCATACTTCAACAAACTAGGGATCGTATGCTATTAAAAATGTTCACAGCATTGTCTCGAAATATGTTAAGGGCTCGATCGTAGGCCGCGACTAGTATTGTGCTACAACATTTAAATTTATTTTTAGCTGCGACAAGCTTCAATATCTGTTGTGGGCATTGTTGATGGCTCAACTTTTACGCCACGGCAAATGCTGTGTACAAAAGTTACCCATTGGCACTTACATAAGGCTTCCTATCAATCCACCTTGAGGGCAAAACTAGGCCAAGACACCAACAACAAACAGAACAACCTCTAAAATTACTTTAAAACACTACTAACTCCTTCTATCATTCCCTAAAGGGTACCCTAAACATAACAGCCTGTCACACTCAATATTAAGACTTAAGTATGACAACCCTAGTCATCTCAAAGTCTCGATATTGGTGTAAAGCGTACATTCACGATCATAGAGGACTAACCTTTGGAACAAGCTGTTTAAGCAGTTATACGTAATGGTAATTAAGAAGATAAATTATAACAATATAACCAAGGTTCCATAACTATAGAGAGTCTTACAAACATTAAAGGGCATTCAACAACAAAATGATTAAGTCCAATAGAGTTTATATTCAGAATAAATACATTTTTTTCTTAGGTTTCACTTGGAAGTCTATATCTACTTTTAACTATTGACTCCATCCCAAAGCTCTTGACTCGAAAAGATATTACTTGGGTAAAGTATCCCTTGGGCTCCAACCAAAGATATGAGTGCTGCAATAAATATCTAAGAGGGTATAAGCTACATGCTTAGTGAAAATTATTTCCACAATTAAACACCCAACAACCAATAATCAAAACAAGTTAATTTAAACAACCAAATGGGATGCACAAGCACATGAGCATACAATACATATGACTTTTTAGGAATCATATGTTGAATGGATTTATTCTAGGCCGTATAGACCAATTTTTACAAATATAATTCCATTGTAGTTTTTGTTCGAGCTACTACCTAGCTGCAAAAATATAATGCATTTACTTATAGTTTTTATTCAAGCCACTACCTAGCTGCAAAAATATAGTTTCTTCATACGTTTATGCACTGCAACTTAATCCGGGCAACCCATCACCGCTTTGTAGATCATTCAGGCTCTACGAGCCTCACAAGGGTATAGTAATAAATGCAATGAACTCACCCAATGGTATTCATAAAATTTAATTAAGTACTCATGGCATGATTAAGTGTTTTACGGGTGTCATGCCCCAAGGGGTACCCTAAACGTAACAATCCACCACACTCAACATTAAAGCTTAAGTATGACAACCTTAACCATCCCCAAAAGCTTTGATATTAAGTATAAGGCGTGCTCTCACAAATTTAGAGGACCATACATAGAATTATGAAGCTTAAGAAGATATAATAACAGATTAAGAAAAGAGGATTCATAACATTCATTGATTCATAGCAATGATCTTATAAAGCTTAGGGACATTTCCCTTATTCATAAATCTATTATAAGAGTATTTCTACAGCTTATCCAATACTAGCTTTATCTTGAAATTCCTTAACTAAAAAGGAAATACCTAGCTACAGGGTCCACGTGGCCTCAATCACAAATATGTGAACTGTAAAAGATATCTACAAGGGTATAAGCTAATAGGCTTAGTGAGAACTATTTTCATAAATAACTTCTTGTAATAAAAATTCAAACAAGTTGTTTAAGAAATCAAATGAAATGCAACATACACGTAGGCAAACAAGACATATAGCTTTTCGAGAACTATATGTTGAATGGATTTATGCCTTCCATTCGGGGTTTGGTGATACGTAACTTCAAAATAAGTACTTTTAGTTAAAAAGATTTATGCTTTCGATCAATATTGCCAAGCATATGAAGTCTACTTGAATTGAGCCTTGCTTTCGGATCTTCCGCCAAGCATTTTCTTCATGTCACCAAGCAATCGCTTTCGATCACTCTGCCAAGTGTTGCTTTCGACCTGAGCTACAATCCTTCTCACCCAAGGATAATAACCCAATGCAATGTGACTTACTTCATGGTATGCATGAATCCATTTATTTATGATATCATAACATTATTATTATCAGATTTAAGGTGATCAAAGAATCTCATACAAATCAAGTGTTATACTAAAACAATCCTTAAATCAATTCCAGCCTCGATATTCTTAGGATTCTTTCAAAGAATTATCTTACGTACATATCCATTTGTCTTTTCTTAATTCTAATGCAACTAAATTACAAGCACAAACAAGTAAAGCATTTTAAGGAAATAAACTCACGATGACGTGTCGATTATTCTTCTACACAGATGAGTCACTCACACAATCCTCTTAATCGAAATAGTCTTCGAGGTAAAGGTATTCTTCTTCGGAATCACCTAGCTAAAGAAAAGACCCAAAATGAGAATTTCTTGATGGTATCCTTGAAGTTTGACAAAACAATGTCATGAGAACGTCAAAGTTCGTATAAAGGAGAATTCCAATTTTAAAATAGCCATAACTTAGTCATAACTTAGTCATTTTAACTCGGAATCGCGCATATAATATACCGATTTCTACCTACTCGAAAATATCTATCCATTTCTAAAACTATTTTTGTCAAACTAAACCATTTAGGCCCTGAAACAGTGGTGATCAGATTCACCACGAATTTTCTATCTCAAAAACAATTTTGTTTCAAACTTCAATTCATTCAAGACTTGATTGATAAATACTTAGTTGTCTATATAGTTGAAAAATCCTCTTTTTATAGCTACTTAGCTCATAATTATTCATGCTCAAGTGTTTGTTATCCATCCATGTTTCTTAAGTAAAACAATGACAATTTGGTGTTTTAGAAATCTATAGTTTACAAGAAATTCATTTTGTAAATCTTTTAAAAGGAATACTTCGATTCTTTTGTTTTCAAAGAATTTCGTTATGTTTGACTTATTATTTTTCCTAGATGACTTTTTCAAAAAGCAATTTTCTTCTTTTCTAAATTCTCTATATTAGTGCTATTTTTCCTATTTATTTTCTACACTATTTTTCTTTGACCATTTGTTTGAAAAGGTCTTAGTTTGAAAATTCACATTCCTTTCTTATGTTATGTTTTTTATAGAAATAATTTTTGTATAAAAAATCATTTTCTTTTTGAAAAACAAAGTGGGATAACGAATGATTTAAAAAGCTTTTCATAACAAAAGTAGTTTCTAAAATTGTAGTGGGTTTTTCTAATAACTTGAAAAGGAATGACTTTATTTTTGTTAAACATAGATTTTATATTTCATATAACCTTATTCCTAAGTGATAAAATCTTCTTTTTATCAATTATTTTTAGAACTTGAATAATTAGGACAACAATCTTAATGGCATGATTTATGAGAAATAATAGCAAGCAAAAATAACATAAATAATAAATAAAGTTAAGTATTGGGAGTCTTAGCTTCTTCAAGGCTCCCGGGACTAAGAAGTAGACTAGTCCCAAAAGAAAAATAAAATGAAAGAAAGAAAAAAAAATTGTTTTGACTTGATGAGGACAAGTCTAAGATTAGAGACTAGTATTAGCAAGAATTAAATAAATTGCTTTGCATAAAATTAAATAAATTGCAAGTGAGCTTATATGCTTTAAAGAATATGTATATATATAGATACATAATAATACTTAGACATAATAATAATAACGTGAACAAAATAAAAAATATATGCATAAATGGATTTTCATGAACAAGAACAATACATGAACATAGTGTAGCTTCCATAACATTAGTTTTTGGAAACTCACACCATGGTCATGTAAAGTTACATGACATGAGGAGAAGAAAATAATAAGAAAAGTTTACCTAAAGAAGGTTTTTAGAGAAATTGGTTTTGAGATTATTTTGAGAGAGTTTTGGGAGGATATTTGGAGAGAGTTTTGAAAAGAGATTTTGAGAGCATTTTTGTAGAGAAATTTGTGAGTGGTAATTTTATGAAAGAAGTGAAAGAGCAAGGGGTATTTATAGGAAATGAGGAGTGGATTTTTGTGTGATTTAAATAAAAGAAAATTGAAACAAAATTCAGATGGATGAATTAGGGAGAGGGGGGTGGGTGGGGTGCCGGCCATGCTTTGATAGAGGGAGAGAGAGTGTTTTGTTTTGTATTTTTGTTAAATAAATGTAATATTAAGTAAGGTAGATGTGAAATAAAGTTATGAGAAAGGTAAAAAGTAAAGGTTATAGGTTATGGTGTTTGTAAGAGTAGGTGTAAGATAAAGTAGAGATAAAAGAATAGTGTAGAATAGTAATGAATAGTGTAATGTAAAGTAGACATGATAATTTAAGTACCGGTAGTAAAAAAATGCACGCATAATTGTGATATCTATTATTTTTACTTACCGAAAAATTATAAACTTGATATTTTTGAAATCCTTATATTTTTACGAATCTAAGGGTATATTCAGAATATTTTTACTATTTCGAGCCCCGTTACACATTTTTCAAGAACTGTGTCTGATCGGGTTCAAGACGATTCACGGTTTTACTAATATGATCTTTTTAAGCTTCCTTAGGTAATTACGCACTATTCTACATTCTAAACTCTTACTTACTTTCTTCGAGTTGCTTATTCGGGATTGCCGGACTTAAGCTATTACGTCTAACTAAGGTTTTGTTGACTTTAGGGTTTTGGTTGACTTCCAGATTAGGGTTTTAAGCTAAACCGATTCCAAAAATTTGGGGGTTTACAACGAGTGATCATAGAATTTGTAGACAATCATTCCTATACTAGATCAAACACTTATTATAAACAATCCCTACCTCGATATACTCAATCATAATTTTAACCATATATGTAAAGCACATGCACTTCTCCATTTTATTTTTTCCTAATTCTAATGCCACTAGTTTACAAGCAAAAGCATAAGTGCAACAATATAAGAAATAAACTCACTCAGTCATTTAAGTAGAAACTTCTAGTGAAAATAATCCTCATGACATGGGAATTCGGTCTCCATGTCATCTATACAAGAGAAATATCTAAAATAAGTATTTCTCAGAAGTTCTACTTAAACTTGATAATTCTCTTTCACTAAGTTCGTCAAAAATCATATAAGTGAAATTCAAACTAAAAATGACCATAACTTGTTCATTTTAACTCGGAATTTTACATATTATATACCGTTTTTTACCTACTAAAAAATATCTATCTATTTCTAAAGTTATTTTTTTCATAAAAAGTCTTTTAGATCATGAAATAGATCGGTACAGATTCACCACGAAAATCCCAGTCCTTAAAACACAATTTTTCAAACTTTTCTTTATCCAAAAATCCTTTAGCAAAAATATAGATATTTATATGATTGAAAAATCCTTTGAATACATATATATAGAGTCATATTATATGCAAAATTTTAATGGTGTTGTCTTAACCATTATTTTTCATAAAACAACTTGTCTTATAGTGTTAAAAACTTGAATTTTAACAATTTCCTCTCTAAGTGTTTTGAAAGAACATTATAAATTCTTGGGTTATTATAAATGAATATTTTCTTATAATTTTTATTTTCTAATTTCTTTTCTTTGATAAATTAATTTTTCTTAACTTTGGTCTTTTAGGATATCTACAAATTTTATCTCAAGTGACTAAAATGAAGTTCCCTAAAATTTTTCCTAAGTTATTGATATTCTCTAATAATTTGAGTTGAATTACATATATTTTTCCTTTTAAATGGTTTTGATTGAGAATTATAAATAAGTCTTTTCCTCTTATATTTTTATTCCTAATTTCTTTAAAAATAAATTTTATTTCTAAAAACTTGGTCTTTTAAGTTCTCTACCAATTTTTACTTGGAAGGAAATACTTTCAACATTTTCTTAAGTTGTTGATAATATCTGTTGTTTTTTAGCTTATCATGTTTACATTCTTCTATTTCTTTGAAAATGAGTTTATCATTTAGAAACTTGGCAAACTTTTATTTCTCTAAAAGGATTTATGATACTAGTGAGTTGATTTTTATCTTAACTTTGAAAACTAGTCTAGTTTTTTGTTTTTACTATGGAGTTGGTAAAAATCCTATAATTAAGCTTTTATGAAAACTTTGTATATCAAAAGAATTATTAACACTAATTTTTAATAACTTCATACTACTTATCATGAAAATAGAGCATTTATTTCCTTAGTTAATTTCTTTAATAAAATCATTCTCATTGACATCTATGAAACTTTATGATGAGTTTGCAAAGAAGTTATTAAAATAATTTTTCTACATTTTTTATAACAAAATCTTTATGTAGTGATAAAGTTATATAATAAAATAGTTTGGTTCCATTTTCTTTTATTAAAGAAAATTTCTCTTTATTTTTGTTGAGACAATATCATTATGATGATGCATGCATATGATTTTGTAGTTATGAAAAAGACTAAAATATCACATAAGAATATAAGAAAGATATAAGAATCAATAATAAGCAAAATAATAAGGTCAAGTATTGGGGACCTTAACTTCATCAATGGTATATCGGGACTAAGAATAGAATAGTCCTAAAAGAAAAAAAAAGAAAAAGAAAGAAAATAAAAGCATAATAAGAGCAATAATAACAATAAGAACAATAAAAGCATGTTAGTGAGAGTTAGTGAGTATTTAGACCCTATGAAATATATGGATATACGTATACTTAATATTATATATACAAGGTTAGGTTAGGAACATAATAACAATAATATCAACATAATATCATCATAATAACAAAAAAACATTATCACGCCCCAAAAGGTACCCTAAACGTAGCAGTCTGTCACATATGGTATTAAAACTTAAGAATGACTTCCCAAAGTCATGTGAAAGTTTTCAACACCATATGTAAGGCGTCTATCACAACAATTGGAGACACCGGTGGGTTGTATAGTTCGAGATAGTATATACAACATACAAGAATCTAAATAATCATCCAATTTATCATTAAGAGAATAAAATCCATACATCATCTTAGGGTTTTTCCCCTATAATTCTCCAAACAATCAACTTAACCTTTCTCATAACAAAACAATATTAACACCAAAAGATATTAAAGGATAATTAACCTAAGATCTTCAAAAGGTTTCCAGAAGCTGTTTCCAAAACATAATCCCACTCGAGTATATGAAGTCTTCGAGCATAAAAGATATAGTCCTGTTACAACAAAGGTCTATCGGAGTATATGTGAACCCCGGTTTTTCTAGTAACCAAGATGACTCGAGAACCGGAAGCCAAAACCCTAAACCGGAATAGCTTAAGATGGGAGTGAGACCTAGGAACCCTGCATTCGGATTTTTCTCGGTTTCCAATTAAGAAACTTTTTAAAGAAAAATTAATCTTGAATATAGTTCTTGAATATATTTCAAACCAAGAAAAGATCAGATTTTGAGAAAATTTCAATTCCGGGCCTTCCCGAAACCCGTTATAGAAAAGCATGCCCTGGAACTTGAATTTCGAAAAATTACTTGTGAATATGCTTTTGAATCGAAATTAAATAAGGATTTCAAAAATACGAATTTCATAATTTTTCGATTTATTAAAAATACAGTTATAGCCTTTTTATTCGTATTTTCCTTACTACCGATAATTGAGTTGTCTTGATTACTATTCATTACTATTCACAAGTACAACCTACTACACTCACAAGCCATACCCTACTCTTACATCCTTACAAACACTCCATTACATCTTCTTTTCCAAGAATTATTTGTCTCTAAAGAATTATTACTAATTATGACTTTTAATACACAAAACTATCAAAACAATTTAAATAAAAATTCAAACCCCTCTCTCCATGCAATGGCCGGCGTGATCCTCCCCAATTTAGCTCCATTGTGTAATTTTTTTTATTTGTTTTATCTCATTTAACCTAATTTCACTTCATATATAAACCACTTTTTCTCTCTCCCTCTTCATTCTTCTCATTTCAAAAATTTCTAAAGGTGAAAAAGCTCTCTTTCTCTCCCTCCCCCACTCCATTTTTCCGTGAGCCCCATGGCTCATTTCACACAC
The DNA here is from genome assembly GCA_024138025.1 of Combretum micranthum. Classification (NCBI taxonomy): domain Eukaryota; kingdom Viridiplantae; phylum Streptophyta; class Magnoliopsida; order Myrtales; family Combretaceae; genus Combretum; species Combretum micranthum. The sequence continues at coordinate 1,182,321 of JAMXBD010000163.1, forward strand.
ACACACAACTTTTCTTTTTTTCATTTGTCTTCTATTTTACCCTTAAGTAAAAGAACTTTACTTCTTTTACCTTTAGATCCTTGTAATGGCAAGGATATTCTTGAATATTTCAATTAAAGATCCCCATGAGCTCTTGCTAGGGACAAGGAAATACTAATACAAGAATACCAAACCATCACAAAGTAGATCTTGCATTTAAACAAGCTTTCATGCCATGAGCTTTATGATCATCCATCTAAAAGTGTTTTGAATAAAAGACCTTTCAGAAAAAATTAGTTTTTATGTTTTCAAAACCTATTTAAGCATTTAAGATGGTAGATCTATCATTTTACCATCCATATTCATGTAGACATTTAAGATCTCATCTCTATTTTGAGTTTTTGTGCATTAATAGTCATCAAGACCTTTCTCTTGAGTAAATAAGCTTGCTAGTATATAGATCTCTAGGTAGATGAGTTAAGGAAACCAAAAAGGAAAGCTCTTTTCAAGAAATAAAATAGGGCAAATTCGGATGACATGGAAAACCTAGCTTAAAAACCCTTTTATCAACTTCAAAACATGTATTTTACAAGAGAAATGAAGCCTATAGGTGATAGATGATGTTTGATGATAATTTTCATGAGTTTAAATGAGTATTTACCAAGGAAAATATTTAAAACAAGAGATGAAGTCCAATAGAAATTTTGGGTTGAAAGTTCTTGTAAGGAAAATTCGTAATACTCAATAGGTGGTTAGAAAACACTAGTTTTCCAACCTCAAAAATGGTATTTTCTTAAATAAATAAAGTCCTTAGGGTATAGATAAAGTAAATACCTAAAGTTCTAAGTATAAAATGCATTTTTCTTAAAGAAATCAACTTAAGAATGAGTTTTGCAAAATTCGGATTTTTGGATCAGCCCTATTATAAGACTCACTTATAAGTTTACAAATGTAGATTTAATTAAAGAAATAAAGGCCTTAGGATATAGTTAATGTAAGGGTCAATTTTTCTTTAGAGTAAATACAATTTTCCTAAGGAAAATCCTTAGAACAAGTAAGAGTGACCAAGTGTATCAAATCTACTAGTTAACAAATGGTATGAAAGGGTTTCCTAAGATAAAGGTTATTTAAATTCTTTTAATCTATAAATTATAAGAACTTAAGCACATAAGAGTTCATATCATGACATTCATGATAGGGAAATTCATTACCATGGCATTTATTTTCATTCTACACTTAGGAACCTCAAGAGCATTTATGAAAATCACATTTTTGGAAATCAACATACCTACTAGTCAGAACTTATCCTTCATTTCCGAGACTTAAATGTTTTCAAAACTTGATTTAAACAATAGATTTAAAAATCTCTTTCGAAGTAGATAGAAATCGATATAAGATTTGCGAAATTCCGAGTTAAAATGGCCAAGTTATGACCATTTTAAATCGGGACTTTCGAAATGACGCGAATTTCGATTTCCCTAAGTTGTCTTAGAGTTTTGACATTCTTAGATGGTAGAATACTTATTAGGATGTTTCTTTTGTGTTTAGGTGAACCCGAGGACGTCGAGTCTTTACCCCCGGATTATTACTACTAAGAGACCGGCGAACCAATGGCGGAGTGAGTTTTCTCTTCCCAATTCATTTATTGTGTATGCTTGATAAATTAGTGCACTAAAGTGTAGGTCAAGAGAAATGAATATGTATGATGGGAAATAATGGGAAATTGTATGTTGATGATGATATGAGAAATAAAAATAATAATATCGAAACCGGGTGATAATTTCTGGTTGTGTAGTTGGTTATGATGTATTATTTGAGAAATTGTTTGATCGCCTGAAATAAAATGACTTAATCAACTAATCGGACTAATTCCAAATTCAGACATATGCATATCATAATGGGAAGGAGCATTATCATTGGTTGGTTAATCGTGATCCATAAACGTGATTAATTGGTTGGTTAATCGTGATCCATAAACGAGATTAAATTGTGGGTTAATCGTGATCTAGAAACGAAATAATTGTTGGTTACCTATGAACCATAAACGGCATAAAGTTAGTACCGCAGTATTCGTTAATCTGCTAACCCAGGATAGAGGGCGCAAGTCCATCCACATATGATTTCCGGCTAGTCATATGTATGTTGTTCTCATGTGTTTGGTGCATTCACTTGCTTGTATAATCACTTGTTTGAACTGTTGTGACGTGAATGTTGTTGTGGAAGATTTCACTCACTAAGCTAGTTAGCTTACGTCCCTACAGTTTCTTCCTTTTGCAGCTACCGAATATATGGCTTAGACAGCGTCAACTGACCGCACAGGTACAAGAGCTAGGAGTTTCCCCTAGAAGTTGGAATTTCTATTTAGACTTCCATAGGAAACTTTTAAGACTTTGGATGACTGTATAAGGCCACTAAATATTCTTTTGCGGGGGAATGTCCCTTAGTAAATGTAATGTTTATTTATGCATCATGAGTTATATCCTACTGCTAATGTATGCCAAGTTAAGCTTTTATCTCCATTCGGATTTGTATTCTATTGTCGTAAAGGTACGCCTTACATCTATACGAGGCCCTCGAAGGACTAAGGTGGTAATTCGAGAGTCTTGTATGACATGTGGCGGACTGTTACGTTTAGAGTACCCTATGGGGCGTGACAGTATAAGCATAACTAGCTTAGTGAGATTATTCCTAAATCAATGTACTTGTATAAATAATTTCAAGCAAGTTATAACAAGCATATGAATGCATCAAGCAAGTGATCAAGCAATACATATGATCTATCAGAAATCATACGTTTGAATGGATTTACCCCTTCATTCAGGGTTAGGTGTTCCAGGTTCTTTAAAACCCATCTTTAAATCCAACTCATGTAGTTTATTTTAGGCTCCTACTCGCCCATCATAACATAGTTCTTTTAGGCTCCTAATCGCCCATCTTGCAGATTTCTAGCTACTGTACACCCGGCTACTAAACTCTTGTCCCATCGAGAATAGCATCTCATGCAATGAAACTAACTACGTGATATGCATGAATCAATTAATATAATTCGTAGTATATGATTAGAGTAATTTAAAGGTAATCACAGAATTTGCACACACTCTAACAGTATAATAGTAAAACATAAGTTAATTAACAACGATTCATGTCTCGGTATTGTCACGCCCCAAAGGGTACTCTAAACGTGATAGTCCGCCACACTCAATATTAAAGCTTAAGTGTGACAACCTTAGCCACTCCCAAAAGTTTTGATATTAAGTGTAAGGCGTACTCTCACAAATTTAGAGGACCATACATGGAATTATGATGCTTAAGAAGATATAATAACATAATAAGAAAAGAGGATTCATAATATTCATTCACTTATAACAATGATCTTTGCAAACTTAGGGATATTTCCCTTAATCACTAATCTATTACAAGAACATTTTTACATCATTTCTAATACTAAACTTCATCTAAAATTTCCTTTATCCAAAAAGAAATTACCTGACCGCAGGGTCGTTGTAGCCTTAACCACAAATAGGGAAACTGCAAAAGATATCTATGGGGGTATAAGCTAACAGGCTTAGTGAGAATTATTTCCATAAATAACTTCTTGTAACAAAATTTCAAACAAGTTATTTAATCAAACAAGTGGAATGCAACATACACGTAGGCAACAAGGCATATAGTTTTCCGGGAACTATATGTTGAATGGATTTGCGCCCTCCATTCGGGGTTTGGTGATATATAACCTCAAAACAAGTAGTTTTAGTAAAAAGTTTTATGCTTTCGATCAATATCGCCAAGCATATAAAGTCTACTTGAATTGAGCCTCGCTTTCGGATCTTCCGCCAAGCATTTCCTTTTCCATAACGCCGCCAAGCAATCGCTTTTGGATCCTCCACCAAGTGTTGCTTTCGACATGAGCCTACTATCCTTCTCACCCAAGGATAATAACCCAAATGCAATGTGACTCACTTCGTGGTATGCATGAATCCATTTATTTGTGATATCATAATATTATTATTATCAAATTTAAGGCGATCAAAGAATTTCATACAAAGCAAGTGTTATACTAAAACAATCATTTAAATCAATTCCTGCCTCGCTATTCTTTGGATTCTTTCAAAGAAATATTTTACATACATATCCATTTGTCTTTTCGTAGCTCTAATGCAACTAAATTATAAGCACAACAAGTATAGCATTTAAAGGAAATAAACTCACGATGCCATGTCGACTATTCTTCTTATACGAATGAGTCGCTCACACACTCCACTTAATCGAAATAAGCTTCTGGATAAAGGTATCCTTCCTCGGAGTCACTTAGCCAAAGAAAATACCCACAATGAGTATTTCTTGATGATTTTCTTGAATTTTGACAAGACAATATCAAAACAACGTTAAAGTTCGTATAAAGGAAAGTTTCAACTTAAAATAGCCATATCTTGATCATTTTAACTCGGAATCACGCATATAATATACCGATTTCTAGCTACTCGAAAAGATCTATTCATTTCTAAAACTATTTTTATCAAACTAAACTATTTTGGCCCCGAAACAGTGGCGATAAAATTCACTACGAATTTTCCAACTCAAAAACAACTTTGGTTCAATCAATCAAAATTTGTTTGATAAATACTTAGTTATCTATATAGTTGAAAAATTCTCTTTTTTATGGTTACTTAGCTCATCTTTATTCATGCTCAAGTGTTTGTTGTCCAAATCTTGTTGCTCAAGTAAAATCATGTCGATTTTAGAGTTTAAAAAAATATAGTTTACAAGAATTCATTTTTTGTAAATATCTTGAAATGAATATTTTGTTTCCTTTGTTTTCCAAAGATGTTTTATGTTGGCTTATATATATATATATTCCCAAGTAACTTTTTGAAAATAAATTTTCTTCTTTCTATTTTTCCTATTTATTTTCCCTTTACAAATTTCTTTATCTATTTGTTTATAAAGATCTTTATTTGAAAATTCATCATCCTTTCATTATGCTATCTTTTTATAAAAATTATTTTTGTACCAACAATTATTTTCTTTTGAAAAACAAAGTGGAATATTAAAGGTTTAAGAAGCTTTTCATGACAAAAGTAGTTTCTAAAATTTTAGTGAGTTCTTTTTGTAACTTGAAAAAAAAAATGATTTTATTTTTGTTAAAACATAGGTTTTATACTTCAATTGAACTTATTTCTAATTGATAAAATCTCCTTTTTGCCAATTATTTTTAAAACTTGAAACTTTAGGCAACAATTTAACTGAACATGAATTATGAGAAAATAATAGCAAGCAAAATAACATAAATAATAAAGTCAAGTATTGGGAGTCTTAGTGTCACGCCCCAAAGTATGCCCTACACGTGACAGTCCGCTACACTCAACATTTAAACTCAAGTAAAACAACCTTAGTCTTTCCATAAGTTTGAACATTGGGTGTAAGGCTCACTCTTAACATTTATAAGCCATACTTTGCTTCGTAGTAGCTTAAGGAGACATACATAGCAGCAAAAATGTAAATCATGTCCGTCTTACAGAGAATTATTCTATTACATGAACTAGGGGGCATACCCCCGATATCAATGCTAAGAATTCTCAAGCTCACAAAATTCCTTGTATTGCCCTTCAGACACTGGTTTCGAGAAACAGGATTAGAGTCCACTTCTACTTTTAGGTCCCGGCCTTAACAAAAGCTCCTCAACCTCTAAGGGCTTGTACTTGATGTCCCCAGGTCCTCGAAGATAGCCAAAGGTATTCATACTGCAACAGGAAACTATTGAGGTATAAGCTACACTAGCTTAGTGAGTGAAAACTTCCGAATCACAATTAATACAAAACATTCAAGCAAGTAATTAATCAACCAAGTGCAATGCAACAAACGAGTGAGTGCAACAAACGAGTGAGTTCAACAAACATATGACCAGCCGGAAATCATATGTGGATGGACTTGTGCCCTCCATCCCGGGTTAGCAGATTTACGAATCCTGCAGTACGATGCCGTTTAAGCTCACGGTCAACTGAACAACAATTCGTTTTATGGATCACGATTAACCAATATATATTCGTTTCATGGATCACGATTAACCAACATATATTCGTTTTATGGATCATGAAAAACCAACATATTCGTTTTATGGATCATGATTAACCAACATATTCGTTTTATGGATCACGAAAAACCAACCAATGCGAATGCTCCATCCCCATCGTGATATGAATGAGTCCAATTACAATTGAAGTCAAATATAGATTAATTCAATTCTTTTAGGTGACCAACAATTATTCGCAAACAATCAATATAAAATTCTAGCTAAACAAGTAATAACTTAACACCCGGTTTCGATATTCCTTAAGTTCCGTTTCACACATCAACAGCAAACAATTATATAATTCCCATATACCCCATCATGTATAATCAATTTTATCTTTGCCTATACCACTAATGCCACTATCAATACAATCACAAGCATTAATTGAGAGTGGAAGTAGTACTCACTCGACCATGGTTCGCCGGTCTTTTAGTAATAGTAATCGGGTGGTAATGTATCATCTTGCTCGGGATCACTACCAAATAAGAATAACCTAATAAGAATCTCATCACTAAACTAACTTAAGCTATACATCTAAACTACACGAAATCGGAATTCTCACTATTTGCGGAAGCTCCGACTTAAAACGGCCATAACTTGGTCATTTCAACTCGGAATTTCGCAAATTTTATATCGATCTCTATCTACTTCGAAAGATATATCTATTTCTAGTATTATTTTCAAGTTTTGAAAACATTAAGGTCACGGAACAGTGGGATCAGGTCTGTTCTGTAACTTTTCCAATTCCAAAAAATTGGTTCGCATTTGATAAAAATGTTCCTAGTTGATGATTCATGTGTAGACGGTATATGAATGAATTCCTAATATGAATATCATGTAATGAGCTCAATATATGCATGGTTTTGATGATCTTTGATGATGGACTCTTATGAACTCCTAATTATTACGAACTCCATAATGATCACCTATGAAAAACTATTCTTTCCAACTTTACATTCCCTAAGGTTTTTATGATTTTATTCTTGAAATTTACTTGCCATCTAAATAAAAATGAGTTCTCAATATCTATACTAATCATGACCTTCATTTATGCATAAAAATCCACATTTTTCATTGGGTAAATATGTTTTTAAATAAGCTACTTACAAAAATCCGAATTTTGTAAATTTCCTTTTCTTGCATTTTCTTTATGAGAAAACTTGTTTAATGCATCAAAATTGAAGCTTCATTGTATCTATTATCTAAGGACTCCATTTGACTCATAAAACATGCCATCCAAGCTTGGATACTAAGTGTTTATGTAGGCATCATCCTAAAATACGAATTTGACTTCTAATCACTATCTCAATATTTTTCATTCTAACTCCACTACTTGTTTTACATTTTTCTCATATCTAAACTCATCTAAACTTACGAAAATCATTCCTTAAGGGCATCTACTACATATACCTTCCATTTTTATGAAAAATATGAGTTTTAAAGTGGTTTAGGTGGTGTTCAAGGTAGGGTTTCAAAATCATCCGAATTTCCAATCAAGCATTTCTAACCAAATATTTTCCTTTTCAAGTTTCTTGTCTTCTATACATGTAGATCTACGACCTAACATATCTATACATAGGCAAGGCTACATTTTTATGGTCATCAATGTATGAAAATCAAAATAACTATATGAACATAAATGTAGATGAAGATATGGATGTCTAAACATTAGATATACTAAATATAATGCATCAATCATGAGTTTCATGGCATGAACATAAATATCTATGCAAGATTCTTACTTTACATGCATGAACAAGATAATATCTCAACAAAAACTCTTCTAAACACTAGATCCACTTCTTGTGATGGCTTGATAATCTTGTACAAGTGTTTTCATGTCCCTAGGATACGCTCATTGGGATTAAATGTGAAAAACACACATGAATAGCTTTGCCATTACAAGAAAAGATAGGAATAAGGTTTAGAATCATCACCTAAAGAAGGTTTGAAGATGAAATGAAGAGGAGTTGAGTTGTGTGTGTAAATGTGAGGGGGGGGGGGGGGGGGGGGGGGGGGGGGGGGGGGGAGGGAGATAGGGGTGGGGTGTGTCACGGCAAGTATAGGGAGAGAGGAGAGGGTTTTCTCTTTGTGAAATTTTTTGAAGAGTGAAAATGAGGAGAGAGGGAGAACATTAGCTTATATATAGTGGGATTAGGGTTTTTAATTAAATAAAATGAGTAAAAAATAAAACAAAATAGGGGGAAAAAATTGGGAGGGGGCGCGGCCAAGAGGGGGGGGAGGGGTGTGTGTTGAAATTTGATAAATTTGAAATTTGTGTAATAAAATGTAATAAAAGTGATAATTTAATAGGAGACAAAAATTTCTTGGAAAATAAAATATAATTGAGTAGTTGTAAGGATGTAAGAATAGGGTATGGGTAGTATGTAGTGTAGGTTGTACTTGTCAATAGTAGACAAGACATCTATTTTACCGGTTGTAACGAAAACACGAGAAAAGGCTATAACTATAATTTTTATAGCCCGGAAAATTATAAAATTGATATTTTTGGAATCCTTAAAAAATTACGGTTCTAATGAATATTTCGGAAACATTTTTCTGAGTTCGTGGTCCCAGGGCACGCTTTTTCGTAATTGAGCTCGGGAATGCCCGGAATTGAAAAATTCCCGAATTTAAAACTTTCAAAGGTTTAAAATATACTTTAGAATAATAATTAATATTCATTAACTTTATAAAACTTCTTTTGTTATGAAACCGAAGGAAAGCTGGATCTAGGATTTCTAAGCTCCTCTCACTAAGCTCGAACCAAACCGATTTAGGGTTTCGTTCTCTGGTTTCCGAAGTTTACCCGATCACTAGGAGAACTAGGGTATATGTTATAAGAATAATAATAAAATTAGGTAACGAATAATAATAAATCATACTGGAAGACTCACTAATTACCGGTAGCAATGAAACACAAGTAAATTTGCTAAATCAGGTAATCCTAGCTATATGAAAATTTGTAAAACTAATAATTTGGAGATCCTTATGGAAATATGAGCCTAACGGCATCAATAACATATCCTTGACATTTCGAATCCCAGGGCACGCTTTTCGAAGTCAACACCTGGCCGAATTGGAATAGGTCGAAAACTCGTTGATCTTATCCTTTAGAGCATCCTAGGCCTAATGCGAACCGATTACACCTTTTCCTCTTATTCCGACTCCTTGATTTAGGAACACGGAATTGCCGGATCTAGACTACGGAGTTCTTGGGAGATTCAGGGACTTAGGTTTCCCGGTTGACTTTCCGGTTCACACCTTTGCAAATTTGGAAACTGATATTTTATACCTTTATGATGTATCTAATTGGTGAGATTTACTTTAAGGTCGATTTTTTTTTATAAGTATTTAATATCTCACAACGTTCTTAGAATTCTTTGGATTGAGTTTTATTCCCTATGGTTAATCACTATTCACTTCTTAACAATTTATTTTAGGGCTCTATTTTACCCGAATTTATAAGTTATAGTTAAATAGAAAATTTGTCGTACGTAGAGGTTTTAGAATGGAAGTATATTGAGTTGCTATTTTATCTCTGAGGTTTCTTATTTTTCTCACGATTCAGAAATTTCCGAATTCGTTCGGAATTTGGGACTTATCGAAGTTCAGTTTTAATTCAGAGTGACTTTAGGGTTTTATTTTCAAAGTTCATCTTTAGAATTATTTACTGAATTTTTCCAGGGCTTACACTTAGCTTTTTCAAGGCTCTCGGAACTAAGAAGTAGACTAGTCCCAAAATAAAAATAAAAATGAAATGAAAGAAAGAAAAATTTGTTTTGACTTGATGAGAACAAGTCTAAGACTAGAGACTAGTCTTAAAATAACAAGGAATAAATAAATAAATTGTGATGGAATAAATAAATAAATTGCATTGCATAAAATAAATAAATTGCAATATGAGCTTATATGCTCTAAAGAATATGTATATATATATAGATAATAATACTTAGATATAGTAACAATAATATGAACAAAAGTAATAATATGAACATAAATAAATATTCATGAACAAAAACAATACATGAATATAATGTAGCTTCCATAACATTTAGTCTTTGGAAACTCATACTATGGTCATGTAAAGTTACATGACATGAGAAGAAGAAAATAATATGAGATGGTTACCTAAAGAAGACTTTGGTAGTGTTATGTGATTGTGGGTTTTTGTTGTAGGTAGAAGTTGTTTTGTAATAAATTTGAGAGAGTTTTGGGAGGATATTTGGAGAGAGTTTTGAGAGGAGAATTTGAGAGAGCTTTTGTATAGAATTTATGGATAGTAAATGTGTGAAAGAAGTGAAAGAGGAGGGAGGTATTTACAGGAAAATGTGGAGTGATTTTTGTGTGATTAAAATAAAAGAAAAATAAAACAAATTGAGGATGCATAAGGGGGAGGGGCCGCCGGCCATAGTGAGGAGAGAGGGGGAGTGTTTTTATTTTTTTGTATTTTGTAGATTAAATAAAATAATAAATAAAGTAGATGTAAAATAAAGCTATGGGAAAGGTAAAAAGTAAATGTTATAGGTTATGGTGTTTATAAGAGTAGGTGTAAGAAAAAACAGAGATAAAAGAATAGTGTAGAATAATGTAGAATAGTAATGAATAGTGTAATGTAAAGTAGATATGATTAATAAAGTACCAGTAGTAAGAAAATACACGTATAAATGCAATATCTGTTATTTTTACTTACCGAAAAATTACAAAATTGATATTTTTAAAAACCTTATATTTTTACGAGTCTAATGGTATATTCAGAATATTTTTACTATTCCGTGCTCCGAGACACATTTTTCAAGAACCGTGTCTGATCGGATTTGAGACGAGTTCCGGTTTTACTAATCTGATCTTTTTATGCTATCTTAGATAATTCCGCACTATTCTACATTCTAAACTTCTACTTATCCTCACTGAGTTTCTTATTCGGGAGTGCCGGACTTAAGCTATTACGTCTAACTGGGGTTTTGTTGACCTTTAGAGCTCCGGTTGACTTCCGGTTTAGGGTTTTAGGCTAAACCGATTCTAAAAATTTGGAGGTTTACAGGTATGCTTAACACTCTTTCAACCAATATTATCATACATAATTCATTTTCATCTTTTCCTACTTTTAGTGCCTCTAGCTACAAACACGACCAAGTACGTAAAGAGTAGGAAATAAACTTACTTGGCCATGAGGATCTATCTTTCTTATGGATGAGTCGATCGGTAAATCCACTAATCAAAATAATCCTCCGGGTATAAATACTCCTCTTTGGGATTACCTAATCAAGAAGAATACTCATAATGAGTATTTCTTATTGATTCTATGGTACTTATCAAAAATTATTTCATAAGATCGTTAAAATTCCTATAGAGGGTAAATTCCAACTTAAAATGGCCATAACTTGGTCATTTTAACTCGGAATTGCGCTTATAATATATCGTTTTCTACCTACTCGAAAATATCTATCCATTTCTAAGGGTATTTTTGTCATAAAAGCCAATTAGGTTAGAAAATACTAAGGTATAGAATAATTATGAATTTATAGTTCACAAAATATGATTTTTCCAAACTTTGCTTTACTAAAAAATCCTTAAGAAAATATATGATATGTATATAGTTGAAAAATCCTTTGAACATATATTTATACTCATATTGTATGCATGATTTTTGTAGTTTTGTCTTAATATTGATATTTCATAAACAAATTATCTTTGATGGTTTTAAAAGATAAAACTTTTGAGAATTTCTCCTTTTTGATTTGTTAGAAAGAAAACAAAAATATATTTGAGTTGTTATGAGTAAATGCTTTATTATTATTTCATTTTCTCACCTTTCAAAAGTAAATTCATTTTCAAAAATTTTGGTTCTTTAAGTTATCTACTAACCTTATTTCTAGTGATTGAAAATACGTTTTTGAAAATATTCTTTAAGTTTCAAATATTTGAAGTTGTGTATCTTTTCCTCTTATTTTTATATCATTTTTCTTCTTTAGGAAATAGGTGTACCTTTAAAACTTTACTTTTTTGGCAAATTTTATTTTCTAAGTTGGTTTCCAAAATAGTGAGTTGATTTTATCTTGGTTTGAAAAACTTGTTTTATTCTTAATATTTGTCAAGTGATAGAATAGTTCCTTTAGACAAGTTTATAAGAAAAGCTTTCTTAATAAAGAATTGATAACATTTAAAACTTAGTAAAAATTTTATTTTAATTTTGAAAAGAGAGTAGTAATTATAAAATTGAAGTTTTGAAGATACTTTCATAGTATGTGATTTTCAAAGTTTATAATGAATCTATTTAAGTCTTATAAAAGATACGTTTAAGTTGAATATTAAGTTCAATGCTAAAAATTATATCTTTATGAAGTATTTAGTTTTGATTCATAAAAAAAAATGAGTTCTTTTTATTTGAAGAAATCTTGCGCACTATTACTTAAAAACTTATGATCAATTTGTCTAAGCTTTTGAAAAACAAAATTTAGACTTTCTTGTTGAGAAATCTAGTTCACTTTTCCTTGTTTGAAAACCCATTTTTATTTTTACTTAAGACAACAATATTATAATCATGCATGAATATGATTATGTAGCTATGTAAAAGTAAAGATAATACATAATAAGATAGAAAGAAATACTTGTAAGTAAATAAACATAATAAAATAGTCAAGCATTAGGAACCTTAGCTTCATCAAGGTATCCCGGTCATGTATTGGGAGCCTTAGCTTCATCAAGGTAACCCGGGACTAAGAATAGACTAGTCCCAAAAGAAAAGAAAAGAAAAGAAAAGAAAAGAAAGAAAATTGTTTTGACTTGATATGGACAAGTCTAAAACTAGAAAGACTAGTCTTAATTAAATTGCATAAAACAAGTAAATAAATAAATTGCAAGACATGAAAATAAATAAATAACAATGAGCTTATATGCTCTCAATAGATATATATACTTAGTATACATAATATTATATAAGTTAGATTAGAGCAAAAATAATAATAACAATAATAACAATATAACAACATAATATAAAATAGGAACATGAACAAAAACAAAACATGAACATTGTAAGCCCTTGGAAAATTCAATAAATAATTTTAAAGATGAACTTTGAAAATAAAACCGTGAAAGTCACTCCGAATTAAAACTGAACTTCGATAAGTCCCAAATTCCGAGCGAATTCGGAAACTTCTGAATCGTGAGAAGAATAAGAAACCTCAGAAATAAAATAGCAACTCAATATACTTCCATTCTAAAACCTCTACGTACGACAAATTTTCTATTTAACTATAACTTATAAATTCGGGTAAAATAGAGCCTTAAAATAAATTGTTAAGAAGTGAATAGTGATCAACCATAGGGAATAAAACTCCATCCAAAGAATTCCGAGAACGTTGTGAGATATTAAATACTTATAAAAATCGACCTTAAAGTAAATCTCACCAATCAGATACGTCATAAAGGTATAAAATATCAGTTTCCAAATTTGCAAAGGTGTGAACTAGAAAGTCAACCGGGAAACCTACGTCCCTGAACCTCCCAAGAAACTCCGTAGTCTAGATCCGGCAATTCTGTGTTCCTAAATCAAGGAGTCAGAATAAGAGAAAAAGGTGTAATCGGTTCGCTTTAGGCCTAGGATGCTCTAAAGGATGAGAACAACGAGTTTTCGACCTATTCCAATCCGGACAGGTGCTGACTTCGAAAAGCGCGCCCTGGGATTCGAAATGTCAAAGATATGATATTGATGCCGTTAGGCTCATATTTCTATAAGGATCTCCAAATTATTAGTTTTACAAATTTTCATATAGCTAGAATTACCTGATTTGGCAAATTTACTTGTGTTTCATTACATCCGGTAATTAATGAGTCTTCCAGTACGATTTATTATTATTCATTTCCTAAATTTATTATTATTCTTATAACGTATACCCTAGTTCTCCTAGTGATCGGGTAAACTTCGGAAACTAGAGAACGAAACCCTAAATTGGTCTGGTTCGAGCTTAGTGAGAAGAGCTTAGAAACCCTAGATCCGACTTTCCTTCGGTTTCATAACAAAAGAAGTTTTATAAAGTTAATGAATATGATTTATTGTTCTAAAGTATATTTTAAACCTTTGAAAGTTCCAAATTCGGGAATTTTTCAATTCTGGACCTTCCCGAGCTCAATTACGGAAAAGAGTGCCCCGGGACCACGAACTCAGAAAAATGTTCCGGAATATTCATTAGAACCGTAATTTTATAAGGATTCCAAAAATATCAATTTTATAATTTTCCGGGCTATAAAAATTACAGTTATAGCCTTTTCCCGTGTTTTCGTTACAACCGGTAAAGTAGATGTCTTGTCTACTATTCACAAGTACAACCTACACTACACACTACCCATACCCTATTCTTACATCCTTACAACTACTCAATTATATTTTCTTTTCCAAGAAATTTTTATCTTCCATTAAATTATCACTTTATTACATTTATTACACAAATTTAACACCCCCACCCCAACCCCCCCCCCACCCCCACCCCTCCCCCCCCCCCCCCCCCCCCCCCCCCCCCCCCCACCCACCCTTCTGGCGGCGCCCCCTCCCCAATTTTTCCCCCTACTTTGTTTTATTTTTACTAATTTTATTCAATTAAAACCCTAATCCATTTAATATATAAGCTAATGTTCCTCTCTCTGCTCATTTTTCACTTGTCAATTTTTTTTTTCAAAAGAGAAAACCCTCTCTTCTTTCCCTATTGTTGCGTGAGCCGCGCGCGCCCCCCCCCCACACTCACACACAACTCCTTTCTTCTTCATTTCATCTTCCAATCTTCTTTAGGTGATGATTCTAAACCTTATTCCTATCTTTTCTTGTAATGGCAAAGCTATTCATGTGTGTTTTTCACATTTAGTCCCAATGAGCATATGTTAGGGATATGAAAACACTTGTATAAGAATATCAAACCATCACAAAAAGTGGATAGTGTTTAGAAGAGTTTTTGTTGAGATATTATCTTGTTCATGCATGTAAAGTAGGAATCTTGCATAGATATTTATGTTCATGCCATGAAACTCATGATTCATACATTATATTTAGTAGATCTAGTGTTTAGACATTCACATCTTCATCTACATTTATGTTCATATGTTATTTTGATTTTCATGCATGGATGATCATAAAAATGTAGCCTTACCTATGTATAGATAGGTTAGATGGTAGATCTACATGTATAGAAGACAAGAAACTTGAAAAGAAAAATATTTGGTTAGAAATATTTAGTTGAAAATTCAGATGATTTTGGAATCCTACCTTAAACACCACCTAAATCACTTTAAAACTCATATTTTTCATAAAAAAATGGAAGGTATATGTAATAGATGCCCTTAAGGAATGATTTTCATAAGTTTAGATGAGTTTAGATATGAGAAAAATGTAAAATAAATAGGGGAGTTAGAATGAAAAATATTGAGATAGTGGTTAGAAGTCAAATTCGTATCTTAGGATGATGCCTACATAAACATTTAGTATCCAAGCTTGGATGGCATGTTTTATGAGTAAAATGGAGTCCTTAGATAATAGATATAATAAAGCTTCAATTTTTGATGCATTAACCAAGTTTTCTCATAAAGAAAATGCAAGAAAAGGAAATTTACAAAATTCGGATTTTTGTGAGTAGCTTGTTTAAAAACATATTTACCCAATGAAAAATGTGGATTTTTATCCATAAATGAAGGTCATGATTAGTATAGATATTGAGAACTCATTTTTATTAAGAGGTTAGTAAATTTTAAGAATAAAATCATAAAAACCCTAGGGAATGTAAAGTTGGAAAGAATAGCTTTTCATAGGTGATCATTATGGAGTTATTAATAATTAGGAGTTCATAAGAGTCCATCATCAAAACCATTCATAAATTGAGCTCATTACATGATATTCATATTAGAAATTCATTCATATACCATCTATACATGAATCATCAACTAGGAACATTTTTATCAAATGCGAAACAATTTTTCAGAATTGGAAAAGTTACAGAACAGAACTGATCCACTGTTCCGTGACCTTAATTTTTTCAAAACTTGAAAATAATACTAGAAATAGATAGATCTTTTGAAGTAGATAGAGATAGATATAAAATTTGCGAAATTCCGAGTTAAAATGACTAAGTTATGGCCGTTTTAAGTCGGAGCTTCCGCAAATAGCGAGAATTCCGATTTTGTGTAGTTTAGATGTATAGCTTAAATTAGTTTAGTGATGAGATTCTTATTAGGTTATTCTTATTTGGTAGGTGATCCCGAGCAAGACGATACATTACCACCCGGTTACTATTACTAAAAGACCGACGAACCACGGCCGAGTGAGTATTACTTCCGCTCTCAATTATTACTTGTGATTGTAATGATAGTAGCATCAGTTGTTCAGGCAAAGATAAAAATGAATATGCATGATGGGGTATATGGGAATTATATATTTGTCTGCTGTTGATACGTGAAGTTGAACTTAAGGAATATCGAAACCAGGTGTTAAGTTACTGCTTGTATAGCGTGGAGTTATAATTGATTGTCTGCGAATATTGATTGGTCACCTAAAAGAATTGGATTAATCTATTATTGGACCTCAATTATAATTGAACTCATTCATATCACGACGGGGATGGAGCATTAGCATTTGTTGGTTTTTCGTGATCCATAAAACGAATATATGTTGGTTAATCGTGATCCATAAAACGAACATATGTTGGTTAATCGTGATCCATAAAACGAATTGTTGTTCAGTTGACCATGAGCTTAAACGGCGTCGTACCGCAGGATTCGTGAATCTGCTAACCCGGGATGGAGGGCGCAAGTCCATCCACATATGATTTCCGGCTGGTCATATGTTTGTTGAACTCACTCGTTTGTTGCACTTTACTTGGTTGATTAATTACTTGCTTGAATGTTTTGTATTAATTGTGATTCAGAAGTTTTCACTCACTAAGCTAGTGTAGCTTATACCCCAATAGTTTCCTATTGCAGTATGAATACCTTTGGCTATCTCCGAGGACCCGAGGACATCAGGTACAGCTCTTAGAGGTTGAGGAGCTTTTGTTAAGGTCGGGACCTAAAAGTAGAAATGGACTTCTAATCTTGTTTCCCGGAACCAGTGTCTGAAGGACAATACAAGGAATTTTGTGAGCTTGAGAATTCTTAGCATTGTTATCGGGGGTATGCCTCCTAGTTCATGTAATAGAATAATTCTCTATAAGACGGTCATGATTTACGTTCTTACTGCTATGTATGTCTCCTTAAGCTACTACGAAGCAAAGTATGGTCTATAAATGTTGAGAGTGAGCCTTACACCCGATGTTCAAACTCATGGAAAGACTAAGGTTGTCTTACTTGAGTTTAAATGTTGAGTGTGGCGGACTGTCACGTGTAGAGCACACTTTAGGGCGTGACAAACATATTGTTGCTTCTTTAACTCATATGAGTCTAAGAAATATACACTAAGCTCATGCTAAGTAGTATGAACATGATGAAGAAATCTAAGTAGGATTTTACCTAAGGTTTAATGGAAGGTTTGAAAAGAGATGAATAGGTAGTATGTTTTTGTTGCTTTTCTTGAAGAATAGAAATTGGTAGAGAGTGTTTTGAGAGAGTATTTTGGTAAAGTTTTGTTATGTAAAATGGATGTGTGAAAGAATG